>JAOXNO010000001.1:34184817-34216753 GCA_028565335.1 Limnodromus scolopaceus
TCTTCTCTTCTCTTCTCTTCTCTTCTCTTCTCTTCTCTTCTCTTCTCTTCTCTTCTCTTCTCTTCTCTTTTCTCTTGCTTTCCTGCCGCCTTCTCTCTCTCTCTCTTTCTCTTTCTCTCTCACTACTTTTAATGTTTCCAAAGAGTTCAGGCTGTGGTTCAGCTAGAGGTTAGGACAAAACCTTGGATCAATCCCATTGCTTTGGTTGAAATAGAGTCACCAAGCGCCCCACGTGCTTCCTGAAGAAGACAGCTACACACCAAAGCCCAGGACTCTACAGAGGAAAAAGAACATTTGGCACAGAAAGGAAATAGGAAGCTAATGAATATTATCATTCAGGAAAATACATTTCTCTTTCTCCTTATGACTACTGTATATACAGAGAAGCATATGTATACATATGTGTGCACACACAGAGCCAGACTATCCTTGGCTATGCATACACTGTTCCCATTGAAGCACGGAAGCCACACACATGCATCTGAGGGCAAAATGTGGACCCAACAGCTGGATGTTTTAATGAAGCCACATTAATTACAGAGCACAACGACCACTACATACAACAGAAACTCTGACTGCACTGAACAGATCAGCCTTGGTGTGCAGTTCCCAGCGCCTGGATGGCAGACAGTGGTGTCTGAGAGAAGAAAAACAACACGGATTTGAAAATTCTCACCTATTCATTCTTTCCTTGCACACTAGCACTGGTACCCATCCTTCCCTCTCCAAGGACCTATTGTTACGTACACGGCCACACACAAAGCCTGCCTGGCAGCCAATGAGCTCATAAATCAAGCACTGTAATCTACTTTGCTGGCAGCACTTTGCTATGGATGCAACTGGGATAGTGGTGTTGCTGACTTGGCGAGGCTTTCTTTAGCTGCTTCTGTTAACGTTTCAAGGTTTGGCTGCCACAAGGCCTTCCCAGCTGCCTTCTTTCACTGGCTTGGTTCAAAGCGCCAAGTGAACTTTGTGCATACAGGCTGGTTTTACTTTGTTCTGATATATACATACACACACACACAGAGCTGCATTTACTGAGCTGAAAGTGGTCTGACCATACATATACTTATTGACGGTTAAGCAAATGAAAATCAATTTCCAACTCATGATAATAAAATTTAAAATATTTTAAATTAATAGAAGTCATATGATACTATTAAGTACTGGGCAAAAAAGATACAATGAAAAATCTATGACATAAAAGGAACACATAATAAGTATGTGTTCATAATAAGTTCTGTATTTCTGGGTGTTGTACGAGGCCTTAGGAAATGGTCACATGAAAAAAGGCAATGTGCTTTTTTGGCATAGGAAATAATCTGACATCATACATTGGATTCTAACCCCACCTTTGCTGTCTTCGACAAAAATACATGCATCTTGGCTTGAAATTTTAGTGGAATTACAGCAGGTTGAATTTTGCTTTTTGTGATTCATTAGCTACTTGTTTACCTCTTACTTTTTTTTAATATAGAACAAAGAAAAGGTTCATTCTTTGAGTGCATACACTTCTTAAAAATAAAGGAAATACAAATTACTCTTCCTCCAAGAACTCGCACCACTGCGTAGGAGCTGAAGAGTTACTTTCTAACAGTGCATCATTAATTTTGCTCTATTTTCCCAATGCTGAATACGCTTTTGGAAGGTGGAAGACAAGGTGAAAGTGCCTTTAGAATACAAATAATTATCGTGGCTGATTTCTTTACAGAGGCAATTATGAGTCGGAAAGACCTACTACATTTTACCAGTTGGAAATCCTACCCTACAAGGCCAGAAGGGTGTAACGCTGCTAACATCAAGAGGAATGAGACAGCAAGGGAAATCATTGCCACTGCAAAAGCATATCACATCAGGGGACATCTGCAGTTAATAACAGCTTTTGGGGGTAATTAATTCAACTCTGCACAAGTGGTTTTTTTTCCTCATGGAAAGTATTTTATATAGTTACAGTTTAAATATTGTCCCTCCTGTATCAGAGATTTGCAACCTTTTTTGATTTTTTTGACCCTAAGAAATATCCAGTGAATGCAGAGACCCCACTACAGCCCCAGCTTGAAAATCTAACTCTATTTTGTAATTTAAAAATAAACTATACTCCCATAACGTGTTATGAAATTAAAAAAAAAAAACCACCAGTAAGGAAAGAAGGGGTGTTTTTCATAGCAAGGAACAATACCCAGTGCAATTAAAGTAACAAAGAAAATAATAAAAGAATAGAGGATAACTATGAAGTACTTGCAGCTGAGATATTTCCATTGGCTTGATGTAGACCTTGTATTCCAGATGTTCACTTAGCCCTCACCCTCAGTCTCTGCTCTTTCATGGGTGAGATTCGCTCATTTACTTCTGTTCTCTACACTGTTAATGGAAACTGTCATCCCTTGAACCCATCTTTGTGTAGCTTTTTTCTTTTGTCCTTTTAATATAACACTCCACCAGTGATGAGTACACCTAGATTCTTCATCTCTTCACACCTCCTTCACTGTTCTTTAAAGAAGGTATTTGTACTTGTTGATTTGAGAAGACAATGAAAAGAAAAAGAGAAGAAAAAGGAACAGGGTCTGCCGAGCAAAAGGATTTTACAAATCACCCTCCTTTTCCCGATACTAATTAAAGATAATGTAATAAATAGTTTAAATAGTGTTACTTAAATTGTTTAAATAGTGTTACTTTTTATAGATATATTTCCTAAATTTTTTCTCAGGTATGTCAGAGCACAGATTCATTAAATACATGTTACTCAAAATTATAATTTCCAGGGTATAAGAACCTTTGTTCTGAGGCTGTAATCTTTAGCATTAAAAACCTAATAATGAAGTAATGTTTCGTCTTTGACATAGCTTTTAAAAAAATAAAAATTAATTGCTGTCATTTTAACAAAACATTTAAAAATATATCAATGGTATCTGTTTTTAAGAAAATGGTATTTTGAAACAACATATGTAGATATACTGAATGTATATAAAAATACAGAGAAAATTCACTTTAAAAAGAACACCACCAAGCTTTTTTAATTTTGATAGAAGAAGCCAGGTTAAAAATAGCAAAATATTTACAGTTAAATTCTTTTGTTTTGCCTTTTTGCCTTATTTTTCTCGATGGAATATGTTTCTGTTGCAGTGATTTCACATGTATATAAACATCCTCTGCTACAGTTTGGATAAGTCCACTGAAGACACAGCTACACATGAGCAGGGCAAGGTCATGTAGAAATACCCATGTTAACTTTAAATGCACTACCTTAGAGACCTGGGGCATGAGAGTTTCTTTAGTGGGTTCAAACACTATGGGAAAAAACCCACATCACTCTCTTCCAGTACACAGATTAGCTCATTTAGGATGGTTCCTATAACTTAGTTTACTAACTCTGAGTTAAAACTGCCTACTCCGAGTTTACATTTAGTGAATTTAATGCTTCAATGGAAAACCCTCGAAGGGTAACTTCCTATGGCCTGGTCCAAGTCTGCTCTGTTTAATTGAATGTGTGAAGTTTGGACTGCATCAAATACCTTGATGCAGAAGACAGCACATGTCACTTTTAATAGGACTAAAGGGAGGATATTGCCTGCCTTGCAACCTGGTCAAGAAGCTGAAGGAGCAGATGGCAAAGAGATTTGCTGCACTGACTATCTGCTCTAATCTCACTCTCCAACAGTGATGAGTTCATGTTATACTGCTTTATGATTTCACTACATCAACTGCTCCTTTTATCTAAAATTTCTGCAACTAGAAAGACATTAGTGATTTTCAGTTCAATATTTTTAATATTGTTATTTAAATTAAGCTAATTTTAATTCAGCAATTGAGATGGTCAGGAACAATGCAACCAACCCCCTGACATTTTTGAGCAACTGCCAATGTTCTTGCCACCTGCTGAATCACAGATGCAAATCTGTGTCTAACATATATCCACAAGTGTAGATACATACATACACTAACTATTAATTTTAACTTCATGAGAAAAATGATATTTTTTCCTTTAAATAATTTTTGTATGTATCTTGCTACCTTAATTCATAATCTTTATTGATTCACTACCATAAATATTTGATGATCGTACACAAGCGTATGATTAAATCTCATATCTGTATTGGAATATACTGGTCAATCTTTGATTCTCATTCCCTGCAGAATCATTAAGGATCCTGAATACACAACATGTGCACTATTTTCATCATGAGACATGACATGTTTTGGAACACAACTCTATCACAATATCAAAAAACAGTGCAAGATTTGAACTTCTATAAAATTATAGGTGGGATTCATCTCAGTGAACTTTTAAATGATGATGCAGCAGGCAGTCACGTCTGAGTTACTCAGCTAGATTCTTTTTATTGTTGTTGGAGAGAAGAAAGGCATTACTAAATCACATTTTATCTGGCATTTTAAATCTGTTAATCAGTTTGAGATGAGGTACTTTCTAAGAGTAGCTGCTTCTTATAACAATCTGCAAAAGGAGACTGGAATACCCTGTTAAGTATAGATTTCTACAGCATAGATAAGTACTCTAGAGACAATTTGAAAGCTACCATTGTTGTCTCTGACTGTAAAGGCATCTTATGAAATATAGCCCTTCAGAGAGCGCTATCCTGGACTCTTATATACATACTTTAGTTTGCTAAGTTTAATTACTGATTTTCCCTGTGATTTCCTTCAATTCACCAGACCTACCTCTTGGCCATATTTTTTTTCCTGTGAATAATGCAAATCACGTCCCTTTTTCCTCTCCTTATGAAAAAAAATATAGTTATATCTCCATATGCAAGGACTAAAGGAGAGAAAACTAAATTTAGTGAATTCTGTGTAGCAGATGTGTTCTGTTAATATATGTAGGATAAATAGCAAGATAGATAGATGAATTAACTTCTTGTCTCCGTTACCCTTCTTCAGGTGTAATCTGTTGCTAGTATAGCATTGCCTTGTGATAAGAGTGTCTGCTGCCCAAGTAAGATAGGAGATGAGAAAGAAAATAAATGAATTTGATTTATATTCCCAAGGCCAATTGCCAGTCCAAAACATATTATGCCGGTACCCAATGGTATGTGAAATGGCTCATGTTAATTCAACTGAAACTTAGTCCAAAGACCTTTGCCTGTATCTTTTCCAAACTGCACTACTAAACCATTCAGTTCAAAATAAATAGGAAAACAGATCATAAAGGAATTACAATCCCAAAGGTAGTTGACTGAGGCTCAGATGCTCTTGGCAGCACTACAAATGATGTGCATATGATCAGCAAGAAGCATGGAAAAGATGCAAAGGATAATGACATATTTTGCTATTGTGTTTGTTTTTCTTCTATTTTGTTCATTATGTACAAAATTAGAGGTGGAAGCCACAGCCAGAAAGCAACAGCTCAATACAAAGTAAAATATAAATCCAAATAGCCTGCTGAAATAAACGGGGAACAACAAGACGAGCATCAACAACACAGAAGAGAGGCCTTGGTAGGGGACAAACTCCAAAACCCAACCAACAAACAAACAAAAAAACCCAAACCTAAACAAAGAAAACCTTCATCTTTCCATGGCTGTCATCAGTAATTAAAAGACTGAGAAAAGAAGTTAAAAAAAAAGAAAAAGAGCCATATTCAGTGTTTAACTCTTGTGTCAGCTTCAAGACACATTCCAACCAGAATTCTCTGGGAGAATATTACAGCTTCCCTGGGGTCCTGCTGGTTCCCAGCTTCCCTTAACTGCTCATCTACCCTTGCTGTATCACCACTACCTGCCAAATGTGATGGTGGGCTCTGACGAAGAACTGCAGCCAGGTACATGGGATAAGTACAGATGAACCTTCGGCCAGTGTGAGATATGAATTTCACCCGCTGTACGGTGACTGCTAGGTGGTGGCTCCTGATAAAGGCTACAAGACAGCACAGCACAGAATCTGAATGCTGTATAGAAAATTTGGCAATGGAGATAGGCAATATCTTACTACCTACCTCTACCTATCTCATTTACTCTACATTATAGTGGCTTCAAAGTCCTATAAAATAGCCTACAAAGCATCATATAAATTAGTGTAGCCTGAAAGAGCAAAGATGCAGCATTTCAGATAACTACAGATACACTGAGAATTATAAAAAAGGTTTCACCTCAACCCTTGAACTACAGCTTCCACTTTGATTTATAGCAACTATAAATCATATAGCAATGTCATATAAGACATATAGAAAATATGTCTTTCACTAACAGTCTTACATAAAACTGATGAAAACATATACATAATCATTTACGTAGGGTGGAAAATTCGTTGGTCCAACTGGGGAAGAGGTCCGTCTTTAGTCATTGTGAATGCACATGCACACACAGTTGTGGTGCTGATGACTTCTGGAGAAGTGGGAAGTCCTGCCCTCTTTCTGAGCATTGCTGTGGACAGCTGATCTTGGGGAGGGGCTTGGAAGGAAAGTAGCTTTTCTTGAAAGTGATTTGAAAAATTAAGATTTTCCTTCTCGGGGTTTCCTCCTCCTATGCATATGCTGGTTTGAGTGATCATGCCCAAAAGAGGGAACGACAAGTTATGTCATGTCATTAACTAAGCATTTTGACCACTCTTCTAACAGAATTTTTTAAGTTGCTGGGAAAAAATAATTGTATTCCTTAAAAAAGAAACCAAAACAAAACCAACATGTATCTTGCAAAATTATTTTCTATTTTTAGGGAAAATATCTTTACTAAAGGAAAAAAATAGAAAAAAATCAGTTTCTGACTAAAACTGACTAAAGTTTGTTAAAAGTTATTCTATACCAAATAAAACTTTAAAGGAAAAATTTCCACAATACCAACTTATTGTTTCTGTGATCATTTTATACCTATCTTTACAAGAATGTTATATACTCTTTAAATTTACCCAGCCTTTTCTGTGGGATGTGGAGGAGAATTTAGTCAGTACAGGAGCCTCGTGCAGGAATGTTCATGCGAGTGAGCTTTCGTGTTTTGATTGTAGGGAGATATCTTGGTAGCTATGCTTGTGATAGGGTGTCCCTGAAAGCTGCCTTTTGCACAAATGAATTAATAAAAAGCCAAACACAAACAGTGGTTTGCCTTGTTCTTGTGAACCCCTGCAGAATAACAGCCTCGAGAGCTATCATTCAGATGAGTCCAGGAAATACACAGCAGGGTAAGCAACTCAAGTACCTTTCACTATCTACCCTTCCACTTTGTCTTCTGAGTTTCTCTCTGTATTTCAAAGCTTCCCCGTAAGCGCCATACAGCAGGTTAAATGGAGAGTGAAAATAGTGCAATCATGTTATTTTTTCTTCCTGTTGCGCTTTAAATGATTTTTATCCATCTTTGTGTTCTTTATTCCCTCAGCTGGACTGGGTGCCTCTGAAATTTTGAGTGCTTCCCTCTGGATTCAAATCCAGCTTGGTCCAGTGTGAAAAAAAAGAAGAGACTTGGGTTCCTTTTGGCTCTGACTTTCCACATGACCTTGTTCAAATCAGTGTGCAGTTGTCTGATTTACTTTCCCCATCATAATAATTTTTAAAGACTGTTTTCCTTTCTCTGATGCATTGATATCATGAACAGAAATTACATTATTGCCAGAAAACCTGTCATAAGAGTGACTAACAGAAATGGATGAGAGACTGAATCCCTATAAAAATCACTTAAAATAGTACTGGGGGCTATTCCAGTTTAGGGAAGATTGCACTGCTAGTGCTCATGACAACCCTGTTATGCATGTAAGGAGGGAAAATTGCTCTCTAGAACTGACAAAGTCACAAGCTATAAATTCACTGAATAAACAGATAAAATGTTAAAGTGTGCTTCTCCTTTCTCAGTATGGATTGCACTTGTAGCTTTCTTTTATCAGCTCAGCACTCTACACACACACACACATAAAATTAAGGTGCTTGTTAAAGACTTATAGGTTAAAACCATAAATAAACTATAGTCAATCAATAGTTGTAATGTATCCCATCTTTTTCTTTTATCAGCCAAGTGTGAAACACAGACACAGCCATTGAACATTGGTTTAATGGAATCACAGTTGTTTAAGTGCTCTCAAGAGGTGATAAATTAAAGTGTTATGCATGAAGAAATAGGTCTCTGCATGTTGGAGAAGCAATATGGCATCAACTTCGTAATACATTGTTGGTTATCCACTAACACCAAATTGCTACCATTAAAAATTATCTGAGTATTTTAACAAGGAAGAAAGAGTAAATAAAAGATTATACCCTACATATGATTTTGGTTTGCTCTTTTTTGGCCAATTAGTACCAAGTTAACTAGAGACCTGGTCAAATTATATCTTGAATACAATTATTTCAGTAAATCTAATTTATTTTTCTTTTGCATAAATGTTTCTCAGAAGACCACTGGTTAGATGATTTTATGGCTGTTTTCCAAATTTTGAGACCATGACTTTTCTTTTATGCAATTTTTTTTTTCCTGAAAAAATTCTTGTCAATTTTTAAAAGGATAGCAATTCAAAATTCATAGTACATTTATTTTCCCAAATCATATGGTCCTGGTTATACAAAGTCAGTGAATATGGTAAAAGCTTTACAGGTTTACCTGCAAAAATCTTTTGTATATTTTAATGCTAATTTTTTTTTTTGTCTTAAAAGTTTTGGGGTTAAATCCCAACCTGTCTAAAGACAGTTGATTTCATCAGGGCAAGATCATATTGCATGTCTTGCAATTTAGAAATAATTTAGAAAGGCAATGGGGAAAAAAAAAACCAAACTGGAAAGGCACTTATAAAATAACCAATAAAGGATGTTATCAGGCAAATTTAACAATATTCCCCAATTATGATCTTATGCTGACTTTTCCTCTGTACTGCTTTTGGCTGGGATAGAGTTAATTCTCCTCATAGTAGCTTGTAAGTTGCTGTGTTTTAGATTTGTAATGTAACACAGGGAGGTTTTAGTTATTGCTGAAAAGTGCTTGCACAGTGTTAAGGCTTTGGGGTTCCTCACACAGCCCCATCAGTGAATAGGCTGGGGGTGCACAAGAAACTGGAAGGGGGCACATCTGGAACAGCCGACCCCAACTGACCAAAGGGATTTCCCATACCTTATGACATCATGTTCAGGATTAAAAGCTGGGGAAAAGAATGGAGGGGGGTGTTTGGAGTTAATGGCATATGTCTTCCCAAGTAACTATTACCCGTGGTGGAGCCCTACTCTCCTGGAGATGGTTGAGCACTTGCCTGCCCATTTGAAGTGGTGAATTAATTCCTTGGTTTGCCTGGCTCCAGATCAATTGAGACAAGGTGGCTCATGTGCATGCTGCTCAGGACAAGCTCTGCTACAAAACCCTGGCAGCAGCCCTATGGAACAGCTGTAAGCCTGGGTCACCTCCAGGCTCCATTTAGTACCTCTGTGAATTTAAGAAATCATTATTCTGGAGCTTTTTTAAATTTCTTTCCCCCCCCTCGATTTTTTTTTCTAGAGACAATGCCCTGAAATGATGTAAGAAAGTGTGTTACAGCCTATCAAGGCAACGGTTGTACATCATGATACCAAGGGTGTGTGCTACAAGCTCTGGCCCTTGATTTGAAGGCATGTGAGAAAGCTTTTCAGAGAACAGTGACCCCACTCCTTCCCCAGCTGACCACTGGGAACAACCTTGAACAGAGTCATCCCCAGAAACACATCTGGATTTCATCCCAGAAGGAATTGGCTGATTCATTCCAAAAACTGAAAGCAGGCCTGAACAGGGAAACTGTCATGTAAAGACAGGGAAGGTATTCGTATATCCCTGCAGGCTCCCAGCCTGCAAATCTCATTTTGCTGTGCAAGTTTAACGATGCTGGGAGTGAATCTTACTGATATATGAAAGACAGGCTTTTGATGTATCATAGCATCAGAGATTTCTGTTTCATCAGACAAACTGCTAACGATGTTTGGATATTTCTGGAAACTTGAAGACACTGACTGGGAAACACCTTAAAATTTCACAGAGGGAAACTAAAATTGAAGATTTAAACTTAAGAAAAAAGCCAAGAGAGTAAAATAAAATTACTTTTTTTTAGTCTGCAGCTATTTCAAAAGGTCAATAATTTCTTCAGGATTTATTGATGGGGAAAAATATTTTCTGTGGAAAAAAAATTGTTAATCTCTCTTTCCATTCTGTATCTTAAGAAACGCCTTATCTTTTGTTTATTTATCTGGGTGGTAGCATAAAGTTATAAGGTTCCCAGCAGCAAAACATTTTTTTCCATTCAAACTTACAAAATAAATACTTATACAGTGGAACATTTTATAACAAAACAGTAAATTGAATACAATACTGGCTTCATGTTCTTTAGGCTCACCTCTCAGGGTTCATAATCAGAGTGAATATATTAGGTCTTTGGGGAGTGTGTGATAAAAACTGTGCCTTTTTTCACATTTATGTGCTTAAACAAAGAGTTTATAGTTCCATCCACTTAATAATGAAATCCTAGCTGTTAGAACCTCATAGATGAATACAACATTTCTCAGTGTATGTTAGTGATGAAGTAGTGTCTCCATCATGTGTGAGAAGAGCCATGCAAGGCAAAAGCCCAGGAGCAATTAATGCTAAGCCAAGGTGTTTCCCTACGTGTCTGCTCCAAGCACATTTCATTGTCCTTAGAGAAACACAGGCACTTCCAAAGGGCCATCTGGACCTGATGGGCTCAGCCAGCCTCTGCAAAGCAAGGATGACAATGCTTTCCTTAGAGCACTCTTGTCAAGTGTTTCAGGAATTATAGAATTAATTAAAAAAAAAAAAAAGAAAGTAATTACATTTTCTTTCTCAATCTGTACAATTTCTTCTATCTCTAGGTGGTTTTGTGCTCAGCTGATGAGGAGTTTGAACAACCTTTTCAATTAAGGAAGTATTAGTAGGAAACGAAGCATTCTGTTGTGAGAAAACTAATTCCCTTTAGATGATGCTGGCTGCACAATATGAAAGGACAAAACCCTTCACCAAATACACAAAAAAATCAAACCAAACCCCAAAGCTAGAAGTAAGCACCTATTGAGCTAACACAGATTAATCCCACAACTTCAGAGCAAAGCCACTTGCTCTATTTGGGAAATCGTGATGAGTGTGAGGAAGACAGAAAAAAGAAGCATCTGATGAACGAAGCTGGACCTAAGAGGTGAAATAAGCTGGAACTGGGGAATGCTCTGCAAGCAGCTGTGAAGCTGCCTCTGCTTACTGAAGGAATGACCCTTTCAAAGAATAACCTGCTTTCGCCTGCTTGGCCTTAGCTTCATGTCAGGACACAGACAGAGAGGCATTTAATAAACATCTGAGCATGGCAGCGTGGCAGCCACTTCCACCTGAGGTTTGTAATTCAGGCAATTATAAACTTGGAGAAAAGATCATGTTTCTTTCGTATGCATGTCAGTTGAAAGCAAAAGGGAGACAAACAAGAAAAACAAGACCACTAAGTTTTGAAGTGACTTTAACTCTGTGAAAATACATGGACAATAAGAATATTTTCTGTCAAACACAGCTAAGATTCACAGGAATGCATGCCTGAGGCCATACTTGGTAAGTGCTAGCTTCAGGGCATTTTCAGCCATCTACCATTTGTTTTGGGATTCATTTCACTCAGCTTTACCATCTAGCAGTTACATATCCACTCATTGTGGTCGTGGAAGTTCCCTCTGAAGGGAAAGATACTGTTAAGCCAAATCTCCTCCTGGAAATGCTGGTTGTAGGAGGAACCCAGAGGAGCACCAGTGGTTATTCTTGCCATTATCACTGAAGAAAGGTTAGATGGTTACACAGATGCCTTACTGATAGGCAACAGAAGCACCATGAGATAAATTCCAAAAACATGTAAGTTTGGGGTAAAAAATGTAATCCAGTCATATGCTGCCTGAATGGAAATGCTCCTCAACCTCTTGATAGTCTGCGGCTTAGATGCATTGTTGCATTCTTGAACTTAGATACAGGAGCTACGGCAGCAACAACATTGGACACTTAGGTGGTCTGAATATGACTGTATTTGCTTAGATAGTTACTTTCTGAGGAAAGTTGAGGCTTTGCTTTTTTTCCTTTCACTGCCTTCTTCTTCATATATCATTTCAGTTTTAAGGCTAGAATGTTAAATTGGTACAGTATAATTAAAACTATTCACATGCTTTAAGCAACTAACAGTGTGAACAGAAGGGAGATCAGACAAGTTAAAGTGTCAGACTGTGTCCTTGCTTTTCATTAAAATTCAGGTTTCTGAGGAGTAACGCATTCTGAACATTGATCAAATTGATTTATTTCCATTAGTTCTAAGTACCAATTAATTGCTGGCTGCATTAATGAGAAATTAGATCATTTTAACAGAAAGATCTAAACCTAATGTCCCATTGCATTGTCACCAGCCTCTCCAGTGGTTCTATACTTTACCACTAGAACACTAATAAAATCTTAATGTAAGTAGGAATATTACCATTGACATCAAACAAGGCCAGCCAACTTATACACAGTGTAGCATGACCTGCCCCAAAACAAGCCAGTATCTTTTTGTGCTTCTGCTCAACAGAAATTCATTTTTTCCTTCCTCCGACAACATTAGTTCTTGTAGGTCTGCAGAATTCATTCGGGCTGTATTATAGGTTTGGTGGATCCCACATGGGGGCTTTAATCAATCATAAAGTATACATCTATATTAACTTTTTTTTGTTCTTCTCCTAGATGGGTTTCAGTATTTAACTCAATATTCAAAATAAAGCTGTTTTTTTCAAATGATTGCTGTTGTTGATTTACAGTGGTGTTTGGTTGGATTTATCAATTTAGAAGAAAGAGATGCCCAAAAGGATACTAAATTGATTAAGGAAAAGACAAATCATATTCAAAGGGAAGTACAAAAACTTGGCTTCTTTAGTCCAGCAAGAGAAAGGCTGAGAAGGAATATGCTTGATCTTTATAAAAACACCAGAGTTTACTGGATATGATTCCATCTACTTTCAGCTACTGAAAAAATGGCATTCCAGAGAAAAAATACCTGTCCTGAGTAAACTTTTAGGTTGAAAATTAGAAAGACCTTTGTGAGAAAGCATGTTTCAGGAGACCTTTCTAAGTGGATTGGAGAAGGAAAACCCAGATGACTTCTACGGTGGAAAATTTTCTGCCAAAATTTATTTGTTATAATATTGACAAAATGAATGGGATTCTGCTATCTCTAGTCCTCTTGTCCTCCATTCCTATTATGAACATTTGAAGTCAGCAGAAATGGCTACTGTCTTAATGATCTCAGATGCACCACAGTTTACAATTAAAAATCTCTTTTCTTGTTTGCAGCTTTTATAAACCAGTTCGGGACTTTCTGAAGTCAGCTGAACTGTGCTCTTTTTGCTCATTCCTAGTGAGGAACAAATACTGTTACAGCACAAGATTTACTCACCTACCCCTACATGACCAAAATTTAGGCTTTTAATTTAATCTGGTTGTCTAAGGCTATCAGCAGAGGTGTGGGCAGCCTTGAGCAGATTGCAGCTCCTCCTCAGGTAGGTTTCCAAGACATGCAGGAAGAAGTTGCTCCTGAGATGCCTATTGCTTATCCATTGAGTTCAGAGGAAACCAAGACAGTTACCAGAGGCTAGAGGCCCAACTTTCCATCAGCTAAAGTGAAGCTGGAAGAACCCGAGCCCTAACTACCACTTGTATTCCCTTGTATGAGTTAAAAACACAACCAAAGTCACCAGACTGCACAGCGTGGGCTCTTCACAGTGCACATCAAAATGTCAGTGTTTTTCAGGCATGTGGGTTGGGTGGTGCTAATATAAGACAGTGAAAGTATTTTCCATAATGATCTATGTCAGAGCAGTTTGAGTTAGCTTTGTTCAAAAGAGCTCAAAAATGTACAGCAGACCCTCCTTGTGGCAGTAGGACAAATGTCCAACTTTTTGTTCTCCTTCCTCCCAACCCAGCCTCCTGCCTGCGGGGACAGATGCAGTGAGGAGCCAGTCAGACTCTTTGTGCTGTTTTGTCTTTCTCAGGGTTTTTTGGTAGCTGAACATCCCTGTTCCTCCCAGTCTGTGCACATCTACATGGCCCACTGCTTATATTCCTCCCACACACATGCCTCCCTGGTAATTCTCTTTCTCTTTTCCTATATTTGCTCCCCTCTACGTTTATTGAGTCTTCTGCTCCTAAGATCCTGTCAAAACCAAACAAGCCACCACACACCACCACATCCATATTTTAGCCCTTGCCTTCTCTGTGCAAGCTGGAGGTCCAAGACAGGAGCCTCACTGGCTGGGATCTAATCTTGTAGCTTCACAGCACTAACACAAAAGAGGGACCCATAACAGCTGCAGCAACAAGCTGCTACCACTTAAGGGAAATTATACTGGGTTTGATCACCTATTGGACCAACTGGTTTTAAGGGACCAGGACCTAGTTCTTAAGCATGCCATTTTGCAACATACAAGGTAACAATCATTTTTAGAAGTAGGCTGGTTTTTTGAACTTCAATAATTTTTTGAAGTCTGCTGAGAACGGAATTATAAATTTTCCCTTAAATCAAGTACTTTGATGGATGAGAGGACCTAGGTTTAAGCGTGCTGTGTTTGGGAAATGCTCCTATAAATACTGATAACCATAAAACAGCAGATAGCAGGAAAAATTAGCTTACTGTTTAGTCTTCCAATTAAGTTAGCTGATTTATTCTGCAAATTTTAAAGTCTAATAAACCTTGTCAGTTGACGATCCTGTTGCATATTAGTGGGTAGACTGTATTTGAAATAAATTTAAGAAGTGAAAATACAATATACATACATTATCATATTTAAGAAATTGCTTGTTTCCAAACAGCTAAAGACAGCAGAAGGACTGTCATGGCCAGGCAGGCTGGGTGGAGGCCACCTCATCAGCACAGATCATTCAATCAGATTAGCTGTATTGCTAAACATGACCCTGGCCTTAAGTGGCCTAAGGACAAAATGAAGAAGGAAATATCCAAACGTATTACCTCTGGTAATTGATTGCACAAGGAAACAGAAAAGCCAAAGATATTTGGATTCTTTTCACCCAGCTTTACCTGGATCAAGATTCCTGTGCTTGTCCAGCGCTGCAAACCATCAGCATAGCGCTCCAGCTCACTGCTGATTTCTCTTGAAGATAAGGAGCAGCTCAGCTGAGCCCTCTGAGAAGCTGAAGCTCATGGTGAGTAACTGAAATGGCTCTTTCATCATTATCTGAAGTTCTGCTGTGCAGCTTGGAGGACTGTCTCATGTCCATAGCAGCAACAGCCTACTTGTTTCAATTTGCATGCACACGTTCTCTGTCTAAAGCTTTGTTAGCAAGATTATTTTGATTTTAAGAAAGGGATTTATTTTTTTAATTCACTTCAAGGAACAATTAAATCATGGAAGCGGTGAACTACCTAGTGTACTCTTTAGGAATAATGAGTACACACAACCTCTACTCCCCCCCTCTATATACACACGTGTGTGCATGCAAACATACACACACACATTTTATTCATGACTTTTTTTCCACCTGCGCTGACACGGCTGGCAATTTACAACAGCATTGAAAAAGTTACAAGCAGTACCTCAGAAATTCCACATTTTACTGAGCTGCGTTATTAAGGCGCATTTGTCAGGCAGCCAAATGCTATGTCAGCCTCGTAATTGATTTACAGCAACATCTGTAAGAGTATTTGAGGAAGAGGAGGAAACCAATGAACCCATGTCCACTTTTGAATTCAGTGGTTCAATGAAACCAATGGTGGCGGGAGATTCCCAAGCAGAAAACTCTAGAAATAAACAGCATGTTTAAAGGGATATATGTTAACTGTTACAAAAAGGGGGGCGGGAAAAAAAAAAAAGCATTACTTTTCAGGCAGTAGAATAACCAAAGCCTTTCCAGGCATGTTTTAGCTTAGCTATATAAAACACCTGGCCCTAAAAAAGCAGACCTTTTTCTTTTTTTCTTTTTTTTTTTCCTGAGGAAAATATGAAACTTAAACAGGAAGCCCACATAGACTCAAAACTCCTTTGTGAAAGACCTCATTAAAAAAAAAAAGAAAAATCCCATCAAATTTCTATAATAGTTACTTTGTAATTGCTATGAACCACATGAACAATTCTCTACTTTTCCATTTAAGAATGTTTTGTGAGAAGAAAAGAGGTCTAATACCATCGAAGATCTGGAAAGGCTTGGGTAGCGTAAAGAGGTAGGAATACCTTTCCCAGATCCCTCCCCTCAGCCTCCGCACCTGCAGTAGCTTGCTTTTCTATTTGCTTATTGAAAATTTTCTCAGCAAGACAGCAAGATGTTGAAGAAAGCAGGGAAGACAGATGATGGTACTTGGGAATGCTGAATATGATTTCCATCATCTTGCAACATGGTGCTGTTTAAGGTTTGGTTTCTTTTAAAGGGAAATTAAGCTGATCAAACATTACAAACTAAGAAGTTTCTCAGCTGCTAGGAGAGGTGACTGTGTGATGCAGCCTTTTATTTGCACTTCAGTTTCACAGGAGGGATGATTTGGGTGGTGCTCACACAGTTTCTCACAGATCTGCTGGAGCAAGGCTTGCCCTGTGGTGGGGGTCACCCTGTCATTGTGGCTTCTCTCAGCACATGTGGCAGCACCTCTGGAGAGTCCACTCAGTGTTAGTTCAGATGCAAAACCACCTTGGATCATGGAGAAAGTGGAGGGATCAGCTTGCTACAATTCTCAAAGTGTAGAGACTGGCACATTTCTAATCACAGAGAAAGATATTAAGCCTGTTTGCAACTATATAAACCTTTTGAATCAGAACTGCTAAGAAGAACTCGGGAAGAGAAACATGCTCTGATGGCAATGAGAATCAATCCACAAGGACCTGCCAAACACAGATCAAATGGATTTGGGAAGAGGGATGTGCGGTGGGGAGAGAACAAGCAACAGCTCTGACCACACCAGTCTATGTGCTGGGTCTGTGTTGCCCTGACAACTTAAAGGGCTCTGCACTCTACATTCTGGTTCTGGATGGAAAAGCGAGAATTTAAAAATAAAAATGAAAAGAATTTTGCATCAACAAGTAGTTTCAAAATGAAAAATCAGAACGTTTCCATTTTTTCAGAATTTTTTTCATGTCCTGATTTAGGTAATTTAGTAAAACAACAGTGTCTCCATGTCACAGAGCTTCTTTTTGATTTCACCTTCTTTTTTTCTTTTAAAACTACTTTGAGTGAAAATGCCATTTCAGATGAAACTGCTAGAGTGTGTTGGTAGGTGAAATAACACAGTTGTTACAAGCTACAGAGCAATAAACAAGCACATTTTTAAAATGAGGCACTTAAGAACCTCAGTTTATACTAAAGCATAATTTTATTCATTAAGTTAATGCAGCTTTCTGATTAGTCATATTTTCCATCACTGCCATCATTTTACTACTTTGCCTACTGTGTGGTCACAGTTATGTGAAATTTAATTCATTCTTAGTACTGTTTTACACATAGGTTTTTGTCCCCTTGCCAAAATCTGAAAGCAGATTAACTTTTCCCTGCTTACAGAAAACACCTACGAGGCTGCTGCGAGCGCCCCTGACACTTTCCATTCTTTCGCTTACATGGAAGGCTGTGTGAGCTAATTACAGTGGGGGCCATGTTTCCCCTTTCCTGAGGGAAGGTTAATAGAGAAAGAAGTTTACGCTAATAAAGACCATGATCAGCGTGTGGCAGAAGCCGGGCTCTGGGCAGTTGGCTGCTGTAGCACTGATGCTTTCTTAATGCTGTTGGTACACAGACCCGCAGCAGGTAGCAGTGCAAGTACGGTTTATTTTAAGTCAAGAGTAGCTAGTTTCACTTATAAGACCTGGCTTGTTTATATATACGTCTTGTAGCTTCTTCACTGCTGTGCTAGTGAGCCCTAGCTGTTAAAAACCTATTGAACAAAAGCCTCATTTGTAACAATTACTATGTGGTACCAGTGGATCAAATATTTTTTGTGTGAGCTCTCTGGTTTTCAACTATGTCAGCCTGCAATATCTTTCTGCACGCAAAAAGGTGAGTCATGAGCACAGTAAGAGCAAATGTGACACCAAATGAAGAACTAAGTCTTTCTGGTTATTTCTAAGAGTCTAGAATCACGATGAGATTGAAAACCAGTTTCAAAAACTGAGAAGTAAACATTAAAACCTGCACAAGGGAATTATTCAAACCCACTTTATGATATGACAGGAATCACAAAATCATAGAATACCAGGGTTGGAAGGGATCTCAAGGATCATCTGGTCCAACCTTCTTGGCAAAAGCACGGTCTGGACAAACTGGCCCAGCACCCTGTCCAGCTGAGTCTTAAAAGTGTCCAATGATGTGGAATCCACCACTTCCCTGGAGAAAATATTGCAATGGCTGATTGTTCTCATTGTGAAAAATTTTCCTTGTGTCCAACTAGAATCTCCCCGGGAGTAACTTGTACCCATTACCCCTTCTCTATGTCACGGGACTCCTTGTGAAAAGGAAGTCTCCATCTTCTTTGTAACCACCCTTTAAATACTGGAACATGGTGATAAGGTCTCCCCTAAGCTTTCTTTTCTCAAGGCTGAACAAACCCAATTCTCTCAGCTTCTCCATGCACATGGACAAAGAAAATGCTGAAAATAAGTAGGATGCAGGTTGCTATGGTAAATGAGGGACCCTTTAGACCATGCTGCATACAAGTCTTTCAAAGTAAAAGCCTACAAAATCTCAAAGCCTGTCTTATATTCAGGGGATCTTATTACCTCTGTCAAGCAAGAAAGATTTTAATTTCCAGTGCCATGATATTGGAAATTTACTGAGTTTAAAATTAGTCACTGTCCCTTTCAGAACATAGTAAATACAGGTGCTCAGACTGCAAACCCCTGCATTGCACTTGTTGGTGAACAGCCCATGGTTGACAGTCAAGTTGAACAGGTATAATACGAAAGGGCTTGTTGATGGCTGAGGAAAAGTAACCATGCTGAAGCCCTAGCAGCACTCCATAATCTAGAGTAATTTATGGTTCTGTTCTCTCTTGTGTGGGAAATAAAATCCTGGACTCAAGTCACAAAGCCTAAATTTGTTTTACAAGCCATGAGCTTAAATTACTACCAACTTCACTCTCAGGTCCTGTTGTCCCAGAGCATTCTTGAGTCACATTGATCACAGACATTCTGACACAGTGGACCCCATAGACCACAGACTCTGGGAAACTATGTATTGCACCAGCAATATTTAGTGTTGAACACAAACACAGAGTAACAAACAGATCTTGTTTTTTTGTCTACCAGAAAAGGAGATTTTTAGATGCAGTAAGACAAAACTCTTCTGCTGACCTGCTCTTTGGTGCATTAGCTGCTTTTGGCATTTTAGAGCACAGAAGATAAGTGAATATACACAGAAAATATTGCCGAGATGATGGCAACACATGTTATCATATTGTAAATATTTTGTATGTCTCCTCCATTACCGATAAAGTGCACATTCATACCAAGAGGTCCCTAAAGCTGCGCTAGCCTGTCTCCCCATGCCTCCTCTCCTCTCCTCCAGCACCCAACCACTACTGACTTAGCGCCTCCAACTGCATTGTGGGCTGTAAACTGAATACGCCTGTCCTAGTCTGTAACCACAGGGACAGGGCACATAAAGAAACTGCAAACAGAGTAGTGTGGGATGCCAAAGAGGGCCCCCAAGGGACACAGGCACAGTATTAAGCTACAAGAGAAAAACAAGCATGGGAAACGAGAGAGGGCTCCTGGGCCTTTCAGTAAGTGACAGGACGTGCACATACGTTCTTTCGGTGGAACTACTGAAGCCTAACACTCAGGGCACAACAACAGCTAGCAGCACTTTCCACCACACCTAAGTGAGCAAAGACACTATGGCTTTTATCCCCTGCTGAAATACTTCCCTAAAATATAATAAAGGAAGATACCTGGTAAACTCTTCATCTGAGTAAAACCGTACGTACAAGAACTGCACCTCGTTATACATTAGTTTCCTCCCTTCACTGAACAGGCCGAGGCTCTCCCCCCTCTTATTTTCTTAATAAAACAATTTCATGCAGCTGCTGAACTAACAGCCACCTAGTCAGACACATTCTCTGTGACAAAGAAATACACAAAGTTAGAAAAAAAAGGGAGAAGACTTCACTCAGAAAAGGTAATTCTCTGAGATGTGTCACATCTGCAACAAGTAGCAAGTAAAATTTCTGCTTACATTTATACTTGAAAAGAAACACAATCCCCAATTATGGTCCTGGCTTCTAAGGTTGGCAGAACCCAAATATCTGCAGTATAAATCTTCGTGAACGTTTAATGGATCCTGAATCTTAAGTCTTACTTTTAAGCTGCTTTAAAGCAGTTCAAGAAATAAGTCCCAAGTGTTTAAGAGAGTCCCAAGACTGAAGTAAGAAATGTTTGGTGACACTAATGAGTCCTCAGTTGGAAAGGTAGAAATATTCTTCAGCAGAAAGTTTGGGCCTAACCCTTTGCCATCACGGCACTGTCAAAACCCATTTACAGTTACGAATTCTAAATTAAAGCATTTGGTCCTGAAATACTGTAGTGTTTCTTCAGGTTTTATGTGTTTGAAATAGTAACAGCCTTCAGTTGAGAAACTACCCAGGTATCCCCCCAGTGTCATCTCAGATACACCATTTAGGTTATTCAGTTTTAGGAAGTGTTTGCTCCAGAGAGATTCTGATAAAGTTACTCCATTTTCTGTCTAGAATTATTAAAATTATTATTCAGGGCTTGCAGAAATTATACCTCAGCAATTGTTTGTACAAGTTAATTGGGTAAAACATTTTGTTGCGTAAAGCATTCAGAGGATACTGCCTTTAAAGAACATTTTACAAGTTTGAAGTAAGCTCATGACAAGATTCCAATTGCTGCTGGACATAAAACTGCAAAATGTCTGTTCTGTCATTCAACAACACTTGTTTCTCATTCTAAGACTCTGAGAAGCAGCGTGAGCTTTACTCATTGTTGGCCGCAATTTATTCCCCCATCACATTAACTTACAATTTAGCTTTCAGCTGTGTAAGTATCAAACTATCATCTCCCATGAGGGAGGGGAGGGGAGAAAGAGAATGAAGGAAACACTAGCAAGCCTTTAAAACAGATGTTTGCTTACATCAGCGGTCTTTAAAAGAACTATTAAGATACTGCAAGTATTTTGCAGTTTACAGATTGCCACTGTATTTAAGTACAATCAACTTACTAAACATGAAAACTCACAGTGGCAGAAAAGATGCCTTAAATACCCAGAAATGGAAATTTTAGTCATTCGTATTTTTAGTATGCTAAGAGAAACTTGATGGGAAGCATTTAAAATTAAGTCTTTGACCCTGGACAGTTATTTGGGTACAGAGCTCCATGTCCTTGGAAGATTAGGATCTTTATATTCTCCAACTGTAAGTCAAAAAAAAGTATTTAAGGGAGAAGATGAAAAAGGAATAAAATGACACTGCCACTGTTCCCAACCTTCCCCCACTACAGAAATTAAATTTAAAGCTTGTTTTTCATGATGGACCTTTCACATGGAGTCTTAAGTATAAACATTAATTCTGAAATGAAAGATGTTCTTACTGGTTTTAGGTTTCTTTAGTCTTTTAGAAACGTCAAAAAAGCAATGTCTGGTTACAAACACAAGCTATCACGGACCCCAGCTCTCCTCCCCTTAAAAAAGCTGGGGTCACTGGGGCATGGGGGGAGAAAAAGGAGAGTTATCAAGTGAATCAAATTTAAGATTTCTTGCCTTACTGACTTATAGCTTTGTGCCTAACTCAGGAAAAATTAATCTTTTTCAAAATGCACTTAATTAAATACCCTTATCAATGTCTGTCACCACATCAGCACATCTGGCAGCAATGAAGACAAATTAACAATAAGAGTCAGAAAATCTGGCAATATGATCAACTAAAGCACGCAAAATCCATTTCTACACTTAGACCACCAGTGACTAAGGATGGATTAACTTCCTGTCTCTAATACTGGCGCCTAAATTAAAGGGAAATTGCATTGCAATCTGGGTACCAGGTTTCTGGCTACAAACAACAAAAAGCCCTTAGCTCAGCTACACCAGGCAGTGAAACCTTTGCTCTAGCTTTAGCCATGATGTCTGTGATGGCCTACTCTAACACCTGCTTTTAATTTAGTTTAAAAGAAGCAATTTGGCAAGCATGTAAGTTTGCACCTTCAAAGTAGACACACATAAAAAGCCGATGTCCTGCAATATTAACCATTCTGGAGTCTTGCTGTTTTAATGCAGTGATGACAACAGGATTCACAGCTTTTTAAAATAGTAGGTATCTGTACCTAGAAAACCAAAATAGAGTGTTTTCACTTAGTTTTATTTACCATTTTACAGTGAGCAATCCTCTTTCTCTGACTGCGTATAGTTAAAGGCACTGGGTTCATCACTGCAAATTTAATCCAGCAAAAATTTACAATTGCTCAACTTGATTGAGCAACTGAATAAAGCACAGATCTCACCTATAACCAGAAAAGGGCAGCCGAATAAGGAACAGAAGCATAAGTTAAACCGAAGAAAACATTATCTTGTACTTGGATTACCTTCTCATGGTGGGTGTGGAAGCGGTTGCAGAAGGGAAAAAAAAAAAAAGGGAGAAAGGGTATGGGAAAGGAAAAACTCAGGCATGCCCTGCATATTTGGCAAACGCTTAACACCAAGCCACTTAGAAAAGAGTGATGCTACCAGGCAGACATCCAGTGCCTTTTTTCTTCTTTAACTAAATAGCTTTATATGGATTTGTGCACCTACTGTGCACACCCTCCACCAGAGGCACACACACTGTTTGCACACAGGCACAGGCAGACCCGTTGGTGCTACAGCCTTGCATGTGTGAAAACTGAGAAAGTGTGCACGCACATCTGATAGTGGGAATTCACAAAGTGGAAGATTTGCATACTTAGTTTGGCACAAATATCCTCAACCCACCTTACCAGCCACCAGTAATTGTGGCGGGAACCACACCCGCTCTTAGAAGCTGAACATATTTAACACAGTAAATCCAGAGACACAAGTTTTAGTCAAATAAAGGTGCAGACAAACAACATAAGGCAAACATAATTCATGCTTTTCATTCTTCATACACTAATGTGGGTCAGAGACCACCTGGCAGCATATTTTATTAAAAGTAATGTGCAAATAAGATGCATGATACCTGCAAACAGCATGGGGTTTCCATTTGTAAAAAGGTACAAGTAACAGTACAAAATTAGAATGATTACTACTCATTTCAATAAAATGAAGTCTGACATAGAAATACATACGCTGTATTATTTACACCATTAATTTACAAAAGATATTATTTGCATAAAACAAAGCTATAAAATAATTAGAAATATAGTATTTTTTAATAAGGAATGTTTTCCCTGTATAAAAACGTAGAGCATTTTGGCAATTATGCTTTATTTGAATAAAAATGCATTTATTTGTTCTGAATTCATAGCATCACGTGGTTTCTTTCTTCCCTTCTTCCTTTCCTTATTCCCTTTTTAAATAAAATTCCACACTGAGGTAGTAGTACGTCAAAGTATTTCTTTGGTTCCAGAAGTCAATGGCAGGTCCAAAAGGAGCTATGTATCCAAATCACAGGATTGGAAAACTGAAGTCCTAAAGTTTTCAAAGGGCTGCTTGTAAGTATAAACTCTATTTTCTCCCCTAGAAACTGTCCTTTCCTTTCCATCTTCATCTGCCTCTGCATCAAAGTCCAGTGAGGCATGAGGATTTTTATGGGAGATTTTTGGTTGGCAATTTGCTGGCTGTCTACAACTTGAAAGAGAGTCCAGCTGAGGCCTCCATAAAGGCTTTCCAAATGTTCCTGAAAGATAGCGTGTGAGTAAACATCAGTATTTCTGTACTTACTAACAGTTTTGTGTTTCACTAAGCACTGCACATTACAATGCAAAGCAAAAGCTCACCAAAGTTAGATTTTACTTAACCATTATTTTACCCCTTAAAAGAAAATATCTGTGTGATCACAAGCGTAAGGCAAGATTCTGCCACCTGAGACATTAAAAACATTTCCAAAGTAAATGTATAGCCACACATAACTTCAATACTTTTGCTTTTATGACTACTCCCATGCTGATTTTTCTTTAGGGAGGGTGGTGAAGGGGGAGGCGGACACACAAACCAAAATGCAAACATTATCACAAGATACTGAGAAATCTGCATGATAATGTGAAAGTCAGAAGAGTGTCCCTATTGTCTTCTTCAGCAAATGGATGACACATGAAATTTGCCATGCCATTCAGCAAAAATAAATAAAATTAAAAAAAAAAAAAAAAAAAAGAAAAAACCCCAACATGTATAGGCTTATACAACATCTTTCCACTGTGCAATCTGAATGCTAAACCAATCTTTTTCTGGCTAGCATCTCCCATTAATAATAAAGGTCGCGCCAGCCAAATTCTCCCTTCACACCTGTTCATGTCTTTGTCCTCAACTGGCTAGAACAGATGTAGCCCAAAGAGAATTTGGCATTTCAGCTGAATCTTTATTAATTGTTATCTGGATTCACTAGCCAGAAAATAATTAGTGTGCCTGTCACTCTTCACGACCGGGAAGGTGTTAGCATCAACCTCTCTGCATGAAGGGCCTTTTCTTTTTTTCACCGAAGAAAGATATGGCCGTCACAAGTCGTAGTGTCTGTAAGTAACACTCAAAAGACTTGTTTTCAGAAGACAATGTGTCACAGGCTGATTTTGAAGAACCCTGGTTTTATTAATAACTGAACACTACAATAATTAATAAATTTTGCACAGAAAAAGCCATACTTCTAGTTTTGCTTAGTTACTAGAAGCAAAGGTTTCAATTAAAACTGTAATCTGAGAAGTTACTAAAAGTAGATTTGGACAAGGTCCATATTTGCATCAATGGCTTGCAGAGCAATTTTGCTCCTAACACAATATGAAAGGATGTGCCTCACAGCACCAAAGCTACAAATGAATCCTATCTTTAAAAAAATCCAAGCTGTGAAGTTTCCGGCTCATGCATTAACAGTGATGTTAATGCCAGCTCTTTTCTTCACTGTGATTGTAGAGGCAAAAAGGGGGCTGAATTTGAAGACAGTGATGCTGAAGAAGTGTATCCACAACTAAAGATGAGAAGTCTATCAGGACTTTTTCTACAGCTACCACCTCCAAGACCTAACCACAGGCTCTTTGAGTGAAGAGTGCTAATGATTATGGAGCATCCAGGGCAATGATGATGAGACATGGGTGGGGTAGTAACTCAGAGAACTGCAAAAAAAAAAAAAGTAGCTCTGCAAAGATTTTTAGGACAGAAAGGGGAATATGAGCCCTCGAGGTTGCATTAACTTCTGCGTATACCCACATACAGTAGAACTACCTTCTGCAAAAGACGTGGTAAAGCCCTATCTGCACAGTCCCACCACACAACAGTGGCAGGCAGCCAGAAAAACGTGTGTAGGCCCAGGACCTCTGCCAGATGTCATGGCATCTGCAATGTTTTACAGTCCAAACATCTGGCTTTCAAGGGGGAAAACTTCAGAGCTTGTACCTCCCTCCCCACCCCCTGAGAACAAAGAACCCACTGATGCACATTCCCCCCCAGGTCCTCTTGTAGAGCCAGCAGATCCAGGCCTTGATCAACCATGCTGACACACCAGCTGGGAGACAATCCATGATACCAGGGCTGCACTTGGTGCTCAGATGTCACAGGGATGAAAGCAATATGGAAGTTTATATGAATTTTAACCAACCAACTGAACCAAAACCCAAAACTTAGGGAGCTTCAAAGGTAAAGCAACGCTTTTCTCCTTCCCTCCATTTCTCCCTGCAATCTGGATTAAAACTGCAAACCTTCAGGAACTCTGTCTGGTTAAACCATGACAAACTCTTTTGTCATACACCCATGAGAAAAGATGACAAAGCAGGAGTAGAGAGGGCATTTTTCCACAGTGCCTCAGTTTGAAGGGTAAGTTCGCTGTGTTATACAATATATCCTCATACTCCGAAGTTCAAGTCTCCCTACCTGCCCTGAGCCCTCCTGGGACCTTGCACACCTTTTCCCTGTCAGGCAAAACTTCTGGTATGCCTGAAGTTTGTTAAGGTATATTTAAGTATTCTAACATTTAAGGAAATCTGCCAGCTACATTAAGATAAAAGATAAGAATCACACCACTGATGAGATTTTTATGTAAGCATGAGCTATTAAGATCTCCCAGTAATCCGAATGTGCTCATTACACAGTTTTACTGCAATAATTTTTCTGTTCATGACCTTTAAACATTCGGGACATTGTATTTAATGGTCCTTAGAATCAGGTTTCCCAAGAAGCAGAAGAGGGCTCGCATTTACACCCACAGGTGAACCACCTCAACTGGACTGCCACATTTGACCTAAGGACTTCTTCGATGTATGCCACTTCTGCTTCTGACCAAGCCCCAAGCTATACCCTTTCTAACACAGGATAGGGCCCATCTCCCAGCTAACTCCTGGTAGCATCCAGAGCATACCCTGCATTCTGGGGCATTCAACTGTCCTCGTGTTCTGCAGTGGGGAGGGAGTGAGCCTATGTGTACAGTTCAGTTCTGTGAGCCTTAAAAAAAATAGATACTGCAGTGTCACAAGTTACTCAGGGAGGAAAAAGGGGGAAGAAAACAAAAAGACAAGAACACATGCAAAGAGTCAAGGCTGACTCTCTAACTGCCTTTACTCAGCTACACCCCGTCACTCCTTTCTTCCTTTCTAAAGTATTTATTTCCTACATGCTGTATTATCTTTCTTAACTCACAGAAACCCGCAAAAAGAAGCCAATGCAAAATTACCCAAAATTAGTTTTTTCACAACACTATCTACATAAGCACCTAAACACTACTACAGAATTACTCCTATGAGGAGCAGGAAAGAAAAAGCTGAGAAATCAGTTTTGTTTAGTGCTGTAAGTAGGAAATGAGATAGCAAGAATACCAACAGCTTGAATAAAAACCAATAGGTAGAACATACCCATGAAAGTGCTGCTACTGATAATAGATGAGGGTTCCAAACGTCTGTTTAAATCAAATGTGTCTGAGTTCAGACTTTTGCTTTTTAGTCCAGTTCCTTCATTTTGAGTATAAATGGAGTTAATCAATTTGCTACTTGTAGCCTGCATCCCAATTACGCCAACACACTGATCAAAGGGATCTTCCAGTGGAGGTGAGTATTGACAGCATTCCTTTTTCTTTAGATATCCAGACTCATAAGGGTCCAGGCATACTGTTCTTTGGTCAGGGCTGCAACCTAAAGAAAACGCAAAATTGCTTTTACATAGATTCATCATAGCACAAGATTAAATTAGGACTAAAACTTTCCCACATGCACACTTACTTGGGCTGTATGTTTCAAAGGCCTCAGAGCCATATGTGTTTCCTTTTAAATACAAAGTGCCTGAAGTCCCCAGATAGTGGCACAGGAACGGATCTGCAACACCCTCCAAGTCTGTTTCACTGCTGTTATCTAGATGGCAAATGCCTTAAAAATAAAATTGGTATGTCAGCATATGGTCTTTTCTTAAGCTTCAGCTTACCGTTTCCTGAGTAACTTTTGTTCTTTCAAGAACCTCATCTGTTCAACCAATTTTCATAGAGTATTTAGAGTTTGCTTAAGTTTAACCTAACCTTTTGATGAGAACTCCAATTCTAGCAAGTGTTCAATTAATTAGCTCGACAGAGAACGTGTCACACATACAGTCCCTGGATAACAGAACAAAACCAACCACAGGGATCAGAAACAGAAACTGACTTCCTCTAAAGCACTGGAATCCAGGCTTATGCTCACTGTGGAGCACGGAGTGCTACGAGAAAGTCCCGGGTGGAAGAGTCTAAGGGAGTCACTGGCTGCTTGAATAGCTATACTGACTTTCAGCTCAATGGTTCCCAAAAGCCGGCTCCTCTCACTCCCTGCAACTGCAGAACTATCTCACCATTGTTCCATTCCCACCTGCCCCAACTTCTGTCTATATCTTGACCCTAATCCCTTCCCCAGCAAGGTGCTTTTTCCTCCCTAACCCAAGTATGTTCTGGATTCTCAGGGGCCAGATGCGTAAGTAATAAGTACTGCAGCTGTTAACTTGCAGTCACCTTAAATCCTTTTTTCACTCTGATCTTAATGACTTTTCTAACAGGAAAGTTACATCAGTTATATGATATTAAAGTTACACTGGTTTTACCACCCATCCCTGCATTCCGTTCCAAGCATCCTTTTCGAGCTATAACAGAGGAAGAGATGCTGTTGTAATTCCTTTTGGACACTTTTGTTTTGGAAATGTGATCAGTTTAAATTTACCCGTGAAACTAGAGAAAAACTTCATGATTTAAGCAAAGACATAACACCATTTGGATGAACAAAATGAAGGTTCTGTTATTATCTCAGTGAAGCAATCCCAAGCAATAAATTTCACACCCTCTCAAACTTCAGTGAAGATGTTTCTTTAGTGTTATTTCTATTAGTTAGACAGACAATAGCCAAACTGCAGCTACTCAAGCAACATGGAAAATCTGCCTAACGTTTTACACCTACCAGTACTGTCCCTCTGCTGCAAGAAGTACCCTCCCACGGAAGACGTGAGGAACTGATGATGACTGCCATTTTCAGATGAACCATATCCATCCTGCCTTTCAGCCAGTGTCCCCTGGGATGACAGGTAACTTGGAATGTCAGCAGGCAAATTTGTTTCATCTGTGGGAAAGCAAAACACACACCACAGTCATCAGCATACTTCAGAGTTTGTAGAACCATTTTTAAACTTGTCAGCACTTTGCTGACGGTAACAAGCAATTCATTCTTCTGACTGAGTCAAAGCACACAAATGTTCCTACAATAAAGTCATGGCAAAGCAACCACAAACATTTTTTTTCCTTTCCAAGGTAAACCTTCAGTTTACACACCTGTATTTGTGATGCTGCAATCTTCATTTCTCCTTCTGGTGTGGTAGATGATGACCACCCACACCAAGGAAGTGCCCACCACACAGCAAACCACAGCTATGATCACAATGCCAACTGTGGCCCATCCATCATCATCAAGTGACGGGGCAATGTTTTGAGGAGAATCACAGGTGGGAGTAGGAATTACATTTAGACGAATGTTGCCCCGCTCCGTTCCAAGCGTATTAGACATTTCGCAAGTGTATTTCCCAGCATCTTCTACATCTGTATCCACAATAATTAGTAACTGATTGCCCGCAGCAAAGAAATGTCTTTCTGTTACCACGAGAGGGCTGTCATCCTTAGTCCAGTTCAGTCGGGGTGGAGGGCTACCACCAGCAATACACTGCAAGACTGCAGTTTCACCTTTTGTTACAGTTCGATCCAGCAAAGGCCGCAAAAATGATGGTGTTTCTGAAAAGCAAGCATAAGCCTTATATTATAAATGACCTTGCAAGAATGGGAACATGTCACTTTTCCTTCTCAGCTCAAGAGGAAAAGCTAAATTAAATGCATCAGTAAGGCCTAATGAAGCTTACTCTCATTCTCAGAAAAAAAAAAACATTCAAGGAATTTGAACTTAGAGCCTACAGTTTACCTGTCAATTGATCAGACCCATACGCTTGATTACCTTAAAAGGTAAAAAGGCCAAATGATACAGGCTCCAAACTGCCGAGAACTAGATTAAAAATGGTTAACAAAATGTCAGGAAATCACAAGTTAAACAAAATCTCCTGTCTCTAAACAAAAGTAACAGCCCCATTTCCTTTTCTCCTGCATCAGATATGAGAAACATAACTAATTTTTATTATTTTGCATCATAATAGTGATTGTGTGCTGGAGTCTATGTTTCTAATCTATAACTATGTGTCAATATAAATTATTTCAGAGTATTTTTATTTCTGTACAGCACTTTCATAACAATGCTATCTTTAATCAGTTGATGATTTTAAAGAGCTCAGCAATAGTTCTGTTCAAGGAGATTATGCCGCCAAGGACCGCCAATGTCTTACCTAATACTGTTAATGTTGCATTGGCTGAAATGCTTCCAGCAGTGTTTTGAGCCGTACAGCTGTAAACACCTGTGTCCTCGATCTTTACATCAACAATGAAGAATACGTCATCTTCAGGCATGACATGCATGCGCCTTTTGCGCGCCGCAGGAAAATCTGTTCCACCATCTTTCTGCCAAGCAATCTGCGGGACGGGATGCCCAACTGCAGCACATTCCAAACGCGCCATTGCCCCAGCACGAATGGTTAAGTCCATGGGGATCTTCGTAAACGAAGGCAGCACTAAAGAAAAATTAGTGACACCAAAGTGTATAAATGAAACATACTTTCCCTTTTTGGCACAGCATATTCTTAACACCCTTCTTATCAGTAGCCAGCAAAGAGAAAGGGAGGGACCTGTAAAGTACGTGAGACTGCCTAGATCAAAATCTCATTTCTGCTAACAGCCTCCTACATGACCTTTCTATAGTACCTTGAAGCAGAGTAAACGCTTACCTCCTGTAAAGAAAAGATTAATGTTTTCCCATCTTATTACAAAGTTTTTGTCAGATTTACTATGCATTGGGTCTGTTATTTGTTTTTTCGTATATTATGGTTCAGCACAATGGGGCCAGATGTAAAGCCAAATTGTGATTTTGGAACTAGATACATTTTAATAAATAATCTCATTTTATTAAGGGATTTTCTAAAAGATGCAGATGATGAAAATGGAAAAAAATGTGTTTCCATATCTTGATTAAAATAATTCTACTTTAAGTCCACAAGTAAAAAGTAACATACTTACTGTTTACCGTAAGTTTGGCTTTGACAGAGTAGGATGAACCAAAATGATTTGAAATAACACACTGATATTTCCCTTCGTTACTGAATTCAACATTGCGCAGTCGAAGGATGGTAGTGTACTCCATCACTTCACCGCCCTGTGACCGGAGGTGTGCATAATTCTCCATTTCAGCATCTTGCAGTAATTCATTGTCTTTCTTCCATGCAAAAGTCATTGGGGAATCACTGCTGCTGGCTGCTGAACATACAAAACTCAAATTGGAGCCTTTGATTGCTGACTGGGTCTCTGGCTGGACAGTGATCTGTGGTTTAGGAAAATCATCTGCACAGAAAGGAGAAAAAGAAAAAGTAACACAGAGGAAGAGAAAAAAGATATATATGGGTCCCGAGGACTCTTTTTAGAAAAAGTCAGAAAGCCTTGTTCTGTAGGTTTGAGAGAAGTGTCAGATAACTATTTATAAAATGGATACACAATGCTTTCACTTCAAATTTTGCTAGCCTTAGGGCATTTAAAGTTGCCATATTTATGAGTTTATTGTGCCAAGTCATCTCTTATTGAAGAGAAAGCCCATTTAGAAGCAGACTGTGTACAGTTTGTTCAACAGCAGCACTAAAGAGGAGAGAACTACCCCCTGACATCTGTAAGAACTACACCGAATGTCAGTCATGAAGCCTACCCTTCATCTTTACAACACCTCGGGCTGCTGTGAGGTTTTCTTTATTGAAAGCATAGCTCTTCTGCCATCAGAAACTGCAAGTTAAAGTCAAGGGTTTTCCCCAAACCTCCAAAAACCAATCATGTACAGAAGTCAATGTTCCAGTGATTTGTGGCTGTTTGGTCCACCTTACAAACACTGCAGTGCTGAAGATCCCTTAAGCCAGGCTGCACACAAGAATTTCAAGAGGTTAGTTTCTGGAGATCCCTACTATTGGGAAGTTTTCTTCAAAGTGCAGGTTTGTGAGTTTACATAATTAGCTTCCTTCTGAACTATTTATTCTGTCAATTACGTGTACATTGCATGCACAAAAGGAATGGGCAATTAAATGCTTGGTCTTCCAAAAGCAAAAGCCTTAGAGTATTCCCAGCTTTCAAGATACCACCTTCCTCCTGACAACGACACAGGCCCACACTTCACAGGCACTGCAGTGGTTGCCAGTGAGAGGACGAGGGGCAATGGGCATAAGTTGGAACACAGGAGGTTCCACTCCAATATGAGAAAAAACTTCTTTATGGTGAGGGTGACAGAGCCCTGGAACAGGCTGCCCAGGGAGGTTGTGGAGTCCCC
>JAOXNO010000001.1:34221097-34252266 GCA_028565335.1 Limnodromus scolopaceus
ATTAAAGTAGTTTAGTTCATTCTAAACTTCTAAATCTCCTTATCTCTTCCTCTCCTATCTTTTTTTTTGGGGGGGGGGAGGGGGGGAAGTGCCATCTGTCAGTCTGGTTTTGGTAAATTCAGCTGAAATCACGACACCTGACCTATGTGAACAGCTACATTGACAGAGGAAAAAAATAAGAAAGCAAAAGGGTATTCTGTGAAGCATCAAGAATCAGGGGTTGAAGTAGGAAGAGTTTTCAGTTTTGGCTGAAAACTCAGAATCACCCTTAAAAAAACATATTAAAAACCACAGTCAGTAATAAAATTCCTTTCTTCAAATCTCACTTGTTCTTCAAGGAAGAGCAAAAATAATTTATGGATCCAGGGAGACAAACAGCTTTAAAGACAAACGAAGAAATACTAATTCTTGATTTTTTGGTAAAGAAAAGGAAGAGTGTCTCTGTGCTCTTTTTTCATACTAACACTGCATGGATAAAACTTAGGGATGTGAACTCACCAGTTCACATTGAGATGAAACAGGTTATCTTTCACTGAAGTTCTAGGGGCATTCTTTATTCTTAGGAGGCAAAGAAAGCACAGCATTTTTTGCTATCTGTCATACTATTTTCAGACTTACTCTCTAGGGGCCTCAGAATACAATTGCTAGATGGGAATTTACACTAAATAATCTTACTTCTGGGAAAGTACTTTCTACCATCTGTCTATATCTTCCTCAGACACAACGGATGTCCACCACGTGTTTCAACAAAAGTCCAGAAAAAGACCCTGACAAATGTTGAACAGTTATTTCATTGAAGCTTTCAGAGTCTGTTATCTTGTAGCATCTTACACCTCCCGGAGCAGTGCTAGCCTGTCATTCCATCACATTTGATCACTCTTCAAATCACCTATGTCAATCCCTAATCATCAGCACTGTGCTCCCACTGCTTCTCTTGGTCCAAATCTAGCAATTGCCCTGCAGCTGTCTGAGTGAGCTCAGCAAACTAATCAAACAATACAACCAGAGACAACTCAAGGAAGAGGAAAGGCAGAAAACCCCTGGCTATGGGTAGAAGCATGGCTGCTGCTCTCTAGAGCAGCACAGCTACACCAGGATATGGATAACACCAAACTGAATTTAGAACAAACCAAGTATTGTCTAGATAGAAGAAAGAAACATTTTACAGCGTGAACAATCATACAATGGAATAACCTCCCCACGGACGTCATGGAGTTCCCAGCATTGGAGGTTTTCATGACATGAATGGACAGGGTGATAGTTAATCTCATCTAGACTCCCTTTTCCATGAAAGGTTTTACCAGATGACCTTCTGAGGTCCCTTCCAACCTGGGCTGTTCCATGACTCTAAATACGCAAGGCTCCTTGTTACATTCTCTGTGGCACCCGACATGGAGTAATGCCATAAGATTAAGAAGAGAGCCAGCTGCCAGGGTGATACTCGATAGGAGTCTGGAGAACACAAATGAAAAGCTCCAGGTAAGCACTAGGTAGTTTCTATTCATAATGAGAACAGCATCTTTTTGTTATTCTTTAGTTTGTTGGCAGAGCAACCCACAGAGCAGCTCAGGACAACAGACCTGACTAGAGAAGGCTGCTATGAATAAAGGAGACATAAGATATATGCAAAAGGAAGAATTAGCTGTGCTCAAAACACAGGGAACAGTGACAGTATTTTTCTGCATTGATCAACAGAAAAAGAGGGTAATAGGAGAAAAAGAAACACCCCAAAAACTCACTAGAAGAGTACATTCTTCGTAGTGACCGCTTCATGACTTCTCTGAAGATCTGCCCCTTTGCTACTACAGGATAGAAGGACCCAATTACAAGCACTGACAACAAGGTCTTCACAAAAGAATTACAGCACTGCATTTAACTGGTCCAGTAAGCTTTAGCTCAATTATAGCACTGCTGATCTTATAGCACATTACATCAAAGTCTCCCTTATCTAATACCTGTTAGAGTTCAGCCAATTTAAAATAAGGACTCTAGACACCAAATGTAACGCATGCCTCCTATCCTACACTACCTCACTTAAATACAGTGATCACATAAAAAGAATAAAAACCCAAAACACTGACATGTTTTACATGACTTCAGAGATTACCATGAGAGTTTATCACTGCATCAGGCAACATCATACAAGGCTTTTACTTATATATTTATACGGATAGATATATTTAATAGAGGTGATGTCTTTAGATAGAAACTTACAATTCTTTGAGTTTCTTCATTTGTGAAAATGCATTTCCTTGCACTGACATAATTGCATTGTTACTTAGATCTCTAGGAAAAAAAGAAAAAGAAAAATAACATTAGAGGAAGAAAGAGTAATTTATTAAATTGGATGTATTTAAGACTCAAAGACTAGTTCGCTACATTAGTGATATACAAAGATCGCTCAGCTTAAAAACTAAAGAGACAGGATTAAGGAGTTTTATAGCAAGCTTAATACATAACGTTTTCTGCATTGATTCCAAATTTCATATTCAGCGTAACTCCAAAATAAAAGAACCGTCTCAAGATCACAGTAGCAACCAGGGTAAGTATATATCATTCCAAGTCATAAGAAAAGCTTGTTAGTCCTACTTTTATTGCAATTAGTAGCAAAATTAATTTTTTCCAATATTGGGTTAAATGTGAACTTCTACTACTCACAGGTGTTCCAGTGCATCCAACCCAGAAAACGCTTTCTTTGTAATGGATCTAATCCTGTTTCCTTGGAGTATCCTGAAAAATGTAAGTACATGATGCAAAACAGATGCAATAAAATGGAAGTATTTTTTGAGCTGAACAATTGCATTTTTGGCATTTATTTCTAAGCTGTGACTAATATTCACTATTCAACGTTCCCCAATGCAGCAAAACGTCTCGCCTCTAAAAGACAGCTATTTATTCCCCTTGAGTAAGCATCTAGATTCTACCCTGGTTTTAGAAGACATTTAATGTGTACAGTTCAGTAACATGGATTATTCTAAATGTATACACATAATCAGCTTTTTATTTCATCAATGTGCACTTGAAAATTTCAATGCAATGAAGCCACTTCCATTGGATGCTGCGTTACCTCATCAAAGACTATCCCTGTCACTATGCCTTTGTCATATTACTGCCTCACATCCTTTATCACTTATTACCTCCTATTACAGGAAACCCTCATTCTTTGAGAAATGTTTCCATAAAGAGTCGTCATTTCTAAAATATTTCGGATTAGTTTGACTTGAAAAATCTGGAATTTCTTTTACAGAAAAGGAACATTTTATAGAGAACAAAATGGTATGAGAGAAAAAAAAAATCACCTCAGCTAGGGAAAAATAGAACATCATTAAGTTTTGGGTTTTTCCCTTGAAACACACATAATCTAAGCTAATTATTTTAAGGAATGATGAGATACAAATATTGTAGCAATACTCACAGCTTTTTAAGTTTATCTAGGCCAGAGAAGGCACCGTTCATATCTTCAATAGTCCATGATATTTCATTGTTTTTCAGATCCCTGTTTAAGGAGGGAGGGGAAATCAAACCACATGAGCTATTAAAAAGAACAAGGTACATACTTCTTCAAAAGCATGTATTATTTAAAACAATTTCTAAAATAGATTTCCAGTAGGTTGTTTATTGCTGGTTTGGTTTGGGGGTTGGTTTTTTTGTTTGGTTGGTTGGGTTTTTTTTTTTTTTTAAGAGAAGCTTCTTCTGATTAGCCATTTCATTTCAATTTTTAATGAGATACTTTGAAGACTATTAGTACTTTTCCCACTGATAATTAAAAAGATCACAAACCTAACGATTTTACGAATTGTTAGAAAACAAACCCATATTCCCCTACAAGGGTATTCAGATCCAGATACTATCATAAGAAAAGTAGCATCATAGGAAGGCAAGGATTCAACTGTTGCCTCTTCAAAACAAAATACACTCATGCCTTTATAAGTTCGTAATATTAACACACAGAGAACACACAGGGATTTATTAATAAAAGAATCATTTTACATCCTACAACGTCCACAACAATAGTTTAATTATCTGTGAAGCATAGAAATTAGAGACTTGTGAAAAGAAAGGTGTCAGCAAAGAATCAACAGGGTAGGCCCAGAGGAGAAAAAGCCTAACACTTAATTCCTAGACACCTCACAAGTCTCTGAATTCCTCTCTTTATGATCTGTACGCTTCTGTATACGTAAAGACCACAGCATACACCCCTCCGAACTGTATCTTTGCTAGATGCCCAAAGTGTGAGTCTGTAAGCAAACCCCTGAAAGTAAAATGTTAGCACCCCTTTCAAAGCCTAGAGGGAAAGGCAACAATTTCATTCATCTGGCCAACAGATGGGTCAATGGTATGCAATTGGAACATTTTAATGAAGCGGAATATATTTTGATTAGTTTACTTCTTTCTTCCCCTTCCATTAGGAAACACTATTTCAAAAAATGCTCAAATGCTTAAAGCAATTGCTCAGTCACGCACGCATCAGCATCCACAGTAGTACACAGTTTTGAGTTTTCTCTTCTTATTTCTACCATGAGGAAAAATGTTGATTCGATTAAGACCCAACTATGATCCAGCCCTCTAAAGCTGTAGGTAGCAGTGCTGCTTGCTGCCTTCAAATGGAGACATGCCTTTCCCATAGTAACACTACTGGAAGTTCCTATTGTAATCACCACCATCCATGGTGCACCACCTTAATGAAAGAGGAAGTCCTCCCTCTCCCATCTATTCTGAAAAAAAAAAAAAATCCTACTGCAAGAAAAACAGATGCTGATCTGGGAAATTTAACAAAAGGTTCTTGTATGTTTCATAAGAAAAAAAGAATATCTATAAACACTGAGGGTTTTTTTTAAGGTTTTTGACCTTAAAAATTGAGTTTTGCAACTTACAAAGTCTGTAGACTGGAAAGTCCCCGGAAGGCACAATCAGCAATGTAATTTACTTTGTTGTTTCCAATGTACAGTCCGACCAGCACACTTAAACCAACAAAGCTTGAATCGTCTAACCTCGCTAAGTGATTGAACGTCAAATCCCTGCAAATTCAAGAAGAAAATGTATTTCAATGTTCGTGCTGCGGTGCATATTAGTCAGTTCCGGCCAGGTGAAATTTCAGCGTGAGGGAATGTTTCTTCCCTTACAACTGTCACAAAACCTACTACAGCATTTTTTAATGCAGAGATTGTGTATCATTTCTGATAACTCACAAATTACTGCAGAATTAATTTATTTCATTTGAAAATGACTGTTACAGCTTTAGTACTACTGCCACAGTGAAATGAAGCAGTCACGGTTGGCTTCAACTTCTTTCAACAAAATACAGCTGTCCCACATACAAAAAAGTTGTCACCTTGGAAACTTTGTTATGAAAAATTCACAGATCAGTGGTAAGAAGTTCATGCTTTGGCATGTACCCGGCTTTCAAAACTGGAATAGAATAAAAGCTACTCACAGCTCACTGAGTTTTTGGCAAAATTCCCAGGCATCAGGACTGATCCTACTGATGGCATTTTGGCTGAGATGGAGTTGCTGCAGCATCAGCAAGCCATAAAGCCAGCCTTTGGTTACCTCTGTTAAGTTGTTATGGTCCAGCTGCCTACAAACAAACACAAAGACATACAAACAGATAAAAGACATAAGGTCCAGAAACTCCATGGTGTGCGTGCTGTGCCATGGGTCCACATCTGAATTGGTGATACTGGCTAGAGAGCTGCAGCCTCTATTTACATTTAGAGTTGTACGCATGCGTTCAGAATGTGCTGTCCTACACCTACACCAATCACTGCTTCCTGCTTTTCAAACCATACTAGAGCAGTTTAATTCAACAACATTTTTAAATTTTATCAAGCAATTCTATTCATTTTGCGCAATTCTACTTCACATGTTTTCAGTAGAATTTATCAGCCAAAAGTTGATACTTACAAGACTTCCATGTTGGTTAATCCCCAGAAAGCACCATCCATGAGCCTAGTAACCCCGTTTCTCTGCAGTTTTAATGATTTCAAAGCTGGAAGTCCTTGGAAAGTAAGCCCATCTATTTTCTTAATTTTGTTGCGATTCAGCTCCCTGCATCAATAAAATTTGCTGTTATAGCACAGTACGTTTACCTGCATGCCAACAACCTTTCTTCCCTCTCTGGAAACAAACTTTACTTAAATGCTTTTCTTGCACATAAAACAGAGATAAGATGTAACAAAAATCAAATATTTTACTGTAATACATTATGTTTAACCATGCTAACACTGTTCTGCCTTTCTAATACGGAGGACAAGTACTTGGGAGCTCCTAGATTTTCAGATTTAAAGAATCCTTGTAGACCTAGAATGTCATGGTTAGTCCTGTTCAGAAATTCAAAAGTGAAAGCAAGTTCCTGGTGTTTATCCATCAGTAGAGCCATTAAGGGTAGCTTGTAATTGCAATCAATAATCAGTCAGAAACAAAAAGTGAAAAGTTTATTACATAAAATTAAAATTAATTTAAAATTGAATATCCTGTCTGATCCCTCTCTTTCTTAATCTGGAGTCAAGCATTCATTACACATTCCTCCCTCATTCTCCACAACTAGTTATTAATAGGTCCTTCCCTCTTTCTCGAATGGTCTTGGCACTCACCCTTCTGCCACTACACACACCCTTGTAGGTCAGAAGCTGGGACCCATATGTATCCTGGAAGGGAGTTAGAAGGCATAACGAGCTGGAGGACAAGCTACAGAGACAGTAGTACTCAGTGTTTTCTATTTTCCTGCTCTCCACAACACTGTCTTGGCTTTGGGCCTTTTTAACTCCAAAACCTGTATCAACCCCAAGCAGCTTTCCAACTTTGAGCTACATAAAATGGAAAGTCTAGCTTCACACAGGCACAAAGAACAACATTAACTGGTTTTGTAACAGAGAATTTTGAACTAGCTATCATTTGCTGAACAGTTACATTTATTAGCAACAATTGATATATAATATAAAGAGATAGGATCGGACAATAGTAAGAAAAGGCCCTCATGCAACAATGAGTGATCATCTGCCTCTTCAAGAAGATCTGTCAAGCTGAATCCTACCAAACCAAGAAGAAGCCTCTCCTTCCAAAACTTACTTCCCCATAGGAAGTAAAGGCCTAAATAAGTCTCTCTGCATAGTTACATCACAATTACTTTTCAGAATCTCAGACTTGTAAGAATTCAGCTTTCCTTTCTGGTATCCTGATATGAACCCTACCTGGTAACAGATACCTGATAGAGAATGCTATTCCTCCTGTGTTTATATATGCATAAAGCAGTGAAGAACATTCAGCAAGAACAGCCTTCAGTTCTTCCCCATTCCTCCTCTGAATGCTTATTCCAGGTGATAACATAAATTTTTGACCTTCACTGCAGATTAGCTACCTAACATAACTGGGACAGCCTACTGATTAAACAGTGAATGAGTAGAACTTTTTTAGGCAAGAATATCACCAAATTCCAAAATTTCAGTTGAATCCGAAGATCTGAAAGTCTACTAAGATCGTTAACAAATCCTGAGCTTTGCAGGACTGTTCTCATACTCTTCTACTGAGGCTTGAGTGAAACTCTTGCTGCATTTGTATACAGAAAAGACACAGTCACTGTTTCCAGATGTGGCAAGCATCCTAACACTTTACTGCTCTTATGACCTTTCACTTTCAAGGTTAACCTAAGAGAGTTGATCATTTTTAGCTCTTGACTATCTATATATGGAAAACAATTATTCAGGATTTGACAAAGTCCTAGCCCATCCTCTTGCCAACTTCCCGCACTCTAAGTTTTCAAAAAAAAAAAAAGGCAAAAAGGTATTTTATTTTCACATCCTCTTCCATATTAAATAACTTTATTATATATTAGATAAAAACACTTATAGACAGCATTGTATCAGTGAAACTAACGGAGATCTATTTACTTAAACATATTGCTTATTGTTATCCCTTCTGAAAACAAATTAATTACCTTTGTTTCACTGTGAAAGCACAAAATAAATAAGAGACTGCTGTAGCGAGCTACGTAAGTTTACTTCTACTATTTTTCCAATGCTTTCTTACAGGAATACTGCTTTTTATTTTTTTCTTTTAATAGGCAAACACAATTTTAAACACAAAGACTATTCACATCTCACCAATATGCAAGACTAGTTTTGTTCAGTACAAAGCTGCAGTTAGTAAGGATTGTAGTAATATGTTTTCTGTGTCTGTCTCACTCTGCCTCTGGTTAAATTAAAGGTTAAAGTTCAAGCACTGCCAGTGCTTTGGAAAACCTGAAAACAATTAGTCAATTGTAGGTTGCACTTACAGGTGCTGCAGATGGGAGAGTTTAAACATCTTTTGAGGGATTGCTGAAATTTTGTTCCTGTTCAGTTTCAATACTTGAAGTGTGGTAGACAAATTGTCAAAGGTACCAGGCTCCATGGAGGTTATTCGGTTACTGTTAATGTACCTGTTGAAACAATGTCTAGAAGGTTAAATTTACAGTTATTTAATAAATTCTTAATACCAAGTAGCGAAACACAAAGCTCTTGCGCTGCCTACTCCTTGATAAATGGAATTTCATTTATCATATTAATTAGAGTTTTTGACAGCTCAGTCTACAGCCAAATAGTATTTCACCACCAACATTTTGCTCTACTCTACAGGAGTGTATTATTGGCACAAGACAGCATGTTGCAACCCCATTACTTTATTCTCACTCAGTATAGCTCTGGCATTGCAGTATTACTGCATAAAGATAGATTCAAAAAAGTCCCCCAAACCTCATGTAACTCAAGACTAGCTCAGCCATGGGGAACTTCAGTTCATTTTGTTATATAACTATTTCTCTCAAGAGACGCATCTTTTTGTTTAATTTCAAGATAACAACCTTCACTTTTTATGGACTAAAACATCTCACTGCAACAACTCGTGTATTCAAATTAGCAGCTTATGTTAAAACTCAACAGTTAAAAGTAGGAATTAGTAATGAATGCGTGTCTAGCTGAAAGAAGATTTAGTACCTTAACAAACAGCTGCCAATCTGAGCTTTCCAACAAGATTTTTGAAAGTAACCTGAAAGAAAAAAAAATTAATACTAAGTTTTACTTACAGATACTTGAGCCGTAACGATGGAAATGATGATATTTTTAGCTCTGATATGTTGTTGTTGCTCAAGTCCAAAGTTTCTAGACTCTGAAATGGCTTCAGATGTTCAGACAAGATGTTGGCAATCTTGTTACTGGTCCTGAAATTTAAGGACAGTAGTCAAAAGACTGTCATTTCCAGAATAAACACTCGTTAACTACATGACTGACGAAAGTTAGTTCTTAATTCCTCCACTTGAAAATAATTTCTAGTTAAAGAAAACCAACAAAGTAAGTTCTCTAGATGTAACATTCATTTCTAGCCATCCAAAATCACAACTCGTAATGTACTAAATAAATGTGTTCACCAAAATTTCTTAAAACCTATTCCCAGCAAACAAGATGAAAAAAAAAATGCCTTATAATCCAATTATTGAAATTCATGGCTTTTAAAACAAGATGTTAAACTCTATGATCATCTATTTCTGAACAGTAGAAATATCTGGTATTTGTATTGAACGCTGTGCCACAGTATCATCATGTAATGAGATTAGAGTTGTTTTCTATTTTAACCAAATTAACATCATAGTAGCTAGACAACGTGCTTTGTTTTTTTAAAAAAATCCTATAGCATGAAAATGAAAAACATAGCTAGATTAGAAGAGATGGATGACAGTATGCTCCCTCAGGAAGACATTCTCAAATATTGCAAATTACATTTAGTATTTCATCCTATGGATTTTTCTAGTGAGACAGCAAAGAATAACATTTCTGCTTATTACAGCTCATTCTGGACTTCATGTCTGGTCAAACTTCAGCTAAGCATCACACCCAACTCCACAACAAAACCTGTGCAACTGCATTTAAAGACATGGGTATCCTGGTCTACTATAAGGAATACCCCCTTTCTTTCACTTCTAATGAAATGTACTTTTTCCAGCGATCATATTTTATGTCCATACTCAGCAACCTACCAGTTTTTCCACCACAGCTGCATAGCGTACAGAATCATACAAGCACATCAGCAACATTTACAGCGTTACTCGTTTGGGGCTAATGGTAGGGAATAGGGGAAAACAGATCACGACCACTTAAATGAATGTAACCCAAAATGATCCTTGTTACCTTAGGAAGTTCAAGTAGTTCTGGCTGTGGTACATTCTGTACCTAGTATGATGAATGATCAAAATTTAGAAGCTCTCCCCAGCTCCTAGAGATTGTAGGCAAAGGCAGTTTCAAAATAACTATCAACACAAATGTTGATTCTGGAAAGTGTTTGCCTTTATTGGAAATATTTTCTCTGGATCAAATATCGAGCCACACATTTAGGATAGCATGGATAACCCTCACATATTCAAGGGGTGAGGGGGAGATTACTGCTCAAGACAAAAAAGTCCTGACTCAAAAACTGAACCAGAAGTTAGATTAATGGGCCTCCTGACCACATGTGGGAATGGGTAAGTGATCTTGCAGCCCCTCCAACGCTGGGCTCGGATCATGTTTCATTCCTCAGGCTGTCTGGTAGAGGTACACTGCGTGGTTTTTTTTAGCTCTTAGCTGAAAGTATTTATAATAAATGGAAACAAATTACTTTAATAAAAAACAACAACAAACACCACCACCATGTGTCAGTCCCACTGGCCAAATAAGACTGTGAGTTAGATAACAGGTCATAGAGCCTTGCCTTTATGCATTAGTTTGTTTATAAGGTAATTACTAACAAGGTATTAAAACTGCCAATTACTTGAGTGACGAATAAAATTTTCCTTGCAGTAAAAGTGTGCTCCAGCAGAAGCCAGCAATTTCCTGAACTGCACGCCTCCTAAATTGCAGTGTGAAAGTGCTCAGTTATAGAGACGGCTTGCACAGTGCTGTCTTTGTGTCAGAGCTGCTCCATAAAACAGAAATTCCTCACAACTGGCAGGATAATAGCCCCTGTATTACAAAGTTTAGCTGGACCTAATGGAACCAAATAAAACTCTTATACAGCCTTCAGATTAGCACTTAAACTAACTGGCAAATTACCTGACACAAACCAGGTTACAACAAACACAAACAAACAAAAAACCCCAGCTTGTTTGTTTCAGGGAATGTTTTTCTTTCTTGGTGATGGTAAGGTCATATCCTGGGGAGAAAGCAACTTCTTCTGCTCACTGAAACTGAGCTACACATCAAAGTCCTAGTCCATCTCACAATGAAAATCAAACCAGCCCTCACTGCACCCTCTGCTTACTCGTATTTGTAGAAGTTACTCACATGCAAAATTTCTGAATTCCTATTGCTGCAACTTCCCAGTCCAGTTCTTTCTTAAAAAAAAAAAAAAAATTAAGAACCATAATTCACACCCAGAAGGAGATCATCTAGTGCTGAACACAGCCACAGTTCTACTTTAAAGCCCAACTTCAGTTAAAATGAGAAAGTTCAATTATAATTCGATTTTTCTTCACTATCATCACTTAAGTAAACCAAGTAAAAACAATGTATTGGTGTCCTCATAACTGCCACATCACTGTCAAAATTAGTCAAGATGGATGTGTGAAAATGCAAGCCTATCAATTGCCAAGGCCGAACCAAACCATATCCTCTGTGTCAGCACAACAGCATACACGTTTGTTCACTGGGTGGGTGATGGGGCGGGAGCAGGGAACAAAAAAAACCTAACAAGAAAACTAACTTTCCAGCAAAGTGCTGTTATTACTGTGCCCAGACAAAAGGAGCAGCACACCCCGCATTGGTTTTGTTTCACAGCCCCTCAAGGAGAGATCAAAGCAACAGAAAACCCCTACAACAAGAGAACCAGCACATCAAGTTCTCACAGAAGCGGACTCTGCAGCAATCTGATCACCATTTCTTCATGGGCAAGGAACAGCAACGAGCTGCAGCTTCCTTACAACTTCTCCTCTTACTGCTAAAGCAGCAGGAGTACCGAGGAACACAGATAAAAGCACCAAAAATACCTGCATGAATGAATGTCACTGAATTTTTTAGAGTTGGAAGGGACCATAGAGATCATCTAGTCCAACTCCCCTGCTGAAGCAGGATTGCCCAGAGCATGTTAGAGCATGTTACTCTCATTTGAACATGTCTTCTGCAGTTTGAGTGCTTACCCCCTGACTTGCGGCAAAAAATAACAACCAAGAGTGCATGCAGACTGATTTAATAATTTTTACATAAGCCTGTAAGACAGAATACCAATTTTTTGGTAGGGGTATGAGAAAGCTTAGCTTTCCCTCTCAGCATTCATGACTTTATCCACACCACTAGGCCAAAACATCACTAACAGCCCTATCAATCATGATCTCAAAATTCATTCTATATAAACAACAGCTACAACTTATCTGACATATTGACTTGTACTTTCCTTGCCTCTGGGGAAATATAAAGCAGGGCAGCACCTTCTGCATCCATTGTGTTAAGGATCTAGTTAACATCATTTCGACATAATAGCTCTTACGTGCTAAAAAAAAAAAAAACTAACGAATTTTTAAAGATTTGAGATAGTATAACTAAGTATCTCTTGATAAAGATCGTCAATATGTAATGTTTTCTACCTAAGAGAAATATATATGCAAGCTTCATTATTTTGATCCTGTAACACAGAAGTTCCACCTCAGAAACAGATTAAGACCTGAAGTCCTATCTTTTGTTTCTATTGAAATTCTCAGCACGAAAATACTCTTGGTAGTTCCTTCTCCAACATAACTTTCTTCCAGGTAGATCTTGTTCTGCTGTGTTTTGAGAACCTTAGTGGGATTCATGAGAAGGTGGAGCAACCTGGTAAAAAGAACAGCTGTCTAGACAGGCAGTTTTGAAGAGCTGTGTCTGCGCAACACATTCTCCAAAGCTCTTAGATGTAAAATAACTGTTTTAATATCTGTGTGATTCTGCACTAAGACAGTATCTCCTGCCCCTCGACCGAGTCCTGAGAGGCACAATATACCAAATTTGCCACACAAACAGGCAAATGAAAAGAGACATATCTTTTTGGGCAGAGCTCAAGACAACTCACTGGGGTTCATCGATGTTTAGTTTGACCACCTTATTTTTACAAGGCTTCCAGATTAGAGCTGGCTTAGAGGCAGCCATGTCAGAGCACAGGCAAAACATATGTGACTGTCCTCATCCAAGCACGTACTGGGCAGTCTCTGTTAAGTGCCACTATGGCTCACAGCCTCCCTTTTCACATTTCCTCACAACTTTGTGGTTGCTTCACCTGTTTTTCCCTCCGTTCACCCACCCAAATTCCTTTGGACTTTTGGAGCTCTTGTAAGAAACAAGGATGTCAAGACACAGAGTGGAAGAAAATTTAAGCAAAAAAACCCAACCTAATTGACAGTAAAGATGAAAGATCAATACTGTAATGAACTTCCTCAGACAGTGCTGGACGACTCATGTTTTGTGGCTTTTAGGATAAGGCTGGACAACTTTAAGGAGTACATAACAGAAGAGTCTCTTCCTTCTTGTAGGAGTTATTGAGAAAACAAAGATACTCATCTTTTTTCTTCCATTTCTACACATTTGACTACTGAAACTAGCCAACTGTAATGAACAACTACATCATTTAAAATATTGTAGTTATGGTTTCAAGCTGAACGTTGCCCTTAGAAAAATCCCGATATGAATGGGACCACATGCTCTTCTCACCATTAGACACCCAACTGCACTGAATTAAGAACCTCTATTTTTTTCATCTTTGCAGTTGTTAAGATACAGAAATATTTCAAGTGAAACTGTTTTTCTCCCAAGACAAAGATGCCAGAAAGAGAGTCAGGATTCTGGCTCACTTCCAGTCCTACTGGTAGGTCTACAAGTCTGATGCCTCCACACACAGGCTTCTCAAGTTCATTAGAGTAAGCAGTTGTTCTTTCTTTTGAAGGTCTCCTTCATTCCATGATCCGTGCCTGTCACCGCTCTTTCGAGCGAGATGTCAGTAACTCTCTGATCTTATTTTTTGTGTTCTTTGTGGTATACAGGCATACAGCAGAAAATGAAAACTCAGAACTCTGTAGGCTATTGATGCCCTGTCCAAAACTTGAGACCAAAGGCTTACTAACTCCTAAACCAAGGACAAATTGGGAAAAGCGGAAGAGAAAGATACAAGAATGAAACAATTCTGTTATCAGAGGTGTTCTTATCACCAAAAAGACAGAGGCAGACCCAAAATTCCAAACACGCAATACTCCATAGCAATTCTCTCCTGATTCCAGTCACAGCACAAATATGTAATTAATTAAAATTTGTTTCCAAACTCTTTTCTCGATAGCCTGCAGTCTGTTTCCCATTACACTTTCTGGCCTTTCCAAAATTATCACAAGTTACTTAGCATGTGATAGCCAAATTAATGCGTAAGTTCGTTATTTTAAAGAAGATACACAAAAAGCCAGCTGTGAAATAGCATAGCTATTTCAGCGTGAGCTGACAACAGGCATAATAACCCACTGCAGACTTGGTGCGCTCTCTGACTGTTAGTTAATGCTAAAATCTTGGACAATTATAAGTATGACCTAGTTTAAACCCAGCATAATGTCCTGCAATATTATAAATCATATTTCTAATCTGATGTATGGACTCACTAAGTAAAAACACTTATCCTTTATCGTTACACAGCCAACCCTCCCTTTTGGATGGCGCAGACCAAGGTCTAGGCACTTCAGATTGCACGTTCTTCTAGCTTTACTCCTAATCTCAACTGTTAGTAGAAGTTGAGGGATGTTCTCCTGTCCACTCCTATTTCACTCAAGGCACTGAGTCATTACATTTCGCTGCTCTATAGCAATAACCACTTGTCTAAAATATAACCCCAATACTTATGCCTGACCTCCTAACTTCATTCTGACTTCCCTCATTCTCTGTACTGTATGCCCTACAACTTGGCACCTCCTCCTTGGTAAAATTTCCTACCATTCTGCCATTTTGTCACACAGGAACAGTGTTCTTTATTTTTCTGATCCATTAGTATTGTTTTTAATTCATCTTTTTCTTTAACACTCTTGATCAGAAAATCATGCCAGTTTTTTTTTCCACTGCAAATAGCTCATAAAAATTGCATTCTTTTCCATTCTCATTGCAAAAGCATTTGTCTAGGCTCTCACTACTGTATATTTTTGCTACAACAAACTTTGGGTTTCTACATACTTCTTCCCTTTCCCATCATTCAGTCTAAATTGCTGCCATAAAAATCTAGTTTCCATGTCTGCAAGTCTGACTAAGACAGGTTCCTTTTCAAATTCTTTCATTTACTTCCTCTTACTCTCCACACCAAATGTCAAAGACTGCAAGAACTAATTCCAGTAAGTTTCTTTGCTCTAGTTTTTGCTCGCAACTTCAGACCAAGTCACACATGGTTTACCACCACTCTCATTTTTGGGACTTTCTCCAAGTAGCCTTTTGCCTGAAGCCTCGTCTGGCATCCGTCTATCCTTTCTTTCAATCCTTCTTCAAAACAAACTCTTCCAGGCAGCATCCAAATCTTAATCCTTCCCATAATAAAGTGGTAGCTGAAGAGATGACAAGGATGTAAAATATTTGACCAACATTTTCTTAATATTGGGAGCCAGACTTCAGTTTAGTATGCTAGCTTTATAAACACACAATACCACTTTCTCTGGCAAGCGTAGAAGGAAAAGGCATCCTCTCCTACTGAATGTGAGCTTTCATTTTCAGGAGTTGTGTCTAAACTTCTTTCTTGGGACTGTAACTTTCTGAATGCAAACTGAGACAGCGTTCTCCTGGATTTTACACACAGCTTCTACTTCCAGACTACTGTGAGATGACAGAGGCAGATTTCTCATACCTACACCTATTCCAAATAATCTCACAAACAAGGATTGTGAAAAAAACTTCTATCTTTATAGAAGGCCCCTTGCAGGAGTTTTCTTCATTAAGATACTGCCACCCAGTGAAAACTATCACCTTTATTTCAACATTGCCAGCTGGGGCAAAGGTACAATCCATTATGCATATTTCTTTCAATTAATTGAATTTTACTTCTCAAAATGACTATTTGAAGCATAATCTTGATTACCTAATATCACAAAACATATATAAATATACTTTTCCATATTTTAAACAGAAATGCACATACAATACTAAAATAAAATCCCTTCTAAATAGTATAAGGGATTAGTCACCACTTTTCTTCAGTAACTACACGTGTGCATAAAGCTAGATAGGTACTTCAGCTGTATGTTGATTAATTAAAGCCAGGATGTGACAATGCATGCTTAAATTTTGAAAGAGTATCATTTTGGCAACAGAGATTTATTTTTTTTAACCAAGAATGAAAATCACTGACCAGTCTACGCTCTATTATTCCCTCCCCCAACCCTCCACCAATGAAGAAGATACAACTATTTTGTCCTTCCCAGCAAGGAGAATAGAAGCAAGCATGAAGCTGCGTAAAATACAGATGAATTTACAAATCCTTGGTCATAAGCTCAGCATCTTGTTTAGCAAAGATCTATGAGAAGCCACTTCAGCTTAAGAGTTAGTTTATTTAGTTTTAAGAAAATCCTTTTTCAGACTACACATCTCAGTTAGGTAGCATGAACAATTCCATTCACCCTGATGAGCTCTATTAAGTAGAGATACTGACACTGCAGTATCATAAGCTCCACGTACCAAAGGTTTGTGCCGCATCGGAGTTAGCTCTGCCCCCACTGCAGGACAGCACAAAGCTTGACCAATCTCAAGAAACAACCACATTGTAATCAGGTCTTTCATCAACAGGATTTTATTCAGACTGGAGCAAAGCATGCTGTCCACTGAAGAAATCTTACTGATGACTGAAATCAGGATTAATGAGCAAAGGAAGGAAGGAGCAGGAAGGAACTAATATAGTAAGACACAAAGGTAAGCCTCAGCCCTTCTGATAATTTTAAACTTTCAGAGTTTATTTATTAAAACTATTATACACTGAAACTTGAAGGCCTTCTCCAATAAATTTCCCTGCTGCAGCTGTTGATGAGCAACAAGTAGAACTTCCCATTGAGAGCGCATACTATTGCCTGGAGCTGAAAAAACTTTTTCAGCATTCGCTGGGCTTTTGTTTGCATCCAGTGACCAAAATAATAATTTTTTTTAAACAAATAATTGTTGATGGCTTCAATAATTTTTTTGTTTTGTTTGGGGTTTTTTGTTGCCCTTGAAGAGAATGACTTTGCACTTTTTCAGTAACAGCAATTCAATTTTAACTTCTCAGTTTACTTCTCAGAAGTGCTCATTGAACACCAAAGGCCTGAGGTGAATAATGAAGTGATCAGAGTCATTTTAGACTGGCTGATCAGAAAGCTACATTTAAAGCTGGACCAATTTTGCTTATTGTGAGAACTTGTGAACCCCTGCAGTCAATTAACACTGGCTACTTTCCAGTCCTTTTGTCCTGTTTTATCCTCCTGACCAATCTTTTCTGGTTGTTAATAAGTTTTGTTCATTTACTTTTTTAAACATCCAGGACACAAGACACGTCTTCAAAGTCAATGCGTTTAAACTGGCATATACCAACAGAAACACATTACAAATGGAAGGCTGCAGAAAACCTTCAAAAAAGTGACTTGTGGATTCAGTTCAGCACCTAAAGAACAGGTGGGCACGTTTCAAGAAACCTCCTCAATACTGTCAAAGTTCTTCATCACCATAACTCAAATGTGAGAGGCCACATGATTCCTTGCTTTAACTGCGTTAAAGGCTTCCTGAGCAGATGGGGTTGGAGGATCCTCTCAGGGTAGATGAAAACCTGTACCATGCTGCATATTCTATACGTTTCTTATGAAAAGATTTCACATTCTAAAAAAAGTGAAGTGGGAACCTAATACAAACCACATATTAATGTAAAACTTGAAAAACGTTACTAAACTGTGAATCATCCACGCTCCTTTTATTCCCGCATCACAAACTTTGTGTTTTCCACCCTGGCTTTAGTAAGACTAAGTATTTGTTTGTGTCCTAGACTAACGTGATTGGTCTTTACAACATAAGCTACATGGATATTTCCATCTAAATCACCTGCACCATAAGTATTAGTGGTTTTAAATAAAATAATTTCCATTCAATAAAATGTAAAATCACAAACTTATTTAAAACACTCCATCGTTTAAAGCTAGTCTAACGTCAGAATTTCACTATACGCACTAGAGACTTTGGCATGTACAGCTTTTCTAGTCCCTACAGACAAGAAGATGATTACTGTATAATATATCCTGGATGTGGGTAATAAGAAACATGTTTTTTAATATTAAGTCTAGTTCTACTTATGCATTTTGATTAGGACAGTAAAATTTAGTTGGAGAGGCAGGAGGCTTTAATACCCAAAGTTGCTCTGTCTCTCTAAAGTCACTGCTGCCTTCCATATTCCACAGTACTCAAGGATACAGTGCACTGATGACGTTGGATGGTGTCTACAATTACATATTTTTAAAAATTCTGTAAGAAAAGTAGTATGGGATTCTTATTTAAACTGTATATCCTTAAACAAAGCCTTGAATAGTGTTGCAGCATTTGCATAGCAGCGTCTTTCTTCCTTAAAAATCACTAATCACACTAAAAGTACTTAAAAGTAAAAGCTCAATGCAAATGGTAATTGGTAGGAGTCCCTGCAGGACTTCTATAAAAGGCTATTGTACTTGTATTACTTGTCTTCAACCTGTTTCTGGATTCAACCTAGGTACAAAACTTAACAGCAATGACAGATGTAAAAGACAATTCTAGTTTTCTTGTCCTGGACCAACATCACAGATTCTAGCAGATTTTCAGGATAAATAGGACAGGACTGGAACATCTTGGAGAAGGAATGCCATTAGAATGAGAACCAACTTCAGAAGCTCTGCTTGTTTTCCTGGAATGAGGGCATTAGTGCCTAGTTCTCTACCTCACACAAAAGTGATCCACGTATCTAGAAACAATGAAAAAAATCCATTTATTCTCCCAGAACTACAGAATTTCCCACTATAAAACCTCCACAACTGTGTAGAGCAATTCTATATTAATTTAACCATTTTTACAAGCACTTCAGGAACACAAATTGGGAAACATCTAACATACTTTAGTTCTAGAAATAGGTAAATACAGTATTACTGTGTATAGTGTCTGTACCTTGTGTTTTTGTGGTAATCAGTTGTTAAATCCAGTACTCTCCCAAAAAGCTTATGTTGTCAAGGTCTGGGTGTGAACTGGCCTCCTGGCTAGAGCCACTGTGCTGACTGGAGAGCTGGCAACCTCTGGTAAATGGCTGAACTTCTCTTTATGCCTTGATAAACTGCCCCTTTCCTGCCTTCTCTCACAGAAAACAGAGAAAAGGGCTGAGTGAGCGAGCAAAAAGAACACCCTGCAATTTCAGTTTCAGGTATTTTACTTAAATGGTCAAACGTGCTGAAAGATGTCATCAGACCTTTGCCAGTAACATCACTGTAAGACAGAAATGCCCAAGCACATTGGCTAGATGTTTCAAAAGGAACCTAACTTTATACATCTAAAAGTTAGTTCAAAATAGGTATCTGGATAGTCTTCAGTAGGAAACTCACATGAACTATCTTAGGGAAGACAAATAATTTCAGAGAGCAGCTTTTCTTCTCCACTCATCCTGAAGAGGACCTTCAGTTAGTAACTCATGATGTCAAACTTTCAAGAATTTAGGGTAGGGAAGATGAATCCTACTCTTTCCTCTGTCCAGAACATGTTATATCTGTTAGTGTCAGGCAAGCCACCACAACTTCACAACCTAAAGCCTCCTGAACAGATTTAGCCTAAAGTATCACCCATTTAGTTCACAGCAGTTTCCAGAAGCTCTCCTATCCTATGTGACAAGATACATATTCATCACATGAAAAAAAAAAAAAACCACAAACAAAACAGATGCATCTCCAGCCATGTAAGGACAGCGTGCCTGCATGTGCTTGTATACTCTTTCACACAGACTTAAGGTCTTCCCAGGGTGGTGGGTGGTGTGTGCCTGCCTGATACTCTTCTCTCCCATGGTGTTCAACTCTGAGCTGGCATCGTTGTTCATATTACAGACAGACCATACCATGAGACTAGGAACATCTACTGCTCTGGATATGTTTACCTTGCATAATTCAACAGTATGTAAATAGCTAAGCTAGATAAATATCAATTAGAGAGCTAGAAATGAGGTAGCTCCAGAAATGGAAACTACACTACCATGATAATCCAACCATGCCTGTTTACACTGTTCAAAGAATTTAGACACAGAGTGCTGTACGGAGATACCTGCATTATTATTCACTGCAGACACACCAGCAGTGTGGTTTCCTTTGCAGGGCAAGAAAATTCTTGCAGAACAGGTAAAATTCTAAGGCTCCACAGCTGAGTGACAAATACTAAGAAGCAAAAAAAAATTCTTGCCAGAAGAGAGTATCTTTGACAATGAAGATTTTGGCAAGAAAGGAGGGTACCACTTCCACAGCATTCCTTGAAGACTCCTTGGAAAAACAACTAGCTTTTCAAATGACAGTAATGAACCAACATATATGTATCTCACAAGAAACATAATCAAGTTTCAGAAGACTAGCCCCATCCTTTCTGCTATTATTTGAAAGTCAGACCAAAGACTCAACAAGGAAACAGTGGTTTGTTTTGGAAAGGCTCCACAAGCTCCTTTCATATAAAAGTTTAAAATCCTGAAGAAAGTCATCAGATGTTTCAAGTATAGTTATTCTTTGAACTGTGGTTCTAAAAATTATATTGTAATTGTTCCATGTGTTCTCTTTGCATTACTTCGATACATTAACTCAGTTTGATTCAACCCCTCCGAATAACATCCAACGCAGAAAAACTAAGTGAACATATTTTTTCACTTCAAAAAAAAAAAATATCATTTGTCCATGAATATTTGTCCATCTATGATACCACTCTATTACATATATTTTTATGCCAGACAACTGCTATATATTTATTCCTCTTTACTTGTATTCTCTTCTGAAAAATGAAAATTAACATCCTTACATAAATAACTTCCAACCTGTAAGAAAAGGAGGCTGAGGGGAGACCTTACCACTCTCAACTACCCAAAAGGAGGTTGTTGTGAGGTGGGGGTTGGTCTCTTCTCCCAAGTAACAAGCAATAGGACAAGAGGACACGGCCTCAAGTTGTGCCAGGGGAGGTTTAGATTGAGTATTAGGAAAAGATTCTTCACTGAAAGGGTTGTGAAGCATTGGAACAGGCTGCCCAGGAAACTGGTTGAGTCCCCATCCCTGGAGGTATTTAAAACACATATAGATGTGGTGCTGAGAGACATGGTTTAATGGTAGACTTGGCAATGCTAGGTTAACTGTTGTACTTGATGATCTTAAAGGTCTTTTCCAAACTAAATGATTCTACGATTCTCTTCTGTGTTCTAAAGAGAAACCTTTGCAAAAGAAACAAGATGCTTTATTTATCGAACAATGTAATACCACTGTCTAATTTTATGTTCTATGTACATCCATTTTGATCCAGAACAAGCAATTGTATTAGCTACTATTAACTTACGAATGTCAGTGTAAGTAAAACCTATAAATTACTTAATGAATTATTTCTACTATAATAATCTCAAGGAATCTCTGCTGTGGTCATAGAACAGATATTAAATCTCAGCTGGAGCACGCTTATATTCAGTAATCTCCGAACACCACAGAGAAATAATGGAAATTAGAACAAGAACAAGCTAACACCCAACACCCAACCAAACCAACTTTAACTGCATTGGTAGTTAACAGCTTTTAGAAATCCTTTTTTTTTTTTTTTTCCTTTTAAGTGTCAGTGTGTATCGTGCAGAGCACAGATCCAGTTTTTCCATGTTTGACCACCTGAGTAAATCAACCAAGTTAGTGACCTAACAATATGAAACAACCAATCCAGCACTGAACAATTTTCATTTATTCTCCCAAAAGTATACAGAAATCTTTGCACAGCTGCAGAAGGACGATTTTAGGTTCCTCTAAAATAGGTAAGTTTCCATGAGAGAGACTAGAGGAGATGCTAAGACAAATTCTCAATTTTGTTTTCATCAAAAGTAATGTAGAATGATCTAAACCACTTTATTATGTTACTATTTCCAACCTTGTGGCAAAAAGAACATTAGCAAGGTGGAAAAAAAGAAAAAGAAATATATTCTTTAAATCAATTAGACGTTTAGACTACAGAATGCCATGCCAGTGTAAAAGTAATGTCAACACCAATGAGAAATAGAAGATACGCTTAAATTCAACAGTTATTTGTCAGACACCATCTGCTTTTTCTTTCATTCTTTTCTGATTCTGATCTGTAAGAAACCACATCAGTATCAAATGTCACTTAGTTCTTATTCAAACAGAGCGCTCCAGACACAGCGGCTGCACCAGCTGACTTAGCTGACCTGGGCCTAGAGTAAAAACAAACCCCTATAAATCACCAGATGTGAGCAATTGAATAGTGATCAATTTAATTAACTGAACAGCTTTCCAAAGTTTACTGTATTGTTTTAACCCTTCAGGCTTCTTCAAGAATGGTAACTTGCAATTTGTATACAAGGGCAGGATATGGCCAGAGGGCTACATATTACTAGCTTTAGACACTTTAGATTCCCACTGATAAAACCCAAATCCCACACATGAAAAACATGCCTTTTCTTTTTTTCCCCAATTAATAGTATGATAGTAACTATTTTTGTTAGCAGTTCCTTCAGGATTCTAGAGAAATTGGATAATGGGGAGGAGAAGGGGGAAAATCAAACTGATTTCAAGTGAAAACTTCAGGAATAGTATTTCCTTTAAGATACACTGTTTGGTTATGGGCTGTATATGCCTTTTACAACTTTGTATTCATATTACAGATGCCACATCAAGTAATCTACTGATTACTTTCAAACAAAACAACGAACATAGACATAACTGTGTGTCTCAATTATATGTAATAACTGTAGCTATAAAAAAAAATAAAATAAATATGCCAGACATTAAAATGGGCTCAAAAAGGCATTTTAAAGATATTGGCAAAACAATTTCTAACCTAGATACTTGTCCTGAAGCTGCGTCTTGAAGGGATTTCCCCATGTTGCCCACTGAAATTAATGGAATTCTGCCATGATTTAGCGCAAGTGGGATTTCAGCCAAGATGCATAATGATAGAGTGCAACTCTTGTTTTAAAGTCCGCATTGTAAAAGTTTGTATAACATTTACTAATGTTTGTACAGTGCCTAGCACAACAGAGCTGAGGCTTCTGGGCACTACCACAACATAAATTAATTCTAATGCAATCTTTGTATCTGAGGGTAGCATAAAAACTACAAGGATTAAGCTCAATTATACACATTTTAAACAACCTGCTAAATAACATGACATAATCAACTTCCTAACCACAAGCTGCTCTATTTCCAATTATTTCACTTTAATCTCTGCAATGCACATATTTCCACGAACCCTGTAGAGTTAGTTCCACTAACTAGGGACAAAAGCAAGATCTACTTACAAAGACAGAAGAGTTATATTTGCAGAGACTGGTCCCAGATCTGGAATGATCTCCAGTTCATTGTTGTTCAACTTCCTATTAATATTAGAAAAGGGAGAGTCAGCTTTGATGTTCATCACAAGTACGTACACTGGACTGGCTAAATTCCTGAACCATGTCACTCTAAAATTCAAAAATAATTCCAGTTTCACTTAAAGCAAAATATCAGAACAGCAAACATCTTTGTTGTTCAACCAATTATCCCTAGAGAAATAGCTATGCAATTAGTATACACAAACACTGGTTGGTTTTTTTGGTTGGGTTTTTTTTGGTGGGAGGTGTTGTTTTTGTTTTTTTAATTAAGACAAATTAACTTACACTTCCTGAAGACTGTGAAGGTGATCCAAGAGACTGGTCTTGATTGAAGATAATTTGTTGTGACTTAAGTCCCTATGAAGTTACAAAAATAAACAGCCTGTCAGTTTTGCCATAATGTATCGGGTAAAGCAATACAATTTCAACCGAAATTATGTTATCATTTGTTTCCAAGTCCATAAAAAGGGTTTTTTATATTAGCAAAATTAGAATATAAACTCATCTGAGTATACAAAGTATACCTCGATCACTGCCAGCAGTGTCAAAGAATTCCTTATGCCTCTGAACAATTTAGAGCTGTTCATTGGGATACGTGTAAGACCCACGAAAAACATCTGAAGATTTTGACTTGTATACATCACCAACAACCTTCCTCGCCCATCTCTTCACAACAAAAGATCTGGCTAAAGCTATCTCTTGGTTACAAGGAAAATTCATAAACCTCTATTCATTGCGGTCTCATTCCTTGAGTCAATCATAGTACTTGTACCATTTACTCGTGTACTCACTCGCTTCTACAAGGCAACACACAGATCGCAAGTACACAATGAGGTCTGTCCATAAATCACAATTCTATTTTCACACTTTCACACAGTTCAGGACTCCATTCCTACATAACCAAATTCAATGGGGATCTTAAGCAAAATCAGAAGAAAACAGACATAGAAAGGCCTAATTCTACTCTGAGTTTTAAGAAGACTGTATACTAGCCACATTAATACTGCACTTAATCGCACCTGAAGAAGTAGCTCGAGCACTTAGCTTGTGCCACTCTGTACTGAAGATCCCAAATATATATTGATGCAGTTTCTAAGAAATCTTGTTAGTGTTGTTGCAGTGTTTGCTACAAAACAAGCCAGGGTACTAAGAATGCAACACATTTTCTTGACCATGGTCAAGAAATTCCTTTCCCTACAGACATGATGCATCTTCACCATATGTCCTCTCAAACATTCGACACCACCATAAAACAGAGTCCTAAAACACTTTTGGTGTAGCTTCAGAAGTACTGGAAATATCACGGAAACAAAAGAATAGCCATACAATAGAAGATAGAGAAGTTTCTGAAACTCAGACTTGCACGTCTGTAGAGATCTGCACAAGTGGTAGATTCACAACTGATCTTGTAACTATGGCAAGTCCTGTCGAAGACCTCCTCTTTCTTAGTCACTCATCCACCCCAACATGCACCTTTAGTCACTCATCCACCCCAACACGCACAACAAGACATCCCATTCTACAGCCTGTCACTATCTCACCTGCACCAATTCAGCCATCTGCAAAGCACTGGCTGGACAACGTAACACTGAGTTTATCCAAGCCAGCAAACAAAAACTGTACTATTTTTAAGGAGTTCTTAAACTCACACCGGTGGGAGTGTGACACAGACACAGCAAGACTCACATCATCATGCTTCAGCAGTGATCTGCTGTAGCACCAGGTTAAGGCAGAGAAACTTCTCTCACTTCATGACACTTTTCCCCATGCTAACTAAGCACTGAACAGTCATCCAATGTGCTTGGGGCTCTCATCAACCCACAGGGGTATGATGTATTTCAAATTGAATCTATTAGGAAACTCCAGGATTCCCCACTTTTTCTGGACAATATGATGCAGTACAGTCACCTGTACTGAGCATGCCAAACACAGGCCTGATGTCCATGGATTTGCCTACTCTCCATCTAGAGTTCTGGAATCGAAGAAACTTGATGACCATCATATTCTTGCTCCATATGGACCAGAATTGGCTTAAATCAAGCCAAGTTCAGGGGTCTGTGCTGGGTGTTCCACTCTGTGACTAAGCCCTGAACAACTGCAGATCCAGAGAACTCTGGTTTCTCTGCACCCACCGCTGCAGGTTCTCGGACACGGGTGTAATGCTGCAACCCACGCCCAGGCTTTTTCAACACCACATGGGGATAGTGAAACCACATTTTAGACTTTAGACCAGTTGTTTATGCCGTACTTGTTCAACGCTGCCAGGACAATTCCATCGTTCCTTTTGTCCTCACCTGGAGTCAGTGGTTAAAAAAAATATATTAATAAAAATCGAACATTAAAAATAATCCCAGGCACATACGGGCATTACCAGGGGTACCACCAGCACTCGGTAACGAGGTGTGCCCTGAGCCAGCCAAGTGGCTCAGGCCCAGCAGGCTGCGGAGCGGTGGCACTGGCACCTGGCTCAGGGACACGGGCAGGGAGGAGATAACACACTTATTCCCCAAGCCAGGGCTGCACGGGAGTGTGCACAAGGCAGACCCACAGGTGCTAATGGCATTTTCCAAGAGAAAAGAAAAAGCGGGGGTGAAGGCTGTGGGGGAGCCACCTAGAGAAAAGGAACACCCTCTACGACCTTCAGGTGGCCACAGAGAGGATGTTTTCCAAGACTCAGCTCCAGACTCAAGCACCTAATATATATCCACGCCTTCTTCCAGGTGTCTAAACCCCTACAGATTTTCCTCTTCAAGATGGAAAATGAATACAGTGTTAACATTTTCAAAAACCCACAAATGTTAGTTTCACCTTATGATTTTGAGTTCTCATGTAAATGAGTTTAACGACACTTGAGTTAGAGGACTGCACCGTTCACTGCGTTAAAATCTAGTGCAAATATTTGTCTGGCCATTGACTGGAGAAAAATACTTTTGTTTGACACCTGAAGACATTAGCTGCATAGATTTGAAATTCTCATGCTGCAGTCTTAAATGTAAAGACTGGAGAAGTATGCTGTTACAAAGATCTTGAGGGAAATCTAACTTGGTCCTTTAAAGCAGACAGAGTAGAGACAATTTTTACCCTTAAACTTAATTCAATATTTGGCTTCAGTCTGTAGGGATTATAAGAACTATGCAAATAAACGGACAAAATTGAGCTAAGTTATGGCTGTTAGTGCCCAATATGTTACTGTTCTTCATGCTTCATACAAGACTTAGGAATCGGTAATTATTTCAACAAAGAGCTTTCAACATTAGTGCTAAAAACCTGCATTTCTTCATTTCATCTAAGAACCCTGCAAAAGGTTTATTTAAAACATGTTTGCCTAAAGGACCTACCAGACAGTAACAGACGTGAGTAGATTTGTTCTGCTGGAGTTATAACATGTTTAAAAAAAAAATCTGGCAGAGTCCTTAAACTATAAAAAAATCCTGCAATTACAACCACTGCTGTGCATGATCACCACACTGGAGCCAGACACTTTCACTCATAGCTCAAGCTCACATCCATCTGGAGTCTATCAAGGCAACCGTGAGCGTAACAACTTACACTAGGTTTCAAACTTTTTTTGTGTGTGTGTGTTTGTTTTTTAACACTAAAGATACTCTCAGATTTTCCACATAACACCTACTTTAAAAAAATACATACGTACAAAATCCTCATTCCTGGTTTCCTTACAGCAGGTTGTCAAACACAAGCTGCAAAATACCCAAAGCAAACCAACAAAAAAAACCAAAAAATACCCAAAAAAAACCACACCAAAAAACCAGACAATACTGAATTGCCTATTTCACACAGCTGTATACATGCTTGACTACCAATTGTTGAATAAAATATTAATTATAAATATCTTAATAAACATTATTTCAGTGCTACTGGCAGGAGAAACTTCACCAAAAAAAAAACCTTGCAAGTTACATTTAAGTTAAACAGAGCGGTTGGAAATGAACCAAGAGTTAAAATATTTGTCTTTTACTAATATTCCAAGTGAAGCTTAAGCCCACAGAAGTTTCTGAAACTTGCAAGCACTGAGGCATTTTTTTAAACATAAAAATCTATCATCCCCGTTGCAAAGCTACAAGTACATTTCAGTCCAATGCATTTCGCAACGTATCTTTAAACAAATATGAAGAAAAGGTTTGAAAACAAATCAGTATTCTTCTTTCACAGAAATGGAACTGAGAACATTATACCACTAAGATTATTATTATGCATTTTCCATTTCTGAATTTTCCTTGTCTGTTAAAACCACACTGTAAGTGGGGAGAAAATCTCCTCTGTGATTACTTTTGGTACTAAAATTTCAAAAGCCATGAAAGATATAACAGTGAATGCACTCAGAAACTTCAGAAACCAGACTTATATTAAGAAATTCTTTATAACAATAAAAAGTACATATACCTGTTCTTCACCTCAGATTTCTCATAAAAGTGATTGAGCATTTAAGTAGAATTGCCTCCACTTGAAAAACCTTGCCAAAGTTTTTGAGGCCCTTTAAGAATCCGTTTTATGAAAGAAACTATTTTGTATATTCCACTGTTTGTATGACCATATTTCACAACTCAAAAGTCTCCGTGTTAGAAAGCTGAAATGTCCCTCTGAACGTCAATGTTTGTGTGTCAAAAAACTGAAATGAAGGCCTAATGCACAAAGGGAGAGGCTGAGTGTTTCTTCACACATTTTATAAATATAACTTTTAGACTCTAACTTAATTTACAACACTTAGTCACAATTATCATCTTCTTCCTTAGAGAACTCAGAAACCTGAGCCTCAAGTCAAATTTTAAAATGCAAATCCAGCAACAGCTTCTTAATCAGTCCCACTGGGGCCTATAGAGCTGCTAATTCAGCAGAAATCAGGAGAGCTGAAAAACAAAAAGCCAGGCTGTAGCTGTTTTAAGACACTGATCCAAAGTGACTCATAAATCAGCTTGCTATGTTCAAGTTTTAGTCTGGAAAATATTGAAAAACAGCTGTGAAAACCATACGGCCCTTTTTTCTGGCAAATCTGGTAGAGAACTAGAGGATTTATAAAATGTAAATACTAAAGATGTAATACAAACACAAGTGAAAACCATCTTTCAGACTTTCCCTCCTGCCCCACCGACAGTTTTAGCATTCCTCAGTGAACCTGGCGAGGGGTACAGCAGTGCCACCGGGAGTTTGCACACACAGAGGACACCAGCCAAGGCTCAACACTCTTCCTCCCTCCCTCCCTCCTCCTCCAGCTCTGCTACACCAGCTCTAACAAAGCCACATTCTCAGAATCTGGGGACACACATCCTAGAAGCAAATTGAAATCTTAACTTCAGAATTATTTGTACACAAAACCATTACAAACGTTTATCAGTTCTCAGCAGTCTGTCACGTTCTGTGAAGGTGAAGGCAACATGGTAGAAGATGGTATTTTGGGCTAAAATCACAGTAAAGCTGGCAATTGTACCCTGTTTACACCCCATTTCGTGAAGCCATTTCCGTACAAAGCAGTAGCCATGAAAAAGAAGGGGAAAAAAACCCCGGTGCTCAGGCTCATTTTCTTTTCAACCTCCCTGAGGAGGGGCAGCCTTATCACATTAGATTCTTTCCTTTTATTTCATTAGGGAATTTGAACAAAAAAGGAATGGGAGAGTGAAACAGAGCTTCCGAAAGCCAACTCCATCTGACATTCCACTGAGGCGAGCAGACGGATGGGCAGAGCAAGGTGTAGAGCCCAACGCGGGCCTGGACCTTCTCTTCCTTCTCCTGCTTGGGAGATCTCGCCTGCGTATGCTGAGAACACCGTGTATTAGTTGGTGTTTTCTAAAGAGGATTGGAAAGCCAGCAATTAAACTACTAGCCGTTGGCTATACCCACTACAGACTTCCATGGAAAACACAGTAAACATACACCAGTAATATTCATAAACAGTCGTTTACAATTTGTAAGTGCACAGTTTGTTGTAACAATAACCCAGGCCGCTCAAACTTTTTTTTTTTTTTTGGCGTATGTAAAACCGAAACGCATTATCCTCTCAAACGTTGCGCAATCCCAGCCCCAAGTACCGGAGTAGCTGGAGGTAACAAGACAACGGCCACGCTCTTCCTCCTGTCTTCTTTAAGAAGAGGGGAAGGAAGAAAGAGCAGGGTACTTCTAAGGCATTTGACACAAACAAAAGAAATATTTACACAAAAGCGACCAGACCACTGGTTTGGTGACACCTACAAAGATGTACTCCTGTGAGTTTAAGAGCCAGGGACACAGCTGTCCAATGAGTAATCACAGCAGGGTTTCTTACAACAGACCAAAGCTTATTTATACAAGTGGAACTTATTTTCTCACACTTTTAAAGGAATGTGAACTTGCATAAGGACAATTTACACTACCAAGGGAATTCTAATTAGAAAAACCTCCCCTGTGCTGACAAAAAAGCCCTGCAATGTGTTTTATTGTCTCTCAGTAACTTAAGTGGAAAAGACAAATTTGGATAACTGCTAATGCAAAATGCTTTTTAAAGCAACTCTAAAAATGAAAGTTCCGTGATTTTTTCCCCTTGTTTTTTTGTTTAGCATGCTGTCACACCTGAATTTTAACTTAACAGTGCTAAAGTAAGCTAAGCTAAGAAACTAAGCTATGAAGCTTAGCTTAGTAGCAAAAAAGCCTAAGGTTTTGTCAGAAAACTTATGGTACCATACTGAAATACTTCAAAAGAATAGGAGGGATGAAATTTAATAGGAAGCAAAGCCAGTTGTTGAATGTAAAGCAGATCCGGTATTTGATTCGTATGCTTCAATCACATCAGCCAAAAGAAGAAAAAAAAAAAGAAAAAAAAAGTTTCTTTCCCCTCACACTTTCCTATACCACTCCTGGAAATATTCATCTCCCAGAGCCATTCCTATGCTCAGTCCCATATGGTGTCAATACAGCCATCCACATGTCATGAGTGAAGCAGCATGACCTCCAGACGAGGCAATTGAACAGAATTAGCCACAACTAATTGAAAGTCTTCCTGTTTACTTTAAAGTCCTTATCTCAATCTGCTTTGGAAATGTAATAGAAAATTAATACGACTAATATAGAAGATCTTTGAGTGACAAGAGATTAAAACCAAATGTGAGAAGTCTCTCAGCTATTTCCAGGCTTTTAGAAAGCTCCCGTAATTTATCTTCTGTCCGTAAAAGTTTGTCACTAAAAGTAAATTTTCTGCAGATGGCATTTCAGTAGGCGTTACGGCGGATTCCGTGAATCCGTGCCACCGAACCGAACGGGGCGAGATCCGGTGCCAATAAAGTCATCAAAACCCAAAACGATCGGGGAAGGAAGATGATGATTTTTTTTTTTTCCCCTCCCCCTCTCAGCGCTCCCGGGACCGCTTTCAGCCCGGGCGCTTATCGCCATCCCCCGCCCCCGGGGCCGCGGCCCGCCCGAGGGACGCTGCCCCCCGCCCCTGCTGACAGCTCGACCGCGGCCCCGGGCGCTGCCCCCTCCCGCCCCGCTACCGCCGCGAAACCCGCGCTTCCCTCCCCAAAACCCGCCGGCGGGACGGGACGGGACGGGACGGGACCGTCGCCCCCGCCGGGGCACCCCGGCCCTCGGGGGCGGAAGATGGCGGACGGGCACCCCTCAGCCCCCTGATACTCACAGCTGCA
>JAOXNO010000001.1:34252801-34267674 GCA_028565335.1 Limnodromus scolopaceus
GGCCCGGCCCCGCGGGGCCGAGGGAACTGGTGGAGGGGTGCAGGATGGCGGGCCGGGCCGAGGCGCGAAGACGAGGGCGGCCGGGCCCGGCCCTGCCTTGCCCTGCCCTGCCTGTGCGGGGTTTCCCTTCGCCGTCGCGGCGCTTAACGCGAGTCGGGGCAACCCAGAAGCCGCTGCACAGAGGCCCCAGCAGGTTCCCAGCCAAGCCGGGGGTCACTGGCATGTAAAAGGTGAGGTGAGGTTAACTCCTGCCTTCCGGGTCCTGCGCGGCGAGTCCAGACACCGTAATTAAGCCCATTATGTTCCCCGCAGGATCCCAGCTCCAGAGGTTCAGGGAAGTGGGCAGGGCGTGCAGATTCCACATCTCTGAGGTAATCTGTGTAATTTAAGTAAATACCTATTGTTCAAGTTCCATATGTAAGGCCCGGACCCTGCGATGGATTCAATTACTGTAGGCTTGAATTCAATAACTCGGCAGCAGCAGAAGCCAAAACTGCTCACGGATGCTCTGCTTTCTCTCCCGCCTTTATATCTCTACGTTTCACCCAAAAGATTGTAGACATCTTGGACACCGGGAACCTGGAGCCCCAAAAGCCTGATGGCTCTGCTGTCACAATTTGTAAGGCTGAAACTTTGTCCCTGGTTTTGTTGTTGCCGTGTGCATCTCAGGGCCCAGGCTGAATCAAAGAAATTAATCTCCTTTTTAGTCAGGAATCACGAATTTGCAAGCCAGGCAGGCAAGTTCTGAGTGACTGCAGACGTTCACGTGCCACCATCCACACGGCTGTTCCAGGTGTGTAGGGTGTGCGGAGCTGCGCGGGGTTTTGTCAGCTTGTGTCTGCTGACCACAGGTGTTCCTCGGGGAAATTACTGCAGGAAAACAAACACACAGGACAGGAACACATTTTGGGTTTTTTTTTTCTGCACATAAAAGCAAGCAAGCAAAGAGACAAAATACAGGATGAAAAATGTAATATTTACAAGTTACTCTTATTTATTTGTTGTAAATGAAAACTGTCTTGGCCGTGTTGATGTATTACAGTTGTTCGGTTTCTTTGCAGCCTTCTCCTTCCTTTAAAAAACGTTAGGGTGACATTAGGTCAACAAAGCCTGTGAAACACTGAGCTGTTCTAGACAGCCAGTAGGACAGTGCCAAATTCAGATTTTCAAAGCTAGCTATCATTAGCCCGTACCTGTTCCCACTGAAGTCAGTGGGAAAGCTTCCTTCTGCTTCAAAAGTGCCAGCATTTGTTCTAGCCGTCCAGTTGTTTCACGCCATTATGAGAAGATACAGAGACACTTGAACATGTTGTGTTCATACTTATGTAAAATGTGCTAATACTTACTACTTTTGCAAAGTAATCAAAAATTCAAGAGGAAAACCTTCATGTTTATGTTGTTGCAGAGAATTATTGAGCACCGTACTAAAATTAAAATCAATTTGAAGTAACTAAACCTTTAGACTACAGTTCCCAGAGTGCACAGCAAAGGGCATCTTCTTTGGAAAAAGTGAGCTTGTCTTATCTTGAGTGTTGGCAAGGGCAGTGATTCACTAGTAAGTGGCAACAGTCATTAAGCTGTCAGTTTTAACATCCAAGGGAAAGAAAAAAGAGAAAGCGTTTTGAACTTATCTGCTATCATAGCAGTCAATAATATACACAGTGCATATGGGAACTATGGAACGAGAGACTCTGAGAAAAGAAAGCAGAAAAAAAAAAGAAGAGATGAAAATGTTGAAAAGGGCAAGAACTTCTGGTTTTGTAATTTTGAAAACCACTCATGCAGTCATGGAATATTGTGCCCTTACAAAAACCTAATGCATATTTAGTGCAAATAATGTATGAAGCTGTTTTGAATTAAGCAAGGTAAATCAATTCAGAAAATTAATCCATTTGTCTTTGCAGCTTCGTTTCTCAAAATACTCAATAAAACATTTCAAAACTTACTGTATATGAATTCTAAAATGCTTATATGCTGTACTTTGGAGCCCAGGACAGACAGCATTTCTTCCCACAGGGAGATTTGCTCTCTTTAGAACTCTCAGGGATCGATTGTATACCTGATATGAAGCAAGTGCTGGCAGCCCCCAAGCCCAGGGGTCTCTTGATCATTAGTTTTAGGTTGAGAATGCACCATGACTGTACATAAGCAAATACAAATGTCTCCTTCACAGGTTTGGCTAGAATGTATCTGCCCTAAGTAAGTTTTTATCAGAGTGAGAAGTTTCACATTCCTCTGCCCTGTTATCACCATATGTAGCAAGGGATTTCTGCCGACCCTTGTTTGGCATCAGCATTAGTGCAAATGTATATTCAACAGGATTAAGGGACTTATTTGACTGAAGCCCCATCAAAAACAAAAACAACATACACACACACACCCTGCTTTAGTTCTGAGTTCCCCCATCCAGCTTTCCATGTAGCTGCACAAGGAAGAGAACTTACTTATGGTGGTTACGCAAAGGCAGGCCCGTTCCACGGCAGCCTGAGGGGATGCTGTTGAGGAGGGGGAAGCACACTGCAGAGAAAAAATTCTTGTAAAACTAGACCCTCAAGCTCTCTCTTTGGCTAATGAGATTAGTTTCCTTCATGAGACTATCCGGCATAGTAGTCTGGGTGAGCTGGGAGTGGAGGAAAGGAGGTTGCACAGTGAACTGTAGACCCTTCATCGGGATGCTATGGGTTGACTCTAATGGTGTCTTCTTCAGTCCCTGATTATATTTTAAATCAGATAAACATGGGTTTACAGATTCAAGTCCAAACGTATGCTGTTTAGAATATGCATTCACTTCAGGCAAAAGACACACCCAGAAGCTGGCTAAGTATGATTTTTTTTTACATATCATTAATGCATTGAAATCAGGCACTGCTTTCAAGTAACCTACCTCCAGAAAAGGTCAACCTTAAATCAGGCTGGTTTTAGCAGCTTATTAAAAGTAATTTACCTATTGCCAAGTTAAGCAAAAGAAAATTAAGATACTGTACATTTTCTGTTCGGAGTTAAAATTAGAACATCTTTTATAACACTAGTAACTTTAACAATTTGATTAATCTAAATTCAGGTTTTTTAGTCAGTTTTCAAAAGAGTCTCAAACCACTACAAGAGACAACTACATATAGCTATATGTAGTTACGTATAGATAAATCTGCAGGATTTATGCCAGAACATCAAAAGGAGTGAACATTTACTAAATGATTATGTCCATTAAGGCCACCCTGTGAATTAAGAGTCTCCCCACGTACTCTTGGATCACCAGGTAATCCAAATCTGTGTCTAGCATTCATTTTGGATTTTCTACTTTTCATGGGTAGATAAAGTAGTGTTCAGCAGCAAAAAGCATAAGCAAAGCAGAGCAACATTGCTTATGTTTTGACACGCCTCAGTTCTGATAGAGTGAGATAGAAATCAGTCATCTATCCACTTTCCTATCAGCAAATGGACCTGTTAGGAGTATTGGCAGATTTAAGGCCTTGTGTATTTATTCCTAAACTTTCCCAGTTCCATTTTATTTCTACTCAAATAAGACGTTTAGGACTTTCTGGGAGAAGGAAATGACTAGTTCCTCCTCTCAAGATCATCACTCCCTATTGCAGGTTCCCCGATTTAAACTGTTTAAAAAAAAAAACAAAACCAAAACCATAAGGCTAACAAAACTTTTTGTAAAGCCGCAGTTGGAGAGAGACAGAGATGAACCAGTGAGACCCATCCTGCTTAAAAAATGGAAGTGGAGCAGGACATGTTTTTTGTGGAGGCTGCTTGCATACATGAAATAGCTTGCACTAGGCATTAGAAGGTTTTTGCCTCAGGCACCAGTCTGGAAGCTACTAGAGTTCCATGAAAACTCCCTATTGGGTATAGAAGAACCTTTTCACTTCTTCACTTTGTGTGTGTAAACAAGAATTTCATCCAATATCATGGAATGTTTTTCATGGAAATGTCTCTTAAGTGCAAAGGTTTCCCACCCTCCTTTTCTTCTGCCTATTGGGTATAGCAATTGATAATACTTTTAGTTTATAATAACCCTAAGACTTCATAACCATTTATTTCAACTCCTGTAATTAACCATTGCAATTTCACTTGCATTTGAGGAAAACAATCACATGTTCTTAAATAATTTATAGTAATTGCGAATCTCCTACTAACGTGTCATAAGTCCACGATGAATATCCCAAGGTGCATACAGAAATTTATTTTTGGTAGTAATTATACTTGACTTTATGTGATCCAACACTGAAACCATGAAAAACAAATTATGCATAATTTGAATGCACTGATTACAACCAGAAAAACCATATGAACTCTTTCTGAAAACTTTGCCTAGGGCAGAAAATGTTCAGCTTTTATAGAATTCATCCAAACAGTGAGTGTTTCCCTCCATTACAAATAAATTTAAACATCCCAAGGCAATCCACATTAGTGACGATTGTTAATGTCTTCAAGTCATGTCCTGCATGGGGCTAAGTGGGAAGTTAAGTGCATGATTGGAAGGACAATTAAACAATCAACATCTACAATGATGTAACTTCAAAGAGGAAAAAAGAAGAGTTAGTTTTATGTCATTAAGGAACACTCAAGTTGAAATGTTGTCAATTTGAATAAAAATAAGTAGATGTAATTTCAGGACAGTGCTACTGTAATAAAATACCTGCCAGGTCTGTTTTACCCGTTGTTTTAGTTTGTTGGGGTTTTTTAAATAATCGTTTAAACTAAGTAAACATTTTGTGGTAAGAAAGATCAAGAAGTGGCCAAAAAGGGAATACTGAAGGAGATGCTCTGTGGAACCTAGGGGTAGCTCTCCCAGAAAGGAATGTCTTCAGCTCTTCCCTCTTCCTTGGGGTGGGGGGTTACTGAGCCCAAAGCACTAATACACATGTTCCCTTCTGCAATGGGGATGGAAATTCCTGCCAGAGATGAGGCGTGGGTGCTTGAAGGCTGTATCTGCTTAAATTGTCAAATGTGCAGATTTGGTAAGATTTTTGTCAGTGTTTTGCATCCCCCTGATGTTAAGTATTCGCCACGTTTGGGTGTGTAATTCTGATTGAAGTCAATGGCTGAAAGAATCTCACGGTGACAAATCAGTGGGGGTTAGGGCCTAAATCTTTGAAGAATTTAGGTCTGATTGTCTGTTCCAGGGTGGGAACAAGCTGCAGCTGGGACTCATCTTGTGTAATTTTAGCAGTTTGGAAGTTTGGTATCTGTTTTAAAGCAGTTGTTTTGGTATCTTCTGTCATCAGTGGAGAAAGACACATCCAGGGAGTGATTAGTACCTTTCTAAAATAAGCAATCAAGGCATTTGGAATGAATCAGCCTCTGGAGGATTTTCTCCCTCTCCATTAACGAAAAAGAGCCTTATGACTGGTTTAGACTAGACCCTGGATTTTTAAACGATTCCCACTCTGTGCCTTCAAACACACACATAAATAACTAAATAGACTAATATGTAAGCATATTCCTTAAACTTTTTCTGTTGTAAGTACCTTAAATGTCGTAACTGTAATAAGCAAAATTTCTCACAAATACGAATTGTTGTAGTTTTTAATTATACCATAACTATATAATAGTTTGCTTTGTTGTCTGCTGATGTAACAAGTTGTATTAAGGATTTATTAACAGATTAAATCTTATAAGATTTAGTAAAACAAAGGGAAAGTGCTATGTTTAAGTGAAGTATCATGTACAAATACAAAATGAGGACCCTGTGGAACAAGATGTAGTAGCGCATCACGCGCTAAATAAGTATGTGTCAACAATGAAACATCAAAGAAGGCATTTTGGGGTATATCAATTGGAGTTTTCTACATGAAAGAAAGAAATGATGCTCTGGTGAGGGCTGCGATGAAGTATTGTATCCCATTTGGGGATCAGATATAAAAGGAGAGGAGGGCAGAGGAGAGGGCTATAGGAAGCTGGTAACAGGCTCAGGAAGACAGAAGTTACAGCTCTCAAAAAAAGTGAGTCACAGCACAGCAAGCAGCCCTCGAGATTTTGCACAAAGCTGTCCCATTGCCATCCTTGGGAAACCAGGGATTTATGGCAGACTGTAGCATCGTCTGGACTTGCTCCTCCCTTTCTGCTGCCTGTTGCTTTCCCAATTATTATATAAACCAAAATAAGCAAGCACTGTCCTGGTTAAGAAGTTGGCCAAACACACATTGCACCACTTCCACAGCTGCTGAAGCGGTTGCTTGCAATAGCCACGTTTGCCAATAAAGTCTGATGTTCTGTGCCGGAGAGTCAAAGAGCGGTCTGGATCAGATGGCAGCAAGTGCAGCCTGCTGATCTGGATGGGCCGGGCGCCAGCTATAGCCCAGCAGGAGTTGCAGCAAACACCAGCTCTGTGTACCAGCTGGCCAGACTGGTGAACAAATGGTCTGCAACACGCTCTTTGCGTTGATCTTGTTAATATGGAATTGGGAAAAACTGCAAGGGTTACTGGTATGAACCCTGCTCATGGTCTGACATTTCTTGGGACTCTTATACTTTCTATGGCCTCTTTTACATCTCTCGCATTCAAGCAGCATGGTTTGGGAAGCCTCTGAAATACAGATGTCACCTTCCAAACCTTCTGTTGCCTGCCAGCTCAGACAAGGATTTTGAGGTTTGTCCATTTGCTAATGGCCATGACACCACTTCTCTTGGCCCTCAGCGACTTTCTCAAGTGGGTTTTCTTCTGGGGTAAGCTAAGACAACTATCAGCACACATTTCCATCAATGTTGTCTGCTGTGAAGTTTTGACTTTGTTGTTTTCCCTCCCAAGTTTGCAGCCTAGTCATCTCCTCTGAAGTTATCATTTCCCTCTCTTGGGCCTCTCGACACTCTCAGATCTATCAAAGGAACTATTTAGCAGTGCAGAGAGTTGCACGTGTTGAATCTTGAAATACTTCTCTGGTTGAGTGCTGTCATCTCCGAACAAGAAACTTCTGCTTTGGGGACTCTCCTTGCAGTTCTGTTCTTGATTGCTGTTGCAGCTTATGGAGAGGAAATAAATAGAATAAAAGGGTATGATGCTTTAGCGGTGCTACATGGCAAATAACTCTGGACTGTGCTGGCCTTAGCAGTAGAAAAAGCAACCTTCTAGAGAGAAACCAAGAGCAGAGTCTGTGTCCTACCACATCCTAGGTGGATAAGGAGACACAGTGCCACAGTGTGGGTTATCAGATGCCTTGATGCTAAAATCCAAGCAGTACTGCCACATGATCAGGCTGGGCACAAGTCTGGCAGCAGTGATTAAGAAACTGTGGCTTTCATCAAATTGCAGACGCTCGATAACTGAGTTATCCTTTGAGTGATTTATAATCAGAAAAGTCTCCATAAGCTTGGCCAAGCTACTTATACAGTAATAATTTCCCAGTGTTTTGGAAAAAAAAAAAAAAAGCTAGAAACTAAAATAAACAGGAAGAGGTTTGCTGATCATTTTAAACTTTGGGGAAATTGCAACTTATTTTAATCATAATGAAAAAAAATCCACCACTAATGCACCACGTTACCCACACTAATATTCTTCATTCTGATTTTTTGTTAGAAAAAACTGCTGATGATAAACACAAAATTACTTTCCTAGAATTTTGATAAAATCATGCACACGCTCACTGAGTACCACATGTGAGTAATATTTCAGTTATCCCACTGATGTCACTGAGATGGAATTAAAAGTGCTGAAATTTTCAGTGATGGATATTGCACCGCAGCTGTGAGCAATGTGTTCCTCAGAGACTGTAATTCTCCCAGGGCAACACTAAACCCTTGGACTTGCATCTTGTTAGAAATAATACAATTTAAAAATAGTGTCAAAAGAGATCTAGCCAAGAAACTTAGCCTTGTGTATATTTCAGTTTGTATATAAATTAATCTCTTAAATTATAAATAAATGTGCTTTTTACACATATATATAGCCACGTGTCATAAAAAATAAACCATAAATTATGTTAAAATAAAATCAACAAGAAAAGGGCATTCAGAGTTAAAACTAAAACCATAATCTCTGACATGGCTTTTGAATGTACGTCATTGTCTGAAAAATGGCAACGGTAAAATATCAAGTGGTATGCCTTTTTTTAATTTTTGGGTATAGCTGTCTGAATTCTTTTGCATTTTAAGTCTCTTAAGCTTACTCTAGTGCTTTCTAATATTTCCGTCTCTAATTTATTTTCTTAAAGACATGTTTTTAAATTAAGTATATATTTAATTATAAAATGTTAGAGCAGCTCACACAGATGAGTAAGTCTGCCAAAGAAGCTTCTACTGACTACTTTGCAAGTGCAAACAGCCCTTTGTTGCTGTCTTTATTTAGTCACACACACTGATCTCCAGAGCTGTAATAGACTATTGTAAAAAGCCCTGATTCAGAAGAGCACTCCAGCATGTATTTAAGAAGAAGGTTTGGACACAAAAGGGAAAGCCTGGTGGGGTGTATGGTGAGAACCCTTCCCGACCAGGACCCCTTCATGAACTGCAAGTGGTGGGTAACCATGCGCAGCCCAGAGCTGTCTCTAGCACTACTACTTCATCAAATCAGAGGTGCCTGAGTAGCCTTTAGCCTGGGCACGAGTACCTTTCCATACCCACGGACAACTTTTCAAGTGGGGAGGAAGAGGGAGTGCACTGTAAAGAGGGTATCCCTGTGAACGGTTCCTCACACTGTTTTCTCAAGCAGCGGTGGCTTCAGATGTTCCCATCAAACATGCTGCCTGCTCAGACTTGCCCCTACCACCCTTTCCACAGTGTGAGCACAGATGCTTGTGGTGCCTTACAGGAAGCCAGATCATGATTTTTTGGGGGGAGTTATTTGTAACCTGGCTCTGTGCATTCGTTTTGTTTGTCATTTGGCCCTGCAAATGATGCCAGGTGCCATGGTACGGCCAGGGAACGAGTGGCACGGCATTAGGGGTCCTGGTTGCACTTTAAGTTGTTGTTACTGATGAAAACAACGTATCAAAAAAAAATGTGGCTTGAAGCATCTCATTTGATTTGGTGGCAAATCCAGTTTTTTGGGCACTGAGATTAGAAACGGCACAGTCCCTTGAAATGACAAAATTTCACTTTGCCTCTTCAAGTGAAATCAACCTTTTTTCTCCATAGGTATCTTTGTTCTTGAAAATGTGCTGACTTAAATGTTGCCTCTCTCTGCTGGTTTAACTTTATGCTGGATCAGATCTGATCTATCTGTAGCTCAAACAAAACTAGTATAAGATACTAAAGATAGCATTAAACATCATACTGTCCAGTTTATGAGAATGTAATTGTGTGTTCACACCTGATCTGCCTGCTCTTCCATTTACTCCAGTAATGCTCAGGTCTGCTATTAATGATGGTGGAACCTGCAGTACAAGAAAAACAAGCTCATTTTCATAATCCTGACAAACGTTCATATTGCCAGTAAAAAATGTATAGGGGCTCAAAAATGGAAAAAAATTGAAAGTGAACCAGACAGCATGCATCAGTGCTTGTACTTTACATTCTTCTTCCATTTCTAGTGCTGTAGAAGCTTGTCTAAAGCCACAAAGTTTGCATGTGTGCTACAGTTCTTTAATGCACATTTTTTACCCTGCTTTCTGAATTTGAATTACATGCAGTTAATGCTCAGACCCCCATTTTTTTATTGCATATGTAAATTCATACACACACACACATATTTATACATATACACAGAAGAATATTTTATATGTACTTTAACTTTCTGCGCACATGGTATTTAACTTCATGTAGTGCATGCATTTTGTCAGGAGGAGCACAGTCGGTTGCAAGCACAGCTGGTGCAGCCTTCAACTGAGACTATCTATGGCAGCCTCAGGCTCAACAGCCTGGCAGGAAAACCTGCAAATCCTGCTGCACCCCACAGGTTTCTGTGACTTGCAGTGCTGATGGAAACATCCTCTCTTCCGAGGCATTAGAAGTTCCAAAATAAGGAACCCTTGCTTCACTCTTTTGCACTCACCAATAGTTATACAGCTGCAATTTTGAGTCTCTTTGAGGCTAAGCTTGGAATATGCGTTGTTGCTGTACATGCAGTAAATAAGCATCAAGTAAGGGGGATAACACTGGAGCTAATGGGAGCTTTATTGCATGACTTTAAATTAGAGGCTGGCATTTCTCCCCATGAGAGGAGAGGCTGGACATTTCTTCCCATCAGAAAGATACTCTTCTGTCACATGGTACTATCTCACAGTGTCGAACAGTGACCGTAAATACGGCAGTCCTACAGCTGCCATGGGTTTGGCGAATTGTTCAGGGAAGGCGTTTGATCCATTCTAGGAACTGAAGTAGAGCACTCAATACACTGCATCATGAAACTGATTTTATTTATTTATTTGTTACTTGATCCATCATACCAGCTGGAAACGTCAGAAAAGATCAACAAGGGATCTGGAGACACACTGGAGAGAAATGTCCTGTAGGATGTCAAGGCTGGTATTTGTTTTCATTTGCCGTTTCAAGGAATTGGCAAAAAGTGTTTGGTTTTTTTTTTTGTATATTTGTAATTGGTAAAGAATATAAACACAACAAAGGACAGCAAATAATAAATGCGACCCAGAGATATTAGAAATAGAGACGAGGTATTTTAGGCCTCTGTTCTGTAAGCAGTTACACACGTGCTTGATATTAGAAGCGTGAGTGGTCTTTTAATTCCAGCAGACTACGCCCATATCTAAAGTCACACAAAGACATGAGAGCTGTGGGCATGTTTTCTGAAGGAGATTAATGGTATAAAAAGTTAAATCAATATATATAGTGAATTGCACTCTGAAATTAAGATTGCAATAAATAAGGATACTTAAAAGGCAAGAAAATCAACAGAAAAGTAGGTGTACAACTGGAATATCCGGGAAGGGCACTTCTGAGTTTACCACGCAGCACAGACAAAAGACTCAATCCTGCTTCACCCAACGGGACATTTTGACATTTTCCTTTCATTAAATTCGTATAAAGACGTGGGTGTGACAAGCCACTTAAAAATTAAGAAGTCTGTGCAAATAATTATGTTTACTTGAAAGAAAAAGGCAGAGTATTCCTGTGTTACATTGAACAATAATTGTAACTGGGCTTTTACAAAGGTACTTATCTGCTATTTATTTGCTTTTTGAGATTGCCTTCGACTGGGAGATCACAAGGAGCTTTCAGGACCTATTTCCAATGCATAGTACTAATTAGAGCTCGAAAGAGCACGCCTATTAGCACGCACTTTGGCGAAGTGCGAGGCAATTTGAGATACTCAATGCCCTCATTAACGTGCCGTGGAGGGACACGATGGGTTGCGAAGATCCAAGGGGCTGTCGCGACTCATGTGAATGTCGTAGGGGGCGACAGGCTCCCGGCTGCGCTCTCATTAAACTCCATGGAGGAATAAGAAAAGCCCTAAATAAAGTGTTCAGCCGCACAGTCCAGGTGGACAATAAATGTGTTACTAAGCACTTTTTCCTTTCTGAAAACAATTATGTTTGTACAATTACACACACTGCAGGTATTAATCACTTCTGATTTTTCAAATACCATTACCGTATACTAGCAAGTAAAGACATTCCTTTTACTTGGAAAGACTTACTCAAGGATCTTCGCTATTTAAAAGCTGATTAATCAGCATATTAAAGGGCACTAATCCTTCTAGAATGTCCCTCGGTAATTACTTTTTCAGACCATCGCTGGTGGCAGCTTCAAGTCTATTTAGTCGTCTGAGCTTGGCACACCAAAAAGCTTTTAGTATGGCGAAATGTTTGCACCTTTTCTCGTCAGCTGAAAGAGGTAATAAAGATGTGTTTTAACTAAACAAATGAGAGACCTGTTGTGAAGTCTCAAGATGTTTATTCCCTAAGAATGAAAAATAAATAAATAAAAGGAACTTTTACTACTTCTACTTAGACGTTATTTTATTTCAATTTTAAATTATTTTAGGATGACTACAAAATATTGAAATGAAATAGAACGAAGAAATTAGACCCAGAAAAATTGTGAAGTCAATGGGATTATTGTCACTGTTAGGATTTTTAAAAATTGTAAACGTGTAAAAACCCTTTTTTTCTCCTTAAGGAATAGAGCAAAATGGAGTAACAACCTCACCACCACCACCCGCATTTGCATACTGAAGGGAGGCATGATACCATTGCATTTGAGGACTGCAAGGACTTGACCCTGGTAGGTTTAAAGGGAACCTCAAGTAAGAATTATTGAGGGAAAAGATCATTCTTATGAAAAACAATCCTATGTCAGATTGTGCTGGTGGGAAATTGCCAAGGAATGTATTAATCAAATGGTTTATTTTCCACCATTCTACCACTGAAGGGGGAGGACCTTGTTTGGGGGAAGAAAGTTTTGCATTTAAATAATGAGAAAAGAGCACACAAACTTTTTGGCAATAGAATCTTTTATACAAAAAAAAAAAAAAAGTCAATTCACATGCAACAATGGGTTCCAGTAAGGAACTTGCAGTGCTTCAGTTCAAACTAAAGGTAGTTTGTTTCATGACTGAATATCCTATTGATCTGACAGAGGATGATGCCTGGGAAACAAATGGAAAACAGATCATAAGTCCCTGAATCCAGAGGATGGATTGTGACCAGGCAGGTGCTTATTTGCTTCATGCAGGCTTTGTGAATCTCAGACTTTTGAGAGGATGGAACTCACAGCTGAACTAAGGCCCATGTCCTTTAGAGCCAGTGATTTCATAGGAAACTTGTCAAAGATGAACAAAATAGATGTAATCCTACAACCAACTTACTTTTCTCCTTAATGAAATAATTGAGAAAAGTAACTTCCTTTGCTGTTTCTGAGTTGAAATTCAGTAACTGAAGCACTAGAACATATTTTTTTTTCAAATTAAAGACCCATTCCCTGTTGCCTGCAGAATAAATGCGGTGATTTTCAAGCCAAGGCAAGCCAGAGGTATAAAACAGCTTTAAAAAGGGTTTTGTAATGGATGCAAACCTAATTACAGATAGTCTATTGCCTCTCCAAAATAAACACAAAATAATAAGTAATAAATATGTAGTAATTACCTCATACCTGTGTATAATAAATCAGGTATTTTAGTGCAGTGACTGATGGTGCTCTCTGGGAATCATGTAGCCTGTGGAGGCGTAAATTCATTTCTGGAATAATCCTGTCAAATTACAGTAACAACAGAAGGTTGTGCTTTGTTTCTGTTTAGACATAGGTAGATATTTTGTGATTCTTGGATTCACAGGAATGAGGAAAGCTAGGGTCTGGTTTAGAGCCTGTTCTTCACCATGCCCAGCGTAGTACCTGCAGCGTGGCCACACAATCTGGCTGCCACATGCTAAGACCCCCCGTCAGCTCTGGGTTGCAGCCAGGTAGAGTGGAAACAGAGTTATCTGTGCCTCAGGCTTTGAAGCAGACATCAACTCTTCCTTGGATTTCCAGCTTGGAAATATGTAAGGTCAGCAGGGGAAGCACCTGTGGCTAGCAGATGGGCTTCCTCTCCTTCTGCTTGCTTTCTCTAAAACTTTGTGTTATCCAAAGGCAGGAGCTGCCACAGAGTAAAGAGACATAAAGTAATGGAGAAACTATGGATATCTGTAGACAGATGCAATAGGTCTCAGTTATCTCCCTTACATAAGCATAAAAGACTGTTTTAGCCTCAGACAAACATTAGTGTTACAAGTTGATAAAAATTTTATGTGCAGAATTTTCTGTAAAAAATTCTATGTACAGAATTTTTCTGTATTTGCAAAATAGTTTTGAAAAATCTCTCCCTTTCTCTCTCCATCTCTCCCTCCTTTCTTCTCTCTCTCCCAATAATAAAAAAAAATAAAGAACATAGTTAAAAGTGAGGTATAGAACAAGGTCACTCTCAGAAAAAAAGGCAAAGACAGTTTATCTCTGCTTTAAGATAAGCAAAGACACTGTTCCACGTATATTTTCTAGATTATGAACCTGGTAAATTTAACTTCCATTCATCACGTAAGAATGGCCTCAGCACAGAGTTCTAGTATGTAAGTCAAAACTCAGTTTCTGACTCTGCCATTGACTTTAAATATACCTTTGAATAAGTGACTTAGGCCCACAGAAGCAGTCCAGGTACCATAAATTAAAATTAAATTCCTAATCCCAAGACTACCAGTATCAAAATCTTGCCTAGGTTTTGATTGCTGGCATTCCCTAGTGCACGCTGCACACTGCCTGAAGCTGCATGCTGAGAACAGTTACTTATTTTGCAAGCAGCTAATTCATCAGGCAAGGATTCAGAGATTCTTAAAGAATATACTTACTTGTAGACAAACATCTGCAGCCAGCATTTGAAAAACTAGCAATGAGTTTCTTAACCATTTCCCTGTATGCCAGCACTCCCTTCATTGATTTCCTCTTTTGGTTGCTGTAAATCTGCTTCAATGTAATGTAAATCCTGACGCGTACATAAATATTTTACTCTGTTTTAATAAGGGATGCTCTCACGCTATTTGTTTTCACCTCTGGATGAAGAAGAAAAAGGGCTGGCTCCCTCCAACATGACCATCAGAAATGTCTGGAGAATTCGTGGACGGACCTAGAGGAAATCCTCTTTTAGCACTGACATGGAGTATGAGGTCTGGATTGGAGATGTTTCCAAGATGCTGTTTTTGGAGAATGCATATCTTCATAACGATCCTTTTTCAGAGAATATTCAGGGTTGCAGTGAATGACTCAATGACCAAGTGGCGGCCAGTAAAGAGTGGTGTTCCTCAGTGGTCGGTACTGGAACCAGTACTATTTAACATCTTTGTTGGTGTCATGGACAGTGGGATAGAGTGCACCCTCAGCAAATTTACTGATGACACCAAGCTCGGTGGCGCAGTTGACACGCTGGAGGGAAGGGATACCATCCAGAGGGACCTGGACAGGCTGGAGAGGTGGGCTCGTGCAAATTGCATGAAGTTCAACCAAGC
>JAOXNO010000001.1:34267774-34285031 GCA_028565335.1 Limnodromus scolopaceus
ACCTGCTCTAGTGGGAGGTGTCCCTGCCCATGGCAGAGGGGTTGGAACTCGATGATCTTTAAGGTCCCTTCCAACTCAAATGATTCTATGATTCTATGATTCTATGAATATCTAAACAGTTTTTATTGCATACTGTTTATAACTTATCCCCACTGAGTTAGTACGAGCTCAGCATATACTTCTTGAACAACTTTGCAGTAAGGGAACCCCTCTCCACAGCTTAAGCAGCAACTAATGAACAGTTCCAGGCTGTATCCCTCCATTTGAGTTGTACATATAAGTTCCTTTAGTATCTACTCTGTTCTCCGTGAAAGCCTTTCTTGACTTGCTGGGGCCAGACATTAGCAGTGTGCAGATATTATGGGAAGCCATCCTTTCCCTTCATGCCATCATGATTATACTAGTCTTTTCTATGTGCTTTTTTGGGTTCTATTTATTGTGGCCTCCAGCCTGCTCCTGATGCTGTTTGCAGGTCTTGCAGAGAAATCTGAAGCATTGCGTGTCACTGATCATTGAGATTCTTGTTAAGTTCAGATCCTGGTCTTGGCCTAACTACATATGAGAACACTGATGACTGATAACATTTCATTGCTTGCCTTGCCTACTGCAGGGCAACCTGCCACGTCTCTCCCATGTTCTCTGTTCCAGTGCAGCTCCAGCTTTCAAATTCTCCAATTTCTTGTGGGCTGTATCCAGGTCTGCTGACCTGAGTACATTGGCCTTGGATCTTTGGATCATTTACGTCTCCCCTATAATTTACGGCTTTTTTGTTCTGTCATTCATTCTCCTGCAAGAGTGTGAAACAAAAACATTGTTCTTTGACGCATCCTTTTCTGAGGTCCCTCCTTGTATGGTTGATAAGTGCTGTGACACTCTAGGATGTCTTGCAACTCTGTCTTCATTTGCTTTCAAAGCACCTATTAGATGGTAATTTGTGCTTAAGTTCCCAATTGACACTGACTGATTTGTGTTCTACCGCGGGGCATGGAGGCCTGTTGTCTCAACAAGTCAGGTCTGCTATACATCTTTCAAAGATCAAAAAGAAGGGCTCTGCCCGAATTTGTATGTAAGTTGAGAATCAGAGCATACAAATAGGAATGGTGATAGGGAAGTGCATAGAAACACTAAGAAACTCCTGGTCAGCATGGTGTTAGTTGTCTCAACACAGTCAGAGCAACCAGTTGATAGGCTTTATGTCACAGATGTATTTGACTGTGATCTTAGTTTTGCCCTCCATTCAGTCTACTTCATAGGAAATGGAGTACTAATCTGTTGCTGTCTTGTAATTTCTGCAACTTTTAATAATGAAAAGATCTATTACATATCTGCTGGTTCTGTTGATTGCTGGACTATGAATTTTTTTCCGTAGATCTACATATGCTTGATTTAACATTTCTGCTTGTGAAGTAGCTGTTCCACTAGCTCATCTCAGACACAGCTCTTTCTCCACATGATGAATGCATTTGTGTTGATGTCCAAATGCTCTGAAGCTACTGCTTTATCACTGCCTTTTTAAACAAAACTACATTTTGTAGCTTTGTCTATAATAGGGACTAACTTCCTGAGGTGTTTGCTCTTTGAGACATGGCTAGCTTTGGAGGATGAACTTTTCTACTGTCTACCATTCTCAACAGTCTCAAAAGAGAAAAAAAGGTATTGAATTTTGCATATATTTTCGGTATTATAGAGCTGGAAGAATACTTGTGTCCAGAAGGCATGCTTTGATGTGTATCTCTGTCATTAGTAATGTTGTTAGTGAGTTGTTCTTTATCCTTGGAGCACAACGCTAGCATCTCAGTAACACGAATTGTGCTCAGTCTTGCAGCACACAGTGTTTTCTTTGTGATGGTTACTGATGATGAGACCACATATCCCACTAACTCATCTCTTTCCAGAGAACATGGTCTTGGGTTTTCATGCAGTGCTAATGGAGCTTCAGGCAGCACAGTTCTAGCTGTCCTATAGGGATTGTGTACATCAGGACTAACGCTTTGCCTATGTTCTGTTCTTGTGTCTCTGTCTGCTTTTACACTGCATAATTAATTGCCTGAAGGATGCATTGATTTCTCATAGGTAATTGCAGTACCTGAGAAGATACATTACCACAGCCTGGTTTTGTTTTTAATTCTGAGCACTGCACTCATAGTTTTCCGTGTCTCACTGTCTAACTGGAATCTGATTTCTAAACAGGGAATATAATTTCCCCCCAGTTTGCTTTCAGCCCAGTACATCTATTTTAGCACCTGTGTAGGCATCTGCTGAAGCTTGATGCTGTGATCATGGGCTGCTTCTCTCCAGACCTCTCTCCTCCAGTAATAAGAATATTCCCAGCTGCTGTCTTGATTTGTGGGAGTCCCCTTGCTGCCTGCTTCAGTTTATGGTGAGCTCCTTCAGGGTTTGGGATGATGTCCATTGGCATTCATACCAAGTGCTACCTGCCAAAAAGTGTGGGAAGGGTTACCAGGTGGTGGAGTGACTCATCTAGCCTGACAAAAAAGAGCCCATTCTTGATGTGAGCTGGTTGGGAATTTTCCAGTGAAACTTGCTTTATTGGAAAATACAGAAACTGGTATGTATCGACCAGGTGGCACGTCTGGTCAAAACCAAAGGCAAGAGACCCCACCACAGAATAGTCTGGCCAGTAACACAGTGATGTAGAAGAATATCATTCATACTCATGCTTTGCACAACTAGTTCTTTGCACAACCTCATGGATGTCTTAACCACAGGATCACTGAATACTCAGTCACACCTCTCAGCCCCTTGTGGTGCAGCTGCTCAAATTTGTATAAGCAGGTCAGGAACTTAAATCCAGAGCTCTTTATGTTATACTTACCTCTTGCAGCTACAGGCTGCTCTGCTATCTTCTTTATGCTTGTCTTGATAAAAAACTCCATGCTGAAAATCTCCCCTTTAGAAGCTTTTAGTTAAAACTTTATTTTCTCTCTCAAGAAAGGTCTGAAAATGTATGATATTTTCTGAAAATCATCCAAAAATCCTAAAGATCTGAAACCCTGGATCAAGTCTATCAGTGCCCTCATCACTGGATACATTGCTGCTTTCTAAATTCTTAATATGACATTTAGATAGAATGGAGTTCTGGTTTGCATACTTTTAATACAGGTCATTTTTTTCTGTCTTTGTTTTGATTTCCACAATATGGAATTGTACCATCCTAGCCAAGACATTTGCAGTCAGACTGTCTCTGCCTTGTGTTCCTTTATCCTCGCTTCTTCACCAGCAATAACTTCAAACTGGAAACTGAGAAAGGAAAGTTTGCTCCTTGATTGAAACAGTTTGAGTTATTTTCACAGATAGATCAAGAAGTCACCTCATTCAATAATAATAATATTTGTTAATGTCATCACTTCCAGACTCATCCATAATACTTTATTCTTACATATATGATGTGGTTATAAGAGATACTTTTTCTATCATCTTCTAGAATATGAACTGCTGCTGACAGAAGTTCAGGAAAACCAAATATAGTGAAACTTCTGGGTCATGCAGTAAAATATTTTCTAATTCCAGAGAAAAAAGAGAGAAGTGCCTTTACTGTGGTATATGAAACTGTAACATACAGCAGTAATGATTCCATTTTCCATGCAGGATAAGTTTCCAGGACTTTGCTCTCTCTGAGGGTGGCTGCAGTTCTCAGATGGAACTGGCAATTTTAAATTTTTTATATTTTTCTGGTTTTGTTGCTTCACTTAATGTAAAATGACTTATTCCAGAAAAGAAAATATTGTCTCTTTTTCTCTGTGGAAAACATAACACTTCACATTTTCTTTAAGTTTGGAAACAATGAGCTGTTATTTGAACTTGTTTAATAAAGAGGAATTTCTGATACTGGCAGAGAATAACTCTGTGGAAATATCTTTCTCTGCAGTAATCTCTAAGGATTTAAATTGCCCAAGATACTCAATACTTTTGAAGTACCACTAGCATTTTCACTTTTCAGATTTCCATTTGTGTGAATATAAGAAAACGAAGGAATGCCTTTTTCTGGTTTGTTCCTTTGCAGAATTTAATGCCTCTTTGCTTCAGCTCTGTTCTTTTAGCTCTATTCGCCGTGTAACTTTAAACCAAAATGGAAGTGAATGGTTTGAAAGAAAGATATTTGCTTAACAGCTGGTGGCTCAAGCTAAACAAACATCTGCAGTGTCCCCTTGCTCTCACACACTGGGTGAGGCAGCCCAGGTTCGACTGCAAAGCTTAGAAAGCACTGGGTGTTTCTTGTTTGAAGTAGTTACTTTTTTGAGGTTTCTGCTGTGGTTTTGGTAATGTTTTTGATGCTTTATCCTATGATTTCCTAAAGAAATGAAATATAGAGGACTGAGGAGTCCTTCTGCATTTTTGTCTGTCAGATCACCCCCTGAACTTTCTCTTCCTTCCATCAAATTGCTGCAGATGTATAGTTGTCTACGTATATAACCACAAGTCTTGTACGATCCAGGCATGGGTCACCACAGCTTTTCTTGTTAATTACCTCCACTGGCAGCATGATGTCAGGGTATATCACAGGTAGCCGTGACAGCTGTGTGCTGTGCCTGCGTGTATACTAAATTCAACATGTGCGGCTCGTGGATCGTGTCCATACTGCAGCTTGATTTATGCTGTACAGTGGAAAAAACCCTACTTTCAGGTTCTCTGGTGCAAATTTATAATGACTCCACACATTTTAAAAGAGGAAAAGAGTTCCCAGTACGATTTAGAGCAAAATCTGGTTCTTTGCCCTTGGAGTAATAACAGAATGGCTCGTGTTTATAAACTGTTGTTTGGAAAAGTCTGTTGCATTAAAGATTAAATTATATACAGTGTGAGTAATGTTCTGCATATACCAAATACCCCTGTGGGCTAGTTAAGGAAAACTAGTCAGGAATTCAAGCAACACATTATTTTGACATAGAAGTTCCACTGGTAGGAATGACAAAGAGGTAAATAGCTACCCAATTCATTTTTTTCATCATAGACCTTTTATGTTTCTCCTGATTAAAATGGGGAGAGTTAAATCACTAGCCTTGAAAAGTAATTAGAATGTAGAATGAAGAAGAATTTAGGGAGAAAATTATGAAAAGAAATTATTTCTATTATCTGTTCTGAAATATTCATGTATTTCTCTATTATTTTCCAGTTTTCATTACTATGTTTTCCTGGAATAAGTTCACTTGACTATGTACCTCTGATGAGCCTATATTGCTCTCACTCATATAATGAAAGGTAAGAAATATGAGAGACCAAGTTCATCAGTTAGACTGTTTGCTTCACTTGCCCAATTCATTTACATGGCAATCTCAACACATGCATATTGTGTCATTACAGGTAAACAAACAAGCTCCTCTCTAGGTCAAAACATATGTTCAATTAAGCTTACATTTGAAAGTAAATGATGTGTTCATCTTTCATAGCTTTTTAATTTAATGTGGGTATAGTCAGTTAATAGCTTCAATAGTGAAAAAGAGATAAATATACATGGCAAAACTGGTTATCATGAATTCAGAAACTGGCTTTGGAAACATGGAGTACAACATAACTGAAATTGCTCTTATGTCACACACGTCATTTGCCCTGAAAATGGAAGTCTTAAAAGACCCCAAAGGTAGTAGTTCCTCCTGCCTGAATAAAATAGACTTTATCTTCATCTCTGAACATCTTATCCGCTGTTTGGCACAACCCTAAGAAACTGTGAAGCTAGTCCTGTATTCTCCATCTCAGGAGGCAGTGCAGTTTTGATGAGTCAGCTCTGTCTGTTTCTGCACTCTCTGCATTGTGAACTGGAGTAAAGGACTTAAACCATTGAAAAAAATGTTGAAAAGGCAAAATGAAAAACCTCTCCTCATATTCTGTATTCGTTTTCCATCTTAATTTCTAGTCTGTAATCTACCATATTCTGCTGCTCTTGTCTCTCCTAAAATCCGTCTCCCTCTGTCAGCATGACCGTGTCTCACTGCACACCATTACTATGCTTCTTTACTTATCGTCTATCAAGGAAATAACATTGTGGTTAGCTTCTGAAGGGTAGAACCTCTCAAGACATCCTCTGTATGCATTTAGTACTGGATGATGCTTGAGGGCTCCCCTGCATTCCTTTTGGTTTCAGCTACAGCACTGTTTTCTTTCAGAATATTGAAAGATAATGTCTGAATCCAGCCCTCTTCACTGGAAGAAAAAAATAAGTAAAAGTTGAGTTTCCTAGTTACTCCAGATCCAATGTCAGAGAAGCACTTAAGTCATGAACTTTTCAAGAACCCAATATCCAGTTGGCTGGCAGTTAACGGAACGCCAAGTGAGAGTAAAACAAGCTGTATTTATCGTTTTGATTAGTGTGCCCTGTCATAAGAAACTGGATTGAAAGATCATTCACTTTATTGGATGGATTTTCACAACATCTAGCATTTCTCATTTCAATGTGTACAGAAGTACCTGGATTTTTAAATATTTCTCATGTGCCAAAGTCCTTACTGACAATAATGAGAGCAAGTAGGCACTGACCTATCTTGATAACTTTTTCTCTTCCTTTCAGAGCCTTATAATTTTGAAAATCTGAACTCAGATCTTCCAGTAAAGCATATTTGTCCATATGGCTATTGGGTTATATCCTTGTAAACTGGCAAAAATATTTTAAATATTATTTGCAGTTTTTTGAAGGGAAATAGAATGTGTAAAGCAATTGTTTCAACAATCAGTGTGTTCAATGCTTGGAATTATTTCCAGGACCAAAGAAACACACTTAAAGGTGTAAACCCAGATTCGTACCAGAGCCTAGGCTTCATGTCAAATATTCTGAGTATACAGAGAATATTGAAAAGACTTTCTTGTTCTTTGTAGTAATATGCATTTACATTTATTTCCCATGCAGTGCAATAATGATATTTTAAAGGAAGAACAACCAGAGATTCACAAATATTCAAAATGAATATGAAATATGAACTGACAAAGTCTGTTAAACAGATGATAGAGCAACCATATATTTTACTTAAAATACTGTCACTGTATGTACTAGACTCCTGTGTTTAATTCATGGAAACATTAATTACAGTGCTAAACTTCTCCTGACAGGCAAAGTATAACAAGTCTTCAAATAATAAAACACACCTAATTTCATCTCAACCCCTTTTCTATAAACAAATGCATGAGTGTGTCTCCAGAAATAAACAGTCTCATCTACATGGAAATCTAAATATTTAAAATTAGAATCTCTATTGAAGGGGAGGGTTACTACAGAGGGACTTGATCTACAGCTGCTGTTTAATACCAGCCAACTTAAATCTTGTGCCAAAAATGTCTAGTGTTTGTTTTCTTTTGTGAAGAAGCAGATGATTGTCCAGATGATATCCAGATGATTAAAAGGAAGCTGAATCTGTATCCTATCAAAGCCCCTCTGAAGCTCATCCACAATTTCTCCTTTCTCCCACTATATATGCTTCTTTCATCTGCAAAAAGTTACAAAAGTTTCAGACAAACCAGAGTCTATTTGTTAAAGAAAAAAGAACACAGTAGTGTACCGAAACTAAATCTCTACAGTACACTGCTAGGTGATTACTATCCAATACAGTGAGTATCTTCCTTGCAATGACAATTTTCCTGTCTTCTATCCTTCATAAATGACCCCAGAAACAGGGACTGCTATAAATGTCTTTATGGTCTAGGCCAACATTTGTAATATTTTACTGTTACCCAAATTACAGTGCATTTGCACTAAATTTGTTTGCCAGAGAAATCTTTTTTTATGAGGCCTATTTTCAAAGACCAAAACCTTCAAATCTTGCTCTGTCAAAGACATGAGATTTCTGCAGCAAAGAACAGATTTTAAAAAAAAATGTTTTCAAGTTATTTTTAGGGACCATGACACTAATTTAGCACCTCAGAATCCCCCCTGTATATCTTCTATGCAGAATAAGCACATCAGTCGTATTTTTATTATATGTTTTAACAAATTCTACTTTAGAGTTCTATGTAACTTACAGAAGACATTAATTTTGTCCAAGTTTTGTCTCCATCTATGTAAATAACTAAACTATGCATGCTTTATTGAAATAGGCAATTTTAGAGTGTGGTTCATCTGACCTGTTTTAGACAGTTACTTTAGGATGGGATGAATCACTCTTTAGACTCCCTTGATTACATAGACAAGATATCAAATTATTCTAAAGGGAAGTTAAGCATATAGATGTCCCATTGACACCTCAGTATGATCAAAATGATAGATTTTAACGCACACTGCATCCTGTCTTCCATTACCTGACCTCACAGGAAAAGGAATATAGAAAAATTTCCTTACAGAATTTTATGAGCATCTCTTACACGGGTGAATGCTGAGAGAGCTGGGACTGTTCAGCCTGGAGAAAAAAAGGCTCAGGGAGGTTTCATCAATTTGTACAAATATCTAAAGGGAAGATACAAAGAAGAGGGTGCTCTTTTCAGTGGTGCCTAATAACAGGACAAGAGGCAATGGGCACACACTGAAACACAGGAGGAAACACTTTTTTACTGTGAGGGTAACAGAACACTGACAGAGGTTGTCCAGGGACATTGTGGAATCTGTGTCCTTGGAGACATGGTCCTGTTCAACTGGCTCTAGGTGGCCCTACTTGAGCAGGAGGGTTGGACCCAATGAGTTTCAGAGGTCGCTTCCAACCTCAACCATACTGTGATTCTGTGATACTGCATCTGGATTCTGTTAATTATATTTAAATTAATATGTTACTAATTTCATGTGATTTAAATAATATGTAGGATTTTTGAGGCTACAATATTGCTTTACAGAAAACCCTGTTGTCCCTCAATTTATGCTTCTTCTGTTCCTCTTGCATAATCACTGGTGTTTTGGCTGACTGGAATGAGTTGTTTGCCTCTTAAATGAGCTTTCTGTATCAGGAGCATGTTAAACCTGTGGAAAAAAACCCAAACATTTTCTTCTTGTTTAGCTTCTTGAACCAACTCCCAAGCAACACTTAAGTGTCAGTGGTGTAAGGGAATTCACAGCCAATGGCAGAATGTAGTGGATCCCTTCCTTATGCTATTGTCTGCAATGTTGAACTTCATCCTAAGAAAAGGAACCACTTAAAGAGCAACTGTGTAATTTTTCTGTGCATCCAAATAGATTCTGTGTGGTCAGCGGCCTTAGTGGCAGGATATGGATCTAGCAAATGGGTATCAGCATTTTACTGTACTCACTGGTAAAAGACTATGAGGTACTTGTGATCAGTACTGTCTTGGCTTAATGTCTCAACCTGGACCCATGAACTCCAAATCTCAGCCCAGGTTGGCTGGAGTCTTCTTAGAAACCTCATTTGGATAACTTAATTCATTGCCTTCTCTAAAAATAATGTGTCTAGTTTTGCATGCTTTCAGCATGAAACCAAGTGCAACTCAACGGCTGTGATTTCATTTTGCTCCCAGGTGTGAGCGGGTCTGTGAGCGGGAGCTGGAGCCTGCAGGAGATGAGCAGAGCGGAGCAGGACGGAACGGAGCAAGCAAATGAACCAAAGAGGCAGCTCCAGTCTTGCAAAGGGAAACTGCAACTTCACAGGCAATTTAGCTAGTACAATTTATTCTAATTTATTACAGTAAACTACATATTAGCAAACATTAACAAATCAGGGGCAGATTTATGACAGGGAAGGCTACTGTGCTAATGAGTGGCCCCCTCATTAGCATTGCCTGGAGCAACATATGCTCTCTCTCAGCCTTTCCTTACCACATTTTCCCATTACCATCACAGCAGAAACAAGCCTTTCATATCCTGTAATCTCTGACTGGGAGGAACCTCGTTTGGAAGCTAAAGAAGGGAACTGGCAGATGGCTTTTTGTATGAACTACAACTCCAGTTGTTTTTATTTGGGTGCTCACTTGAAGAAGCGCAGGAGTTACTAGGGGGTACTGGGCATCTCTCAAAATTTGGATCCTGGGTGTGATTACTGCTAGAGTGGCTGTGGCTTTTATGTGTTGCATTGCTGCTAACTGGCTCTGACTATCAACTTCTCAACTGTTTTATTCCTCTACATGCAAAATAGGCTTCCTAACACTTATCACAGCAAAAGATTTTTATTTTGTAATATTTCTTTTTCTTTAGCATGTATTTTTTTTCATTAGTATGTGTCAAGTATTTTTATTTTCAAAATTATTGCATCTGGCTTAAAGAAGGAGGAAGGGTCTGTGAATTTCACTGCTTAATTACTTTAGAGCATTTGATATCTTGGATTGGCAGGTGCTGTCAAAGGGTAAAATATGACCAACATACCTTTAAATCAATGAAAGACTCAGAGTATCACAATTCAGAGAGCAAACAAACCTAATTGTTTACTCTCCACTCTGCTGCAGTCTGTAAGTGCAGACTTAAAATTAATGTAGTATACTTTGGCCACCCAGCTAAAAACCACAAAAATCTACATAAAACACCTTCCACATTCCTCAAACCCAGATTGTACTAGTTTAAGAAAACTCTTTCTATGATATCTTTTCTCTCTTTTAAATGCTTCGTCTTTTATTAAGTACATAGCAATTTGAAAGGATCGGAGTGATTTTTCTGTCACAGATTCATAATCCAGCTGTTGATAAAACTACTCCTAAATGTCTCTAATTGTAGGCTCTGCATTCCCCCCACCCTTTAAAGAAAACTTTCCATACTGGATATCGGCGAACTGTCTAAAGACAGCACTGTGATTTTTCTGTAGCCCGTGAGAACATGATTAAGTCCTGGTTTGTAACAATCATTTAATTAATTGTTGGTCCTTTCATCAGAGTCTGGATTTCTCTCTACTGACGTGCAAGGTTCCTATTTTTTTTTTTTCCTGTTCAAGACAATTTGTATTTGCCATGTAACACTTCATTGAAAACAGGGAAGAGGAGAGCAATGCAAATGCCGAGATTTTCCAAACTGCTCTGGCCACTTTGAATCACCCCATAAAACTTCCAGACCCCTCTTCCTTGGGGAAAAGTGCAGGTGGTGGTGGGCTGCAGGAGTTGCTCCTTTGCTAAACTTCTCCTGGCCACCAGCAGAGAGGGTGCGGAGGGGCGGGAGGGGGTGTTGCTGGGGCTGTGGATGTCTGGTTGCCTTTACCCAGTGTGGGTTTTGGCAGCTGGTTCGGAGCCGTGCTTGGGGAAAACAGCCAGGGCCTGCCAGAGTGGAGACCTTCAGTTTTCCTTGAACTACTCTGTAACAAGTTCAAAACTGAGGAATTTCTGAGAATAACAGAGAGAGAAGGAAAAAAACCAAAACAGGACTAGAAATGGAGTGAAACCCCAAGCATCATTCATTCACTGGTGAAGGGCAGGGGGGAAAGAAAAACATGGGAATGCAAATTTTTAAACAGCTGACATTTTGAAATTTTCAGTTTGGAAAACCTTGAATTATCTAAAAAAATGTTGAATTTTGCTCACAATTTTCTTATTAAAATAATAACTAGAAACATAGTTAGTATTCCTTGTATGCTCCACTGATCCTCTTGGGATGAATAAAACTTCAGTGAGGGTAATTTCCCCCCCCTGGCTTGCCCCCCCCCGCCATAAATTAATATATTTTAAGATGAGAAGGGACTGTTCACTGACCTCATACATAACAAAGGCCCCTGATTTGCTGTGTGTTAATTCCTGCTTCATGTCAGATAGCTCTGATTCAGCTCAGCATACCACAGAGAAATCTTCCCACTTCAAACCACTATTCCCTTGTTTGTATGCCAATGAGCTCCATTGTCCTTTGTGGTGCCACCAGTCACTTGGGGAAGTCTAATCCACCAGGGACTCTGAAATCCAGTGGGAGTCCCCTCCTCTGGGTTCCTCTCCCCAAGTCCTGGGAGAACAGTCGTTAGTCTTTGTGATTAAGTACATGACTTTACTTTTGATCGTGACACAAGTCATATCATTACTTAAGCAAGTAAATAAAACAATGTCAGTAAACCAGCCATTGCATTCTTTTTTTTTTTTTTTTCACCACTCCTCTGGTATTCGTGCCAAGAGCAAGCTGTCTGTGGTAACATTTGGTTTTGGTATTTTTTAGGTTTGTGATTTTTTTTTTCCCTTTCCTCCTTTAGTTCATTAATTAAAATTAGGGTCAAAGATTGTCCCCATGGGACTTTACTCGACAGCTGCCCCGTTACTAACATTTCAAGACCTGCTGGGTTCTAATCTATTTACTGTGTGCCCTGTTGACTTTACAGAATTCTAGTTTATTGTTCATAGTATTGTGTGGTGTTCTGCCAAAAGATATTTGATTTATTTACATTGTTACCTTTATCAAATCCATAATTTCACTTGCTATTAAATAGTTAATTGCTGTTGCAGACAAATTGCCCTTCAGCATTTCTTCTGGAGAGAGGAGGGAAAGCAGAGGTGACAGCCAGGAGCTGTGTGACAAGGCAGGAACCCAAGAAGGGTAGAAAGAAAAGGATCTGATTGAGGGCAGTGTGGGCAATGAAGGGCTTTATCAGGAACACTTTAAGCAGGGGCCCAAGTTAACAGCCTGGCTCCCTTGGAAGGGAGAGGAAGCCCTGTGGTGCTGATAGGAGTGTGGACACTGTGGACACCTGACAGATGGGGATGAACACCTCAGACATTAGTACCTACGAGTAATTCCTATGAATCTAAAAGAGATGTCTGCATGACTTCTCTCCTTTCTCTCCTGTGTTCAGTCTGGCCTCCTCTAATGACTCCATAATAAATGTATTACAGCAGAACAATAATATTTCTCCAGTTTCATATTTCCTGTAAGTTATCGCATCTACCATGTGATGGGATTGTATAGTTGTTTATTTTCTACGTGTAGAGCATATTCAGATCATAAACTCAATTTGTGCTCTTGGAACAGCAGATATATCAGTTTCTCTAGTAATACATTCCTCTTCCAGCCTAGAAAAACATAAGAAATCAAGAATGCCATTTATGTTGAATCACAACTAACACTCCCTGATTTCATGAACTTTTGATAATAGTCTCAATAAGCCTGCTGCTTTTTTGAAAATTGCATTTTGCAAAATCCCTACTAACAGTAACTAAACAGAGATCATCTACACAAATACTTTTATTAAGTGGAAACTCTGATATAAATCTTCTGTATTTAACCACTAACCTCAAATGAATACAGCACACTGGAAAAAATCTAACTATTTTCTTTGAGTGGGTTACTTTTACTGGCTTCACTAATGTCCTTCAATATATATTGTCTGCTCAGTTTACCCACAAGCAGCTCTTTCATTTATTTTTTCTTCTGTGAATACAGGAGTGATCAGAAGCCACAGCAGCAGGGCATTGAAGTTTGTCTCGCTTTGATTTGCTTCATCTAGAAGGGAACAGATCCAGTGCCGTGCCGGCCTAAGGCACTTTCCAAGTTGTGCACGTTAGAAACTACACCAGAGCACTGGAGTAGTGCATTGGCTTCTCAAATCATAAAACAGGTCCTAGGATATGTTTTTGTGGAGAGAGAGGAGGAAAAAGATGAAGGAGATAAGGTATTGTCCTACCACTATGAGAAGCCAAATGATAAAATGAAGGGATTTTTTGAACAGATGGACCAAGACTCCAAAGCATTTTAAAAAAGCCAGCTACATAGGATAAGGAAAAACATATTCATTCTACCAGTGCACAGTCAATATTAAAGGGTTTATAACTATGAAAATGTTTTGGGTTTTGTTTTTTTTTTCCCCTCAATTTATCCCCCCTTTCTAAAGGGAGGCAGAGGATAATGTTCCTCCAAGCTGAAATTAGTGAAATAGCACATACGCACATGTGAAGGGCAAATCATACAGGTATTTCAGACTGTGCCCTCCAAGTGGTATCTCCTGGGTGCAAAGGCCTGGGTTTCTATTCTGAGAAGATCCTCAGAGACAGCATGTAATCGGTCCTGTGCCAGACATGCTGTGTCAGGCAGTCATGGCATCCATGCATGGCAAGACTGACTGACTGGACCTTCTCTGCCTATAGGTAGTGACTATGAATGTATGCACCAGATATATATTAAGTACAATCTCACTGAGTGCACATATTCATAAAGATGTCTCTAGCATCCCTAAGTTCCTGTAGGTTTTATAATTAATTTCTGCTTTGTTTATGCTCCTGTATTTCCTTTCCATTCCCTTGCTTGGCAAATAAGATTTTGCTTTCCTGATAACTCTTACAGAGTCTCTGCTTTACTATGTGACCCAGCAGTACAAATAGGATACAGATTAGGTATGGACAAACGATCACATCTATCCTGAATTACCCAGAGCACTCAACAAACAAATTATGTTGACGTTCTGCTTCTATGCTGGCTTTCTGGCAGCTGCAGGTGATACAAGATGCTACCTGATCTGGCACAAAGTTAGAGTGGGGTGACAGACAATACCTGATTCTGCATAAAACCTGACAGCCCCAAAAGAGCACTGGGATTTAATTTTTTTTAAACAAATTTACAGTGGATTGAGTTCGGGCTATATTAGAGCATTTTTTAATTCTGTGGCCGAGATATTTTTAGAACAAGGTACTAAAATCCCTAATCTGGATTTACTGCATCATCAAACAACAGCCTGAGTTTAATAGGAAGAAGAGTTGTTGAGACAATGTATTCCAAGTCAATAGTGCAAAGTCATTTGGAAAACATGATTCTCCTATCAGTTTTTCAGTTGTGATTAGGGGCTCTCAAGAGTCAGTTGGAAGAGCAGAAAATTGCTGGTTGTGGCTTCCTGATTCAAACAGCAGCCTACTATTTATTGAGATTTATTTAAGGCTACCTGCTTTTAAAATACGCTGTTCACAGACAATGCCCAAGCATGACTTTATACCTACAAATCACCATATCATAGCGGCACATCCTGCTTCCTTAACTGGCCCCTGTGAAGGAAAAGGGCACTGTTGGTCCATGTAATCTGGCTTTATCTTCTCCCTCTCTGTCTCTCACAAAGTGAAAATGTGGCAAACTTCATCACACTAATTGCCATAAATTATATTCTTATCTCTGTCTTGATTCTCTAAAACACCAGTGTTTCAAAGACTGTATTTGATATCCACTAGAAGAGGACACAGCTCAGTTGAAGAAAGTAGGTAGTTATTTATAAATGAGGCAACACAGCACTTCACTTTTGAGAGTCCAAAGTTTAGAGTGAAATCCAAAAGTCTCAGTTAATTTCTCGTCCTTCCTGTACAAGCCTGGAGAAACAAACACTTCACATGGAACCCGAAATCTTGTAGGCTGTGCAGAGACCTGCTCAGGGTCATTATAGAACTCAGGTATATGTATTAAACTGAGATGCTCGATGCATGTCTGCCAAAAGGTGCTTCTGTCTATTTGAGATCTGCCACTTGCTCCCCTTCCCCCAGGGGTGGAAACTTGAAACCATTCTTTTAAGTAATGGAGCAGGGTTTACACTTTTCTTCTGAAAGTTATTGACTGGACAAAGACCTTCTTCCATAACAGCCTGGGGATTATAGCAGTTGCAAAGGAAGCACTTCATTAATTTTGCTTCTCAGCCTGAAAGAATTCACATGATATCTGCCACCTCCCAGGGAAATGTGAGGTTCCCTCAGCCACACGCTGGCAGAGGATGATGAGGGGAGCAGCGAGGAGACACACAAAGCGCTCACTGACCCTTCTGCTGGAGCTGGACCATGCAATTTCACAAGTCAGTGAGCTGCACAAACCTGGCTTTAGAGTCCAGTGGTTAGTCACTCATATGGAAAAAAGGCATCCTGGGTTTTGACTCCTCTATTTTATACTAAACAACAAGATTTAGACTGCCTGTGTGAGGATTTGTGCGTCCACTTCTGCCTCCCCACTTCCCAGCCACAGTGCTGATGGCTGAGATCTTCACAGGTCAGTGCCAGCACCGGTGCTGCAGCTTCATTTCCACTGGAGTTATGTGCTTGTTGCATGGAGTCCTGCATCCATACAGGAGCCATGACTCTGCAGCTAAACTTATGCTTCCCTGGATCTTCAAGGATCCTCAGAGATGCTCAGCTGCAAAAACAATGTCATCTAGAGTACCACAATCCTGCTTTCTCCCTGTCTTGTGATCAAGAATGCTCATCTTGTCACCTGACTTCAATAGAGGATGCTGCTGCAGCAGGTTCTGGGATCCAGAGCTTTGGATTTGCATGCCCTGTTCTTCCCTGATATTTCTTTAGGTGCAAAAGTTCTTTATGTGCTTGGATCCAGGTCTGAAAAACACTATTTCTGAAATGCAGCGATAATAATGAGTATATGATTGTTCATATTTATTTTAAACATAAAATACAAATATAAAAGCAGGTAAGAGGATTCCACCTCATTATTTTTTTTTTGCCATTTGCATAGTATAGAAGGTGCCTGTGACACACTGAAAAAATCAAGGTTGTGCTGCTCCCTCTCTGAGGAGAAATCGAAAGTGGTCACCTGTAACACAGACCTTACACTAGTGGCAGGAGATGGCTGCAGTCAGACATAATAGGCAAAACAAAAGAAAAGCTATTCTGATTACATTGGTATTTCAGGATTAATTGAATGTTTGGCACTTCGTAGAGCATCCTAACCATGTTTCAAGCCTGCGGCCTCTAACAAATCTAGCAAGTATTTTTTGAGAAACTTTAGAAATATGGCTGTAACGGTCCCAGTGGTTCTGTGTCATTTTAAATGATCGAAGTTTTACTGAAGTTATATCTCAGAAGCATGACTGGTTTGTGTGTAAATGGTCTGTGTGTAAATCCTGCCAGCAGTTCCTCTATTTTAATCTCACTTTTGCCATTAGCTTATATTGTGGGCCTGAGTTTGTCATTTAAGTTTAATTGCTGATCTCACCGTAATTGGAGCGCTGCTATTGAATTTGATGGAAATAACTTAGACCTTTAGCCATTTCATCTCTTTGCTTCCATATTACCAAGCACAGATGAAAAATGGTTGTGCAAGATGCTAAAACAGTGGTCAGGGTAGAAGTGGTATTATGCGGCTGTGTCTTGAAATGTGTAGGTGTTTAATATAAAACTGTCACTGCCTAGTGAATAAAAGCAGTGTTTGAAGTGGGAGGCTGGATGCCCAGCCCTGCCCCTCCAAACTGAGGGTGTGGACACATGGGCTGCAGCAGGGACACCTCCAATCTGCTCTTCTTCTGTCCTGGCACTCCTGCCTGCCCAGTGGCATACCTTCCCCAGATGTGTTCTTCTCCAAGTCATCCTGTTGCTTGGTACCTAGCTGCTAGTGTGCTGGAGATGTTGGGAGGATTACAGAGATGCTGTTGGACTATGTAGGGAAGAAACAAGGAAAGCCAAGGCCTCCTTGGAATTAAAATTGGCAAGAGATGTCAAAGACAACAAG
>JAOXNO010000001.1:34285131-34302541 GCA_028565335.1 Limnodromus scolopaceus
AACTTCTTTATTGTGAGAGTGGTAGAGCACTGGAAGAGGCTGCCCAGAGAGGTGGTGGAGTCTCCTTCTCTGGAGACGTTCAAAACCCGCCTGTGCAACGTGCTCTAGGCAGACCCGCTCCGGTGGGGGTTTGGACTAGATGATCTCCAGAGGTCCCTTCCAACCCCATATGATTCTATGATTCTATGATTGTATGATTCTATGATTCTATGTGTGTTTACTCCCTTGGGCTAATTAAGAAGTAAATTCCAGTTCTCTCACTTCCTGGGTGAATATTCTAACAACTGAACAATTATGCTCCCAGTGCTACCATAGCATCAGATGTGGTTAGTTGTAGCCCTGGCCACAATTAACATTTCAGTCTTCTCCAGGGACTTTTAACTGAGTTCAAGTACGAATCCAAATAACCTATTAAATGAGAGGTGTAGGTAGGAGATAAGCATCCATTTTTCCACTTCTGAGTATATGTGGGAGACTAAAGGTAAATACCTCGGAAGTTTTCAAGCTAAGAAGGGAGATACATAATGAATTTATGTAGCTATACATGAGACAGTCCTGGAAAGTAGGACAGACTGTATTTCTCTCTGAGATTGTGGCAAAGTTTGGACATATATTTCACATTTTAGACAGAACTTGTTTAGACTGGATCTGACTAAGAGAATCAGTGGAAAAATTAACAATACTATATTTTTTCCCCAAGATTTACAAATGTATGTTAGCTCTAATAATATGATCTCTTTTAATATTGTTCCTTCTGCAGATTTCTGCTATGCTTTAGGTCTTCATATAAGTATGGGTTTAGTCCATTGGCTGCATCACTTACTTCCTCACCAAAGAGCAGATACTAGTGGGTAGTGAGACAGAAACTCTCATCCAATTCTCCTCAGCCTTTAAGTGTTTCTATACTACCTATATTAAATAGTAATAACTTATATGTCAGATTGGAGGCCTTGAAAGCCCAGAAACTTCAAAAACTATTATACTGAGATGTCTTAGATGGTAGAACAACAGCAGATACTGAAAAAAAAAGGAATTATTTTTTCCAATGCTGTACTATGTATTACATTCCCAGTTCACTGGAGAGAGAGTTTAATGCAAATTCCCCAGACAGGTAAACAAGTCTGGGAAAGCACCACCCTCTGGGAAAGTTGCCCTAGTTCACAAAGCCAGGGAAACACAGAATTTTTTTAAAGAGACAGCCTGGAGAGGAATGGAGAGGACAGGCAGAGAGACGGACTAGAACAGTTGCATGAATTTGTGTTTATAGCTACTGGCACATCTGACAGTAAACGGAAGATGTGTGCAGACTGTCGACTGTCTTACGGCTTTTTTTTTCTCTTTATTTCTTTGTCTTAAAATCAGAGTTACTCTCCAGCATGAAATCTGCATGATGGCCAATCCACTATGTCCTCGGGTCCTCGGGAGAGAACAGAGTAATCCTGCTGAACTTGGTCACACCTACTAGATTATACGCACAAAGAGTGAGAGCCTGGTCTGAACAGAAACAGCCATTTTAACATGCAGCAAAGAGGTGGAGAGGGCTGCCAGGAATCACAATTTAACCAGCTGCAGTAAGAGCTGCTAGAAGCTGTTGATCAGCCCCCTAATTCAAGTCCACTTTCTCTGTTTGCCCTTCTGCAGTTCATATGGCTTTTGAATATCCACTTGCTTACATAATACATAGTACTCACAGTCTGCCCTGTCTGCCCGAATAATATTTGAAAAACCCTAATCTGAATTCCCCATTACTTTTTCCAAATGAGAGTTATTGTCTTAGCTGAGCATTCCTCAGTGTCTTCTAAATCACTATGCCTTTGTATAATACGTATGATTTAGTACTTTGTAAATAGCTGTATGTTTAATAAGATTCTGTGAAGAAGGACTTTTGATGAATTACGTGTCTTTTCTGGGGTCATAAAGTATTTTCCTACCTAGTTTGGAATGCATTTTGTTCCTTATGATGCATTCAGTTCAAGCATTTGTATCTCTGTAAAGACGTATTGGAAGGTTATAAGGTAGTGGCTACATTCATTATACAGTAATATTAGCAGCTCCCATCCAATTCACACGGTCTTTACAATTTTGCATAGGATAATTCTCTCTCTCATGCAAAAGACCTAAGTAAAGTCTATTGCATCTAAAACCGCTGATCAGTATAATATACCAAATCTTATCATGCGAATAGAAATGAAGTCAGAAGGAGTATTATTTTCAGCCAGTCATTTTTTTTTAAATGAGACATAGATGACTTTGCATGTAACAAATCTTTTCCAAAATCCTTACAAAGTTTCTTCTGTGAACTCAAAGGATCAGCTCCTTCAACATCGCCCATGAAGTCCCTATAGCAATACCTTGGCAAACAGACACCAATTACCCTTACTGATTTCAGCTGATTCAGATGTTGCTGTGTGCAGTGCTTTACTGGTTGGGGCATGAGATTCCAGGGTTCACGAAGAAGTCTTTCATAGTGGTGGTGGGCTCATGGGGTGCTAGGAAAAGTCCAGCCCACAACGGGCACTGAGTCATAGGGCCTGGATACAAGACCTGGTTGAGGTTTCTCTCCACATTTGTCAGTGTAAAAGGCATTCTCCTGGCCCAGAGACTAAGCAGTTCTCACTCAAATGGTAGAAAAGGAGGTTTCATTTTGTGTGATTTTTCTTTGTTATTAAGTCTTGGTTAGGTAGGAAGTTGGATAGAGGTTATTTAGTATAATCTCTTCAAGTCTGATTCTTGTAACAGAAAGCTAACATTGAAAAACTGTAGTCTGCTCTCCTATACAAACTTCATGAGAATGCATCCATACCGGGTGGCCTCTTTACAGATCGGATAAATCTGGTGGTATGACTGAAGCAATAATTCTAGTAAACCACCTAGGTTAAATATTACTCCTTGGTTAGTAAGTGCAGTGTACAGAATGTGCAAAGCAGACTAATCAGCACAGTAACCAGTTGCAAAGCTCCCAGATAAGAAAAAGAGTGATGCTAATTTTTTGTGGGAAAGCGTCGTACCATTTGAGGCATGCTGTAGTTCTGCCTACACTTAGTAATAAGAAAGCAATGTAGTAAAATGTTATGGTAATAGTTGCTCAGAACTAACAATGAAATATAAACACCTGCAGATTCCGCTTCCCTGTCTGTAAAGCAATCGTTAGAAAGCCCATCCCTTCCTAATGAGTTAACAATGTTGGGTCCCACAGCAATCAATAAGAATTTTGTCTCTGACTTGTAAAGGGCCCCAGGGAGAGCCTTCCCAGGCATGTCTGGCCTTTCAGGAGGACTATCTTCCTCCTCCATCCCAAGAAAACCAATGAACTTCAAAAGATTCTGAGAATTGTGTGTAAAGGTTTAAGAGACATTATTAAAGCTAGTATTTCTTATAGCTCATTTTGTCTTTTCTTCTTATGCTGTTATCAAAGACCACCCATATTGGATCACCCAATTCAGAGGTCAGCCTTTTGTAAGATTATTTCAGTATTTGTATGCCATTAAAAGCAATTCCCACCTTCTCTTTTGTGTGCGTAGCTACAATTTTCATTATTGTTATCTGCAACCAGTTATAGGATGCTTCACATCTTCAAAACGTTCATTATTATTTAAAGCATTGTGTACCTATGTATGCTAGAAATACTAAGGGAGAATTATGACATCTGCATTGAAATATTCTAGCTGCCTTCAGTGGAAATAAACGTATCTGAATGTGGCCTGCATTAGAAGTTCAAGAAAAAATGTTCAAACTTGAGTCATTTATTCTGATTTCAAAGTTTGGTTTTATTCTCAGGAGGAAATAATTTTCACGGGATTCTCACAGAAGCTCAGAGATTTGACATGATACAATTAAGCATATAATGTTAGAACATCCAGTGGTGGGTCAGAGTGAAGCACATTGTCTCTCTCCAGGGACAGCAGTGTACGCCTTGGGAAAAAGCGTCATGCTGTGATACTTCCTTTGCCTTTTCTTCCAGCCTTCTGCAATATATACATTTCCTGAATTACCAGTTGTATTTTTGTAATTTAAGGCCATGGATGCATTGCTTTCCTATAATTTTTTTTTCTTTTGCTTTTTAACCCTTTCAGATTTTGACTTCTATACCAATCTTCCAGTGAATTCTATGGTGTAATTAGTTACACACACTGAATGCACACCTCTTCCTTTTTGCTTCCAAACTAGTGTCTGATAACTTCATTTCTTGCCCCTTAGTTTTGTCTATAAACTTCTAAATAATTACACCCTGTTCATCTCGTCCCACTTATGATTATCACCAGTGACTTTTAGCATAATCCTTTGAGTCTTCTCTCTTCCAAACTTACAAGTTCTAGTCTACTTAACCTCTACTGACATGGAAGAAAATCTGTACTTTTGATTATAATTGTTGCCTCTGTACCTGTTTTACTACCACAGTGTTCTTTTGACATGAATGTCATCAGGACAGAAAATAATAATCAAAATGACAAACTATCATAGATTTATAATAATAGCATAATGATGATTTCGCTTTTGTTCTCTGTTCTAAGACTTTCTCTATTTACCTTTGTAACCAGTAGCAAGCACTGAACAGATTTTTACAGACTTACTAATCAACTCCAAGATCTCTTTCTATAGTAGTAATATTTAGTCTAGAGGCCACCACTGTATAGATCTAGTTAGGACCAGTTTTGTTTATGATCCTGCATTTATAAGCATTACATTTCCCCTGACAGTTCATTACCCAGCCAGTAAGTAGCATGAATATTCACTTTCAAAACCTTGAATTACCAGCAAATGTCAATGCCTTACAATCTTCTTCCTTTTCTACATCATTTATTATTCTATTGAAAAATCACAAGCCTCAGGACAAATCCTGTTGATCTTTTCCTGTAAAATAAACTCATTATTTCTACTCTTTGTAGATCAGATCCTTGATCAGACTGAAGTTTTGAGGGGAACTTGTGTGCTACAATGCCAGCTTAGTTTCTTGGAGACAAACGCTGTAAAGTTGTTTGAAAATCTACACTCACTACATAACCTGGATTTCCCACATCTGCCTGTTCTTGAGCACCTTTCAAAAATTCTGGTAAATTTATAAGGTATGACTTCCCTGTGAAAAAGTAGTGTCCACTCTTCCATATTATAAAATATTTATCACCTTTTGATTGATTATGGGATATTTTTATTACAAGCTTCTACCAGTTTTCCTAATATGAATGTAATATTTCCTTGTCTATAGTTTCTTACATCCCTTTTAAAAATTTTTTAAAAATCTTTGCCACATTGATCATGTCTCATTACTCTGTTGTTGAGACCTATTCAAATGTTAGTTCTTCCTATCTGATAAAAGGATTCCAGCTCCCTTTGCAAAAAGACAGATGTCTCTGTAAGTGTGCTGTGTTATTCAAAACAGGATGCAGATTTCTAGATCTCCTCTGTGTAGCAAAAACATTCATCAAATTCTGCTTTATTTAGAACAGTTACCTTGTCCCACTGAACAGCCACTGAGAAGCTTTTCTTTCACGAATGAAACAACCAGGAATTAGTAATGCATTTAGTCATTACGGTGACATCCTTGCAATCTGTAGACCGAGGCAAGCTGAGAACCCAGCTGAATCAATGACTTCACCTCTGTTTACTTCAGTGGACAGGAATTAAGGACTCAGTTAATTGTACTGGGAGTTGGATACCTGCATGCTCACAGAATATGCTGAGAAGGATTGAAGTTTGCCAAAATAAATTTCCAGTCTTCAGCCAGGCAAGATTTTTGTTTGCTATGTTTATTGCTGCTGATTCCTGTTTCATCTCAGAGTAATACCCGAAGAGGTTTGGCTCACCGATTCTCATGAAAAGCAAATTAATTTCAGGATCACAGTGTTAGGATTAGGATTTGGATTTATAGGACCGGAAGCCTTGGGCATCTCTGACCAAAATTCTGTATATTTGCAGGTTTTTTTTTTTTTCTGTGGCTGTGTTTTTAAGTTTGGGAGTTCTCCCCCCCACCCCACTGTTTTGATTTCAGAAAGCACTAGCCCCAGTGGCCACTCTAATCTTCTTCCTTATTAACGTGTGTATGCTCCCATCAGTTTCTTAGGAAAATTTGACTGCATAAACAGATATCTCTGGCCAAGACAGCTCAGAAAGTCTACAGCACAGAGTGCTGCCATCGGGAAAACAGGGTTTGGAATTGAGAATGTTTTTGCTGGGCTGATGGAAACTTGGCACACTGCATGATAACTTGAAATTAATGAATGCTGGTGGAAAACAGGCCTCAAACTCCTGGCAGGAGAAAGTAAGCCATGACTGGAGGTTTAGTAAACAAGCTGCTCACACACAACCCCAGCTCCAAAGGGTGGGATTAGTGTTGGTCACTGCAGCTTCAAGTGTTGGCCGTGAGGGGGGAAAGGACCAAGGCAGACAGGAACTGTGCAGCCAGGGCTCCTGCAGGATGAACTGCACCAGCAAGGTCCCCCAGATCTCTCCTTACCTCTGCTCTCCCTGAAACCATGCACTAGAGGGTAGCTATTCTACAACCACCATCCTCTGAGGTGGTCGAAACATGCTTTAGGCCAGAGGCTACTTTTTAAATTTGATCCTTGATATACAAAATAGATCCAGGTATCCAAGTGCCTTGCGAGTTTGCTAAGTCTAAAATATATAGCCCCCAAGTGCCTACTTGGCTGTCACTTAACTCTGCAGAGGTTGGTTATTGTAAGTACTGAAGTTTCTGTCACTTAAATTTCTTCCACATCTAAGTGTTTGCAACTGTTCATACCCTGGAGTTGCCAAAACATCATCATGTGAGCATCTTTAGCTTAGGTTTCAAACATATTTGAGGTATATAAATTAGACATCGTTCTGCATGGCTGGCTGGCAGGGCCTAATCCAGTCAGCAGACCCAGATCAAATCTTAATTTCTGCTCTTCATTTAAAGTGAGACCAGACAGTATAATACCCCTTTTGTGGTTACAGCATTATCCTGCAGTTAATTTCCTTCTCTGCCTGAGTGCTTATCTCAGCAAGCGAACGATGAGGTGTTTGTTCTGACAGAGAGAGAGCTGTGTCAAACGACCGCTGTCTGGGGGCATGTTTTTGGGGTAGTCAGTAGGAAGAGATTTGTGTTTCAGTTAGACAGTGAATGCTCGGTGGAGAGGTGGAGAGGGCCTGGGATCTTGGTATTTTCCATCCTGGGTGAATATGCCAAGCTCTAAGTTCCAAGAGTTTCACTGGGTGGCAAGTGTTTCTATACCCTGCTTTACATTTCATTGCAAAAGGATGGACAAAGTATCCTGCTCTGAAATGCTCAGAAATCTGAAAACTGGGCATCTAGAGCACATGGATGCAAGTTCTTCCGTGCAGAAAAAGTATTAAAACTCTGTCTCCCCACTCTGAGGTGAGGGTTTGTAATCACTATGAGAGGGATAATACATTCCTCCTACTGTGTTTTGTGGGAAGGAGGTTGGTTTATGGACAGATTCTTTCTGCTCCTTGGGTCGAGGGGTGCCAGTTCTGGTTCACAGCAGCTGCTCATCCCTACCCTTCTTCAGGCTGTCAACACATGCACACCCTAATTCACTTCTGGCACAACAAAGGAGATTAGCTCAAATAGTGCAGACTGTTGGCATGAACCTGGCTGAATTTCATTGGGGTGAGGTAGGGAGTTGCTCCACAGACTGAGTCAGTCACAGGTGGGCTGGGGCAGGAATCTCCAGCTGGGGAAAAGAGAAAACATCTGCTCCTGCCCTAACTTTAGGAGGGAGTTCAAAGCTAAAAATACCTCAGGCAGGAGGTTCCTCCTTTTATTCCAGAACTCCATGCTGAAATCTCTGGCAAAGCAGGCTTCAAAGCTCTGGATGCACCTAAATCCCGCTTTGGCACAGTCCACTACCTCATCAAGTCTTTTTCTAAGTATGTCCTGTTTCTTGCTCACTTAGAGTCCACTTCTGGCCCCCTTGAAACTATTGCCAAGGTAGTCCTTAATTTAGCAGGAACAAGATTTGGGAATGCAGGGGCTTTGAGTGTACACTGCAGTCAGTCACCTCTGCTGTCCTAGATGCCTCCAGGCAGGCTGAGGAAGTCCCTGACCCCAGCAACATCTGCTGCTCCCAGAACTTGGCTTCCTCCTTAACCCTTACCTCCTCTCTCTCATGTTCCTTCTTGTTTACTTTTTCTTGTCACCTTGCTTTCACCAGGTCTAATCTTTGGCTGATCCTGCACTGGGCTGGTTTCTGAAGATTTAGGAGTTTCAACGAACTCTGTCAGGACCAGAGGAGCCTGGGGAAGGGACAACAGAGGAACAAGGCAATGTTGGGATGTATCAGGACTAGAGAAGCCAGCAGTCAGCCAGTTAAGGAACTGCAGCCCAGATCCATTACCCCAACTGCTTGTGTAATTGCTCCTTAACCCAGTTCATTCAGACAGACATCAGTTTCAACAGATTAAATGCCACATAACTCGGATTGTTTTGACCAAACTGGTTTAGAAATCAATTGCATTAGCACTTTATCCTGGCGGATCTGAAGGGTGTAATGAAAAGAGGAGGTGGTGCTTGGGGTAAAATGAGCAATAGGTGCCTATAAATTATGGATTAACTTTGGCCAGAAGGGAAAGTGCAATGTCAGTTCTGTGTGCCAGCTAGGTCATTGCTGACATGAGACTGCATCTCACTACTATTAGGCAATTTCAGAAGAAGGTATCGTCCTGGAGTAAATTCTAAAGGTGTATTTTTTTTGTGTGTTGGTAACCTCTAGGTTGCACATTTCCTGATAAAAAAATTTAGCATGTTTACTAGGGGTCACCTGATATATATTTAGTTTGCAGAGATAAAGCAGCTTTTCCAGATTCCTACTGTCATTTTAGCCTTCATATATTTTTCTCTACTCTATACCAAGAAGGAAAGATATTACTAATAAGAACCGTATAGGAGTCAGAGAGAAAGAGAGAAAAAAAGAAACTTATTCACAAAAACTTATCTTAGATGCCAACAATGGGAAAGTAGGAGTGGAGTTTTCTATGTGGTCTGATAGAGCCACAGCCTGTGATTTTCCCAGAGAGTAAAATTAGCATCTATATTGCTAGGACAAAGCTCCAAATTGTCTCTGTTAAGAAGACAAAGGGAAAGGTAAATAGGAGCTTTGAATATGGGCATGCTTATTTCCTTTCAGACTTGAGTCATCAAAAGAAAGTTAAATTTAATTTCATTTGGGAGGTTAGACCAATTACTGTGTGGCAGAAGAGAGAGCTTACACATGCTTTAGACTTCAGTTTCATTTGACTGGAAAGTGACTATACAACCCTGTAAACAGAGTTTGAAATAATTTAATATCTTTTGTCTATTGAATAAGTGGAAGTTGGCAAAAAGACAACTTCCCTTTTCATATCAGCAGCAGAAATAAAAATGTATTTATCACATAAATGGGGCTAATTTCTTAGTTAAAGAAGACTATATTGTATGTCTACCTCTAAAGCCTTCTGGTATGGTATAGATAGCATTAATTCCCACATTAAAGAAATAATCTTACTGGTAAAAACATGGCCTTTTCCTTAACTTGATCTTTTTTAAACACCAGCTGGATGAACTTTTTTTTAATCAGGGTTGAATCCAAGTCTTATAAAGTTATACATCTAATATATTGTAATTTAAAATACATGTTCCCTTTGAATGTCACAGTGAGGTTCAAGTTATGTTTCACCTTGCACCTGTGTAACATAAATGATTAAAATAGCTCATTTTTTTTTTCTATAACTTTATTCTTAATTCTCTGCTAAGGATAAAGCAGGCCATACAAAATTTAAAGTTGTCCTTTATTCTAATTATTTACAATATTATTTTTTGTTGAGGTAAATACGTATGCCAGGCATCATCATCATCATCTCATAAGCCTCTGACATGCAATGATTGTTAATCTGATGTATCCTTTAGTTTGCCACAGTTCATTGATGCTATCATTGATATTGATAGCTTTATTTTTTCTAGACACTAAGTAAACAATTCATCAAGAGAACAACAAGGCCTGGAATTGAAAGATAAAACATCCAGGTCAGTAACTCATCCAGCATTTCACACCTAAAAATGTGCTGGAACATACAGAAGCCATGGGTTGATTTGATACCTGGATGTGCCAGGATGGTTAGCAGTGGGAGTGTCAGCACATACAAGGTTGCAGGTGCCTTGGAGTGCTTGCTGTAAGCCCACACGCTCATGCTATTATACACTTCAGTGAAAAAGATCTGCTGGCAAAAGATCTAAGGAAAAAAAAAAAGAAAAAAAAAGACCTGTTAACCAATATCAAGTGATTTCCAAATTCACTTTTATGTAATACATTTCTAAATACACTTACAAACTTTTCAAACAAGTGTGCCTAGACTGAGAACTATTCAGTCATCTAAAGATGCAGACAACCACTGGGAGAAACTTGCAGAACTAACCTGGGCCCAGACATTCCAGCATATTTACATCAGATGATGGTCTTGAAATGTGTCTAGGCCTTTTTTAAAAGTAGGAGCCTAACAAGATCGGGTGATGTGCCCAAGCTCATGATACGGTCAATGGAAAGCATTAGCAAGACCACAGAAATCCCTGTTTCCACTGGCTACAAAATGCTCCTATATGCATTTTCACTGTCCCCTTGCTGGAGCAAGCGGGTGGAAAATGGGTTTAGCATTGAAAATCCCATTATGGATGCTCACCCCACACTTTTCAATCTAAATCCATATGTAAGTCTACCGCTAAGTACAGTGTTGCTGGTTTTATAACTGAAAATTTTGGGACTAAAAGTGGTACGCTTCTCCTAAGAAAACCAAGAATGAGACTTAAGGAAGTAGGAGGTATTTCAAAGGCTTCCATGCACAAGAAAATAACTACACTTTGCCTTAATTAATATAACTGGCAATTAGATTAAATAATCCTGAAATGAGGGAGTAATATATTGTCAATGTTTGAGTTAAGAGGATGCATACCTGGCATGGTATTTCAATTCTGATTATTAATAATCAGTATTGTTATTACACTGGAGTAGTCAGTAACCAGGTCACTTCACAGAAGCATGAAAATGCAGCCCCTGTGGGAAACTGATAGTCTACTTTCCAGACTGTGTTTTATGTATTTGCCCTCTTATATCTTTAAACATGGGGAAAAAACCCTACCCAAACTAGAGTTATCAGTTTTCCTTATTAGCAGCTAAGGTAAAAGTTGACTAGGTCAGTGAGAAGATTAGTGGAACTTAGTTTTGAGCTCACTTTCTGTTTTTCCAGATGTGTCCTTTATAGTCTTTGAGCATCTCTTATTATTGTGACAACAGTTTTATTTCTTAAAAACATAAATGCAAGCTAGTAGGTAGGACAGGAAGAGGATTTATCTTTTTCTAGCATTTTACCACAGTAACGATGCCTTCCTCAATGTAATTGCATGTCCAGTTTGCTGCATGTCCTGAATTTTTAAATGTGCTTGTACTTCTCCCCAAATTCTCTGTTTTTCAGAATGTAGGCAGCGCTTCAAACACTTCAGAGAGCATTTCATTCCTTTTCAGGTCAGGCCAACATAGCAGTAGCCAGGCTAGGGATCTTGAATCACAAATATTCTCTAACCAAATTTTCCCCACTAGTAAGTTGTCACTTAGGAATTTGGCTGCTTTTATTCTTTTTCCTCTCTCCAAAATAAATTCTTCTTACTGAAAATGTATACCTTCCCAGAGGGATATATTCTGCCCTTGGATGAGCATGTGCAACTGTCAGAAGAGGTATTTTTTTCTGGAAGAAGCTTTGAATTTTGCGTAATCATTTTAACAAAAGAAGAGTGATTTGGTTTGTTTTGTTTTCTGAGGCATTATCAGGCCTATGACAAAAAAAACCAAAAAAAAAAACCAAACCAACAAAAAAAACCAGATCAAAACCCAAAAAACCCCAACAAACTGAAAAAAACCAAACCCAAGAATCCCCAGCAACAACCCTGAAGAACTTTGTTTTGTTTGAACCTAAAAACATAACTGTCACTACAACCAGGTTCACAATCTGTGTATATGACATGAGACCATTGAGCTTGGATCACTTGGGAAAATCTAATTCTCTGTGGAAAAAAAGGTGGGCTGTTCCACCTACTGACTGGATTGCTTTGGGGAAAAAAAAAAAACCTGAATAAATATGTATGAGTTAAAGAGATAAAAAGATAAAAGAGAATTTACCTTTCTTACTAATTTCATTCCAGGTTTTAGATAGTTCTCAAGATCCATATTATGTACTAAAGTAAATACAATGATGGAGCAGTATTTCAGTAGTGGAATGTGACATCTTGTAGTCATGGGTATCACTTTTGCTTATTAATTTGTAACTTAAGTCAACTGTTTGCTACTTTAGTCTCTGTTGTTATTTTCTTTTTTTTAAACTGCACCATCCCACCCCTCCCAACTATACAGCTGTTTTCCTTGCCATAACCATAATTTGTTTGGCTGTACACATATCTTTTATCCCTTCTCAGTGTATTTATAATTATGGAAAAGCCTGTCCTTGCTTATTTAAGCTATGGGTTAAATTCCATTTGGGGGACTCTGGGCCAGCACATGACAGAGACAACATTGGTTATGGCTGGACCACTGGTACTTTTCCACAACTTAGTGTTCCCAATGCTCACCACATTCTCTGTAAAAATGATCCGTGTTGTCCAAAAGTCACCTGCTCAAAATAACCTAGCTCTTCATGACTGGAACAGGATAAAAATCAGGTTTAGAAAGAGTGGATGTAGAGAAACCTCCTGCAGTAAGGAAGGAATAGTTATGAGCAGCTGAAAAGAAACAGACAGAGGCAGAAGAAAGAGAACTTGCCATCAAAGTGTTTTGAAGAAAGTAGAATTCGTGTGGAAGTAGAATTCGTGTGGTGCAAAGCTCAATAGCCGTCCCTGCAGTGAAATGCTGCAGTGAGTGCAGCTTCCCTTTCTGTCCTGTGATCAGGTCAGTGCTGGGACTGATGGCCTGATCTCTTTCTGCGGCATATCTGCCGGCAACGAGCTGGCAGGATTTAGCTGTTTTATATTTGTTCATAAACCAGGCTACCCCAGAAGAATGGCTGCTTACTTCAGTGATCACTTTTTTTCTTAACACAAGATGATTCAAATGTTATCACTGATGCCACTCAAACTCTGAAACGTAATCTACTGCTACAGCTCCATTTACAGCATGGAGAATGGGACATTTTTTGTATTCTAGCATGGTAGCCACGTGAGCCCATCATCTGGAATAATGAGTCGCACCATATGGAGTCACTCCATCTTTGATCTCAAAGAGTCTGTAATGACCAGAATGCCTAAATTGTGGTTGCTTTTCACAAGCAGTTTATTTCTATTTAGATAGTAAATAAAAGTCTCATTCTTTTCTAACATACCCATTATCCTTCTCCTTAAAACCAGGAAACATAAGCTGTTGACAACTAGTGTCTTCCTTTGACTTAGTGTTGGTTACCGTCATTTTGATACATACCCTTCAACAATTCCATTTCAGAGTATTGTATATTTGTGGTATAACAACAGTAACAAAATAACAAATAATGCATGCAGAAGATCAACAGCAAATCAAGGAGCAGCATAGAAAGCAGACAGGTAAATGTTCAATTCGGGTGTGCTGATATGCCAGAATACTTTTTATATACTTTTGTCTATACGCAGACACCCACAGTGTGAGTGACTGACAGTCTACCAGACATTTCAGATGATTTCTTCCATTTTGGGCATAATGCCAGTTGGAGAGAGAAGACCTTCCAAGCAACTTACTTACCATACTGATGTCCTACATGACAATCTTTATAAGGTCTTTTAACTCCTTTTACACTTCTCTGTTGAGCAGTTGGGGGGTGCAGAAGAAGGCTGAAGCCTAGCAATTCTTGGCAATTCTTTCTTCAGGAAAACCCCAAACCATTAAAACATTGGTTAAGATCACATATAAGTCTATCAGTATTTGTCACGTGGGAACTTATGCTACAGTCTGATGATAATATTTAGAGAAAGCTGTGAAGTCCAGGTCACCTGGGGGCAAATCCAACAAATTTTGTACAGTCTTTTTAATAGCTCTACTGAGCTGATCCCCTAGTTAAAACTGCTGCAATTGTGGGAACTTAAGCCATTATTACATAATTTCCAAGGAATTTAAAGTAAGTCTGGAGGTAGCAAGGGCTTGTCTGAACATGAAGGAAGAAGAAAATATACATCTCCAAACAAGAAGACTGATAGCTGGTTCCCTTCCCTGCCCCCAATTCTGAATTTGCATTTTTTTCTACCTATACCAGTTATTGAAAGAAAATGGTGACAGTCTGTCAGCATGTTAGCTCTATGGAGAGCTGCCTTTTTCTGCAAGCTTCAGTTACTGCTAAAAACTAACCAGCATTTCCATCTCTAGCATTTCTGAATTCTGTATTATAAATCAAGAAAAAGCACTAGTTATGTTCATTTAATAAACCTAGGATGCAAAAACAGAACTGAAAGTTGCTGCCACTGGTTATTGATCTATATACATTTAGTATTGAAAGCAGTTGGAAGGCACATAACAGATAGCCACTCAGAAGAAGAAAAATAGGACTTTTCCATTGCTGACATAGACTTAGATATCATTTTTGTCTGGACGAGAATGGCTATATTTACTTGATAAGAGAGAGGAAGAATTTTTTTCATTTTGTTTGCTATGCAATTTATAAGCAGAAAAGTGTGCATTTAACAAATATTACTTTTCTGCATTTGGGGAAAAAGACAGATGTTATATTTCTTCCATATGGTAATTACTAATTTTTTTAAATTTCCAACTGTACCTAAAGTAGGTCCTGTTATATCTTTTTATCTTTAAATTAGTGTTGTGGATAATTTGATTCTTAGATCTTTCAAAGTAATGCCCATAATCTCCTTGTGTTACTTTCTAATAAGACTGAGAAACCATGAAAAAATTCAGAAATTGCAATAAAATTACTGTTTCTGATCATAATTTTAAAAAGAGAAAGGGAAGACCCATTTTATTCTTGGTATGTGTTCTTAATTCTTAAATAAGCAGCTAGACATCTGACACGATAAATAATACTGAATAATGCTCAGCGAACAATCGAAAGAGTGTCAAGAGGATCATTTAATATGATTTTGTCAAAATAACTTAATCCACTTGTTTTTATGAGGTTATAATTTTGATCAAAATGTTATTAAAATATTTTAGACTTCAGAAAGATATCACTTGGTATCACATAGTATCACATTTCAGTCAAAAAAACTTGAATAATAAAAGATAAATACGGGGTATAAGGAATGGATTAAAACAATATGTGCAATATGAAGTTGTTCTTTGTTAGTCACTACTGAAGCAAGATCCCTCAGGAGTCACAGCTTGGCCTTATATGACTCAGTTCTTACTAGACACTTCCCTATGCCTGTATTCACTTGTACACTGAGGCAAAAAGTTATGGTACAATCCAGTGGATGCAAGCTAAAGCCAAGTAAAATCAAATTATATCTGCAGACATAATAGTTAAGAATAAGGACCACTAGTCACTGGAACCAGTTCCCTAAGGGCACAGTGAATGCCTCTTCAACCAATATTTTAAAATCAATACTTGGTATTTTTCTAAAATAAGTGTGGTAGTTCAGCTAAGTCATCTAGTGGGAATCAGTGCAAAGAGCTATGCAGGAGGAAAGGCACATCTTATTAATCTTCTAGTGACAGTTTATCTGCTAGTGGTATCTATATGTTGGGTTCTGTGCTTGCGTCAGTCTCACAGCTTGTTTGAAACATCTGTTATTTTCAGACAACACTTTCCAGACCTTTTTTTTCTTTTGCCTAAGGTATTACTTTTCTTTAATTTTAAAACATTCAGCTACTTCCAAGAGAAGACATCAGAGAATTAATATTTTCTCCTGTATAAGTATTTGTAGAATTATTAATTGTCTTAGATACTGAAAAAAATGAGTACAGAGAGGACATTGGTGACAAAGACTGAGTGTTGGTTTTAGTTTGGCTGTGTCTTGAGCATTGAAAATACTACTTTGTAAGGCAGAATCCTGTGAAAACAGCTTTTTACCCTCTATTGGCATCTAGAATCAAAAGAAAATTTTGTTGCACACTTCTACTTTTTATTGTAGATGACTACTGTTGATACATGCTATAAAAAGCAAATATTGGTGAAGTTAATGACAAGATTTCCAAGACCAAAAAAAGGGTTTTACGAAATCATTCATCTTTGAAAATATCCTCTGAGCCACCGAACACAATAATGAACAATATGGAAGTAGGTGTTTGCATACTTATGAATTCACATGTGCTTAGAAATAGAAGTGACAATTCTCAGGTCAGTCCATTGACTTCCTGCAAAAAATATTTTTAATATAATGAAAAATAATATTGTCTTCACTTATGAAATGTGCAAACATTTCTGACTGATTACACCATTCTAAAGCATGGATTTTTTTTCTCTAGAAACACCAAAACCAAAAGCTCTATTTCAAACAACCAGACGTAAACCATAGTAACAGAACATTAAAGTTGTACTGCTAAGTTTTCAAAAATCAAGACACGGGTAAAGTATGCCTATTAAGTCTTAATTTTGGTCCCTTGTGAATATGCATTATTAAAGAGTTTTTAATGTTCTTACGGTGTACCATACCTTGCATATGAATTTGTATTTTCTGGAAGTAATTTAAAATGAGTGGAACAAAGCTTTGAAAAGCTGTTTACTAAGTAATGCCACACTCTAATTGTAAAATTGGGTATCTTAATTATGTCATTAGAGTATATACATGTAATTAGGCAATATGGATATTTAATTTTGTGTTGATTATCATGTGCAATTATGAACTGAATAATCTTAGGAAATTGTGGCCAAGGTTGGCACCTGAGAAGTATGAAAGTTCTCCATTCTACATTGTGTTTTTTTGTAAACGTACCCTAGAACATTAAGTGTGTTAATATGCTAATGTCTCATCTCAGATCATGTACTGTATAAACACTGGTATGCAGTGGGCAGCATGGAGACAGACTATAGTTCCTTTTCATATGGCACAGCAACTATTGACAATAGTGTTTAAATTTGCATTGCTTGGGGTTACTTGCTGTATCCTGAATATATCCTGACTGCATTTAGGCTAGCTTACACATTTTTGTATAGTAATCTTGCTATCTCTCATATTCATTGTCTCGATCTTTGAATGTAAGGCCCTCTTAAAAAATTTGCCCCAAGCACTGGCAATGCAAATATCAAGGTGTTCATCAGTATTTGCTGAAAATTTAGCAGTCAAACTACCCCAAAAATATCATAAGTGAAGATATCTTTAGACCTACATGAGAACCAGAAGATTCTCCTGTTTTACTAGTTCGTATAAAATTAGAGAAGGTAGATATAGCAATAGCATAGGGAACAGTGTGGCTAGTAGGTCGAGGGAAGTCATTCTCCCCCTCTACTCTGCACTGGTGAGGCCACAACTGGAATACTGCAT
>JAOXNO010000001.1:34315968-34334510 GCA_028565335.1 Limnodromus scolopaceus
GAGTAGGGTAGATGGTTGGACTCGATGATCCCAAGGGTCTCTTCCAACCTAGATGATTCTATGATTCTGTGATTCTATCCTCTTGGGTCCCTTCTAACTCAGAGTATTCTGTAATTCTGTGAATCTATGAAAGTCACACAGACCAGCAGCATTGTCTCCTTGGCATGTGTCCAAGATCCCATATATACAGTCTGAAAAGAACTGCAGACTCCCATTTCCATGAGTGGGGTGCTTTGAGCACACGTTATGCAGTGGATGGATAGTGCCCCCACCATGCCATTTGCAGAAGTCATTCAGTTTTGAAAGACTAGACTCCAAATAGGGATCCCTGACTATTTTTCCTATTTCTTTTTTCTGCTTTCCTTGGAAAATTCAAATGTAGCACTTAACCAGACTGGATTGCTACCTGGATAGTTTGCCTGGATTTCCCTCTGTATGTTTTCAGAAATATGTCTGTTGACTTTATGGGTAACTTAGGTAATTACTTTATTTGGACAAGGTCATTTTACCATCCCTTATCACACATGCTCATCCACAGTAGACAGCTACTCTTTCAGTGAGGCAGCACCTAAGTTTAGACATCTAATTTAGATTGATTTGGTTCCACCCAAAGTTTTATCGCAATTAGGCTCATGTACGTACTTTGTGCCAAGTTCTGCTCTCCTACTTGTCACTGATGTCTGTGAAGTTATGCCAGATTTATACAAATAAAATTGTATAATCAAAAATTATAGATCACTCCAGACTATGGGTGGTGATACACATTTGGATTCGGCTTGTAAATAGCTGGGGTATTTTCCCCATTTAAATCCCAAGATTAACTTTGAAGACAGAAGTCTTTGCAAAATGTTGGCTGAGATACTGATTTTAGAATGATTTTAGGCAGAATAAGGAGTCAATTGGAACCAAACTCTTGTTACCATAAAAGCATTTTGCTGGATAAGATCAATAGTACGTCTTGCAGGCTTCAGTTTTTGCTGTAAATTGATGTCTTTCAATATGAGTCAATTATAAATTAAAGCCTACGGCAAAAAGGATCCATGTGAATCTTAGTTATTTAGGAGGTAACCAAGATATCAGGTGGAAGGAGACAAGCAATATTACTTCTATACATAGCACTGCTATACTGGATTAGCACATCAGCGCTATCATCTATACTTGAAAAGAATGCAGATATATTAAAAATTTCAAACAGTCCTGAACATGAACTTGAGAGTATAAAGCTTATAATGTAAGTTAAAAGGAGCTCAGTTTCTGTGGACTTCTTTGTTCATAGAAGACAGCCCCTGTGTTCAGGTGATACTGAGGAAAGCTTTGATACCGAATAAGAAAAATGTTAAAAGGCCTAGAGAGCGCAGCTCAGATCAGGCAAACTGCATGTTAAAAGAAGGTGCTTTCATAGCAGTAGTTAAGTGTAGAAATAACTTACAGCAGAAAGGCATCAGATGCAAGATCACTTGGAATCATTAGAACAAGATTGCAGTTCTTTCTTAAGGGCACGAAAAACTCCTGGAAGAAAATCTGTGAGTGGGAAAATCAGAGAGGACAGAGGAATAAGATGGTCACAATGTTTCTTTTGGCTTTGACATCTAATTCTGCATTTTAGGGAACTCTTCTCTGCTTTCCATTCTTCTATGAGTCAACAGAGAACATGCATTTTGCATTGCCCTTAGAAAACACATTGCGATGACTAAGATCAAACACAGCGTGCCTGAGAGTTTCAGGCAGTTATACGCAAGAGGAAATGAATAATTTCTCTTTCCAAGTGACAGATGAATTTTGAGTTTCTTTAGCCAGATTTTAGTTTGAAGCTGCAGTAAATGGACCGTCCATTCAAGATAGATCAGATTAACATTCAGAGAAGGTACAGGGAATCTTAGCTGGATGGCTAGGGTTGGTATCCATCCATATGCCAGAGCTCAAACTGGTTGTCATGTCTCGGATCAAAAATGTGTTCTCTTTTTGCAGACCAGACTGGCCTATGGATTTTTGTTATTGTTGTTTCATTGTTTTGTGTTTGTTATTCAGTAGGAGAGGTTGTTTATTTACTTGTGATTTTCCTTTCCTTTATGGCACGGATTATGATTCATCTTGCTCAGATCATTGGAACATCTCTTATTTAATGAGCTCCTTGCCACTCAGAAGCCTCAGGCTCTAGTGGAACCTGAGTCTTTCCTATTCATTGCTGGGAGAGAACAGTTGTTTCAGCTTTCAAAAGTTGAAATGTTTTTGTTTAACTCAATTTGTTGGCCATAGTATAAACTATATGGGTGAAATGCATTGTGAATGGGAGGTTGTGAATACAGGAGGTTGGAATACATGATCTAAAGGTCTTAACTGCTCTTAAAACTTACAGACTAGGAAAGCCATAAGCAGTTATGGGCATAGTTTCTCTTAGGAATGCCTCTCTTTTCTGTATTTATGTCATACCTCAATTATTTTGGTAAAAGGAAGAAAAAAATATAATACGCTACATGTGAAAGCTCTGGAAAAAATAGGTAATATAAAGAGTTTTAAAGAACTTGTTTAGGACACAGAGTAAATCTGTCAGCAAATTAATAGCCATCCTGCTTTCACATTATGTTGTCCTATATAACACATACATTATAAAATATTTGTACTATGCAACCCGAAAATGTAATATTTATACAATCTGTTTGCCTCATTGGTTACTTAGTTTTATAGTCTCCTATTTATATTAAGTTCAGCTGGCAACTGTGCATTACTAAATTTGTTACTATCATTTCATCTGTAGCATGAAAAAACAATAACACATATTTAAAAAAAATAATCAAACATATACAAAAGAGAAGAGACTTTAACAGGGAGCTCACTACCTGTTTAGGGATCTAAACCACTTCCTGCTCCAAGGCCAAAATATCAAGATTCATACCCCTAAGAGACAGAAGTTTGTGCAATGGGCTGTGTTTGCTCATTATTTATTAAACACTTTCTCCAATACCATACATTTTTGGGTAAATAAGATTGGACAATCTGAAATAATTAAAAGCATCTTGGTAAAGTTTCATATCATTTAAATAAAAAAAACCCCAAAGCACTGATTAAAATATACACAGTATTGGCTTCAAACTGGAAGAGAGTAGATTTAGATTAGGCATCAGGAAGAAATTTTTCACTATGAAGGTGGTGTGGTGAGACACTGGAACAGGTTGCCCAGGGAAGTTGTGGATCTCCCATCCCTGGAAGTGTTCAAGACTGTTTGAGCAACCTGACCTACTGGGAGGTGCCCCCACCCATGGCAGGGGGGTTGGAACTAGGTGATCTTTAAAGTCCCTTCCAATCCCAACCATTCTATGACTCTATAATTCTTGTCTTCTGGGGGCTGTACACAAAATACTATGTAGTTCCCACCTATATGACATACAAAACACTGTTTAAGAATGTATGAACTGAATGTGTCATTCCAAGAAAAATGTGAAATTGTGCACTCAATAAATATGGAAATGAAATTAATTTTATTTCCTTTTATTGCTACAAAAGGTGTCACAATCTATATTCCATATAAAGAATATTCATACCTATCCAAACACTCATATGAATGTAACTCATGGTAATAACAGATATTTTCCCACTGGGTTTATAATTTCTTTCAGTGCTGTAGGCAACTCTTTTAAAGAAGCAAATATGCTGCAGCTGCACATAGCTATAAAGGGTCTTAGTTAAACACACTTCCTTGAGTGACTACTTTATTTTAAAAAATTTTTGTAACCAAAACTTCTCAAAAAGTGAACAAAAAAACAAAACCATTTTTTGTTTCATATCACTTCATAGTAGAAATGCAGAACGCAAAAAAACGCTTCTTTTTTGAAATTGAAAAAGTTGCATAATTACAGCAAGAACATTATTTGGGTTTTGTTTGCTTTTTCGATCTTGATGTTTTTTGAAATGGTCGAATCATTAAAATCCTTCAAGTGAGAGATGACAGAGTATGTAGCAGCCTTGATGAGACTTATAGTACTATTTTACAATACACAGGTATATTATTTTGAACATGCTTCTTTATTTTCAGTTCTCTCCACAGCAGCAAGAAATAGAAAATATCAGCATGGGAGACTTTGTGTAGCATGAAATACTGGCGATATATTGATGAGTCAAAACATTCAATTTGCTGTAGCCAAGGTGAATTTAATTTGGGAGACTACATTCAATTTATGCTTTGTTGCATTGTTCCTTCCCTGATAGATAATAAAGCTGTCTTTATTTATTTTTAAAGAAATACTTCAGATCTGTAAAAACATAACACCTTCTTCTGTTCTTTATCTGCACTGAAATCCCTTTGCACTTCCTTGGCTGTAAACGTCATTTACAGCCCACACTCCCAAAGTGCTTTAATGGAATTTTGGAGGTAAGTGAGGATAAGGTCCATTTTGCTAAACACAGAGATAGAGCGTAAAGTGATGGTGAACTATGCGACCACACACCTCCACTTACTGACAGTCTAATAGTCTAAATGAGCCTATAGAGAATCAAACCTGGTGGAATTTACAAGCTGGGAAAAAAAGAAGAATGTGTAAGGAGGTGGAAATTAAAGCCAATTTACACCTTCCTTACTCCTTATGTTAGTTATTTTTCCTGTTACCACCTTCTCTTCCAAATCCTTGGTGTGCTATCATATGTTGAGATTTACACATTTTTCTTCTGATACCCATTTTCCCTCTCTTATACATTCATCTTTCAATCTAGACCACACTTTTAAAGGTTTCTTTCCTTCCCCTTCTTCTAAATGACACTGACATCAGCGCTGTCACAGGACATGTCTTCCGTCACTGCGTTAGCCCAGTGCCATTAAAGGTTTACTTAATCTTGTAGTAGAGATGGGACGGGACCATATGAGGCTCTTACTCTGTTCAGGAAAAGTTAACGATTCCCTGCAGGACGATATAACTCTTCTTTACTTACATTAGGAATAGTTTGATTTTGGTAATACCCTGGCACTGCAGCTCTGGAAAAGGCATTCGTCATGTCTTTCTGTTTCTTGTTTAGGGAGTGGGATTATGCAAAAATGGAGTGTGAAAAGGGATTTAAAATGCACTTTTTAACTTATATGTTACAGAAATTCTGAGAAATCACAGAGGACTTTTCTGAATTAGCTTTCTTATTGAAATCTGCAGTTTATTATACTGAGAAGGGACTCTAAAGAGCAAATAAAAAAGTCTGGGTGTAATGACTTAGTGTTTACAGAATATAACTGCTACAAGACTGATTGCATGATATATTACTTCTTTCATTGTGAGCCACAAAACAGGTAGAGGCATGGTAGACTAATTTGGTTTATATATTCAGCTGTAAGGCTAGACACTGCATCATTCTTTTCATAAAGCAGGGACTGGAGGCATGTGGAGCCCGTAGCCATGACAACAATAAACCAGCTCCGAGCCTGAGCTCTAAGTAAGAAACTCAGCCTTGTCTCCATCCCTTCCTGCTCATGACCTGACTCTACTTGCTCTCTGGAGGGGGGGCTGAGTGCTCATGAATGATCTATTGAGTAGAGGTGCAGTATGGAGAAGTGTGTCTACAAGGAGCCTTTTAGCAGAATTTCCCACCGTCACGCTAACACGAGCACCGCTCCACTCTTGCTAGCGGTGACTTCAGCTCGAGCATGCAAAACATCTTGGCATCTGCTCTACTTCACTGTATAGATTTATTGCTTCGTAGTAAACACTGGTGGTAAAAAGGCAAACATCTTGCCTACATTAGAACTCCCATTGTTGCTAGCACTGATGGAGCTGCAGGAAAAGTGGTGAACACGTAGGACTCCAGCTGGAATCAGTATAGATTGCAAATACTCAAAAGTCCTTGAAGATGAGACCCAAATTGCCTAAGATGACATTTTATTGGCCTGAACAGACAATATGAAAGCAACATAGAAACTTCTGATGTGCTACATGTTAAAAATGGATTATCTGTACACCTCACATGAAATGAGCACTAGTGATAAAAGATCAATTTCATAGAGCAGATCTGTTTTCAGGCTGTGGTTCTTTGTTGCTGATGGTATGTAGTGTATGTTGTTGCCTTCTGTAAAGACCTAGATAAACACATGGTGCTAACGTATTTTATTCCTATTTTCATATGCTTCCTAGCATAAAAAATCAGTTGGAAATACATGAAGTAGTATATGAATCACAAGTGGCAGTAGCTGGCAAGAGAATGGGGAGAAACTCAGGGGAACTAATTCAGCAATTTATCCCATCATATTTTAGTCCAAATGAGAATTTCTACAAATTCTATGTGTGTCATGCAGTGCTTTTTGCATTCCTTCTTCCATGAAGAAGAAAATCTTCTTGGTATGTTATCAATCTGCTTTCTGTTTCTTTTGTATCACAGGAGATGTTAAAGTTCACATCATTATGTTTGCGCTGTGCAAACTGATCTTGCTGGTAAGTATGACTACACCAGGACCTCTTTTCAAGAGGGTCTCAAGGCTATAAAAATCAAACGAGAAAGGTATATCATATTCTTGAGGACAAGTGAAGATTAATTTCGCAATGGAGTTAATGAGATCTGTGATCACCTTTATCTGGACCGGACTCTGTAATGACTGGGAACAATACTGAGGAGGAAGAACTGTGATGATACACTGTCTTTGGAGTGTTTTGACACTGAGTCAGTTAATTAGTTTCATTTTCATCTTATTTTGCAGTAATGGTGGTTTCTGATTTTAGCTACAATAAATTACAATAGCCTAATCTTGATTTTGCTATTGCTGGAGTCATCTCTGTATAATAGTATTCAGCAAGAAACACTTTTGACTCACTGCAGATGTCAGTGGCTCATCTTTAGTGTTTGCCTCACTAGATGATGGGGTCCCAGTGGATCATAGAAGTCTGGCCTGCTCTCTTAGTTGTGATCTCATGAAGATAAGAAATACACTCACATGTTGTATACTACTGTTACTCTGAGGAAATTCTGTAATCAGCTCTAAGAAAGTTAATTTTTAAAAGATTGTTGATTTTTGGTGAGAAACTGTAAGATAAAATTAGTGCCACAGTCAGTGGCAGTAGGTCAGGCTTAAGATCTCAGTACCAGTTTTCCGTACATTGCTCTTCTATTTATTTGTTTCTCCATCTTTTTCATTCACTTTAATTCACACTGCTCAGAAAAATCTCATGGACCTAAAAATACTTCCTACTATTAAATTTTTCAGGGCATAAAAATAAATTATATGGCTTTCATTTTATAAAGGTAATGATTTTCATTATTAATTCAGGAAAGGCAGAGTTAGAATTTTAGAATGTGAGGCTCTGTATTTCTGTGTACAAACAAATAAAAGGAAAAGTTGTAAAAAGAAATCAATGCATAACATGACTTAGAACAATGCACCAAAGATGAAAAATAAATTTTCCATCCCCACAATCATTTTACTGTTGGTACTTGATGATATCATTTTGATTAGGCATCAAACTCTATCTGGTGTTTAATGGACCTTTTACCTGGTAAGAAATAAATGTATTGCTTTTATAATTGAAACAAAATAAAAATTACATTTGACTTTTTCATCACACATTATTTTGGAAGTATTGCAGTCTTTCAACTGTAAACATAAACATACAAAGTACCAGCATTTTACTTACCTGAAAAAAAAAAATAATTCTTTTAATTTACCAAAAAATACCTACCTATGGAAGCCCAATCACAAAGGCTTAATCCTTCACAAAAATAAGCTGAAAAATAAACACTGCATAAGGCACTTAACAATTTCTTATATAGTAGTGTTTCTGAAGGGCAATTTTTCTTAAGGACAGAAACAGATTAAACGTACTTGATATATCCAGTTTGAAATATTTTAACTGGGCCTCCTTTATAACTTGTCTTTATAGCATTGAAAATATGCAGTTTAGAGAAGTCTGAGATTTTTACCTTACTACCTCCAGCACCAAATTAACATATAACATCCAGTTAAGATGTCCAGACATCGTAGGTGGCAGTTAGAGAAATGTTCATTGAGAAATTGCATCCAGATATCTAACAGTAGCTTAAAAGGAATCCCTCATTGTAAATTTTAATTATCTTTCTGAATTTTGTATGTCACTGCATGCAGCCAGGTTCAGATGGAGCATCTGGCATGACACCTTTTCATTACTTTGTTTATATACTCTAGAAATGCTTTTCAAAATAGAAATGATATTTTTCTTTTTTTTTTTTTTTTCCTAGGTGCGATTGTGCAAATGGTGATGTGTTAGCAAATCCTCCCTGACAGCAAATCTACAAGTACAGGAAGGAGGAGCGCTGGACGTGTGATGTCTGGCACATGAATGACTGGAAATCCTCCTCGGCCTTACTTTTTCATCTGAGCATCTTCCAAGGACAGCTCAGGTGCTGAAGTCAACCAAAGGCTCCAGGAAAGAAACTCCACACAGGTTAAAGCATTGGTACTGTTGAAGATGCTACTCAGGGGTGGGCACCCTGCACCTGAGCAGAGCCCAGTGTTGTCCCATGCTGCCCTGCACACCCCACGTGAGGAGGACACAGCACAAAGCTGAGAACAGGGGGATGCTCCTGGCCACTGTGCACCCCCATGGTCCTGTCCTGAGGCCCCTTGCACCCCACATGTGACATTGAAGAGCTGGGGAGGTGCTCTGCTGGGAACATCTAACTTGTCCCTTCTGTCGTAGGGCGAGAGGGCCAGATGCAAGCCTGAAAAATGGGAAGGTTCACTTCTGCTGTATAGTTCTGTGTACAAGAGCTATACATCAGCATCTGGATTGAGGCAGAGGAACAAGAAGGGAAAAAAAGACGTTTAGCACAGTAATAATTATAAGAACAAGTCTGTTAAATAAATAGTGTCTAAGAAGGAATTGAGGATAAAAAGCATGTTAAAATGACTGTCTAAAGTGACTGTCTTTAGAGTCAAAGGCAAAATAAAATGGTTTGATTTGCTGAAGGAATAAGACTATTAAACAAATAGTAATCTTTATACGCAGTCTATCAATGAAATACTTATATTAAAATTCCAAGTGCTAATAAAGCACAAGTGAAACAATATGTTGTTTCTGCTCATTCAGTGGTACCATCTTTTAATTAAATTTAGATTAACATGCTAGCAAATGTAGGAAAAAATAATTCAGGAGTTTATCCTGTTCTTTAAAGCAGGACATAATTTTAAATATACATTGATACAGTTTTTATAGAGTTTTTTACACAATTTTATAAGAAGAAATTATTTCCTATTAAATCAAAATTTTTGGTATTTTTATTACATAGCTTATGAAAAAATCTTTAAATACACATAGGAGGAAGTGTGTGTGCGTGCTTACGTGCATGTCTGTGTGCAAGCAGAGTCTGTAAAAAGATTTGTGCATTTTGGTACTATTCACATCTTTTAGGATAAAAGATAATACAAGCAAAGAAAATTAAGTGATAGAATAACAAAACTAATCCTCAATTTGTAGGTTACAATTTATTTTCATCAGGAATTGCACAACTGGAATGTGTTATAGTCTATGTACTTTACCAAAAATACTGAATTTCAAATGGATTGTTTTTGGCAGAAAAAAATATTAGAATGTTTTTCTACAGTGTTGTCCTTCAGGGACCTCAGAATGCTTTGTAACCATTAATTGAGCTTCACAACACTTCTCTGAGGTAGGTATTTGTGGATAAAATGAGGATCAGAGTGACTAAGTGATCTGTCAAAGTCACAAGAAGCCTTGACTTTTAGTGGTTTTGCTGACAAAAAGGAATGTTTTTACCACAGGGTAACTGAAGACGGCAGAAGCGCAGCAAACACCTGTAGGCTTCAAGTGCGTGACTGGCCACAAGCGAAGCAGAGTGTGCATGAACTACCTCAGCTAACAACTGGCAGCAAAAACTACAACTGCCTTATTTATGCTAAGACTTTTAAAAGCAAGCAAGTACCAAGTGCATTTTTGTAATAGTCCTGCCTTTCTTCTAACTTAATGCAAACTCATTGAGGACTTACTTTCAGATAAGCCCGGCAGGAGTAGGAGGAAAATTTAGCAGTCTCCCCTGAATGCCTTGCTTTTGCCCCTTAGATGAAGTATCTGTTTTCATACACTGCTGCAGAAGTTAATGATCTTAGGTACAAATACAGGTCTTTTTATTGGTCCATGACTGTCCAGAACTGTACAGGAAAATAATCAAATATACACTGGCCTTTTTGCAATGTGCCAACTAGAATTATTATGTGGTTATTGTGTATTTAACAATGGAGCTCCCTGGTGTTAGGTTGCTTAGAATGAGCACTTTGTTCTTTATCAGGTATGGATAGTTTTTGCAAAATTTTGCTTTTGCAGTACAAATGATAATGAAGTGCAGGATTCTGTAGTTCATGGACACATGCTCCACAGATCTGTACACAAGTAGTATTTGCTTGTGAATGTTTATTCAGTTGCTTTCAAAAGGCAAGTTTATTAATTACCTTCCTTTATGTACCCTTAAAGATTTTATGTAACTCACCATCCTTCTAGTTCCTTTTTACTCCTCTGCTGTGTTCCTATTATTAAAGCTGTTGTAGAGTACTGCAGCTTTCTACATGTACTTTATCTTTATTCACATTCTTATTTAGTCTTATTCTAGTAGTGGAGGGATAGATGCAAAAGTGATGAGAGTTTGGTTTATCCTTAGCCTTTATTATCGGATACCCATAAGGAAATAAAGCTTTGATCTACTTCCTTAGAAAGCTAATCCTGGTGATTATGTAGAGATATGTGCAGTGGTAGCTACAGGGATATACATTTTTAATCTCTTGGTGTTGAATACTTAATCCACTAAAGATTCTTGGCAAGAAGATTTAAGAAAGAACAAAATAATTAAACTGTTCACAGGCACTGTTTTTAGGAATGCAGATCTGGTATGTTACTACTGCAGGATCTCTGGGTTTTAGGTTTTGTAAAGGTATACTTAAATAATCAAATTGTATCCCTCCATACCAATGTATTGTGAAACACACTATTTCCATTGTGTGAACATATTGCAAAATGTTAAACACTCAAAGATCTAGCTTTCACATTGCAGGAATCAGTCTCCATTATGTACAGATATGACTAGGGTGGCTATAGCAGTGTAGAAATTTCATTTTACTTTTTCCATCTTTAGCCCCAAATTTTCATTTTTGATGCCAGCTGAGTATGACGAGCTATAAAAACAGCATATAACTGACTTCAGATTTGTCCAAGTGATCAAAACTGAAGCCTAAAGGCTGATCATTGACAGCATATCTGCATACTTGCATACACAGCTCTTCAGTTAGTATCTGGAGGAGATAAAATTATACCATGCATATCTTAGGAGAAAACATCATCCTGATTATCTATGTTTGACTTTTTTCCAGACAGACTGGTCTAGGTTGTACACCAGCTATGGCCATTTGGCATGCTTTGATATCTGTGGGATATAAATTCCCCTGTGCGTGTGTCTGCATGTATACATATGCACTCAAGATCCTGGGGTACAGTTATAGCAGACAATGCTAACACCAGCTACTCCCTCGGATAAGACAGGGTATTAGATATCTGTAACAAGTGTGGCTTTTCTTCATAGTAACACTTGTAAATAACAATAAATAAAATGACTGAACCTCTTAGTATTCCAACCCTTCCTTTATTACAAGATGATCACACTTAGTTTGAACAAAAACTAAAAAGAAGAAAAAAAGAAAAAAGAAGATAAAAGACTTCTAGTTCTCAGTGACATTTTAATAGCTTTCTGTATTTTACTAAAGATGCAGCAATTTTAAAAAGGCATTTTCTTACAAGTTGAATGGTTTGAAGTTATTCAGCTTAATTACAAGTGGCAGCTGCTCTGAATATATATTCTCTTTATCAACAGCAGAGAATGAAGAATGTAAGAATGTGTCTGTTAATGTGACAGTAGTGGAGTTCTTTCCTTTCTCAAGACCAGAATTACTATATAGTTTTCTTCTTTGATAAGTTAAAGTAATGACATGGTGATTTAATGAATACTGCACTGTGTATCTTAAATTGACAAACATGTTAGTTGAAATTCATGTGCACACAGAGAACTGGCTGAAGTGAACAAACTGTGTTTGCAGACCAGAAGTAGGATCAGGCTTGCAGACACCATGGGTTGGGTTTTCTCTTTGGTTGGGTTTTTTTTTTGGTTTTGTTTTGGTTTGTTTTGGTTTGTTTTGTAATGTTTTTTATTAGTCTTTATTTATTTAATAGAAAGTACATTAAGACAATATAATTTAGGCCTAACCAGTTGTTTATCAATATATTTTTCACCCATCTAATAAAATATTTTGCTTTTTAATCTTCCAAGATTAATTTAGTTCTTTTTTTTTCTCCTTAAAATTAAGTTCAAGGAGTTTATAAATTACACTGAAAAAGACATCACAGAGTCTTGTGTAGAGCTATGCTAAACTGCTGGCTACCATCTTCCCTAGCATTTATGAGGGCTAGGAGCACATGTCTTTTTGATATTAATGCAACCTGTGCTTCTGTGTTGTTCAGGTGTTTATAAAAATGAACTCCTTACAGCCAGTCCAACCACAAGAAGAGTTCCTGAAGTTCTAGTAGTCAAAGGATATGTATTTATAGCAAAAACATGAAAGATGATAGATTTACACAGTATCATGTGAACATTTTAGCATGAAAATAGAATGCTACTTAGTGATTTCAAAGAGATTTTCATAAAGGAGACTCACATATGATTAAATAGTATCTCAAAAGATCACTAAGCTAGAAATATATTGTAACAAACTCTGTCCATCTAAGGATTTCATAGTTGTCACTATAATATGTGTCACTCTCACTCAAATTTGTATCAGTGGCAGGGATAAAATTCACAGCAACGGCAGAGATAAAACTGCCTTTTTGGGGTGGGTAGGCTTTTTTCTATTTTTCATATTTTTTCTTTTTTTTCTATTTTTTCCAAGTTTTTTCTTTTTTTTTTTTCCTTTTGTTTTTCCTTTTTAATAACTCTGCCATTAGAAATAAAGGAAAGTTTCTTCCATGCATAAAGCCTATGGGCTCTGACTCACCTGAACTGAAGCAAAAAGCATGATGTTTGAAAACATTACCATTATTTGGCTGTTCACTGGGATCTGGGACAGAGACCTTATTTCAGAAGGGATTGCTCCTACAGCCAATGGAATTCCTCATAATATCTAAAAACCAGTTATATTCCTATTTAAACTTAAGTCTAGGAGCAGCTTGGGTGTTGTGAAAAAAACCCTTTATTTTGCTTCCTTCCTTGTTATCAGATCTTGTGTTTAAAGAACAAAAGGTATAATTATTAAGTGGTGGAACTCATTGTCACAGGTTATCATTTATGAACTGTGTATGAACATGGGTTCAAGGAGTTAGACGCACATTCAGGGTAGGTTTCTGAGCATACTGGGAAGGATGATCCAGATATTGCCTGTGGCTCAGGCAGTATCAAAACCACTGGCTGCCAGATGCTGCCAGGAATGGATCACACTATAGGCAGAAGAGGGAAAATCAGCCTTTTTGTGTACTGATTCCCGTGCTATTTTGCTATCTGCTACTGGAGAGAAGATGTGCACCAAGGCTGGTGTTATGTGTGTAGTTCAAACCAGCTGCTTAAACTTTTCCTTAGCAGGGAAAGAGAGAGAAAGAGGAGAACCTCCCGAAGCTATTTTATTACTTTCATTTTAATATATACAAATGTGAGATGAAACATCTCCTGAAGGTGCCTATTCCTCTACTAACTGTTAAAGAAGACTGAATAACTTACGCTATGATCCTAACCTGATCTAAATGATTTTCCATAGTTTGTTTATGGAACTTGAAACTCAAATTCCTTGGAGCAAAAACATAGCAAGTTTCTTACGGTAATTAAATGTTTATATAATAAAAAAATATGACTGAGGACTCTTTTAGTGAGTGTATGAATGATCAAGGTGCAGGGTAACCTCTTGTAATGACAATTGAGAAGACTGTATTGCAAAGAAACTTCTTGTGAGTAAATTATCCTCTAGATTTTATTACAGATTTTCTTGTCTGTTCCAGTGAAACTCTTGGCAGTTTTGGCTATCACATTCCTGGCTGCATGCTGCTGGGGCTGCGCTCTGCTTCAGCCTCTCCCCTGTTATTTGACACTGATGTGAAAGGGAGGTTTGTAGGGAGAGCTTAGCTCCTCCTGCCTCCTTCTTCCTTCATAGAGTAAATCCTTAGGAGTTGTACAGAGACATTTTTTTCGGTCAAAGATTGAAAAAAAAAATTAAGAAAAGTTAAAAGAATATGTATTTTTTTCCCTCACTCAAGTCCAAACAATATACTTTCTCATTTGTTTTGGTTTGTTTACCTTTCAAAAATCCAATTCAAACCCATAACCTTATATGGAGATTAAGGTTCTAAATGCAATATATTCTCTTCTTCAAAGAACAGATTGCTGTGGCTTGCATATTGCACTCCATGCTCATACCTTGATCCATAGTCTGGTGTCGCTATTTTCAAAAGCTCATTTATAAGAACTCAGGCTTTATTTTCTTCCCTGTGGCTAAAATTCCCCATGTGAAGTTTGTTTGTCACTTAAGATCCTGACTTTTGACTTTGAGATGGTGGAGTGACATCTTGTGCTATCCTTTTGTTTTCATTTTCCTCAGTACAGAGCTCATAGAGGTTCATTTGTACATCTTCATCCATTCTTAGACGCACTCCTCCCAGATGGAAAAGATTATAAATCTTCTCTAGGCTGAAAAGAAACAAAAGCGAGAGACTGTGAATGTTACTTCAGTTCAAACGTTAGGGGATGCTCAGATAGAACTGCTTTGTTTAGGCCATGAGAGTACGTAAAGAGCATTTTAGTACCAGACTAAAGGAGGGGAGTGTTCTTATTTCTGTCCTTGTAAGCAGCTCTCTTTTTGAAAGACATTAGGATGTTAATCCCATGGTAAATTTGGAACCAACATTATTAAGCTATTAAACAACCTTAATTTTTTTATTGCTGATGTTTTTTCTTCATTGAAATGTCAGTTAACTTCATCAGAAAAATGAGATAGCAATGAAATAAAATTAAGAAATTCAGAATGTTTCTGAAGTATTTTGCTATAAGAGTCAGCTTTATCCAAGTGGGAAGGATGTCCTGCTTTTTAGCTTTTAGCTAAAATCCTTTTTTAGCTTTTTAGCATTTCCTGCTAACTGCATTCAAGGTAATTTCCTTCTCTGGTCTACAGGAGTCTTGCACCATTCATTCCAGTGGAAGTTATTCCATTTGAACTGGAATGTGATCTAACTCCTGCTTAATGAAGAAAGTTTATATTAATTTTTTTTGAGAATGTCCTCAAAAGTCAATTTGAGAATTTGGATGGGACACTCTGCTAAGTGGTTTGCATTGTAGGTAGTACGGCAGATGGTTTCTGGATAATACAGTGGATATTCTGTACTGCCTTTCAATACTCAATTTAAGAATTCACACAGCACCACTTAGAAGGGAAAAGGTTGTTAAGAATAAAGTTGGCAAAAAGCAATCATTATTTTCCATTATTTTTTCTTCCTTTTTCTAAAGAATAATAATAATAAAAAAAAGATATTTCTGGAATTTTGGAAGGAAAGCAATACAGAGATGCAGAAATATGGGCCAGTAACTACCACTGCACCAAATCTGCACGTTAAACTATATCAGATTCCCCTCCACAACCAGGCTTCAGACCAGGCTAAGGTTTCCTGTTATTCTCTTCCCATACACACACTTAAATTTCCTTGTCTGGAAAAGCACAAGGAAAAGACAGTGCACATACGGGTCTTTCACCGACATAGATCATGTGTGTTCAACTGGACCTGAGAGTAAAGAAGCCTTCCCGGGTCTCTGATGTTAGGTTTTGTAGGTGAGGCATAGGCCCAGAGATCACCTGTTCCTGTTCGCTGTTCTTTGATTGAATTCCAGTTTTACTACTGACACATTTATTGCTGAGTCAGACTGGTAAGTGACTCAAGATATGAAAGTGAGCTCTTCATCTGAACTCTACAGTAAATTTCTAACCTTGAAGTCTGCTCAATCCATATGCATTCCTCCTCTTTGAGTGGGAGTGACTTGTACTTGTGTCCTATCAATACAGAAAGCTTTTTTCAACATAGTTTGAAAAAGATATAACTTTAAGATAAAGAAGTTCTCCCTCTGCCCTGAAGGAACCCTCATTTGGAAAATAAATATAGGTGTTCATTTTCTTGCTTTGCTTTATTCCTATTTTGTCCATGTTACATTGAAAGAGATTTCAATATGACCACCATTTACATAGAATGCTGATGTCTAGATGACGGTATATGTCACATATATCTTATCTGTTTGAAATGACATCTTGATTCATAGGATCATAGAATGGTTAGAGTTGGAAGGGACCGTAGAGATCATCTAGTTCCAACCCCCCTGCCACAGCCAGGGACACCTCCCACTAGACCAAGTTGCTCAGATAAACCCATAGTTTCATGTTATTTTCAACTTATGAGTATATTTCACTCTTATCTCTGGGTCCCAGACTTTAGGCACAGATATTGCTGTGGAGAGTAAGGTCATGGAACAAACCCCAAAATGAATGAACAAATCAGCAAAAATCAGTTTATTTTGTTCAGACTAACAGAGAATGACACCTATTGAGGGCTCTGCTGGCTGGCAAAAATATATAAATCTTAGAATGATTTGCAGCTAATTTACAATAATTTTGCCGCAGGATGAACAGGATTTTAATACTTTAATACCTAAGGTATATAAAGGATGAAGTTAGTAATGATGCAGTGACCAGAGATTCTGCATTTTACCTACACTTCCATGCATACATTTGTCAGAGCCCTGAGGACACTAATTAGTTGTAATGACTCTGACCATTCTCACCTGGAGCCTGCAGCCACACCCATGAGCCCAGGAGCTCTATTTAAGCTCAGCCCAAGGCTTTCACCATTAGCTCAAGCTGGGCTGGGTGAGTGCTAAACTGTAGGGTCCAACTGATCTGGGTCTCAGCATATGGACTGGCTTCCTGGATCACCTTTGGCCCTGCTTTGCTGCTATGGCTCTGTCTGGCCTGGACTTGACCTGAACACTGACCTACAAATTGGCTTCCTGGCTTGATTTCAGGCCTGCCTCATCAGTGTGCTACAACCTTACGATTGGGACTCCTGGTTGGACCTGACTACTGTCCCTTGGTCTGTCCTGTCTCCTCACTCAGGAGCTGTGGTGTGTACCCTGGCCTGGGGATACTCTGTGGCTCTGTGATTGCTAACACTAGGTACCAGCTTTGCTCTTCCTGCTTCATAACAAGTTACCTCAGGCCTCCTCAAGCCCTGAGCTGAGCACCATGAAGCCTGGTTTCTGGCTGTATGTGGTGGTGTCCCTACATACCTTCCTGAGGGACTAGTTTTTCCCTAGGTTCTCATCTCCCTACAGTGCTGACCCTTTACCTGTCCCAGGCTCCTTCTGCCTAGCCAGCTCAGCCTCTTGGGATTATGAAAGGGAGCCTGGATCTCTTTCTCTCTTATGGGGTTTCTTCCCTCAGGCTTTGTCTGACCTACCACTTAGAAGGTATCCCAGGTACCCAGTACTTGTGTTGGCCTCTGTCAGGTGGAAAAGAGCTCGTGGCTGTTGCAAAGTTGGCAAAGAGCTGATTGGTGATGTCTGACAAAAAAACACTTCACAGATGACTAAAAAGGCTTTCAGCACACGCATTATTTTTGGCTCTTTGGGCACTACTGTTGCTGCAAGATGAGCGTAACTGACTGCAAGTGTCACTGGTTATTTGATTTTCTTATGCTTTTGATTTATTTGATGTCTCCTATTAGTAAGCTAGGGCACACAATTTAGAAATACAAACATGTAACAAAGCTTATTCAGAGAAAACTGGCTGAAAATTGTGACCCTGACCCAGTATTTAAGTCTACACCTGGACAAACACTTTAATTCAGCTCGCACCTCTACTGCCATGTGAAGAAGCAGTTTCACCTCCATTAAGTTCTTAGTCCCTCTCCTCTCCACTCTGTGCCTTTCCATCTTTTGTTTCTGCAACTTCACAAGGGATCAAATCAGGAAATGGTATGGTAGAGATTTAGTGTTTTATTTGTTTCCAGAGCAAGCAGTTTCCCTGATTTGATTCTCACCACACAGATTTATGCTGGCCAAGTGGTGGTAGGAGTGGGAACAATACCTTTCGGTGCCATTGCTAGTTTATATTAACTTAAAGCATTTGTTAAGTTGCAGATTAAAGGTGCAGTTCTGTGACTGACTTAACCTTATCATTTACCTTGACATTAGCCAAGTTTGTGACTAGGTCTGCCATAGTATCTTTATGTAACCAAATTAGGCAAATATGGCCTAGATGGGTGGATTACAAAGTGAATGAAAGGCTGACTGCATTTTTGGGGCTCAAAGGGTAGCTGCCAGTAGTTCAAAGTCAAAGTGGCAACTGGTTACATGTGGCACTGCTCAGAGGTTGATGCTTCAACATCTTCATCAATGATCTGGATGAGGGGATCAAATGCACCCTCAGCAAATTTGCAGACGACACCAAGCTGTGTGGGAGTGTCGACCTGCTGGAGGGTAGAGAGGCTTTGCAGAGGGATCTGGACAGGCTGGATGGATGGGCTGAGACC
>JAOXNO010000001.1:34334610-34346071 GCA_028565335.1 Limnodromus scolopaceus
TTTTTTTTTTTTTCATTGGTTGGACTAGATGATCTTAAAAGGTCCCTTCCAACCTAGGTGATTCTGTGATTCTGTAGGACCTCCTGAGGTCCCTTACAACTATGATTCTAACTCTGGGCAATGTTACCATCCAAAAATGGGTCAGCAGAGGTAACAATGAGGACAAAACTGACCTTCATGTCAGCAGCATGGATTTAAGTCTGGCTACACTGACTCAGCCTAAGAGCAACAAACTGGGTTTGTTACAGAGCACCTAGGGAAGTGAAGCCTAGACTAACACCGCAGGTGATTAAAGTATACTATGCTGAGCTGTCTCAGTTCACAGGATGAATGGACACCTATCCAAAATCCTTGTTGGCAACATCTAAGAGCTTTTCAGATCAAAGCCAACACTTTGTAGACCATGTGGAAGTGAGGAAGTTGGAGCAGTTGTCAAATAACTGGTATCCCTTTTGTTCCCTCTGCCCTTTTGGTAGTAACCTCCAAGAAGCAAGTCACAAGTTTACTTGGATTGCCATTTCTCAAATTCCATCCAGTAAAGTCAAGCAAATGGGTCTCTGTAAGCAGATGACTAAATCAAAACACATTTTCTAAAGATAGTTTAGACTTGAAGTGCCACCAGGGAATACAGAGATTTCTCTCCGTACTCCCAACTGGAGACAGACAGCAAAAAAAACTTGTCGTCAGAGACCTATCATCCAATAAACCAGGAAAAGATCTGACTTCATCCCTAACAAGTAGGGCATTGCAAACGTAATTGTTCTGTACTGATGATTGCAGTGAGGACTGGCAGACACTGAGAGCAGTAAATACCAGGAGTTCATAATATTTCTTGTGGGATGAAACACTGACTGCTTAACAAAATTAGCAGAACTGTTCCAAAACCCCTTCCCAGAGCTCAAGATCTAACCACACCCTGAGTGCTGAGACCACACATGAACATGTAGCTCTGCTGTCTCAAAGCGACAAGATAAAATTACACTGGAATCACTACTCGACTAATAAATCTTACTGTCATCCAGGTTTATTTGTTGTTGTTGTATTTTGGCTTTTTTTTTGTTTAGTTTTTGGTTTGTTTTTTTTTTTTTAAACTCCTAGCTCACTGTCTTGGGTACCTGCATTGAGCAATCTTATTTTGTCTTTAGAAAGTATTTTTGTTCTCCCATGTTGCTGTGAACAGTGGGCATGTGTAGAAGCTGGGGGAAGGAATGAAGGATGTTGTGTTTGTCACACTGTTCATTTATCATGAATGACTTGAACATATTTGTTCCCTGTGTGCTGTGTGTATATCCACTGGCTTGAAATCTCTCAGATATAGGAGTGAAACTCTGTATATGGAATGAGGAGAAGAAAATAGAAACATTGTCAGGGTCTTTGGCATTACTTACTATCTCTGATGAACCACACTCAGTATTTTAGACTTTGGCATGGGAGATCTTGTCCATTCAGTAAATTCAATATAAGTGCAGCTGCATCTGGTGTATATTCAGTAAACTGGGTTTAGTAATAGAAATCTGCATGGAACTGGAGTAAGCTGTGCTGGTGTAAATCACAGCTCAGAGCAACTTTGTCTGGCTCTGCTAGAGGCTGGCAGTGATACAGCTGTTCTGGTAGAGAGCAAGCAAAGGCTGAAATCCACAGGAAATCCACAGTGCAGTTAAAGTCCTTGCCTGAGACACTGCAAATGGCAAGCGTTTTGCAAAGGTTGGGCCAGTAGACAGAGAAGATAGCTATGCAGCAGTAATGTGTGATGTGGTTTTCCTTGATTTATTTTTCATATAGATTTTTCACAGGACAGAAAAAGAACCTTCAAATTAACACATTTTCGTAAGGTGTGTTTGTTTTAAGAGAACCTTTCTTGAGAGAAATCCCCACCCTCCATCCTTAAAAAAAAATATTGCTTGAGAAGAAAGGGAAACATCTCTGTGTGTCTCAGAGTAAACATTCCCTGCTGGGCTCCTGGCAGGCACTGAGCCCACCCGTTCAGAAAGAAATCAGATCCTGAAGCAAACTAGGTAAAGGAAAAAAAAAAAAAAAAAAAAGCAGCTGTTAAAACATTTGGGCTCTTTTCCCAACCTAGTGCTACAGATGTGATCATTTCAGTTGTTTGACTTGTATGCTGGAAGCCTCAGACCCTCTGCAAGGGGATGTTAAAGAGGATAACATGGAACATTCCCATCTTGTTCTTTCTCACCACCATCCTCTTCATCACTGCCTTCCTCTGCACATTCTTGGAGGACGGTCAGAAGATTTATTGCATAATTTCTTCGGCGGCTGTTAACCAAGTGTGCAGTTACAGCTTGGTTTAATTAAGAAATCAGAGTGATTCTTTTATGTAGGTCACATCAGTTTTTGATTCTGAATCTCATAAAGTTCTAACCTTTCTGAAAAGTCAGCAGTATATGTATGGCTTTAAAAAAATTACTTTCTTAAATGCTTCTGAGTGTTGTTTATGCCTGCAAATGCCATTGCCCCTTTACTATATAAATTGTCAGAGAGACCTTTGTTTGAATGTGGCATTTGGTGAAATCTGTCTTTTTGCAGCAGCGTGTTTTCGAATAGGATTAATAAATACAGACTGAGCTTCCAATTGTTTGAAGCATGGCCATGCTGGAAAAGGAACAATGAATTATTTGAGTTTCCTTTCTTTGTCTCTTACCCCTATCCATATCAATTGGAAACATGTAACAATCAAGTATTTGCAGCCCACTGGATAAAAGGGGTATGCTGGTTCAGAGGTGTGGATTTTTTAAAAAATTATCTAAATGACTGACTTCACTAATAAGGAGAACTGTAATGTCTATAATGCTTATACATTTATTTCTTTTTCTTGGTGACCAGACAGCACACAAGTCTGTGGACATTGGTTACTGCTCTCAGAACACCACATCTGTATGAACAAACACGGCTGCTCAGCACCTCACTCCCTTGTTACATCATATTGTCAACCTCTAGTTCGACTCCAGGTCCAGTCACCCTGCCTCTCCTTGTTTCTGAAGGAATCATCATCCCCACATGTGGTATTTTAAATCAGTTTGTATTAATTTTAGAAAGCTTCCTGGTCTTTCTTTAACTCAGTATTAGCAGAGCCAATGCAAGATTTGACTAATATTCTGTAGAATGCATTTTTAGATATTAAATGAAAAGACAAGTCATTCCTAAGGAGTACAGCATTTCAGCCCTGGTTCTCAAGGTTCTTCGTGTCTTTGATGACACAAAGGATTTAAAGGATTTTGTAACCCATTGAAAAGGTTACAATGTCTTCAACAACATCTTTATTGCTCAAGTAAAATGAATGAGCAAGTACAATGAGCAAGGTACAATGTCTTCATTGCTCAAGGACCTCATGGCTCTCTACCAAAGCGTAATGCAAAATTATGCAGGAACTATAGTTTTTTCAGTTTTTTCAGGATTGGCCCACAGCGCTGAAATGAACTCCTGCAGGGATGTAGGACCATCACAGTCTGCATTACCTTCTGTTTTGCAAAGCCTAAGTCTTTGAGGCCTCTACCTTATAAAAGCATATCGGCAGTAAATGCTTTATATTAAAATAAAACAATAAAAATCCCAAGGAACAATGGACACAAACACCCAAAAAACCCTACTGAAACAAAGGCTTTGCTGAGGTCTGCCTTTCTTCTTTGAGAAAGGACAAGGAATGTGGGAAAAACATCAGTCACACAAGTTACTTATATTAAAAAAATAAAACAGGCCAGAGCCTGTTATCTGTCCCCAAGTGTGAGTGCCATGGCTTGCATGCCTACAATTAAGCATGTTTCCTCTCTCCTCCTAGCTCCCACTGCATTTTGGAGAGCATCCTGATCTGTGTGATCCCCCAAACCATGCCTGGAAGTGGCTGGGATTGTGCTTAGAGGTTGAATGTTGTGTGAGGGAGCATGCCAACACTTAGGCAGTATAGATAGTCACAGACCAATGCCCTGGCTCTACATGGTTTTCTTGTGTAGATGTAACCACAGTGCAGAATAAAAGCCAGTGTAGTCTGTTAGAAAATAAGATGCAACAGAAATGAGAACAAGGAGGACAGACCCAGATGAAAAGAGAAGAGCAAGTTCAGCACAGTTTACAGCATATTAGTGAGACAGGAATTCAGATCTAGGTGTTTAATATCACACTGCAGGCTATACAGCACTATCTGTATCATCTGGAGGTAGGACGCCAACATAATGAAGCACTGTTTATTAAACCTTTTTGAAGGAGAGTTGGAAGGAATGCTATCCCTCTACATCTGTCCAGGGAAATGCTCCAAAAAAGTTATGGTCTCCATGAAGGGTCCTACTTTCCTCCCAAGCTCAATGAAGAGTCGTGCTTCTCTTCAGCCTGGATACTGTTTATCTGCTCCTTGTGTCCCACGCAGCCTCCCCAAGTATACCTGCTTTCCTGAGCTGGCCCTGGCAGTAACGCCTGTGAGACCAGAACCGCAGCAAGCAACAGTTCTTAAGACCAGGACTGTAGCAAGGTGTGGTTATTTCAAGACAGGTCTCTCCAAAGTGGGTTAGCATAACTGTTATATGGTACAGGATAACCCACCAGCATCGAGCAAGAACCTGCTCCTATAGCTGAAGCTCCAACAGTTCCTTCATTGAAGACCTCCTTAAAGCTCTGGGAGCCAAATTCCACTTTTAAAAATTACATTTGCCAAACTTTCCCTATCAATGCATTTCTTCCTTCTTCTGCAACATTTCTGTGCCTGTAGCATTTCTGCTAAACAGATATGAATTTACTGAGCAAGATAAGGAGACACAAATGTTTTTATTGCTGTACCTACAGCACAGGTATAGGTGCCTTCTAGTCATAGGGCAGTGTTGCTGTCAAGCAGCTGTGCAGTTTCTTCCCTCCCAGATGGAGGTCTGCTTTGTCCCTGTTCCTCAGGCTGCAGCTGTATTTTGCAGAGGGAGCCACAAAGCTTTTTATCAATTCCAAACAACTGTTTGGTATATCTGTTTCCTTAACCAAACTTTTGTGTGAGTTGTGACCACGTGATTTCATTATTTTCTAGTGAAATGTGAAAAGCTGTCCTTACAGGTGACAAAAATAAAATAACCTCCCCACAGTTTCTTCTGGAGTCAGTAAAACTAAAGAACAGTTTTGACTGGAACTTTTACTTTATATTATTTGTTTAGTGTCTGGTTGTAAGACAATCAGTTTATAATTTTATTCCAGAATGTTTCCCTCCCTTCCTCCACATTTTTGCTAGAGTAATCTGTATTTTCCGGCAGCAATAGCGAAGCTTTGCCCTGGAGCAATCCCATAAACACTTGCAAAAAGCATAATTTTTCACAGTCACATATTCATAAGGCAAAAACTGGGTAGCTTCATGCAGCAATAGCAGAGGGCTGCAGACAGGCTGTCTAGTGGATTGTGCACTAGGCTGGGATCCAGGAATGCTTGAATCCTAGTGCTGGCTCTTCCACCAGCTTGCTGTGTGGTCTTGGACCTGGGCAAGCTACAGCCTCTGTCTCGCAAGTTGCCCGTGTATAAAAGGAGGATAATAATATTTGCCTGCTTCACAGGAGTCAACACTTCTGTGTTAATGTTTTTGCAGGACTCTGAAAAGCTAAAGAGCTGCCAAAGTGTTAAAACTTTCTACCAAGCAAGGCATTTGTCTTTACATTTAGAACGCAACTTGCTTTAGTGAGCAAAAACTTTTCAACCACCTGCAAAATTTTACAGACACTGCTGGATATCCAGTGATAATTTTAATTTATATGAGTCCAATTAGACAGAATTCTTTAAAAGAGAAAGAAAGGAGCGGTTTTGCACTTTCTATGCACTTTAGTTGACTTGCTTATCCCCTTGCCCTGTGCTTTGTACTTTATATTGTGCACTAGCCAACTCCTAGATTCCTAGATCCCCTACTGAATTTAAACAAATGCAATCTATTAAACTCATAGGGTCTTTCTTTTTGTTTGCACATCTGACACTTACGCAGTCAGTCTTTTTAGTAAAGTTAAACTAGCTGACATTACAATGTATGCAAAATAAAATCAAGATAATCCATGATAAAATTAGCAGTCAAGGGTAATGTTAATTCTGTCCTCTTGAGCTCTTGAAGCACGAAGCTTTCCAGAGGCAGAGGGTGTCCGCTGTGGCACTGGGAATCCCGCATTTAACCTGCCATAGATGCAAAGATATACTTCTAGAGAAATTCTTTGCACAAATTGTGTAAAATACAGAGTGTGGAGCTCTGGGAGGAGAGGAGAGTAATTTTTTTTTTCAGAAGATCCTTTTTGAGTTGGCTTTTTTTTTTTTTATAATCCCCAAAATACAGCTCCAGGGGCAGATGAAACCGTATGTGAACTGAGATTGAATTTCAAGAGCCATTTTGGTCAACATGACAAATGTTTCGGAAACCATGAGGCAGTTTGTTTAGATGTTTCTGTTATGCCGTTTTAAAGCACCACTTGTGATTCAAACATCAGAAGGCAGTAACTAGTGTCGAGAAGTCAATGCCCAACAACCTTCAGATAAAAGCAGCATATGCCTCTACTTCATTCCAGTGAAACCTTTGATGTTCTTGAGACTCTGACACAACACAACTTGGTAATGCAAAAGAAAAGCCATTTTTTCACAGATTAAGCTTGGCCAACCTGTGAGTTCAACCATCTTACAGAACGGTCTGGTGAATACTTTGCACTGGCCCTGGTAAGCCTTGGGAGCACACAGTGGGATCACAGGAGAGCTGGAGAACATGAGAAAGAGAAAAATTACTTTATTTTTTTTTAGGGATCAGTAAGCTTGTATTTTAGTTTATCTAGGTATCTAGAGCCTTAACAGGGCTATGACCAGCAATATAGGCATTTTCCAAGCTGCAGGCTCAGTAGCAAGCAGGTCGTAAATCCTTTCAGATCGACTCAAGGAATAAAGGTGCCATTTCATGTTGTGTTTCATGTAATCATCAAATTCTGCCTCTGCACGGTTTTGCCTGCTGCTTTGGGCAGACTTAGAGATTATGCAGTTGCGTGATGAACTGGTGAGCTTGCAGATCCTGTGAAAAAATAATACAGTGTTTTGTTGAGAGCAGATAGTTGAGCCAGCCCCTCTTGTGGTTGCACAAATAGAGTCCAATGGGAGGGAGGAGCAGAAACCTATTGCCTCAGGTCAGAGAAAAGAGGAAAGCCCAATCTTTTTTTTGTCATAGACACCAGTTAGATCTGATCCAGCATAACCTGAAATTGTACCCTAAGAAATATCTTAGTGGGGAAGAGGAAAAAGTCTGAGCAAATCCCCAAAAGAGGCATATGGTATACAAAAAAATTAATCGCTCGTGTTTCATATGAGGATGTAAGGATATTGTGACAACTAAAATTCTCAGTTAGGAGGTATACTCTGGTCTAAGATATGAGCCACAGAGAGTAAAAGAAATTTTTAAAGCTAATATAAATGCTAATTGAAGCATATTTGTTTGTTTCTTTTTGGGACACCCGTGCCTTTAGATGTTTTGTTTGCTCTTTAACCTATTTCAGCTTGGCAAATATATTCTTTTATCTTTATGGTACTTGAGTTCAGAATGGTTTCAGTGTGACTGCCTAATGTTGAGGACTTCTGTCTCTTGGAACAAGCCAGTCCATGTACTTGAGTGTGTTTAACAGTGCCTTCCTCCCCAAAACATTCCACCAATGTTAACTTGTCTGGGAAACCAAGCTGGTGGGCCATCAGCACCATCAGCCAAGAATGCTCTCTGGCTTGCAGTGTTGTGACACATAACATGTCTGAACCCGAAAGATTCCTGCAGGCTACTGTCACAGCTCCTTCACTGCCACATCAATGGGCAGGGGAGCTGCTTTTCCAAAATCTCAGGTACACAACTGTTTATATCACATTACTTTTGGACCCAAGGAGACACATTACAATAACCCCTCCTTGAGTATTATCTATAAGAAGGGATATAACACATAACTCTTGTTATTTAATATTTAATAATATTGAATGCATATACAACATTATATTTTTATATAACCAGTATTTTCTATATGTTATATATGAATAACATATTATTCAACTGTAATTCAGAAAATACACACTAGATATCATACCAGAGCAGGCGGATGCTTTTGAAGGAGTTTGTGATCCTGTGGAAAGCCCACGCTGGAGCAGACTCCCAGTAGGACCTGTGGACCTGTGGAGATAGGAGTCCACACTGGAGCAGGTTTGCTGGCAGGACTTGTGACCCCATGGGGGACCCACACTGGAGCAGCCTGCTACTGAAGGACTGCATCTTGTGGAAAGGACCCATGCTGGAGCAATTTGTGAAGAACTGAAGCCCATGGGAAAGACTGACATTGGAGAAGTTCATGGAGAACTGTCTCCTACAGGAGATACCTCATGCTGGAACAGGGCAAGAGTGTGTGGAATCCTCCCCCTTGAGGAGGAAGGAGTGGCAGAGACAACATGTGATGAATTGACTGCAACCCTGACTCTCCAGCCCCCTTTGCTGCTGGGGTGAAAGAAGTGGAGAAAATTGTGACTGAAGGTGAGCCTGGGAAGAAGGGAGGGTTGGCCACAAGCCTTTTGTTATTTTTTCTCCCCCTGTCCAGCTGAGAAGGGGAGTGATAGAGCGGTTTTGGTGGGTATCTGGTGTCCAGCCAGGGTCAACCCACCCCAAGATAACAGAGACAATGAAATCCAAAGGAACACAGGAACTTCCCTTCCTTGTCATCTCTGCCTCTATGGAATTATCTTCATGATTTGAATAAGACCTAATTAGTAAACCAAAACAGAAACACTGAACTCTTAATATTCTGCTTTTATTGGTGAATCAGCTATATCTATAGCTAGTTATAAGACACTGGGAAAAAGTATTCTTTCTTGCCAATTTTGCCCCTAAAATATTTCAACAACATTGACAAAGAAACAAAAAACTGCCCTTTGCTATAGCAACTAGTGTCAGATGTAGACAATGTGTAGCTGAATTTTTGACCACAAATTTTTGACCTTTTCTGACCAGTGACAAGGTTGAACAAGAACACAGAGCTGTAGATAAGAGATTCTCATGAATATTTAAATATCCACCTTCCTCAGAGAAAGGGCATTTTCAAATGTAAGAAACCGTCTTTTTCACTTAAAAAAAATATCTCTTGCAAAATAATATAACTCAAACTAAAGGACATTCTTCAGCTTGTGACAACCCAAATCAGTTACCTTGTTTTTATCTCCAGATTTATTACATTTTATTGACATAGCAGGTGTAAAGGGAACAATCCAAATCTGTCATCTCTAAGTTATGGGAATGAGCACACAAACAACATCACTTTTGAGCACCCTTTTAAAACATCCTTTAAAATTTCTAGAAAGTCTCCCTCTGATCTGCTTGACAGAAAACTGAACACTGAGGTAGAACAAGAGGATTAAATGAGAATTTTTGGGGAATAACGATAGATTCATGGAAATGATCTCTAGGTACCACCTCCACCAATCACCAGTTGATTCTGTAATTTTTTATTAATTTTAAAATTTGTCTTTTGTATTGGAATTAATAAAAAAATCTCACAATTTTATAAAGAGAGACTAATTTCTTTTGCTGATTAGCTGAATTACTTGGTGCCACAGATCATACACTATGCCTGGAACAGGCTGTGTATGGGGTAGCTTCCACTTCTATAATTTTCTCAGTTGGTGACATTCACATTGCTTTTCTTTAGACAAAATTGTGGAACATGGAGATTGAAAAAATAAATCAGTGGCAAAAACCCCCCACTCAGACCCATTTATTTTTCTCATTCACAGCACAGGAATCTGTCTTAGATATTTTTTTCCATATGTTGTCCTTTTACTAGTTCAACAACAAGATTTGTCACTGCTTTCCTCAGAAAAAAAAATATTCTAAAGGATCTTCAAGATCAGGAAATAGCTTCAAATATGTGGCCTGTATTTGACATTTCTGCATTTTTTCTAGATACATTTTCCCTGTTTATATTCTAAATAATGATTTCCCCTGTTGGTATTTATAGCAATCAGAGATTTGTAGGCCATTCTTGAAATAGGCAGACAGGAAATTGGGGTAGATTTACAGTATGCTCAACTCTGTATTAACCATCCAAACCCATAATAGTATGAACTTATTTCTGCTAACTCTGCTCCTGCCCTTTTATGTTCCAGCTGCACTTGGAAGACTCGAGTAGCACATAACTACATGTATAACCCGCCATGTACAACTATATGATTGTTATTACCCTCTCTCTTTTAGCAGATAATCTTACAAGGAATAAAACTCCCAGGAATTCTCTTGTGCCATCAAAACAGGCAAAGTGTATACTACACATATATAGTAACCTCAACTGAGGGGCTGTATTTAGTATAGAGCACTACATCCTGCTGCTAGAGCACTTTCTCAATAATGCAGTAATTGAGGCTGAGAGTTAGCAAGACAGCTGGACACATGCAGAAGGTTTGTAAAGGTTTTAGACTGCTAAAATAATAATTTAAAAGCTGTAATGTGATTTAGACTTGGCTAGACTGAAACCTTTTTATTTTACCTTATTTAATTACTCTCAAGTTAAAAAGAACATTTTGAATTTTTCTACCTGTTCTTTCCTGTGTAACTGAAATGGAGCTTGTTAGAGGAAAAGAGAGTGCAAGACATTGAATCTTCATATATGCATTTTTTTGGCTGTTGGGCTGGAAAAAGAACAACACCCCACTAATGCAAAATAGCCATGAAATATGCCTGAGTTCTGTTTGTGTGATTCCTTACCCTCTGTTTACGTGTGGCAGAAAAACATTTGTACTCACTGGTTCTTTATCCTTGAAACATCTCTGGAGCAGGTTAATCCTTGGGTTTCTGTTACTTTCTTTCTGCCTCCTTGTATTACACGCAGAGTCTGTCGCTAAAACTCACTTTCATCTCTGAAAACCACTAAAATAAACTGCCCTTCTGCTGTGGAGACAGGCTGCTTATTTGATGCTGCCTGACTTTATTATTTTATAAAACTTTGATTTAACCATCTCCAGTTGTCTGACTGTCTGCAGGAAGTGTAAGGGTCACAGTCAGCAATATTGCAGCTGCACAATCACTGTAGGAACAGGTAATACCAACAAGTTTGCTGTGAACTACAAGCAAAAACATTCACCTCTGAGAATTATGATGGAGGAAGGAGGACCCCTGATGAAATTACTTCAAAAGAGACCATTTGAATTGTACGTGTAAATCTCAGGAGTGATAAAAAGTTTTCTTCTGTTGAACTGAGAAAATCTTATTATTTCTGAAGTAGGGATATTCTTTAGGAAGATAAGTCAACAAACAACTCACTAAAAGTGAATGTGTAAAGGCAGTAAGAAATAATGTATGTGTTTGGGGGGTGTGTGTATTTATTTTCTAATCGTACTATGATCCCACATTGCTTGTAACTTTCTTTGCTAAATCTGACTTTAATGAAAAAAGCACATTTTATGAAACTTAAAATGGGATGCAAATTAGATTTGTTTCAAAAAGAAATGGATTTTC
>JAOXNO010000001.1:34354631-34385422 GCA_028565335.1 Limnodromus scolopaceus
AAAAAAACTTTTTTTGTGGTTCTCATGGAACCTAAATTGCTGTGTGAGTCACTTAGGTATCACTTTCCCTTTTTCTATGCACTTTTCTATGCACAACCTTGCAATCTGTAAATTTAATAATGGAATCTGCAGTATTCTCCTTCCTTTTCAGCTGGCACACATAGGGTAGGCTGGAAACAACATAACTTAGAGAGGACTATGGTGTCACCTGGACATTTCTTACCACAGGCTCCTGAGAAGATTCAGTCCACAGAAGAGTTAAAATAGGATTGGGAAAGAAGGTTTTGGAAGAAAGTGGTCCTGAACTACAATAAAAGATGAATGTTTCTTCTTTTCCTCCACTCACAGAACTTCTCTATTTCTGAAGTACTACCCAGGGTTTGTCAGAGCTGCAGTCAACATTTTGCCATAAATTCAGGATTCAAAGTTAAGATTAATCTGAACAGGCTATTGGCTAATCATTTTTTGGCATTAGCTGAAAATGATGTTTGAAACCTTCATACAAATTATGCAGCCAGTAACTGCATATTTTATTTGATTGTTCCGTCTGAAAGTTAGACAGAACAGAGTAGGGGTTACATAGGAAAGGGTAAGCATGATAAAGAGGAAACGGGGGAAAATTTTGACCTCACAACAAACAATAACATGTTAAAGTGATGAATTAATTATTCTGAGGGATTTCTCTATTGATCTAAGTTGAGCCCTTGCTAGTTTCTTGTACATATGAGAATTTTTTTGTCAAATGAAGTTTGTTAGCCTTTTATTACTCCAGTTCTTGAAGACAGTATGAGCAACGCAGACTATCAATTACAAGCCTGTATGTTACTAGTTTGACTCCATTCACTCACTGGGCCATGTCTAACAAGTCAAAAGTATACTTGTTTCCTTCTGTGTGTACTCTATTCTCTGCCTCCTGATTTTGCACAGCCAGGGCGTTACATTGGAAAGGATACAGAGCAATAGGTAAAAAGGCATAGTACAGAATCACAGAAGGGAGTACTATTGTTGTAACAGGTGGTAAAACTTCACCAAGCATCAAAATATCCTGGATAAATAAGTAAGGCTACAGAAACAGTGTGTGCCACTGCCCAAGGTCAAATGACAATATCAGTCAAAAGGCAAGGTCATAAGGGTGGTGCCCCTGCACTGGATTACGTGTTGGTGCCACATCCTTATGCCAAGATGCGTGACACAGATAGGCTCACATCAATAACAGAAGAGTGGGGAAATACCTTGACACACCTACACTCTTGCTCCCTTTTGTAATTCACGTTCTCTTCAACTGTAGAGAAGCTAGTGAGAAGCTGGGGCACTGTACACCACTAAGGAGCATGTGATTTGCAGCTGCACGGGAGCTGTGTAGAGATGCAAAGTGGGGTGATGACAGAAGAACAAACCCTGGTAGCCTGACCTTTTTCCCTCCCCAGTAAAACCTGTGCCAGAAGGACTGGTTAGAATACTTACTCAGTGTGTGGGAGTTCTCCCTTTACATTTAATAAGAAATTTAAAAGTAAAATTCCCAAGCCAATGCCCCTGCCAGTGCTCTGAGAACTGGTTTTCTGGGCTCATTTGCTTTCTGATGATGCTGTCCTACTCTGCATAAACTACTGCATTTGCCAGCTGCTTAAAACACACAGGAAAGATAACAAATATTTTTTTAAGTCTATACTCTGGATCAAACCTCTGATTCAGATGGATCTGAATGTTGATGTCTCACCTGCTAGGTGATTATTCTAACTAGTGGGTTTTGCAGTATAGGACCACCAGCAGTTTTGTGAATCTAATTCCTTCATTTTCATCATAGCTGCCCCAAACCAAGATATTTCTGAACTGTTAATGAAATATTTTAAAAAATAAACTGTTGCTTTGAAAATATTTAGTAACTTATATATTGAATGAAACAATCACTCATTTTTCCTCAAATTCTGATTATTATGAGAATAATAGTCCCTCAAAACCTTTATCACAGTTACACTATGATTTGATAAATCTAATAAAGATCTAACTTAAACTTAAGCTAGAATTTCTACAGGAGATTCTGGGTGAGATGAGAGGTTTCATGCTGTTTCTCCGAGTCATGTAAACATATCTGAATAAAAAAATTCCAGTCACGAAGGGTATCACAAAGCACAGACCAAACTCTGCTCTCATTTATGGATCTTTGACACCAAGCAGTTCACATCTGGGTAAATAGGAAAAAAAAATTCAGTCCATGTCTTAACCTGGACTGAACTCAGCTTATTCTTTTCCAGAGGAAGATATAATATAAGACTTCAGGATATTCTTCTGAGTAGAAAAGTTTTGGAGACTGCTTTTCCCATTGCTAGGATCATGAAACCTCTTGATTTGGTTTCTCCTGAGTTTATAGGTTCTGCAAAATATTATTTTCAATAAAATAAAGCAAAGTTTTAAAATAAAAATTCAAATTTACTCAGCTTTTTTATTAGAAATCTGAAATATCAACAAGGTTTACAAACTGCTTTGTATGCCTTGTTTGAAGTTCTGAGTGAATCTCTACCGAAATTCATTTGTCAAAAGAGACTGATGATTGTGAATGTTATTAATACAAAGCTCCATTATGGGCCATATTTTAACTCAAAACCTGGGTGATATAATCATTTCTGCCTAATTTTCACTACTGCTTAAATCTAAAACTCAAAGCTCAGAAATAAAAGTCAGAGTAAACTAAAAGAAAGAGAGAAAAAAAGTGCAGTTAATCATACAGACTGAAAATATTCTGTTAAACTAATGGATTTTACCAAATTAGGAAGTTGATATTTTTTAGCAAACATGAGTGTCTGTAAGATATCTGCTTAATATATAACATTATTCTGTTACTGATATGGATGAAAAAATGAATCCCAGGCAATTACACATTATACTAGCCTTTTTTCCTATATCAATGTCCACCTTGTGGAAAAGACTCATGCAATCACAGAATGGTTTGGGTTGGAAGGGACTTCTAAAGATCATAATATACAACTTCTATGTGCAGCCCGTTCCAGTGTCTCACTACCCTCATCATAAAAAAAATTTTCCTTATGTCCCATGTAAATCTACTCTCTTTCAGTTTAAAACCGTTGTCCTTTTTCTTGTCACTTGGTAAAAAGTCTCTCAAATTTATTAAATGTTAAAATGTGTCAAAATAGTTGCTAATGTGGACTCCAGCACAAGTAAACCAGATCAAGCTGTAACACATTTTAAATAAGGTCTCAGGAAGCTGCAGAGAATAGCTGTAACTAACTAAAATGCAGATTTTCTTCTGTTGTAAAATACATATATCCCAGCTCAGAAACATTTCTATCTTAGCATGGACATCTACATCTTCTGAGCTGCAGCAAGTAATTGTAGGATGGAGATTTCACAAATGATGTGTTTCTCAGGGAAATTTGTTTTTCAGAAAGTTCAGTGAGTTATCAAGGCATAAATCAGTAGATGTAAACGTCTCTAGTCACAGCAATAAGAAAGGTTGTAAATATACTTCAAGCCTTTCTTATTTTTCCTCCAAAATGCTATCTACTGTGACAAGAATCACTCAGCTGTTGTTCTTTGTTTCATTTGAAAAGAACTTGACATACACCATAGTGGAAATTCCAGGTTTTGTGCCATGGACCTGTCATTTTTCTAAAATAAGTATCCATGTGCTGTCAGTTGTTCTGCTGTGTTATAAGGTAAGTATCAACCAGCTACCCAAGGATGGAGAAAATACTAATCTGTGGGAGATTTGTGCTGATGTACGTAGTTATGTAAATATAAGTGTATGGCTTAATATCAAGGTGGAAAGCCTCAAAATTGAAGTCAGTGAGGTGTTTTCTATATTCTGTGGTTAAAGTGAATAAAGAAAGGAACACCTGAGATAAGGTATTTCAGTGACACCCTGATTTAAAAACAGAGAAACAGAATCCATTTCTTCCAGAAAGACAGGGTATTGCTAGTAAGCTCCTCCAGACAAAGCCATTCAGTGTCCTTTCCCTTCATTACATAGGAAATAATTAAAAATTATTCTATTGAATTAAAAGTTATTATTCAATACAACTATTTGTGCAGCTAAACTACACCGGTGGCACAATGTTCAAAATGAAAGGGTAACATAATATTTAACTCCTCGAGTGCACTAATTCAAGGCCGGGTTGGATGGGGTGTTGGCCAGGTTGGAAGGTGTCCCTGCCTGTGGCAAGGGGCATTGGAACTAGATGATCTTTAAAGCCCCTTCCAACCAAAACTGTTCCACGATTCTATGGCCTGTATCACAAATTTCATGCAACTGTCTTAAATTACATTAGTTAAATTGCTGGTGGAGAAGAGGACATTGCATGCTGAATACTATTGCATTGATCAATGCTTAAAATCTTGACCTAAGCAAGTTTTACATTAGCCTAGCAGAAACAGAAGTCAATACATGTTTTTGTCTACAAGGAAGTCCACATATACTCAGAAGCAAATTAACAGGCAGTAGTGACTGTACTTGATAAAAGGCTAATTTTTCATATAAATAAAAAGTATAAGGACTCTACATCTCTGAGCAGCACAATCAGAGATGAGCTGCATGTTGATAAGCTTCTGGAGTGTGAATTTCCAGGATCTGTAAAAAAAGAAGTGGACATGAGAGAAGAACAAGTGCAAAATGTACCTCCAAATTCAGGAACAAACCCAGATATTCGGATACACATCAAAGAGATATAGACTGTCTAAATATACTAATTAAATGCTTTGGAAGTGCAAAATACCTTAGTCATTATCTAACATATATATATATATATATATATATATATATATATATATATCAGAAATACAGATAGAAATGTAGAAAAAAACATAAGGAAGACAGATTCTACCACTCCTTTTTCAACTATAAACAACATTTCATTTCCTCAAAATGTATTAAAAATGATGAAAATGTGGGATGTACATGTACATCACAGAAATACAAATGGAGTCACCAGTTATAATATAATATGAAGTATTTTCTAACCAGGGACACAAGCACTTGGAAACTTTCTGGCAAAAATGAAAGACAAGTTTTCAAATAGTTTGCTCAACAGTTTCGATACCGTTTGAGAGTAGGAATTTCAAAAGTGCTCTTGGATGAAGCTTTTAAAAGAATCAGCCCTTTACTGACCATAGCAGAAGTCACTGCAGACAAAAGTATTAATGCTGCTAAAATCTGGAGCTGAGGTTTGAACTCACAGGAGGTGAATATTGTAATAGACAGAGAATATGGCTGGTTTCTCTTTGCTGAGTATAGGAATGGTTTTGCATGACTCTTTCTTAAACTGGATAAAGCAGTGGCAGCTGGCTGGTTATTCTGAAGATGTTGCTGATGCCTTAACAAAGGTGCCTAAAGAAGGAGACAGGCTCTGAAGTACTTTTAAAGATTCATGGCTCGGTGACTTTGGAGTACATCAGCATAGACACGGCAACTTTCAGTACCTGCACACAGGAACTACAGAGCTGTACTCCTCTGAGTAGGTCAATGTGACTGAGCAAAACTATCCTCCTAACACATCCTTTCCCTAGAAAAGTTTCAGCAGCAGAGGATTCATAGTTTGTTTACTGATAAAACACCTCTGGTCTGTATGCAGTGTTGCAAGCAAAACTTGAGTTTATAAAGTCATACCATTCCCTCAGTGAAGCAGCTATCCCTGTAAAAATGCGGTTTTGCTCAAGTGGCTATGTCTGTGCTGGGGCTTTCCTCAGCAAAGCATGTCTCCTTGCCTAACACCTTAGCTAAGGCAACAGAATTCTGCAGCATATAGCTTAGACACAGTTATATCTTAATGTAATTGGTTTTTGCTTGTACTGCAATGTCATAAAGGTACATTTCCCAAACTGATTTGGGGCAGCACTTAGCTTGGGGTTGTGGGAAAAATATGTTATTTGAGATTTGCATCACTGGAAATGTTAACTGCAGTTGGATATATTCTCTGGAAAGGGAGCAAAGTTGGAATTCAATAGGGGAGAACGGGGCAGAGACATTTAAGAACAGTTGCTGTAAGAGATGAAGAATTGTTCTACCAGTATAACAGCTTCAGCACTAGAGCTTCATAACAGTGGGAAACAAACATCATATCATTCAGTAGTACTTCAACAGCAGGACACATTTTACACACAGACAGGGTCTAAGCCATTTAAATGGTTCACAGATGTAGGTACACAGCCTGTGATTTTTCTACAGTTTCTAGATGAGCAGGAAGAGATAATTAAAAAGGTTATATTGATTTTTTGAAGTATTTTTTTCTGGTTGATTATGTGAGCCTATATACATGGGTATAAGTGCCTGTGTGAAGATATATGATATATTCCAGTCAGCATCCAAAGGAAACCAGAGAGCTTTTACTATGGCTTTTTGATGGGTTATTGAGGCATCCCTGACATTTCTCTCTTCCTGTTTTGCCACTTCGGTTTTTTCCAGCACTTGAAGGGTGAGGGGCACGAAGGGGAAAGTGCAGGGCCTGGTCCCTAGACCAGGCACCAGCTTTCCTGCCCATCAAGGCCAGGGGAAGCCTCCTTCCCTGCGATGCCTGGGGAAATAGTGTCGGAGAGAGAGGTTTCTGTCCTCTTCCCAAGCGTTGCCTGGGCAGCCACAGCCACAGGCTGGGTTCATCTGAGGCCACCTCAACTGTGACAGTTTAAAATGGGACTGCTCTGTGCTAGGTGTATGTCATGCAAAGCAAAACCAGAGTAGATAGCTCAAAAAATGTAGAGGCTGAGGAGAGTTTGCCATAGGATGACTAGAAGTAGTTTCCCTGGAGTAAATCTCTTTTCTTTTTTCAAAAAAACTTGTTCTTATCCTGCTGCTGAATTTACCTCAGGGCATCTTTTGGCTCTGTGGTGGAGATACATTAAAGAAGCCTTGGAGTCTGCTGTGGTCTCTATTGGTTCTCCAGATGCACCTCCTCAGGAGGCCTTTCATCTGCACAGGTACAGCATCACTGAGCTTCTGAGCCCCTTTGCTCTTTGTTAACACTCAGCAAAACCTCCTTCCCACACCAAAGACTTGCATAGCTTGTAAGCCAAAAGTACATTATCACATGGTTCCCCCTCCAAATAGCTCATTTTACTGTACAGGACTGCATATGGAGCTGTAGGTCTGATTGTTAGGATTTTACAGTCTGTCTTTTGTTGGTTTAGTATGGTAATGTGAACATTGCTCAAGTTTCTGTTAAGGTGTCACACTAGCCTAGAACCAGTGTGGTGTCCCACCTGCTCAGATTCAGCTTTTCTAGCTTCAATGAAGCTCTTTAAGATGTTTGCCTGCTTTTAAATGTCTTCAGATGGGTAGATCTTCTCTTATAGGCTTATTCAATACTCAAATTTAATTAATGTATTGGCCCTGGACTTTGTAGCCTGAGTTTTGACTGCACTGTCTATGAGAGAAAATTAAGGAAAAATTTAATACATACATCCTAAACTTCATGTTTCTCCCTAAATTTCCCAAATGTTTAGAGTAGCACGTAACAGGAAGAAGCCACTTTTTTTTCATTCCTTGGGAGAGAAAGGAGTGCAAGAGCTAAACTTAGACATTCAGCTCAGGATCTACAATACGCCCTTCATTACCAAATTCATAGAAGTATTTTACAGAGATTTCCCCAGTCTGTCTTTCAGTTCTTCCCCATCGCTTCTACAATGAAGTTTTTCCTTATATCTGGTCTGAATTTTCCTTGCTACATAAACCTCTCTACTGTATTTTTGAGCTGTCAATTCTGTTATTCTTTGCAGATCCTTTCATTTGGTTCTTCCAGTTCAGTACTGAGTAACAGATGTATTATTTCGTCTGAGTTCTCTACAGGATTTCACTAGACAGAAAGACAAGTCCATAGGCAACTGCAATCATAGCTCTGATTAAAGAATTTGCTCAGGGGGTAGAAAGTAGGGCTCCACTTGTTGCATTATCACAGATCCTGCAATGCTGATGGTAACTGTGTAGGCCCAGATCCAAAGAGGATTTAAGCTCTCATTAAAAGCTTCTTGTTCCATTCAGCTACAAGCCTAACCTCTCTCCTACATTTCCCCTTTCATGCTGGAAAGTTTGCTGAGAGAATGCTTTTCAAGTTGAGGTACGCAGTGGAAATAGACAGGGAAACCAAGCTTGCTGCTGTTGATGAGCCTTAAATATGAGAGAGAAGCCAAGCCGTTGTCAGTCATGTCAACAGCGATTTACTTTTAAGCCTTTGCAGATCTAAAATTCAGGCATCTGAGGAAATGCAGCATTGAAAAACGAGGTGTTGATAGAGTCTGGGAACCTCCAAAGATTAAGCAGGAGCTTTCAAGAGCTCAGGTTTAGGTTCTTAAATTCTAAGTCTCACTTAAAAACATCATCACCTTCCTCAATCCAGGCCTTGTGGTAGCTGTCTCTCTGTGACTGCCTGTTTGGAAAGGGATTTGCAAATATCTACTCTCCCAAGTATCTGTTAAGTGAGATAATAGCTCTTGAATATTTAATGGGGTCTGAGGCTGAGTATTATTATAGAAGCTGAGAAAAGACTGGATATTCATCTTTTTCAAACTTGAAGTTCAAATGAAAATACTACTTTAGACTTTTCTTATAACTACCTTTGTTTCATTACTTGGTTAAACAGTCTACTCTCCAGACTTGCCATGGAAGCAGAGAAAGTAAGGCTAAACTATAGAATCCACAGCTCTGTGGATGTGAGGTTGTCAATAGGAAAACTAGGGTGTATATAGGAGGTTATACTTTCTGGAACAGATATAATTTGAATAGAATGGTTTCAAGATCCCATTTTTGGATGTAGTCTCTTTAGTGTTGCTATGACTCATTTTACAAACATTTGGCACACATTTTTACATTACATATCCTGAAATATATGACCTACTTTTAAATTTGAGAAGATGTTAAAAGTTGTGAAAAGTTCAGATAAAAAAAAAGCATAGGTTCCAATAAAGCACTGAGGAGCTTGAGTTTTATGAAAATAATAGAAATATTTTTATTGTTAATCTGCAAAACTAAGTTAAAATTTTTTTAATGTCTTTATGAAACGTCTGGCACATCCATCCTGGAATTACCACAATCTCCTTCACGCTGACCTCCTCACAACCCTGTGTGTGGTCCCAACTAGAACTCAGACTTTTGCCCCCGTCAGAAAAAAAAAACCAAATGGGGAGAAAGAGCAACTAATGCAGTTTCCATCCTCAGAAGCTGGTTGATTTAGGATTTGAAATAGATACCTAGAGAAGTCACTACTCAGATCTCAAGAAATATTGTTGGAATATCATCTTCTCAATTTCTCTAAAAATTCTCCTTGAAGGTTGTATCCACATTCTCTTCATTATAATAGAAGGGGTTTTTTACTCCAAAGTATTTGTGTTCTTGAAATGCTATTTACAACTTTTAAAAATTCTTCAAGTGACTTTGTGGTACTTAGACAGATCTTCTGTAGCTTGTTCCAAAGCAGAGAAGTGGAGACAGAGACAGAGAAAGATTGAGTGTTTTAGGTATGAATGTATTAAGGGTGTTGTGACTTGCTAGGAAGGAACAAACAAACAAAAAAACGAGTCATAGTGAAATATTATTAATTAACTATTTTTTTTTGTATCAGACTGTCTGTGGATTTTTTTTTATGACTTCCAGTTTTTGTTCCCTAGTGAAGTGATGTTACTTCATTTCATGGAAATATTCCACTGACTAGAATGCAAGCCAGGAGGAGACAGGTTGAAATCTCCAGTTATTAGAAATATTAATTTATTTGCTATACACAAAAATATTCTAAAAGCATCCCTGAAAAATAGCCAATATGTTTAAGCAGCAGAGGCAAAAAAAGCTTTTAGAAATAAAATAGCCATTCAAAGGACTAGTATAAATAGCTTACCATATAGGCAATGTAAATTTAAAATCATACTAAGGCAAAACAGAAATAGATTTGAGGACCAGATTGCTAAATGAAGAAAAGCTATAATAAAAACATTTTCAAATGCATTGGAATGAGGAAAAGTGCCAGAAGCCCTTTAAATGTTCAAAGACAAGAAGGTCAATGCAAAATATCTAGAATTATTTGTGTGGTTGTGTGTTGTCAGGGGGGTGATTTCTACAGAGCAGAGAAGTCTCAGTGCAGTTTATGAGATGGAGCAGTCTGACAGCTTGTAGCTTCCAAAATGGAAGAGTCTATTCCTACCACATTTCTGCTTCTTTACCTCACTTCTGTCTGTCTACTCCCACCATCCATCTTGTACCAGCTTCTGTTCTCACCAGAGATTTCCATGAGTGTATAACATGCCTTGGTGTCAGTGTCCAAAGAGCAAAAGAAGATGAAAGTTTGACTGCTAAAACAGGATACTGAGAACTGCAATTAATAAATTCCATGCAAACTAACTAATAAAAAAAAAAAGTAAAATTGAAGTTACAGACACAAAAAAGTATAGGATATAATAAGGAAAAATCAACACATTTTTTTGTAAAAGAAAATTAGACCTTACAAATTTCTTGTTTAAAAGATAATAGGCAAATAAATAGAGAACGTCCATTTTGTATTTGAATTTTCACAAACACTTTTTGCAAGGTGCATTATCAAATGCTCTTAAAAACCTATGATTGCAAAGTTATTAAAAGATCATAAAAAGTGATAAAATAATAGACAAGTACACTGAACTGTAGGAAGGAAAATTATTTCTATCTACACAATAAAGAAGCACAAAGTTGAATTATTTAAGAACAAGATCTGAAAATCATGGTGGACCATAATTCTCTGAGAACATCAGCTTAACATTGATTCAGAAAAGCAGGTGAATTATTGAAAAAACGGTGAGATAGTACTAGATGTTACTGTGTTGCTGTATAAATTTTGATCTGAAAGCTTCTAACTGAGATTGGATGTGAGGAGCTAATACTTTACGAAGTTACATTTATGTATAAAATAATAAATTCCAAAGTTTAGAACAATGTAGGTCTTTCAAAACTAAAAAGTCACACACATTCAAGTAAAAAAAAAACCCAAACTTCACAGGTTTCTCAGGCTGTAGGTTACTAAATACTGTAAAGGAGTCTAAGCCTGGTGCACCGATGAAAAAGGAGTGCCATCGTGCTGGCGGTTCTGGACTGGGCACTCTCTCCCCTGCTCTGGGCCCCCATGGGCACCTGTATGGCAGCACATAATCCAGATTGGGACATTGATGTAGCCTTCATTTTTTTTTTTTAATTCCGCTTGTTCAGTAAACTTTTAGCTGGGTCAGCTGTTTGATTTTACTCACCACATGACCCCATCAGCACCAAGACAAATGAGGGTGTGGTTATGTACAGCAAAGGGCAAGTTTAAATAGCAACTTCTTCAATGAAATTTCAACTCAGATTATTTTAAATTGATCATCAGCCACAGCTTCCTAACACATATGCTTTCTCAAGTTTTGCTTTGGTGGTTAATGTACATCTCTGCACCTGTGAATTTAAAAGCCTTCCTGAATCTACCATTTTATACATGTATTAGTCCAGAATGTATTAGTCCAGCCCTATTCAGGTGGGACAAAAAGCCTGCAACATCTAAACTACTTGTAGCACCTGAGATAGTCCACTTAGACATTTCTTCAGGTACCTTCATGTTACAGTAAAATTGCTATAATTTAGAAGAAGTCTGTTTTCTCTTCAAGAAGCAGCACTCTGCATAGAGAATATTAAATTTCTTAATCTCACATCATGTTTTTGCAGACTACAAGAAAAGGGCAGGGGTGAGGTTCTTGTGGGCAGTAATTCTGAATGGGTGCTGCGGTCACAAAAAGTTCCGTAAAACACCTGATGTCTACATTGATCTGATAGCAAGTAAGAATTTTAATAACATTAACCATATGTTAGCCATAAACTGCCTGACAAGAGAGCTTTTAGTAGCTCTGCTCCCTGTATAAGGTATTGCCTGGTGATTGTCTGCAGGAGAGTTTTCATCCTGTGAAATCCTACTTGATCTCCCTAGAAGAGCACTTAATGGAAAAGACACTGAGTGACAAATCAAGGAGTGAGTTCTACAACCAGAGGGATGTGAAGGTGAGTATATTCATTACATGAATACGGGTTCAAGGACAAGGCCATAAATGTGTCCAAAATGTTGTCATTGTTCAAAAGTTAGCAGAAAGGGAAATGCCAGAACAAAAATTATATCTATTTTCACTTGATTTTCCAGTCTACTTCTTGAAATGAAGCGAAAGAAAAGCAAAGAACAATTCAAATTTTCTTTTGCCATTTCTTTGCTATATATCCTTTGTAGAAACTAAAGCCGTAAGACCAAAACCACAAGATTCACCCAGACCAGAGCACTGCACCTGTTATATTCTTATGCTACAGAAAATACAATAGAAAGGAAAGGCAATGAGTCATTCTTTCTGGTCTTTGATCAAGGTATGACAGAGATTTTCCACATGTGTAACTCTATGAGGCCTTGGGCAAGACACCTTGTGCATTATTCCTTTGGAAGTTCATGGGTAATTTTCTCCTGCAGGTGAATACTGGAACTCTCAAAGCACAACCCTTCCTTCTTCACAGCTTCAAAATCTCACTGGAAAAAGTTATAGGACGATCCACCTGTACAGGGATTACATAGCTTCTGCAGAAGTCCTGACTTGTATTGGTTTTTCTGTGCAATCTGATAATACACACAAAACAGGGGCTTTTTACCCTTATGTGGTCTGCCTATTTCCATGTTGGTGCATGCTGTCCAGTTATGCCCTTTCCTTTTTCAGCAAAAATCCAGTTTCTGTTGACTGTTGCTCAATCTGGGCTGAATCGCCCTTGCATGCTGCTAGGGCTTTGGGAAGATCCACACACTGTTAGGGCTATTTAAAAGCCCAAAGTAATAAATCCTGAATCATTGAACGAGGAGATCTTGTAGGGTTTTCTACCGAGTCACCATAGTAGCATGCTGTTGCAGCATGGTTCTTGAAAACCTCTGGGGAACAGAGATTTGTAAAACGACACAGAATATAGATCTCCTAGCGGGTATGTAACCCTCTAAGTATACATCAAGAGCTTCTTATAGGAGACAGCCAAGCCACACAATAGGAAGGCAAAACCCTTTTCTGCTTTCTGGATGGGGAAAACCCTTTTTATCCCAAAGATAGAAGTAACGAAGAATATTTAGATTCGAACAACTAATATTTTTGTTGAGCACTGTTGTTCTGGAGGAGGACATGGTAAAAGCATAATTTAATTGGCATAGCTAATGGAAAATAACTTGTATAAATCCTTTTGCTTATGATTAGACTAAGGCTATTGTTATGACTAGAATAAGGTTACTTTTTCATTTTTTTCTCTTTGTTCCCATAGAACATAGTTTATCCAGTCACTATCACAACTTCAAAACTATTTACTTCATAGTGAAAAACTTTGCCATTTTAAAAAAGAAGCTACTTAACACGACAGCAAAACAAGCAAAAGAAAGATTATTTCCATGTATATTACTGAGCTTAATTTTAGCTGATTAAAATCTTACAACTCTGAGTGGCCCCACAGTAGATTTTTTTTTTCCAAAACATAGTTTTGGGAACAGTGAAACACTATATTTTGTTGGCAAACAGTTACAAGAATTGAAACCTTTAATCAAGCTCTGCTAAATGCTTCAGTTTGTAAATTGTTTATGAGTTAACCAGGACTTTCCACACAAATCTGTTTCATTTTAATAATAGTCTGGAACTTTTCTACACTGTATTCTGTCCAGTACAGTCTTCTACTGTTCAGATCTGGACACGGCTATGGTCTTATCAAAATTAGTCTCACTTACAGAAATGTTTAAAAAAATGTTCAGGAATAAGCCAGTGCTGCAAATATTGAATAAAAAAGGCTCTCCTCCTTCTTGCTCCTATTATCACCATAAGGAAGAAAAGCAGGCACTGATTCACCTCTAACTACCCGCCAGCCTCCCTTGGCAAGCCTGCTGCATTGGCATGGCTGTTTCCCTTTGCCAGCCCAGAGTGAGAAGTTCTGATTTTGCTCTTAGCCTTACACAGCTGCAGTTCAGCCATGCCCCTGAGCCCCTATACTAACGACAGGTCAGTCTGTTGGGTCAAAGCATTTTGTCATGTTGTTAAGTACTCGGGGTACATGCTTAGACATATAATACCAACTGAGGGAAAGCACATTGGGTCACCCTCCTGACAAAGAAGTGGTGAAACGACCAGTGGCAAACCTGTTTGGTAAACATTCCTGCCCTCTCGTGGTAAAACTGTGCTAAATGTCGTTATTACATGTCACACATGCTTGTCAAGCAGAAAAAAAGACTAGAAGAAGAAAATGATAAAATATTTATTCTCTAATATTCCTTCAGGTATCTTTTCGTGTCCGAATTTCAAGAGGTCTTCTTAGTCCTTCAACTTCTTCCTGCATCAATTGAGATTCTTAGAGATGCTTTAAGCTCTAGTTAAAAAAGATTTGCCTCTAGTTTAGCCAGATCTGTGAATAATTCTTCATATTGATAAAAAGCAGAGATTTCTTCAGTTTTATGGCTACTCAGAGCTTTTCTGCTTTTTCTAACCTGAACCAATTCCCCAGGAGCCTTTTAGAAATCAGGAGAAGGTGAAATTAGGAAAGAAAAGTGTAAGAGTTGTAATTATACCACTTTTAAGTTGCTTCCTAGCAGCAACATACATTTCATTATGCTGAAACGCAATGCATTGCTGCCCTTTATTTCTAAAATAATTTGATAACCGTCTGAAAACTGAGGCTGCAAGGAATCCCTGTGTTTATTCATGTTTTGCAAAAAGCTGTTTCGAATAAGAAAATTGTGTCTTTTTGACAGCTCTAAAAAATGGTACCCTGAATAAAAAGCCTCTTTTCTATTTGGGGGTCTATATACTACCACATCTGCCCTTCAGATTGTAGAACTTACATTGTATTAGCTCATTCATAGTCTTGACCAGGACTGAATCATGCTCATGATTCATACTCCATCCCTACTAGCTTGTGTCATGTGATATGGCAAAGGTAAGTTCAGACATAGACAGGTACAGCAAAAACAGAAATAGCAGCTGGACTAATTTATCTGCTGTGAAGGTTCTTAGATCTTGTCATAGAGAAGGATTATTTGAAGAAAATTTGTACCTGGACACATTTGAGGGAATGTGCAGAAATACAAGAATTAGCAAATCAAATGGTAACACCAGATATAAAATAGACTATTACAAAAGGGGATAAGAAGAGTCGGCTATCAACATGTCTGTCTTCATTTCTCAAAAATCTTAAATTACCTTTTCTTCTTTCTTTTTATAAAAAAAAAGGTAGCAGCCTGTGCAGAAACAGAGTGATGAGAGCTTTCCTGTTGCATCCAAGAAAGAAAAAGTGGTTTCACTTGTCATCTTGAAAGGGTCTGTAAACTTTTCCAAGAAGAAAAAAAAAAAGTCTATGAAAATATTCTGTTCAGCAGAGAATGTGAAAAGAAGCACATCAAAGAAAATGAATGTAGAGACAGATGTCGTACACATTGCAATGAAGAATGTAATTTCTTCCAAACTTGTTGCTCATATGACTAGTCATACATCTGTAACACACAGATCTGGCTTTTCTTTAAGTGGAATGTATTTATGCATTTATATCCAAAGGCTGATACATTAATGAAAAATCCAGGGCCAAGATTTTCAAAAGGGACCAATGATTTTGAGATCCCAAGTCCAAACACCTCAAATGAGTTTTATGTTCCCTCACATAAAATTGCCAGGTGGGGATGCTGGAAATGACTGCATGCAAAAGGCATGAGACTCTTGACCTATGCACTGGGTTTATAGAAGACAACTCATAACAGCTTTACCAACCCTTGTAGTGTGAAAATGATTTTGTGAAACACCTATCCCTATGAAACTCACTATTGCTGGAAATAATAACTTCTAAAATGCAAGAGCTTAAGTTTCAAGAAGCTTGTTTTGATTTGATATTTTCTGTAATTTGGTTTCATTTTAGGATTGTCATTGTCACAATCTCTTTGTTTACTGCTCAGCACATTTATCTGGGTAGTTATTTAAAAGAAAGATACAATTTTAAATAAACTGTTACAGACATCCTTTTTTTTTGAGTCATTAAGAGAGTGTGTTGTTCTTCGTTTGTTGCTTTATAATGAGCCTCAAAGTGTGGTTTAGATCAAACAAATTAAAACTATTTAAAAGAGAATTTTATTTCAGTCATGTTGTTAAGCATTTCAAGTAGCAAATGTGTCATAAAAATGACACATAAAAATCATAAAAATTGTCCTTAGTGCTGGAAATAACACCATAATATACTGGTGTTACCTACCGTTCCTTACTCTTGGGCTGTATCACAGTCCAGACTATTGACCATTGCTGGAAAGAACGAATGAGACACCTGTACCCTGTACTCCTGTACTTATGAATGTATCTTTTTCTCCCAAAGCAAATTGATTTTGGAAAATTAAGTTGAAATGAGCTTTTAATTTTTTTTCTCTTCCTGGTGCTGCAAGTATGATAATCAGGATATTTGGATATTTCAGATATATCACACATACCTCTTGCTTGCCTCTGTCAAGTATAAGAGAAGTTTAAGGGAAGAGTCCTTTTTCAGTTGAGGAGAGAATTTTGAGAAACTGTGGTTTATTCTGAGTTAAGTAGGGAACACCACAAAGTCCTCATAGAAGTGTAGATCTTCATTCAGCCCACCTAACTGTAGATGCTAAGTTAAGATATCTGCATCAGAAGCCTAATCAGCAAAAGTTCCTTTAATCATTGATGGAAGGTGATAGATGCCTCCAGACAGATGGTGGGCTAAATTGCCTTTTTAAACTACTTTCCCTAGTTGATTGTGAAACATTTTCTTGATCCTCCCCCTCTAGGTTTTGGACTTAACATGGCTCTTCCAATAGAGATGTGGACAGAGGTGGATATTAGTTAAAGCTGCAGACAATAACCTTGCTTTTCATAGTTGTCAGACCTTTCAGTAGCTGAGCATGGATACAGCGGTCTATGGAACACAAGCTGAAAACCATTTCCATGTAGGCAGTAGTTGCTACAGCAACAAGGCTCCAACGCTAAATAAGCAATTAACGGTAGCTGGGATGAATCTGGGCTTTTATGAGCTGTTGTACCTTGATTGAATGGAAATAGGTATCAGGGCACTGAAGGAGAATATGTAAAATTAAAATTTGTTCTCTTCCACAGAATAAGGGAAGAATAACCTGCATTACTTAAAATAAATATATCTGTCTTAAAGTAGGAGCCATTAAGAAGAATCAAGGCTGTCTAATATTTTGGGAATTACAACCAAATTGCCAAGTCTCAGGAACCATCAGTCTGCCAAAAATTGGCTCTGTTTAGAGACAACAAGGTAAAGAAAATATCACAATTAAGTGGTAAACGTTTGAGCCTTAGGGTCTAAACACTCATTAGAGCAAACAGGCTTATTAGCTTGCGAATGGGGCAAATGTACAGGTTGTCGTTCCAAGGAAGAGTCAGCGGCTCTGTGACTGGAGCACTCACTGGGATAAAGTTGCTTGACAGAAATAGAAGTTGCTAGGAGCTGCCAAATCTGGAAGCCCAGCAAGGGCAAGGTTACTGCAGCTCCACAATGCCTGCAGGTCTGACTGGTGGTGGGCCTGAGCATGTACCACAGGCACATGTGCATGCACATAAGCACGTACACACACAAATGGGTTTCTCAGCAGACCCCAGACCTTAGGGTATCTCCAGCAGTTGGCCAGGCCCACCATTCCCCCTCTCTCAGTACACCGTGCCTCCAGGTACCCCACTCCCAGCAACACGCCCGAGCCCCGAGGCCATGGTGCCTCACTTGCCAGCTGGTCCAGCTTGATGCTGGTCAGGGTCATGCACTGACAGCGCATCCTCATTAAGCTCCATTCTAGCTCCATGGACACAAAGGACTCTCACCCCTGGTCCACCCCTATGCACACATGCACACAGCCTAGAGAGCCCCATATGCAGGAAAATCACTAGAAGTGGAGTTTAGTGAGAAGCTGGCAGAGACTGCACTGGCCAGGTGCAGGCATGACTGGGCAAGCATCCTGACCTATGCCTGTTACACAAAATCAGGTCCTTTTCCTCCCTTCTGCCTCTGTTTTCCCACACTTGTTCATCTCCAAGCCATCCCAATCCACCCTTTTCCCCCCTTTCATTGCGTCATCTAAATACCCCACAATGAGTCTTGCGCATCCCCAAATTCTCTTCCCTGCACCTCACAGGGAATCCTGCACCCTGGGAAGTGCCCCAGCTTTGTGGGGTGACACAGAGTGCCTCCTCTCTGACTCCTGGCACTGAGTGTCCCCTGACAACCTGGGACTGGAACCACCCTGGGACAGCCCTGGGCCTGGAGAGGGGTATCCTGTCTCTGACTGGGGCATTGGGGTCCCCCCTGCCATCGTACCTTTGGGGCTGTGGGGATGAGATTTTCACAGAGTGGTAGCTTTTGTGAAGCTCCAGGAGGAGCAGGGCAGTAGGATATTGGGCTTGCTCCTCTGCACTCTCTTGTGTGTCAGAGGCACTTTTCTCACTTAAGCTAACAGAAAGTTAAGGGACTTTAGTCAAAATAACACCTAATGAAAATGTTTTAGCCATTGAGCTACTGAGTATTCAAGGTCATCCTCTGAATTTTCTTACCCTGCATCCAAAAATTCTTTCAATAAATATTTTAGGGAATTTTGTATGTTCTAGGGGGAAATGCCAACATTTTAATTAATCAACTTTGGCCAATGGAAAACATTTTGCAAGAAAATTTTTAATCAGCCATCGTTGAACAACTCTGGTCCTGCACCTCCCAGCTGCTATAATCAGAATTTGATTGTTACGTTTCTGTTGCACAGACCAGAAGAGAGCATGTGCTGGTATTGATTTCAGCCAGGAGAGGAGCACAGTGGAGTCTTCTAGGAACAGTTAGAAAGGATGCTTTAACTTTATTACATTTACCCACATAACTTCCAGACAAAAAAAAGACTATTAAGACACTCCTAATAGCCAAATCTTCTTTGTTAGTTCTTCAGTTAAAACCTGTATTGACTTCATGGAGACTTATTCTTTGTGGGTCACTATAGAATAAGTTACGTACTTATGAATGGTTTGTGACATTTCATTTAACAAATGTGGCTCGGCACAGTGACTTTTGCACTGCTGCATACATAGCACTTGTGTTCATATTTTGGCTATAAAACATTGGCCATTTTTAAGAGAAGATTCATGCACAGTTGATGCACTTTATCATGTAGACTGTTATTTTCAACTGCATTCTAACTTACCCAGTGTCATCTGTGATACACATTTTGATAAGCAGATCAACAAAAACTGAATAATGAAACTCATATGTTTCCTTTTTGTCATTATTTTGCCTGTATCTGTTTGTCTTCTTTGTGTGGTGCACTTTATCAAAGTTTAACACCCGAAACTGAATGGATTATTTCACCAAAGTCAACATCTGTGAAGATATACACAGAGAAGAAGAAAATGCCTCTCAAAGCTGCTTGCCACTATGGAACTTAATTTCAGAGACTTCAAGGTGGTTGAGATTTTATCAGTAATAATGATGTTTAGAGCAAAGTAAGTATAGGTTTAATTGTCTAGTCTCTAGACATATATATTTTCAGAATAGTTTAACAACTGTTTAGTTTGTTTGCTTATATTAACTTGTCCTCATTTTCTTTTTGGTGTAAAACCTCACCATAAGTATTGCTCATGGTCCATGGGACTTACAACTGGGAGTAAGAAATATAATTTCATTAATCTAGATCTGCATTTAGATCTGCATCTGTCTTCTCATGAAGTACCACAGTATCCCCTCCTGATGACATCTGGCTGTGACATATTTTGGTAGTGTTTTGACTGGGAGTTCAACTCCTAGCAGAGACAAAAAGGACTCAGTTGGGACTTCATGTGTCTTTACAGGAAGATAGCCAAATCAAAATATTTAGTTTTTAGGCCTCTGGTCTTTAAGGGAAATGAAATAAAACAAGAGTAGTTTTCTATGGAACACACACAGTTTTTGCAAATTAAAAAAATCAGTTGGTCAAAAGCCCAATTTTTCATTGAAAGAGTTTCAATGAAAGTGTTCAAGCAAACATAAACTATAGTAATAAATATAAATTACCAGGAGTTAATGTTTCAGGCTATCTCTTTACACCTCACTCTGACACACACAGACACACACAAAGGAGGGACTGCTAGCAAGACTGTAGTGTTCATTTTCCTTGTCATTTAAAGAATCATGAAGAAGACAGTGAAAAGATGTTTTCTAAGTTACGATCCTCAAACAAGTTAAAAAAAATATTCTCCTGCAAGGTGTATTGAGACCAACATCATTAACATGATACTTCACCAAGAAACTGCTTCCTAGCCTTTAATGCAGACATCTGTAAAAGATAATTGAGCGTAGACAAAATTTTTAGAATAATAATTCACTGAATAAATATGGGTTCTCTAATTGTATAATTTTAAAAGGAAAGACAAATGTGGGATGATTATAGTATTCCCTACACTGCTTAATGAGACAGAGAATTAGCTCAACTTCAGATGTGTCATATCTGGTAAGCCAATGGATTATTAACTTTAATGCAGTAAATGCATTGTTAGTCTCACATTTAACAGCATAAAAGTCCAAGATAATGGTTGGGAAACCCATGAAATAATAATCTGTACATTACAAGTTCATAATAAAAATAGTGACCTGTGTGTATATGTAAGTGGATAAGGTAAATGGTGAAAAACAGCAAAAAAAGTAGAGGAGAAGGGGGAAACAAAGATGCATACGAGCGATTGTTTATAATGATATCATCCAGAAAGTGGTTTAAATATAGCCATAACCCATGTGGTTTCTACTCTTTTCACTGGCTAAAGCCAAAACCTAAGTAATTGTACTATGGTAAGGAAGTGCAGAAACCATCAGGCTTGCACAGAAGAGAGATTAATTGGACTTTTTATGAAAGTATTAGAAATACTCAAGGTTTTGTTTTCTAGGCTGGAATCATGCCTCAGATCCAGCATAGACGTACCCAGATAAACTACACTCTCCAGTCATGCCATAGCAGACAGAGGTGCTCCTAAGGCTGCACAGGAGCAGCCACTAACTGACACTGGCATTGATGTGGACTGGTCAGCTGCAGGATTTTCTGGGTGACAGATCCCTGAGTTTCATCTATGCATCCCAGGATCAGATCTCACACATTTAGTTGTGAAGTCCTTTCAGAACACATGTGGTTTTTGTGGGTGGAAAAAGGTGGTTGTACAACAGCTTGGCAGGAAAATGGTTAGAATGTGGGTCAGTGCAGTAAAACATGAGATAACACCAGATTATAATTCTAGTTTGTAGTGTTCCTCAAGAAGTTGAAGAAAAAAAAAAAGCTGCTGTTCTGACAAGGCAACAGAACAGATTATAAGCAAATATGCAAACCACCTCTTTTCTTTTCAAATATCCTAGAACAATGATAGTCCTGAAAGCCTTCAGGAACCAAAGATACTGGTTTTTGCTCATTTTCACAGAGAGAGTTCTTGAATGTGCTACCCTTGTACAAAGTAGCAGTAGCTATATGCTGCAGTGAGGGATGGGACTCCCTTCCAGGCAGTTGTTGGCTGCTCTTTGCTTTGATCTTAATAAACAAAATCTTTCAGAAATTAGGTGAAGTAATGGAAAGTCTCAAGACAATGAAGCGCAGGGCTACAGATGCATGTTTGTGTTATAGACCAATTAACCAGCAAACAGGGAATGAAATAAAGCCAGGTTAGCTCATTACATTTTATGCACTTGTGATCAACAGAGATGATTCAGAGATTCCTTGAATTGCTTTTGTGCTAAGTTTAGGATAGTTTGTTTTGTAAATTCTTGCCTATTAAGGGACATTATGTGCTGTGGGAAGGATCTCCAAGAAATAATTTTTCTTTGTAGAAAGATCTTTGAAAATTTTGTATAAGAATTCATCATGGGTATAGTGGTTTTATTAAAAATTACTTTATATCAATGTAGAAAATGTCAATGCCAATAGTGAACTTTGATTAAATTTTACACATGTAAACATTTAAGCACCATAGAAACATATGCAGTTAGGTGGTGAGATGAGTGGACCAGTGTGTTTTCATTTAGGTATTTCAAATAACACTCAGTTCTTTTGCTGACTTTTTCCTAGGCATAATTACAGCTGTGTAATGCACATTTCCAAATATTTAAGCAAAGATTAGAAAAATTAATAATGGAGAGAGTCTTTCTGAGACAGAAACATTTTGACACAGGATGGTGTTTCCATATTTGATCTTATTGGGAGGGCTGTGAAGAATGGGAGAGGAGCTCAAGCTCTCAGAAGCTCCTTTTCTTCAGTTTGACTCTGACGATAAATTTTTAATTTAAAGAGAAGAATCCAGCGTGAGTTTTTTAGCTGGAAAGGAGCAGACTGATTCAGGAAGAAAAAGAGCCACCCCGAATCTTTGTTGGAAGGTCATACTGATTTTAAAGCAAAATATTTTCTATCTTTGTTGTTTTTCCCTTTTTCAAAACAAGAGCTATTTTTTTGCTATTCTGAGTGTAGTAAACATTCTCAAGAGTTTCCCAAGTGGCAAAAATCGGTGAGTGTACTGTAAGCTACAATAGGAATTCCATCTCTGCAAGGAAACACACGAGGCAACAGCAAAAATACAGAAATTTGAAGGATCAAATAAATCACAGCAGCAAAATCATAAAAGTCTCATGAAAAAAGATTTTCAGTATCTTTTGAAATAAGAATTGGAGTATAATGACTGTAGCGATCACTTCAAACAAGGTCATCTATAACTGACTTATATATTTTTTTCCTGTAGATGCAGCCAACAAGAAAGTCACAAACATTTTATTACCTCTCTCCAAGGTTATAAAGTTCTCATTTGTAACAATTTTTCTTGTTGACATCTGACCCTGTTCTACCGTGTCAGAAGAAAGACTATTGTGATTACAAGCTATTAGTACAAAGGACCATAAAGCGTAGCTGTAGTATGAACCCTTCCTCCTTCTAAACAGCACCATTTTATTCAGCAAATATCCTTTCTCCATGCATCCTGTAATAGCTGCCTGTGCCAGTAATATAAATAAGCTTTCTCTCCTGCAGAGCCAACAGAGCTAGGAAATACTAAGCTGCAAATTTTGTTCCATCTTGTCTATCATCAACAAACCTGTTTAATAACTTTCAGCTGGATACACCTGTACAATTCTGTTGAGGGAAATAGGGTGATGGTGCCATCCATAGAGAGCTTAATTTGGAATTTAGTGTTCCACAGATGTAGCTGGGAGTTCATTTGCTTTGCAGAACATTTATAACTAGCAATGATAAGTGACATGAAACAATCCACCTAGAACTTCTAGTTTGATTCTAAGGAAAGCAGAGAAAGAAGTCAGAAAAGAACATTTGATACAGAAATTCTTGAGCAGTTATGTAGAACCCACAATGCCATTAGCACAGGGATTTTTCAGGTTAGAATGTATATGAAGAAATCAAAAGCTACAGACTAAACTACTGACTAGCCTTCACTGCGCCATTTTTTTCACTACTGGGGAATCAGTTTTATACAAAATTTGCAAATCTAAATTCATGTAAAGGGAAGGTTTGACCAATATATTCAATATATCCAACATGACAAAAAATCAGAATTAATGTTACCTCAATTTTATACTGAGTAGTTGCAGCAAGACCTAGAAACATATGTTAAGACAGAGTCTTCTTTTAGGGTGAATTTTGCTTGAAAATGAACTATATCATGATTTGCGCATTACATCAATATGTTGTCAGTGTCATTCAATCTTTCAGTCCATATGACAGTTCTCTTATGTCTTTTGCATATATGATACCAGTTCTGCAAGTCCAAATTTATTATATTTGTGTATAATCAGATTTGCAGATATCAGAATTGTCAAGACATTTCATGTAGCATGAAACTTTCTGCTGCTTTGGTGAGAAGGATTTTAAGGTCTTGAACAGGTGGAAAATATCTCACTTCCAAATAATTATTGTTTTCATTATGTATGTATATCCATCTATATTCTAGTTCTTTATAGAAAAGGATGAAGTAATTGCCCTGAGGTTAAAAATTTGGTTGAAATATAGCGTTTTTCAATGTGCTTTTACTTATCTGTCTCTTTTCTCCTGCCTTCTATGAAAAAAGGTCTTACAAGACCTTGCCTTCTTTGATTTGTATTACTATGATCTTGTTATATACTCTGACCTTTTTATTAAGATTTTCTTCCGACTGGATAGCCAGCATGATACACTATCACTTGTTTCTTGTAGTATAAGCATTTGTTTTATGCCCAGGAAAAAATGACTTGATTTGTGCATAGGCACAATTTCTGATCCTTGCTTTTAAATTCAAAGGTGTTAATTTGCTCTCTCACCAGATGAAGTAGAATACATGATTAAGGTAACTGTACAGAAACCAAAGAGGTATCAGTGTCGACATCTTTCACTGTGGTATCCAAGCCTGGGTGCAGTTTCCTTAAAGCCCGAGCTTCTGAAGTCATGTAACTTTACAGAATTTGCGCAAATTGTACACATTTCCTATTACCCTAGAAGCAAGTGAAATACATGAAAAATATTTAGTTTAATTTCATAGTTTTAGTTATTTCTTAAGATCTGGTGGTCTGACTCATGACTTTTCAACACTGGTTTGGCAATACTGATACACTCACAATCCTCCTAGACAACTCTTACAAAAGAATTAAAAGTGCAGCGGTAAAAACACTTTTAAAAACGCAATCTATCTGGAGATCACATGAAGAAGGATTGGGGCATGCATGAGCGGACAGAAACAATAATTCTTCCAGGCAAAAAACAAATGAATAAAATGAGGAACTGTATATGCTGCCCAATGGTAGATGTGCCTTCAGTTCCTGAATGCATTTCCAGTGTTGAGCTCTGTAAATGCTATTTCTGTGTCACCATCCAAATTCTAGCAATGCTTAGACACAAATCTACCCCACCTTGCTTAGACTCCATTGAGGTTGCTCAGTTGAGAGAGTAAGTTCATTGTCTTCCCAGTTTTCACTAAAGGTAAGAAGCATCTGCAGAAAGCACACAGGAAAACCGTGGATCCCTTTGGGAAACCAAAATTGTTGAAGTCAGAGTAGGCCAGTTTGTTGAGACATCCACTCTGCAAACCCCTGCATGGCACAGCGTCCTGTGCCTATTGATTGGCGCAGGTGAAGTCAGAACTGAAAGTTAAAAACCCTTGTTTGCTATAGAAGGGGAATGGGAGAGTGTATCCTAAGCTCTAAAATAGTTGTCATGACACCCAGGGATGATCCCAGGAAAAAGACTGTCCTCCAGGTGGTGAGGAAGAGACTTAAACACCTGAATTGTCATTAACTTGCAACATTGTGTGTTTTAGCATGAATAACATGGGCTAAACACAGAATCTCATAGTTGGATATAGATCATACTATCTACATCATGATTTTTATGTATAAAATCTACATTTATAAATGTATATTTATACATCAATGTTATAGATTAAAATATTTAAAAGGTACAAGTGTGAACACCTCAGTTATGAAATGCAAATATATACTAAGTAGGCATGCTCAGAACGTATCTGTTTACAAAAAACTGAAGAAAGAATAGTCCTATCTTACTTACCATCTAGTTGTTCAAACATCCAATGGGAAATGACAAAAATATGGGTTCTACATTCCAAGAATTATTTATATTATTTGTATATTTGCAATACTTCAATCTTCAGTCTGAATCTAGCAAAAGAGATTTAACTCCATCCATTTGTATTTCTAAAAATCAGGTTTCCTGGATAAATATCATAATTTAGTAAAAATGATGATTTTTAATTATTGAATCAATGTTTCTTTAAAAGGACTTGAAACTGGAAAATCATATCACAGGCAAACAAAAAGAACAGCATAAGGGAAATCAATTCTCGTCATGAAGTGGAAACAAGTAGGGAATTACCTTTCTTGTCTCTGAATAAAATTGAAGAAAAATAAAAGAATTTTGGGGGATATTTTATGTGGTAGTGTAGATGTGTGAGAAACTCAAAGTTGTGAGTTATTAATGAATAGTTATTAGTGAGTTGCTTATACTTCTCTAAAATGAAGGTGATTCAAACTTTTTGCATTACTCCTGTCATTTGCTGAGTATAGTCACAATTAAATAGTCATTGAATGCTCTACACTTAGCATTTACTTAGCCCTCCTCCTCTGCTAGCAGGAAGCCTGTCTGGAAAATACTGTTAGTGAAATGGTAAGCTGTAAAGAGTAACGTTAGTAAATTCCATATAAAGAAAATATTTTAACAGTGAATTACTGCCAAGAAATTCAGAAAAGTGATTCTCAGCAGATGTATTTTTAGTTCTTGATTTTGCTAATATATCCAGATGTGATTAAAATCAGCCTGTTCTGTATGTGAAATCAATGATCTACATGTTTTTTTAAGATAAAGACATTCTTCTGTAAATATTTATATACCTTTGGAAGATCTCAATCCTGCACAAACTCACAAATAAGTGGAGTGCTTATGACAAGTACAACCCTTCATAACAGCAGTTTAAAATTTATACTACGGTAGCAGCAAATCTGTGTGAAGTAAAACGTTCCATATCCAGGAGTGCATTGAAGCACAATCTTAAACTTATCTTTATTCACAAATATGCTCAAGAGAATTATCGTTAGGACTAAAGTACATAAATCCCCCTGCCCCAATTGTTTTCTGAGAGAGCTTCTGTTTCCTTATCCTTCTCCAGCTGCAGACATTATGCTTGTGGTCCGAAATCACGCTCTATTTTTACTGCATGACTTGATTTCTCCTATAAAATCAAGTTTGGGAGCCACCGGCTCAGAGAAGATAATCTCTGAAACCTGTCTAAGCCGTATCTTTTCTGTTCCTACTGAACTGCTGTTAAAGTACAGTAATTTGCAGTAGTTTGATATATATCTCAAAACAGTAATTTGTGGCAAACATTGTCTCATGATTTAAGATATCAATAGAGACTCCAGAATTTACTAGAATGGATTTTTACAACAAAGCTTGCTCCTATGATTTTCTTGGGCTTTTTCCATTTTGTTACTAAATCTATTTTACTCTGTTTGTTATTTTCACAGCACGACAGACTGAAGGAGTTAGTGAAAATAAAGCAATATTATGTGTCCATGCAGTCAGGGAAGGTTTGGTTTGTACAGACCTGGTAGGGTGTTAGTCTGATGACCACCTCAATCTCAGTGTAGGTATGTCTCTAAATGCTTTTAGAAATAATACTACATGAGAAAATATTGCAGATAAAATATTCTGTTGCTCTTTTCATGTTGTGTTTTCTATGCCAAGAATTTTCTTAAACTATTGACTGCTTTGGATGTTTCATGCTGTCCCCGACAGAAGGTACAACACATGTAAGATTCCATAGCCTTTTTGCACATGTATTTTAAAGGCTATAAGGCTGTTGTGTTTCCTGAATTCAGTGTGAAACATAAATGGCCGGAAAGTTTTGAGGGGGGTTTGTGTAGAGGACGACTGAAGTGATTCTGCAATACTGGAACTATGTTTGTATTACATGTCATGTCAACACTGAATCTCTGTGATTTGGCCCAAGAAGTTTGCTTACCAATTGTTGCACGCACTGTCCCACACTGCCACCCAACTGAGTCTGGAGCCTGGCTGGGGAATTTTCTTCCTTTTCTTTTCTGACAGACAGGTTCTGGAAGGTTGCACCTACCTGGGAAAGAAATGACAGAGATAAGTGCATCCTATTTGTAACTTGTTTCCCATAGAAGAAAAAAAAACTTACTCTTTCTTAAGTTAGCAATACCTTTTATATTATGCAGACAACTATCTCTAGCTTATTCATAGAGAAAGTAGTATTCTATCACAGCTTTCATTCAGCACTCCCAAAAACTAAAGCCTTCTGCCTCAAACCAGGTTGCTTGATAACACCTCTTTGGAAATAAAGCTTGTGTTGACACCAGTCACAGATGCTCACTGAACAGACTCCTCCACAAACACTGACCTGTGCTGCTAAGTTCAGTAGCACATTATACTGATGTCAGACAACCAGGGGTGAGCAGTAGTGAGCTGTGCCTGGTAGGTTACACTAGGCTGCATGCACATGGTTGTGCTGCTTCTGGATGCAAGTTAGCTTCTGTGGAACTAGCTTGGATATCTGTTTACCAATTTTTCTTGTGCTTCACGTGTCAAAACTAGCCTATGTGAACAGATCTGGGTGCCTCTTTAGTATCCTTTTCTTGCACGTATCGATTAAGCCAAGTGACACAAAATGCAACTGTCCAGTTATAGGGTGATTAAATATGTCCTTTCTCCTAGGGAAAAAGTGTTTCCTATATAGTGAAAGCACACCGCGCTTTCCTGTGCTGTGAGCACATTAGCCCTCCTTGCTGGTAATGCCAAAAACATTATTCTCGTTGCTTTGATTTCTTTTCTTAAATGTATTGATTAAAAAACTTTACTAAATGTCTCTAGATCCTGTAATATTCTATCCACAGTATCTGTATTACAGTCTTCCAAGAAATAACCATCACAACAATCTAATGGCGCAATTGCATAGTTTAGATATACGAGCAAAGGGATTTCTGTTTGGTTTCATTTTAATGATGTGTTTATCTTTAAAGGCTTTCTTCTCCTTTTCACTGTCTGGTATTACAAAGGCAGTATATACTTTAACTTAACAAGAAAAAATATGGATCTATATAAAAAAAAAGTCTGAAATAATGAATTATATAGATTTCCTATATTCCTGATATGTATGAGGAAAATTGTTCTGTACATACAATTCCAAATGCTCCATCTATTTTCAGCATGAAGTTAAACATAATGACTCACGATTCTGTAATGGGTTTCAGTTAACTGAGATTGTGCCAGAAGAATATGTGATACTCAGAGCTCTTGTTTCACTTGAAGAAAACAAAGAAGCAATCAAAGTATCCTCATAAGGACAATCACTGCTCTTCATTGACACCCCTTGTTAGTCTGCGAATTATTATTATATAAATTAATAATATATTCTGAGGTTAAATAGTTGGGAGAGCATGAAACCTGGGTCATATGTAAATTAATTTTTGTTCAGTGGTTTGCTTTGTGTTGAGGTGTTGTTGATGTAGGCTTAGACATTGATTAACTGGGACAGGTTTTGGCCAAAGAAGAGAAGCAGAGGTTTCCTTCCCTCACTCATAATGCCAAAGAACCAGTAATTAGCTGGCAGCCTGAGGTATCTTCATAACTGCTAATGGGCAGTTGATGACTGCCATCCCCTTTGCTGCTCCGCAAGAACAAGTTAAAATACCTATATCTTTTGTTGATCTGTGGTCACAGATCTTCCACTTCAGCTGTCTCTACTTGGTGTCAGCTTATTCACTTCGCTCCATAACAAATGCTTTAAATGGGAAAGGAAAATGTGGCTGATTTTCAGCATGACTTTCCCAATATTAGAGAAAATTGAGAGTCTAAGTAGTTTTTATTAGTAGCTGGTGCTTCTCTCACTACTTAAGGAAAACAAATGATTGGATCTAGAAAACCTAGCAAAGTAAAAGTAATGTTAATTTGAATGAGCAAGTAGTATATGAGAAATCTGATTTCTTAAAATGTCTTTATAGAAATTTTACAAGAATTAAGTGTAAGTAAACAAGAATATTCAGAACTCTTATTTTAAAGGCTGTGATTGCTTTTAATGAAGATTACAAATTAAACTCAATTTAAAGGAGAAATTTCATCCAACTTTGATTATCCATGTTTTGGACACCACATGTGAATTAATGTTTTTAAAATTATAAACTATCCCCTGTGACAAAATTATACATGATTCTCCTGTATAAACAGATCATATACTTATATTTTCAAATCTCTGTGATTTCCCAGTACTGACACTTTCTTCCCTCCATAAGCTAAAACAGTTAGGATTTTACTTTCTTTTTTAAAAGAGAAGTGAGAAACTGACAACATCTTATATCTTTAGTAAAATTCTTATGTATTACAAAGATCAAGACACACCTGTTCTTGTTTGGATTTAAATGTTTTTCTGTGCATAAAAGCTAAACATTGTGGCATCACATTAATACTTTTGAAAAATGATGAAATTCATTAGAAAACTGTATGTAACTCCATCAGTAAAAAGTGATGATTAAAGTATGTAAACTAAGAAGGTGACAGTTTAATTTTTAAGTTAACTTCATCTCATATGTAATTTATACAAATAGTACAACATTATTGGAATTTTTACTGATGTATGAGAATTGTTATTTGACTAATACTTTACATAAGAACTTGCTTCTGTTATCCAAAAAGCAGCATACCACAGAGTGGCAATGTTTTTCAGTCCTTTTGCAGTCACTGAACTAGGTTCATGATTTTAAACTCAACAAAACATTTTTAAACAAGAGTAAAAAGTAATGTTTAAATCTATTTTAATTAATTTAGGGCTAATGTGCAACCCATCAGACTGAGTAGCATCTGTGTCTCCATGAATGAATGTGTAATGTCGAATGAATACGTGTTTCCATCTGCTACTGGTTCTTAACCAAGAACCTTTTTTTCAACAGATATTTAAGTGCTTTATTTTTAACATGTTCTTGATAAGCTATTACATCCTCCTCCAAATTTATCCTTAAAACTTAATTTTTAAACATTTCATCCTATTCTAAAATATTATTTGAGTTTCTAAGATTATTTAAATTTTTATTATCTCCTCCACTCAATTGACTTCACAGATATAGGGAAAATGAACTCATTCTAAAATCTCTAAGTAACATGTTTTTGTTGAAGCCATTATCCCTTGTCCTATCATCTGTGACTAGGGAGAAGAGACCAACTCCCGCTTCTCTACAGTCTCCTTTCAGGGAGTTGTAGAAAGCAATAAGGTCTCCCCTCAGTCTCCTCTTCCCCAGACTGAACAACCCCAGCTCC
>JAOXNO010000001.1:34385453-34406735 GCA_028565335.1 Limnodromus scolopaceus
AGCTGTGTCAGGAAGTTATCCCCGACACACTCCAGAAACCTTCTAGACTGTTCCCTCTCAGCTGTATGGTGTTCCCAACTGATATCTGGTAGGTTGAAGTCTCCCACCAGGACTACCAAGCTCCTTGCACTCCTGGACAAGTTAATGTGCAGGATATATATACTGTACCTGCAGCTGTGCAGCTCCAACAGATGGGATGAAGAATTCATCACACTGATGATTAGGTCACGGTGACAGAGGAGGGGGGTGATTTGGACTGAGCAGACAAGCGTTTCAAACCCATCTCTCACTTAAACTCAGGATTATTGAGTAAAAGTGATGAGGGAGAGGAAAAATTTCAGATTTGTTCTATTAACTCCTCCCTGACACTTAAGCAGTATTTCTATGGAAATGACTTCCAGGGGTGTCTCCTGGAAGAGCCCAAGGACAAATTTCTGTATAGCATTTCTTTACCCTGAGTTTTCCCTCATCCAGGATTCAGGATAAGAAAATACAGGTAAATGCATACAAAGTGGGTAAGTAAAATCAAGATATGTTGATCTATAAAAATAGCTTCTGGGAGATTAGGAGTGCTCATGATTTACTGTCTTTCCTGAGAACAACTCTGAAAGGCCAGAGTAGCAGCTCTGATTTGTATAGTTTGTCTAAACTTTGTCGTTACCTAAAAGATGTAAAATGCTTGATGTGATCATCTGGAAGAGACATTACCTCAGTGATGGACATCAGAGCCTGCAATTAATGGGACCTTTGATGAACAATCACCTTTTCTCATTCAACTCTGATTCTCAGATAAAATTAAAAGCAAAGCTAGGCTATTGTACTATAAAAGTCCTGGTGTTTCTTTGCCCTGAGGCCAAGTGACAGTACACAGCTCACTTCTACCCACCTAAATACTTTTCTATGGAAAGATTGTGGCTGCAGTTATACTGCCCTATTGGGAACAGCACTGGTCACACAATGTCTCTTGAACTGTACCTGGCACTTTTTAAAATAGGCTGTAACAATACTAAAAAGCTAAACCATGACAGCAGGTGTGCTAGTAATTAAGCAATATACCATGTCATTGCATAGGACTGTGCCTTGTATTTTTATAAGTATAGTCTATGAGAACATTGACTCCACTGTAAATGTGTAGTTATGTTATAGTTAAGTGTATGCTGCCCTTTAAGATTTTTTTTTTTTAATTTATGTATTGTGGACTTGATCAAGATAACTTCTACGTCATATGGTTTTGAGTTTGGATTTGTTTTATTTTTTCCATTTTAGTTACTTCAAAGGCCATTAGATTCATCTAGTCTGGCCTCCTGTATATCAAACAATTGCATTTCACCTCTATCAAACTCCTTTAACTCCCATCTAACTAAGGTAAATCTTTTCTAAAGGCATTTGGTCTTGATTTGAAGACATGTAAATGTAGTACTTGTCTCAGTATTTTGATTCACCAGAAAAAATGTTCTTCCTGTTAAGAAATCATGCTTTACTTCTTATTTAAATATGTCTTGATTAGATTTCTACACAACAGTTGTTCTTATACATCAAACCACCGCATTAAAGATTCCTTTAGCATTGGATAGTTTCTTTTCACTAATGAATTATGGATGAAAGCTAAATAATAATAATCTATTTAATAATCATATATTTACATATACATGCATGTATTTCTATATATGGTTTTAACAAATCTAAATATAATATATAGTATGAAATGGACTTAATGTCTTACTGTTGCTCTAAGTACTGTTGTGCTGCAGAGATATTGTACTTCCCTATATACATATATATCCTACAGAATCATTTTAGTACATTTTACTGACTAAAAGAATCCTAGCTTAGAGCCAGGTAGGTTTATATTAATTTATTTTCTTATTATTTTGCATCAATGTTCTTTAAAGTATATTTTGTAAGAATGACCCTGTTGAGAATAAAAAAGAAACCAGATTGTATAATATGGTTGTAATTTTCTCATCTTCATTTATCATCTTGGCATTCCTTCTTACCTGTGTGCTTTATTGTCTGTGATTTCATATTTGTCTCAATGTCATTAATGCAGATGTTGAATTCAAATCCTTATGTAGTCAAACCCTGAAGAATCTATAAGAAAGCCCTCATATAATGTTGATTTACCACTGATCTTTTCTCCATCTGTCAGTTGTTAATTCATTTACACCTTATTGCGATTGTATGGTGTACTCTTTTAACCAGAATGCCACAGTACTTCAAAAGCTGTTCAAAATCCTATGTTACATGTAGACTACCTTTATTAGTCACCTTTATTGAAAAATTTGTAATCTCATCAAAGAATGAAAGCAATTTTCTTTGATGATATCTCTGCTCTTTAAAATCCTGCTCACGAGCATTAATAAAATTTTTGTTGAGCAGTCCTATACAAAATAAAAATCCTGTCAATTTTCCTATCATCTTTCCATGGATTGATGTCAAAGAAGATATAGCCTGTGGTAACTCTGAATCACCCCATCTGCCTTTATTAATATTTCTATAACTTTAGTGGATTTGAGCCTTTGGAACTGCCAACTGCTTTAAGGTAATTAAAAATTAACAATGAGTTAGCTATTTTTTCAGACGACTCTTTGGGCCTCAAGTGCAAGTTACCTGAATTTGAGCTATCCAAAGCCGAAGCAGATATCACCTTACTTTCCTGATGGTGACTGAAAGATAGGAAGGTACCTCATTATCCCGCACAGCAGGATTATATCAGCTTTCTTTTCCAATACAGTTCAGAAATATATATGTTCTCATATTTTCTTTTCATATAAAATTAACTATCTTTATCCAGAAATTAATCCAAACTGAATCTGTAATGGGACATGTCAATGACAGGAGCCAGCTATCAGACTGATAGTGTTTTTCCTTTCATATTTTCTGTTTTCCTGCAGAGCAGATCTCATACGGTTGATTCCCCTCAGTGTCCATGAACCAAGCCAAGCTGCACACACTGTCATGTTCAGGGGATACTGTGCTGGTCAAACTGCTTGTGTTACTGCCTTCTTATCTCTCTTTGGGCTCGTTCTTGCAAGGTTTCTGGTAATATTTTTGCAAAAATTCCTTTTTTTTTTTCCACAATATATTAAAAAGATGCCTCTCTTACTGGCTACCCTTGCATTTTTTTCTTCAGAGGCTAACAGACTTTCTATACCTCTTTCCTTGAATTTCTCTAAGTATAGTATTAACTTTTGTTTGTAATTTCTGCTTTTGTCAGTCCAGGAGAATGCTTAGTGAAAATCATGCTCTATCTTAATCAAAGAATTGTGTAAAAAACTGGTTATTTAATAGATGCCTCTCAAAGGACTCCACCTTTTTTCCCTCTCACAAATGCAAAAAGATTTTCTGATTGAGATTTGCTGCCTATCAGCAAAACAATTTCTTTATTTTTAGCTCCTAGCTTTGCAGAATAAATAAAAGACAAGTAGAAGACAAAAAGGGCAGAAATGGAGGAGCAGCTGTGCAGCCCAGTCTCTGGAGGAGTGTAGGGGGATCGAGGAATAGGTACAAGGCCCCCTTGGCTGCAGGGGTTCAAGGGGGAGTAGTGGTCAGGAGCCTTAGTGCCTAAATCTCTGCCTCTTGGTCAGTCAGGCTGGCAGGACCCTGTCACTTTGATGTGTTGCTAACATCTGAGCTTTTAAGGAGCTAGCTTGGAATAGAAAATGCAATTTTCTTTCTCACAAAGTGGAACATTTCTAGAAATCTACTCCACTTAAATATGCTTACTTGAGAGTACAATATCTTGGCTTTTCATTGGAAGGAATCCTCATTTCAGAGTCAACCAATGTTGCACAAACAAAGAAAATGTGAATGTGTAAATCTCTATGTGTTCCTTAGAGGTCAGATTAGGTCCTACAGAAAGACTGAAAGAATATGCCCTGATGTTTTTTATCCTTTCTGCAGCTCCGTTTTATTTCTGTCCATTATGAACTGTAATTTTAATTTTAGCTTATACAGTTCCTCACCCAAGCTATTGCACTTTCCAGTACTTCAGGAAACTGACAACTGGAATGCAAGTTAAAATTTCAACAGAATTCTGTGATTTATGGAAGGAATATTCTTCTTTTTTTTTTTCTTAATTTTTCCTATGAAATGATTTGTTGCTCAAAAGTATTTTCGAATGCCTAAGAAAAAACACCTTTAAAATAAAATGACCTTTCTGAGACAAAACAGAATACTGTATGCCTCATTTCTGAATGGTATGACAGGAAAATGGAAAGATGAGATATATTTTCTTCACCTTTAATGGGCCGAGTAATAGTAGGGCACATGGTGAAAATATGAATAATATTTTCCCAGAGGCCATTTCCCTCTGATGCATAATGCTCTGTTTTCCTTGAACAGGCATTAAGTTGGTTTTACATGGAAAATTCAAAGAACTGACAGTAAAGCCTAAGTTACTGTTCAACAAATTGCAGTAGGTTCTAGCAATTTAGTCTTCAAGTACCACTTATGCTGGTGCTAAAGAATTGGTTTAATAATTTTTCTAAAAAAATCAAAATGTAACATTTTAAAAAGTTCAAATGGAAACATCTAAAATATTTTTTCTTGTACATTTACTCCTACTCAACATTGTGGTTATCAGCTCATAGAGAAAAGCGGAACTAAAAGTATTATGTAAATAATGTGACAGTAAATTTAAAATGATCTCTTGGTTCATGCAGGTTGCTACATAATATGTTATTGAAATTAATTTACCAGAGAGTAGATGTTATGCAGTGGCTAAAAACTTTATTTTATTTTAGAGTATTCTTATAGAAATAGTTACATTCTCTTTCTCCAAGGTCCCAGTTGTTGTGCCACATTAAACTGGCTATCATTTATGCATATATGTTCTTAATTCAAACTCAGTATGATTTCAGTATTGTGTCAGAGCTGCTTTTTCTTCCCTCCACAGATAAAGTTGAACTCTAAAACTGATTTGTTCCTGATCCTGTGAATAGTTAGCTACACAAAAATAAATTACATCAGCAGAGGAAAATGAATGATGGCATTTCCATCAGGATATGAATGAACCTAATCTTCCATATTTCCACACTTGCCTGCATTATGATATGTGATGTTTTGAACTTGACTGTTCTTTACCATGTGTGAGTCAAGTTCTTCAGACTTTGTTGTTGTGCTACTTCCTTCTAAACTTTGCAGAATTCAGCATCAATGTTTTCAGGCAAGAGGTTGTTTTCTGGAAAATTTCTAACCAGTTCTGCAGCTGAATGGGCTTCAGCTGCTTCTCACACAATCCAGCAGTTCTAGCTTTCATTTGAAGTGTCCAACAAACAGGTTTAACAAACTAAGATGTTCCCTCCCCTGGCAGCTGCCGTGGTTTGGCATTCAGCATATCCTAGGCCCTTAAGGTAGGGGTAAAGAGGTGTACATAAGATGAACACTGACAGTCTATTATATTCATTTTTTTATTTTTACTCCCAGTTCTCAAGAGAAGAAATTCACAAATGGTAAAAAAGGAAACAATTCCTATCCGACCAATGGCTCAGTGAGTTTCATGGTGTTCATGACACCGCTACAGTACAGACAACAGGCAGCAACGGCAGAAGTTCAACTCCCCCTGTCTAAACTTTCCCTGTAGACTGTTTAAATCTGCTTGAGTACTTGGTCTGTGCAAAGAAAATATTAATCTATACAGAATACAAGTAGGTAACCTTTTGTTATTTTTTCCCCCATACGAAACATTAGGCAAGTTAAGGAAAAAAGACCACAATTCTTCAAGCAAGCCATAATCGACACACTGGGAATGGGAAAGAAGAAAATAAGTGATGTGAGGCTCTTGGGGATTCTGACACACCTTTTACTATATAGAGCCACCAGAAGCATGTACAGATACCTATTTACACCACTAGTATGGAAAGCAAGGACACTCTCAGACAATAGCCAGCCTTTTATACTGAGATTCAGCTTTCAGTTAAACCCTCCCTTCTGCATGCTGGTAACTGGTAAGGCATGTAGCTTCTTTTTTCCTAAATAGCCCTGATTTTTTTCATGTGTATAATGCATAAAGGATCTTTGTCACTTTTCAAGACTTGTCTAAACAGAAGTTTAGCCATAATCTCTATTCTTACCTATCCTGAGTAAGGATAGGTACACACACAATATACACAATATCCATAATATCCATCAGAATAGAATATATATTTCAATTTCAGCTCATCCTCCCTCCCCCTTTTTGGTGGGTCTGCAATAAAACTATTTCTTAAATTAATGGAATAATATTCTAGAATAATGTATCTAATCTTTGTGTTTAAAGACTGAGCATCTACTTTTCCTTTCCTAGGCTTACACTAATCTTACAACAGTAGTGCAAATAAACATGCAAAATCCATATTAAAATAAAGATATTTTTACTATTCCACTGCTGACTTGTTCAATTTTGGGTATGCACTTTCAGCTTTAGGTGCATTAGAGCTGCCCACTAGCAGACACTCAAAATCCCTATCAGTAGTTAATTTCTGAACAAATGCTGATTATTAATCACATTTATTTGGTGAGATGATTTTAAGTATAATCATTATGGTTTTGTATTTTAAATCCATTCTTCACTAGATTCAATTATATTCCCTTTTAATTGTTTTTAAAGTGAAAGAGTTCTAAAAGAATTGAGCCAGAGGTTTCAGGGGATCTCTGCTCAATTTTCATTCAAGACAGAGACCCTAAAAAAAATCAATTCATTGTTTAAGCTAAGACAAAATTTATTTTATTAAAATTTGTGACAACGACCCATTAAAGAGATTTGTAATAATTGATTTGATTATGGTGTGTTATCAAGCACCTTTGCTTTTTAGAGCCTTCAGTAACTGGAAAAGGCAGGTTCACATGGTAACATTAAAATCACCAAATAAGAAGCATCAAGGAAAATACACAGAGGAAAATATCTGTTCTGTATTCCTTCCTCCCCTGTGTGACTGACTACAGAGGTTTAATCTCTCTACCTGGCACGACGCATGTTTCAAATAGCTATTACAGGGCTGCTGTTGCAATACAGGTTCCTGTTTGTGCTGTTGTTATGCTTATTGTCTAATATAAAGACTGTCTTTTTATGCAGTTACCATCTCCTGTTGCTTCTATTTACCCTATGACAGGCTAAACTTATCTGAACTCAACTCAGACCAAACCTAAACTGACCTGAAAAATAAGCTAAACTTATCTGAACTCAACTCAGACCAAACCTAAACTAACCTGAAAATGTGTGTAAAGCTGTAGGAGACATCTATATGTTGCAATTTGTAGTATTTCACTTGATTGCAAGGGCTTCTTCGGTTATTATTAAGGGATGTCACCTGCTAAAATCGGCCAAGAAAACCAAGTTTATGGTGTGCTATGATTTATATCCAATTCATCTGATAACACTGGTGTTCCAAATGGGACTATTTTCCCAAGGAAAATGCCTAAATCTCCCTTTTTTTTTTAAAGAAAAATTGCCATGTTATCTCCAAAGTTAAATGCTGCATCTACATGCTTATTTCTAGAAAATGTTGAAGTAGGCTTTGGTATGAGAGCTCTCCGGGAGGGAGAAGCAAACCTGGGGGACATCCACTCTGAAACAATAAAGAAAACTAACCAATTTCAGCTGCAATATTATATTAATTACTGGAGTGCAGGGAAATTACATACAGGAAAAAAATTAGAGGAGCAAATTCTGAAAGACTCATTTCAATGTATTGCAGCACAGATCAAACATTAAACATATCAATAGTGACACAGAACTCTTGCATACCTAATTATAGATATATGCCAAACTAATTGAGCTTAACTTCACAATTCTTATGTTTATTTGAATTGACTTTATTTCACAGTTCTCATTCCATATCTTTTTCATACAGAATATAACTTTTTGGGGCTTTTTTCTCATACTTGCAGTAGGAGTTATGACGTCTTTTCAGAAACACCATTGAAATGGTAAGTAATACTTCTAGTGAAAATAGTACAGAGAAGATGACTATTTGACCAGAGTAAACTACAATGTCACTTTTTTTGGTACTACAATCAGTTTCTTCAAATTGTTTCGTTAGGAGAAGGGACCCTTTGGTGTCAGAGTGTTGTCATATCATGTAAGCATTTCTGACTTTTAGATTAGCCTATAGGAAATATACTTTTTTTGGAAAAGCAATATGCATCCAAATCTTACTGTCAAGATGAGCAAGATGAGCTTCCAATCGGGTCACTGTTTCCTGTTGCTCTCCATGGTGTACACTTGAAACTCCTGTTGATTTTGTTGAGACAAGTCTGAGTATCTCCAGGTCTCAGAATGCCTTCTATTACATCTTCCCAACCTTCATTATCTATTAAGAACCACTGTTTGTAAAAAGGCAAGCATGTAGAAATTATTAGCAAATAGGAGTCTCAAGGCACAGGATGTTAATTTAGTAATAGCTATACAATATATAAGAGGTGGTCATCCAGGAACTGTCATAAATATCTTCACCAACATCAACAACAGAATCCTTAGCAACCTCTAACAGCTTTCTTGCAGAGATATTATTTTGTGACTAGACAAGGATTCAATATATCAAGTTATATTGCCTAAATTAGGTAGCATATTAAAAAATAATGCCAGGACAATTTCATACAATTATACTTTTAACTGGGGGACTGATTGTTACTTGTTTGCATGATGCTGTTGTCTATTGGTTTTGTAACTTATTTACAGCTGACAGTGAAATAAATTAGCCAATAAATAATTGTGGTGTAATAATAATATATTAAGTGACAAAATAATATATAAGTGACAAAAGCTGTGGTAACTTTACTGATACGGAGAAGGTGGTCCGGCATTATTAACAGCTGTGATGGAAAAACACATACTTGTCTTCCTCAGCACTTGCAACATATCCTTCTCCTGCACTGACTACCTCCACTTCATCCTTCCATCTGCCATACTTCCTGCTTGCAACATAAGTAACACAAATATCCGTTCCTTTAAATCTTTCTTCTGGAGTAGCTATTACAAAATTTACTCATTAGTGCCTTCTACTGAGTTTTTTAGGACAAAGAATGACAATGCAGGTTGCATTTGTTACTATGTTGGAAGGAAGTGTAGGAACTGGGAAGATGGGATGGGGTGGTAGCCACTTCCTGATGCAGAGAGCTAGTTCGCAGCAGCCACTGTGAACTGTAAGGAACAGGAGGAACATCTCTTTTTGGAGTATCCATGATAATGCAGGTGGTATTGTGTTTGAACACATGTTCTTTGTCTTCTTTGGATCTGGTTTTTAAGTCAAGAATTTTGTCAATATTTGTACTGGTCATAAAGCATAGTGAACCATTTTCAGAAATAATCACAAAGGGCCACTTCACAGCAACCTTTTAAAGGCTGCTTCTAGTGCATAGCCTAAGGAGATATAAAAAGTTAAGTACAATTTTGTGTAGTGGATTCTCCTCCTTCCTCACTGTTTCTATGAGTTTTTTCATTCAAATGTTTGAGAATATGGGTCAGTAGGAAAAGGTTAAAACTATAAACCAAGCTAGGACAAGCAAAAAATCACTGAATGACAAGTTCAAGTTCTATTCAGGATTTGTCAGTGTCAGCTTTGGATGAATCACTCAATTTTTCTTGTCATTCTCATTATAGGAAGGTCAGCTGTGCTCATAGTCACTAAAATCTAACTTATTGAAAAGTCCTACAGAAATTAGTAGAGTAAAACACTGCTGCAAAAATACTGGTTCAATCTTTGGCTGAAGCATACTTCTGTGTTTCATTACTTCTGTAGTAGTTTTTGAAAGTCTTACATTGCATTTGTTTAAAACCTTACTGGTTGACATAGGCAATGTAATATTTTAGTGAACAATCTCATATTTATCCCTCTTTCACAAGTTGAACAGAACTCTCAGTGTTGATGCACCTTGATCTTATTGATCTTTGTTAATCTGGATAAAGATGAAAATATGATATACAAGCTACTGTGGCTGGTGATCTCTTATTGTTGAATGAAGGAGCATATGTCTGTGGTTATTGACTGTCTTTGGTTGAGTTGATGATAGGATGTTGTGACCTAGATGCAGGCCCCTGTGGGATGCTTTTCAATTATTTCATTGGGTATTTTTTTTCCCTCAGACATCAACACATTTCTGAATAACTAATTTTATTGTAAGAGGATGATAGAATAACATATTTTTATAACTATTGATTAAGTATAAGAACTTTTAAAAACTGCACTGTGGTCAGTCATAATAAAGTGAAGATTTTTCTGGTTGCTCACCAGAAAAATAAAATTTCTAGATTTGCAAGTGAAAAAAATCTGATTTTGTTGAACCGTTATTTCCCAGTAGAAAGTAGTTGAGGGAAAAAATCCTTCCCATTTAGGCGTAGGACCACTGTCATATCATTACGATGAGTATTTATGAATAATTCATAATAAGTATATGCTTGGCAAGAGTGACTATTTTAATTCCAATGGGTTTTTATTAGATTCTGAACATAAGGTTAAGGTATTTAGAAAACAGAAGAATAATATTTTTTCAGTAACTTAGAGTAAACACTTTAATATAAAGTCTAACCTTACTTATCCCTCTCTGAAAAATTCCATAGTACTTTAAGTGATTCCTAACAGCTCCTTGAGATTCATTTGTGTAAAGAAAATAAAATATAAATCTATTCTAACAGGCTCTGATGCTTTACTCAGCTTTGTGCTTGGGAGGTTGAGGGTAGGGAAGGGAAGGTCTGTTCTCCGAAATCTAACACATATTTCACCTAGTTGCTTGTGAAGTTTGTCTTTTGGGTGTTCAGACAATACCACGGGACATGTCACAAGAGTATCTACCATGCTCTTGAGCTTATTCCACCTCTATTACTCAACCCCATGATGCTAAACTGAATCAGCATAGCCTGACAGCAAATTGGGCCATGGTAGAAATTTCAATTACTCTTTCAGAAGATAAAAAATAATGGGAGGTGAGGGGTAGACTTCATCAGGCTAAAGGATATATGCCATTGTGTAGCAAAGCATTTGTAAGCTAAAGTTCCACCTGCTTCACTGGTGATCTGGACCTACTGAACTCATTTGACATCTTTCACACCTACTGGGATAGCCAAGTGTTTACAAATGGAATGGCCAATGACAGATTTCCATGTTGATATTCCAAACTGTATTATGTGGCATAATACAGTACAAAAATGTGTAAACAACAGTCACAATCAGCAAAATAAATTTAGCTTGTCGTATGTGTTCATGCTTATATTACTCACTACATTGATAATGATAAACTAAATGTTACTGTATTTCTGTTTTGAGGAAAAATACCATAAAACATGTTAAACTGATACAAATATATAGCTACATATTTATATGTCTCAGAAGTGTTTATTTTTTAAAACCTTTGCAATGAAGAGTGTGTTAAACTGTGTGGAGTAGGTTGTGCTTTATTAATTTTTATGGATTGCTCTGGGTAAGGCTTGGCTTACTTGCTGAACTCAATATTGTAATAAAACCTTCACTGCTTGTTTGATGACATTGGATGCCATTTTATTGGCTTGTGTAGATTGCTGCCTAGGGTTCTTCAATATTTCAGTAAAAACTTTTGGCATAGATATGGTTTCCTCATGGGAAATGCTTAAACAAATGAAAGACCTTATTGAAGGCAAATGTATTTAAGTGGAAACTTCTGAACATCACCTTCAGATCCATTGCTTGCTAATAACATGGGAATCTGCTGGTTTTTTTTTTTTTTTTGTAGTTTTGAAACTAACTGCAAATCTGCAGTGCAAAAAACCTCCATATCCCAGGAGCTGCAACAGAAGACATATCTACTGCCTGCTGTTTTCTATTTCCCTCCTGCTGCCTTTGGATGTGCAGAGATTCATTAGGACTCGATTAGTTATCCTTTGTGAAAATTGATTCAGAATCAGTGAATGAGATGTTGAAAAGCTGTTACATTGCATACAGTGAAATATGGAGTTCCAGAACATAAATCCTCTGACTCTAGACAAAAATCATGGAATGAGATGAATTGCCCTCTCAGGAGTCTTCTCTTCATGTATCAGGAAGGGAAACCACAATGGCTAAATTAAACTTAGATATCTAACTGAAGTTACTACCTTAAGTTAAGGTAGGTATACTGCACTGTTTGATCCAACAGATTTTTAGAATATATTTTAGACCTTCTAAATACCCACACTGGGATCTTCCTTCTTACTATACGCACACTGTAACCTTTTTTCATGTTTACTGGAATGCTCTTATCTCATGGGATAATTTTTTATTTGTGTTTCTGTTTGCACAAATTCAGACAGTATTTGCCTTCAGTGAAAATCCAGCATAGTTTCTTCCTCTGATCAGGTCTTTGACTTTATGGCTCTGGAAACAAGACAAGATAAAGACCTATGTATTTTAACCTTATGGCCCCATTTTATTCTTTGAAGGCTGCAAACATCAAGCCATGTGCCTTGAAATTAACTCGGAACATAACCCAAAATGTGCTGTGAATCGTCATTTGCTATATTTTGGCAAGACTGAATTTACTATTGATATCAGAAGTCTGCCTCGTAACCAATCTAGCAGACTTTTCAATTTCTTTCCTAGGTCTGAATAAAAACATTTGTTCTTGTGCCATTTCAATGTTACAATGGCTTTGGGGATGTGCACAAGGATTAGAGCAACAACTCATGATCATATTTGTCTCACTGAAAATCTGGGAATATTTTATGAAGTATGGATCATTATGCCTCCTCCTCCCTGCCCTTCCTTACCATTTCTATGTAAGCCATTTCTATGGCTTTGGGATGCTCTGTTTCTGGTTTGAAATCAGAAGCATTGCTTGTCAACACTTTACCTTCTTGAAGCATTCCTCCTGACTATCAATTCCTCCTCACTTTCCCAATTACATGTAGGGTGGGAGGGGAAAATGCACAGATTTTATTGCAGGAGAGTTGACTTAGATGTATTTTGTTGCCTGCAACTAACTACAATCAGGAAATATGTAATCCCTTTACATTCTGGTAGATTAGATTGCAGGCTGCTGCTAGGTGGCAAAAATGGAGTACAGTTTTTTCCTTAAATGCTTTATCTCAGACAAAAAGTTTCTGATTTCTCTTTGATTTTGTTTAAATTGAGTGTAGTTGTAGTATACAATTTCTTCAGGTGACCCCAGAACTACAACTGCAACTCCTTTGTCAGGCAAGTTGTTGGGAGAAAACAAAGAAGCAAAGCACAGTACACTCAACCCAGCTTTGTTGTTCATCTCTCTCTTTCTCTCTGTATGCGTGTATACATGTGCGAATTATGTGTCTTCTAGGCAGAGAAAAAAATTATGGTTTCAGCTCTCCATATCTAACATTTAAGGCTTTGAAGAAAACAATGTTAAGTGATTGGTGCTTTAAAAGCCTAAAACTGTCCACGATGGTGAAAGCCTTATGGCAACTCAGTGGTGGCAGACCACTGTGGAGATTACACTAGGGGAAAGGAGGTTTTCTGTAGTTATATTTGATAGACATAGGTTTGGAGATAAAATTTCTGTTCACAGATATATAATGGTGTGAAATCAATTGTACTATAAAGAGGATAAAGTAGTAAGATTCTCAGAGCACTTTGTTTCACCCAATGTTCATGTGAGGAAGAAAAGATAACAAACTCTAAGCTGAAGTCATCTTTTTTCTTGATGTTTGTTATGGTGAGTGAAAGGAATGCAGATCAGGATGCTATTTCTTGAGGTAATACCACCAAGGTCAAACTGGATACAATGATTTATGGAATTGTTAGTAACCCTGTGTGATTAGGATTTGCCCTTCTCTTTTTTTATTTTTCTGGGTTTTTTTTCTTTCTGTGGCTTTTCAATTTATTTTCACACACATATAGTTAGACCGAGAACACAGCATCAAGGATGCTTGTATCAGGAAAGAACACACTGTATGCTAACAAAAGATTCAGCACCTCCCTTTCAATTATCATGATTTATTAGAGCTGAAACTAAAATAATGCAGCTGTAGTTTTTGTAGATTTTTTGTTATTGGATACTTTCACTGAATCACTTTTTCTTATTTTTCTTGTTAACCTTGATAAGCTCCTGAAAAAAACAGTAAAACTGCAGGGAGCGAAAAGTTTTGGAGTTCCAAACCTGTCCATGAGGCTATTATCTTTTCCATCCTTAATTTGCCAATGCTTTTAGGAGGCAATAGCACAAGAAGGTTCATTATAGACAGGAGAAAATACTGGATAAGGTACGATGTTGTTATTATTCTGGGTTTGGCCCCATAGAAAGATAAGTGTTTCAAAAACAATTAATAATTACTGATAAAACCAGATATTGCTAAGTTTTTTTGGTTTGTTGTGTGTTTTGGTTTTTTATTTTTTTTAAATTAGTAATCTCCTAAATTATCATATTTAGTATTGTTTTCTACTTTGAGAAGTCACACTTAGGTAGGAATACTCCCTGGGTCTCTCCAGCAAACAGTATGCTGCAAAGGAGCATATGATTTCAGTGGCTGTGTTTCTGGAAAAGCCAAACTCAGAGGACATTAGATTTTTTCAGGCTTTACCCTGGCAAGGTGCCCTTCAGCCCAGTGCCCAGGTCTTGGCTTTCAGCCCTATATCTACAAGTCGTAAAGTTTTTAAATCATTAAATTGAATATTCTGAACCAAGACCATAGAAATCCTAAATGTTGTTAGGACATTTGGTGTCTAACATAGACACTGAAGAAATGATTCAGTGGCCTATACATAGGCCCTTAATGTTGTTTTAGATAACCTGGTTTTTACTGTGTAGCTAGGAGATAAAACACAGGACCCATGTGAAATCCATTTTTTTCTAGAGCAATACCTGCAAGCCAGGAGCAATTTCATACAGCACCTAAAATGACACCAAAGTACTGTGCCTGAGCAGAGGAAATGAGCCTGTTGTCAGTAAAGCCAGTGGAATCTAGATGGGAAGACAGCTGATCAGCTGATAGAAGCAGGACTTGGTTGCCTAAACATTGGTGCCATTGGACATGTCCTAGGGTGCCTCAGACATCTGCAGAGGTTTTGTAGCTATAACACAAAGCATTTGGAAGACCTGTGCACTTCCGAAGTAGTCTCTGGGCCCCGAGAGCAGTACACTAGCACATCTCGGGTAACACTGGAAGTCCAAAGAATTCTTGAGTTACCTACTAATCACTCCCTGAATTGACTGAAGTGTAAACACTTCTACTTTGTTGGCTCAATCTGTAGGTATCTGAAACCTTCTCTTGGACCAACCTCTGTTCCTCCTGCTACGTGCATGGCTATTGTGGCAAGGAAATCAGTGGATCCACAGAGTCCTGAATAAGTTTCCAAAGTCTGTGCCTGCTGGAATTATTCCTATCTGTTGGTGTCACTCTTGTGATTAACAACTTGACACATGTCTAGAAGCTCTAACTCTATTTCCCAGGAATCATTTCAATGAAGTTATTCTGAGCTTGAGAAAGTTAAAATAATGCCTGTTATAAGAAGGCCTGAATATCTCCACTCATTTTCCTTCAGCACTTTTTTGAATACACACAGAAATGAAATTTTTTTTCCTTCTAGAGCAATTTAGTGCCAGCACTTAGCCATAAACTGTTGAGATGTTCAAGCATGCTGCACCTGTTCATAACGTTGCGGTTTTTGTTGTTAATCAAAAAATATTTGATGGAAATTTCCTGTGCATTTTTTGCCTGCCTTTGTAAGTTCCTTGCCTTGGTAAAAACATTGAGACCTAAAGTAAAGATAAAATAGAATGAAATACACATTTTACCCCAAATGGTCTCAACTAGCAGGAAAGAATTATTCGCTACTTATTGGTCACAAAAGAGACCTTTTGCAAGCCCAATTTAATGTATTAGTGACACAAATATAGAGCAACGTTTGATATTTATGATACATTGTTTGCAGTACCGTGTAACTGATTTTAACATGGAGGCATCTTCGACTATTATGATTGAAACAGAAGGTTACAACAGTTTGAATATGGCTGAAAAATATTTTTACTACGATTTTAGATTTTAATCTTCTTGTTCAAATAGCACTGACAGACTTTAGAACTTCTTATACATACCACTGGCATTCAATCAGCTCAAAATAGAGAATATTTAGAGAATAGTTTTCCTTACCAAATTAGCCCGATTTTGTAATGTATTGTAATTTTTTCAGTACACAAAACGATTGCAATACAGTTGGCCATATAACTGTACAGTAAACTGCATCATGAAAGAAATTTTGCTAAAAATATCTTTTTGGGAGGATTCCTATGATGATGCTGCATCTCTCATCAAAAGCCATTGGCTCCTTTAGCTCATTATTTGTTACTCACTCATTAATACTGGAGATTCAGAACTGAGCAACTTTTAAACAACAAAATTTAGGTGAGATAAATCCTGTCCAAACTACAAAGCCTCAAATCATGAAGAAGAGTCTGTAAAGAAGCTGAGAAAATATATCTAGTCCTTGACTAAATTTTAACCTCTGGGTGAGTGGTCCCCAGTGTATAGGCAAGCGAGTGAGCACGTTTAAAATACTGTTTGGCTTTCGTCTTTCTGTCGTCTTAGAAAAACAGTAAAGATTTTCGATCACCTTTTAGTGAAAACCTAAGACTAAAGAACTATCTCACTAAGAAGCACTGTGAAGAATTCTGTTCCAAAGGAAATTTCATAATATTAACATTTTTGTGAAGAAATAATATTTTTTTGCAGGTTATGTGCAAAAATTTTCTCTGACAAATGCCTTGCACGTTCAGCCTATAACAACATGGTCACCTAGATGCAGCACAAGGTTCTGATTCCACCTATTCCCTCTTTATTCTTCCTGCCTGTTGGTGTCATTTCTCTTGTCCAAGGCTCTTGTGTGGCTAAGCAAGGAGCTGGAACTACATGAAAAGTAACTCTAAAAAATATGTTTTCTTTTCAGATGGATCAATACCTCAGCTCAGCATTCAGAAGTCTATGCTGGCTAAGAGAGGATAGAATAAGAAGTGTTGGGAGCAAGGGCAGAATGACAGTTGAATTTCAGCTCTCTGCCAACCTACTTTCCAGCTGGTTGTCCCTGTGCCTGTACTGGTGCCTGGGGTTATTCCTCCCAGGTGCAGGACTTGGTAGTTTCTGTTGTTGAACTTCATAAATTCATGACCACTCAATTCTCCAGCTTGTCCAGGTCACTCTGAATGGCAGCACATCCATGCGGTGTATACACCACTCCTCACAGTTTGCTATCAATCTGCAAACTTGCTGAAGGTCCACTCTGTCCCATCATCCAGATTATTAATGAAGAGGTTACAATATTGGTCCCAGTATCAACCCCTAGGATACACCACTAGAAACTTGTCTGCAGCTGAACTTTTACTTAGTGATTACTACCATTTAGGCCTGGCTGTTCAGAATTTTTCAATGCCATATTGGCACCCACATAAGAAGCTCAAGCCTTCCTTCTATATGAGGTATAACCAGATGCCCTGCAGTTCCCTTCAGCTTATTTAGAGGTTTCTAGTAATACACTAAGTATTTCCCTTTGTTCTATTTTCCATGGAGAGATTTATCGTACATTAAATACTTTTTTTTGATTTTGTTCTTTGTTTCCTGCTTTTTATTCTTTTTTTTTCAAGTAAGCCGTACCAGGCTGGTAATATAAATTCAAGAGGCAGAAATTTTCTAATGGTCCTTTTTACTTGTCTTTCATTACAGTGCACACTCGTTCATTTCCTGTTGATGACACTGAAGATGTGTCTGCTGACTTGAGGGGGAGTGAGATTAATCTTTGATGACGCATGCATATATTTGACTATGGCCACATGCTCCACTGCTTCTAGAGACCAAGTATAATATTAAAGCAAAGAAATATAAAAGAATCCCTGTCTTATATTATCCCTTGCCAATCTATCTTAGGGCAGAAAAAGTATTTTTAGGAGAACACATCAAACACAATAATTTGTGAACTTTTTTTTTTTTTCTCTTTAGAGAATGAAGACTGAAAGAATTACAAACGGTAATAGGTTGTATCAGCTTGGGCTTTGCTCATGGAAGAAGGATTACAAAATATTGGCAGTAGGAACCTGGCTCTTTTTCTTGAAGCTGTTACTGCTTATTGGATCTATAAATGACTGAATCCAGATGGATTTGTATCCTAACTTTCACCCTGGTGCTATTTCACTTGGATATAATGAAAGAAACAGTAAGCTGAAGAGACTTATGTGGCTACCAGTGGAGAAAGTTGTGCTTTACTGTCTTGTCTTCTAATATATATTATTGTCTGAACAGTATACATCTGTAAGTCATATCCCTATGTTTCAGAAATAGCATAGCTACCGGTAGTAGAAACAGGACTTTTATTTAGCTGCAATGTAATTCTTTCCCTTTCTCCAAATAACACTTCCCAAAATGGCATAAACAATTTATTTTCTAATGTTCACAAACAAAAACTTTGTAAATAATGTTATATAATAGAATCAGTCTGTCTTCAGTATTAGAGAAAATGGGAGTCTGGTTGTCCTGAAATGAATTTTCTTAATTTTCAGGCTACATCTCCTGGAAAGATGTTGACTTGCAGAGTCTTCTTTCTCAAGAACCCCCTTATCAAGTGCTCTCATCAAGGAACCAACAACAGTTACTGTTTGAGGTGAAAATTTTGGGACCATTGATCAGGATACGCTAAACAAAAAATGTGTGTTTGAAGAGAAAACCTTCTAACCCAAATAAGATATGAATAAATGACCCCTTCCTTGCTCCACAGGCACCTCTGAATCAATATTAGTGGAAGAATAACTACCCATTATTATCTTGTAGCTGTTGCCACTAACAAAGTTTTCTCTAATAGGAAGAAACAGACAAGTGACAGTAAATGCTGTTTACAGATGATTTAATATGTGTCAGTTGAGCATATACATGGGCTGAGTTAGTCATGTTAACATAATCATTAAGTGAGTGTTATGTTACATAATCCCATTTTCCCCACCATATTTAATTTTGTTTCGGTTGAATCTGGTTGCACTTTTACTAGTTAAACTTCAATTCTATTATCAATGTTTTAAAATGAAAAACATGTGGTAAATTTATTTTGAAATTTCATTGTCTCAGCTCTGGCTTTTTCCAGTCATGGATCCCAAGAAAAATACACAACAAAAGAAAAAAAATCCAACAAACTGAAGAGTCAGAAGACTACCTCATCTTCCTATTCTGGAGGGATGGGAACCTGGGGACCCATTGCTTGCTGGGTGAAGAGTTTGGTACTAAAGGTGTGGTCAATGACGTTAGGCAGAGGAAGTGGAGGAGACACATGATGCTTCCATGAGTTGGGGTGAAGCAAGCCCATGGTGAGCACTGTGAAGAAAGGTCTCACTTACTGCACTGAAAACAAGCTGCAGGGCCACTGATATCAACGTCTGTCTTGAACCTGGAGTTTCATTCATATCCTGGTTTGAGGTAAAACAAAACCAACTTTCTGTTCAGTAATTTTACTTTTTAGCTAAGCCTCTTCTAACTCTGAAAATTATAGCATATTGTGCAGAAAATTGTTCATTCTCAGAGTGATAAGACTTATGTTTATAATTAATGCCAAGGAACGGTATGCAGAGAGGCTCCTGCTTATATTTATTGCTATAACAACCAAAGTCAACCAACTTTGTTATTTGCCCCATTGGAGGGTTGGCAGTGGAAAAGCATAGAGGAGTCATACCTGTGGGGAGGAGTGGACAGGACAGGTGAACCAAAACTGGCCAACTGGGGGTATTCCATCCCATCTGCCCCATGCTCAGTATAAAAGCTGAGGGATCAAAGGATCAGCTCTCTTTCTTCAATGGCTGATGTCCGAGGAGGACTCTTCGTCTGCCTTTGATCCCGATCCATGTGTTCCTGACTCCAGATCTGGAATCCAGTTCCCTTCCATTGCTGAGTCCAGTCTGGGATTTTCCCAGTGCCTCCTGGTGACATCATCCTGGGAGCTTGATACTGTTTTGTATATATTTCATTATTTTTATTTTATTCTATTATTAAAATTTCGTTAAAGTAGCTTAGTTCCTTCTAAACTCACAAATCTCTTAATCTCTCCTCCTCCTCCTCTTGGAGTGAGAGGTGGGGGAGAGCATCTGTCATCCTGTCATCAGCCAATCAGACTTAAACCACAACAATATGAATAATTTGTGTTGATTTCACTGGGGACAGTTCTATTCTCAGATTTATGCCCTCTTAGTAACTATCTTTCAGGATGAGATGAAACATATTGTGCTGTTGTATTACCAAATAAGAACATTTCTTAGGTTTTATTTTCACCTTCCCATAGAGTGATTTTTTTTTTTCAGGGAAGGTAAAAAACAGGACAGGGTGAAGCATGAAATAGAAAATATTCTCTAGAAACAAAATAAATTAAACCATTCTTCTAAGTGAGTTTTCATTTATGAAAATATCCTAATTTATACTTGTATGCATTCAGATTTCAGTGTTCTTGTGCAGATTATTCTGTATGTTCACAAATGTCATTCAGATGAATAATTATTAGCACAGAAAGAGTAGCCATGGGATACTGGTGCTATCTATTATGAATTCAAGTAGAAATGAAATTGGTTATTTATCAATTCACATATTCTCCCCAGGTGCACATCATACCTAACAGCACCTGTGTCTCATATCCTGTCTACTTACTTGTAAAAAGTCTATGGAAAAAAATAGTCTTTTTTAAAAAAAAAATAAAAATAAAGGCCTGTCACAAACTGTCTAGCACTTCAACCAAGTACAACTGACACTTCCATAGTTTGATAAACCTTTGCTCATATTTGTGCAGCATCTTCATGTCATCAGTGATATCCTCATTATGTCACCTAAGCAATGAATTATTTACGCATTTTAAAAATACACAAAGATAACTCAGCATGTGAAAATAAAATGCTCCAAAATCTTCGGATCTGAAGCAATGAAATATATAATATTAGCTGTGCTGGTAGGAAAAATAGCATGGAGTCATGTGAGACTTCCAAGATCAGCGTATAGAGACCCCTGTTCATTTACAAAAACCCTTTCTTTTGTGTGCAATCATGAGCCTTTCGTTCATCACTCACTCCTGAAAATAACTTCGATCTTAAAAGCACATTAAGTCCTCAGAAATTTGCAACAATGCTGGAGACAGTCTCTGCACTAGGGAATCTCTTATACAGAAATTCCTCGTAATATAGATACAGCCAGGTTTTCGAGCCTCTTTGTGTCCTAGTGAGATGGATTTTTTTTATATATGGACCTTGATTTATATGGATATTTATTTCATAGAATCATAGAATCATAGAATGGTTTGGATTGGAAGGTACCTTAAAGATCATTGAGTTCCAACCCCCCTGCCATGGGCAGGGACACCTCCCACCAGACCAGGTTGC
>JAOXNO010000001.1:34418734-34450038 GCA_028565335.1 Limnodromus scolopaceus
AACCTGGTCTAGTCGGGGGTGTCCCTGCTGACTGTGGGGGGGTCCAACTAGATGACCTTTGAAGGTCCCTTCTGGCCCAGATGATTCAATGATTCTATGATTCTATGTTACATGCTCCTGAATCACATTCTGTTCTCTAATCCTTTAAGGGCAAAATCCCAGATTTCCTCCTGCATTCCAGCACAAACTGTCTCCTACACAGCACAAACTATCTCCTATATCAGCCTATTTCTATTCAGAAATATTTCTATTCAGTCATTTTCTTTCATAAATCACATCATCACGGGAGGAATAACTGGCAAAACCCCCATACATTTCCAGATAAATAACCTAGTTTACACAACTTGTCTTGGTAACTTAAAGAAAATAATCCAGGAAGCATATAATGTGAATTTTTTTAAAAAAGAATATTTTAAAAGATCTAAAGGGGAAGAAGAGAAGTAACGTTGTGGCTCTGTGTTGACTGCCTACCTCTACTGACTGCAGAAGTTCATGTTCCAGAATCTGCTCTGTAAACCTTTAGCCGACTTTAGACATGCACAGTTTGGCACTCTACGTGATGTAGCCTTTAGGCGATGTAAAAAAACCCACCCCTTTCAAAAATGCAGAAGAGAAACAAAATGAATAGTGTATAAAAGAAAGCAAAAAATATCCTTGCAGTGAATAAATGATATTATTTCTTTATTTTGGTTTTTAGATATGATGATTTTAAAGGATTATGCATACCTCAAATTATTATCAGAACAACTAATAAGGTGTTTTTCCACTAAACAAGAATAAACAGGTTTAGAAACTTACATTAATTTCCAGTATGGCTACTGTCTTGAGGCTGCTGTAACTTACACACTTAGACTTAATTTCACTGGCAAATTCCTCTTTTAATATCAAGTAAGTTTGGAGTAACCACCCAAAAGCCGGCCAGAGGGGAATTTAATTAAAGTCTCAATCAGTCTGTGCAATTCTAATATTCAATGAAAAGGGGGGAATTAAATACTTTCTTTAGGACTAAAAGAATATGCTGTGTCTCTCTTCTTATACTATCCCTGACAGTCAAGAGAAGAACTTCAAATAACTTTCTGAGGCACCATCCACATTCTCAAACGTTTTCTCAGTCCATGCAGCTTGTGAAAACAGAAGCTTTTAAGTGACAGTGCTTTGAGGTTCAAGTCAAGGAGTTCCCCCTTTCTTCTATTCTCTGTCTTGCTGTCTTTCCAAAAGTTAGGGCAACAAAATTTTTAAAATCTGTTCCAATTGATTCAGCCATGTTAGCTCCTTTTTTTTTTCTGATTATTTTAAAGGAACTTTGAACGAGATGAAGGGCCCACTTGTGTAAATCTGAGCTATAATTTCACTTTCTTTATCCTTGAGTACTTTGAAGGATAAATCACATGGTAACACAATCTATGATTGCATAAGTAAATTAAGGAGTTAGATGTGTATGCTACCTGAATGACCACAGACACAAAATTATATGAAACCATATGAGAAATGCAAAACCTGTGTCTCTCTGGTGTCTAGGTTATCTGTATCACATAAGACTCACACCAGAATCAGACCACAATATGGAAGCTTCATGTTAGAGGTTTGTGAAAGATACCTACTTTGTATGAAGTCAGAGGTATGAGTTATGAAACAATGAATTTGCAGGAAGGAAGGTGCTAAGTCTACTAAAATCACTAAATTGAAACTGTGTTCCTGTACTCCAACCCAGGATATGAAATTCTTATCAATGCTCTAAACATATTACAGAAATTTATAACAGAGATATCCACTATTTGTATTCAATGATTTATCCCAAACCACAAATATTCTCCTCTTAAACTGTCTCTGTCTGATCAGGAACATGTCACTGACCCAATAAAACCTTTCTCTTCTGAAAGCTTTTAGCCTTTCACAGACAAAAAAAAATTTCTTAAGAAAGAAATAGAGTTTTGTAACAAGCTCTGAAAGACCACAAGTTCAAGTTCTGTTGTACTGTGAAAGAAAACACTCTTGCAGAATGTACACAACCCCAGAAACCACCTGAAAGCCAGTCTAGTCTGTGGAATATGGGTCTAGTGCATATTCTACTAAAAGCACTCTGCAATAAGCAGTGACCTATATTTTAGACCAGCTGTTTTCTCAATGATTTTGTCATTGGTCAATAAAAATTATATTTCAATAAGCTAAACCTGATTTTCAAAAGATTCAGCATTAGAGTTCACAATGAAAATAAGATCTGCTTATCCTCCACACGCTTGTTAATTCAAATCAGTCCATGCCACAGGAGTAAAGAAATACTGATATTACTTTTACCTTATCTACATACCCATGAACGCAGTTCTGAAAGATGTATGCAAGTTCCTCAAAAAACATAGAAGAAGTAATTCCTGCCCTGTAAATCATCAGCTTAACAGTGTTACTCAATCTTGTCTAAAGTGAGTTTCATAGATCTCATTCAAGTGCTGTGTAAGTCCAACAGCACTTTTGCTTTCTCTTGATGCACCTTGTGAGTTTCATTTAAGTTAGAGGTGGTAGTGAATCAAATTGGAACAAATCAGGACTGACAAACAAGGAAAAACTTTTTTCTGAGCAGTAACTGAAATAAAACTCACTGAAAGTAACTAAACGATCCTGCACCAAGATAAATATTTACCCAAATCCCTGGAAAGAAGGGAACCCCACAGACCTACCCTTAGGATTGGGCTATGTTTTGACACCACTATTAACCATTCACAGTGTTTCAGCATCACAATGAAGTAATAGGAAAAGTCAGAATCAAACCATAATTATTGTCTTCTGATGATGGTTAAAAGTGGACTAAATGTCTCTAGTAGTTTCCAAACTGGTCACAAAATTAGAAATAATTTGTCTACCGTACCTCTAAAAATAAGGGAAGGATGAAAAACGAAAGGTCAATATACCACCAGCATGAAAAGGATGTTTTTTCTGCTCTATCTGAAAAGTTTCTCTGTTTATGACAGGATTATCCAGGCTGTCTGAATAAATTCAGCAATATTATTATTTCTACTATTTTCTGCAAGCAGGACCAGAGCTGCCTTTTATTCATCATGTAAACTACTACAACATTTTTAGAAATCTGGTGGCAGTTAGCAGCTAAAGGTCAGGCACAGAAAGTGTTGACCCTTTCTGGTATCACGAAGGCCAGTGAGGCTGTCAGTGGTTGAGTTTTTCTGTAAAGTAACTCATAGTATGTATTATTTAACTGTGAGTGCAGAACACAGATAAATCAGTTGGGTGATTTTTATTGTTTGGAAATCAGCAGGAGAAGAAATAAAAAACTGAGCACTAGCTCTTCAGTAACTGTAATTTGAGAAGGCTTCAAGTCCACTAGATCATTGTCTTTTCTGCCATACTGCACCTATGAAAGTTATAGATAGGACCATGAAGGCAGTCTTCCTAAGGAAGCAATATTTTTTTTTTGCCTTTATTTTCACTGGTTTACTGAAAGCAGATCATGCACGATCAAGTTAATTTATTTGATGAATCTACCGTATCATACTGAATGTGAAAGATAAAAGCAGTAGGGTTGAAATCTGGTGAACTTTAAGGCACCTTTGCAGCTGATTCCAAGAAATAAGTGTTTTTAGCCTTTTGGTCCATAGTCTATAATTTAGCCATCCATTTGGGATGAAAAGAATTATGTAAATGCAGTTCTAATTTTCTCTGTTGCCTATGAAGGGAATCCAGGGTGCCTAGGTCAGTCTTACAGCTAAGCCACAAACACTACACCAAGATTAAGGATACAGTGGTGTAACAAATAATATATGAAATAGGATTTTGAGAAGTACGCATGAAGATTCAACACCTGCCTTAAAGCCTTCCTTTTCAGTCTCTTACTATGATACTCAAAAGTACTGTTTTACTAACTTAGGCCGTAAAACACTTAAAGATGATGAAGATTTATTTTGCCTGTTCACCTGAAAATTGGTATTTTTAACTTTGAATTTAACAAATTTTTCACGCTTCCATTTTTTCTATGTTGAATATAATTTGAAATATTTTATTGCAAAACTGAAAAGATTTGGGGGACATGGTTCAACACTGACAAATATATTTTTCTACCCTATTTCATCATCTACTTTATCAAAATACCATTTTTGTATTACTCACTATTGTCAGATCTAAGCATCATGAGGTTATTATCTGAAATTTAGTCATGCTTATCTAGCCTGGAACAAAAAATTTGACTGACATTTTTGGTAGATGAACAACAGAAAACTGGAAATCATAAAATAACAAGTGTGTATAAGATAGTTTGATAAATCATGGTGGGATGTATGTGCCACAAACAAGGATGAGAATTATTATTACAGTATCTCAATGTACTAAGACTAATCCACAAAATAAATATGGGAAAAATTTCTACTTTATTTAAAGAGCTGTGGGTTTATTTTACTATTTCACTCTTTCCATTACAAAATAAAACATGTCACTTTGTATGTTAATTAGATTTCTCTTAAGATTAGCATTTTAATATTTTAAATTTTCTTTGAAATGCTACACAATTTCTCATGGGACATGGTGTAGGGGATGACTTTGTAGAGTAGGGTAGATGGTTGGACTCAATGATCCCAAGGGTCTCTTCCAACCTGGACAATTCTATGATTCTATGATTCTATGTCTTACAATTAAATTCTGTGTAGTTAATTTTACTTTTCTGTGTTGTTGAAACACCAAAGAGTTGTCTGAGCTGGAAATGTTGAATATTTCCATTGCTGTTTGTTGACAATAAAATATTAATTAATTTTTAAAATGTTAACAAAGCAACACAGATGCTGTCATTATAATTATGATTGCCTGGTAATGGTATGGTTCTCAGTGACAATGAGAATTAATCATATAATTAGTACTTTGTGCTGCTGCCCATGTTGTTCTTTTTTTTTAATGCTGTTTTCATTCCCAGGTGGTGATTACCTGTTAGGTGAAGGCATGTGCATGAAATACTCTTTTACCCCATAAATTTTCAATATACATCCTGAGACCTACAGCAACCTGTGATTAATCACCTACTAATTGGATCATTCCTTCACTGTCAATAAGTTATAAACTGCATACAAGACACTCAAGTCCGTTGTTTACCAGATCCCAGTTATTCTCTAGAGAAACAACACATTTTACAATAAGGCAATCATCACAACTACAGCAACAATGTTGTTATCTATTCGAATGTAAAATGCACTCAATTTCACCATATTACCTTTCATAATAGTAATAGAAAACTTTTCAAGCAATTGTATTGATTAAAACCCTAATTCTCCTCCTGGACAAACTTACACAGCTTCTATGAGCTTTATTGAAACTGAAATGTTATAGATAGACTGGATACAATTTACCCCAAACATACATCTGACTCAATTCTCAGCAAGCTGAGAATGATATCTATAAAAAAGATGTTAAAAACATGCAAGAAAGATGAGATCACATCTTGCATATCTGAGCTTTGAATTCGAGGATGAATATTTCTACCAAATTCAGATTTACAAACTATGTAGAAAGAAAGGTATGTTTGTGATGCTTCATGTAAATGCACACGTAAGCACGTGTTCAGGATGAGCCAAGCCTCAGATAACACCGAAGATTGTAACTGATAAATTTAGATTAGATTACTCTTTCTTTCTGGAAGAAAGTGTTTGTCTATGTTCACTTCAGTACCTCAGTATTTCTTTCTGCCATACAAGTAGTTGTGTGGACTGTGTATTTAGCCTCCCAATAAATGGGTTCACCATTTAATTATTTTAAACTTTAAAATTTTTATAGTTAAAGGTGACTGTCTTCCACTAAACTTGGTGACATCAGTACTTAACAGCTGCAGGAGAACAGAAGATTTAATTTGAATTTTTATTTGGTCAGATCCCAGATTATTTATTATGGTTAAAAGTGTAAGACTGCTGAATTAATATGAAAATACAAAAATATGAATTTAAAATAGGTTTTCTCCCTTCTCAGTTCAGATGAATTTCCATAAAAACATGCAAATATTATTTTTTATTATTACATAGATAATAAATTCACAGTGAAATAACTGGGTGGAACAATTGACTTTGTGCCTTCAGAAGTTGCAGGTCACACCAAACATGCATACACACACACAAGCATGTACATGTTGATCCCAAATGCATGAACAGAGGAGAACTGGAAATGACTAAACGTTGTATTTAAGGCCTCTGAATTTGCTCCCTCATGAGCTCATCAATGAAGGGAACAGCATACCCTTACTAACAAGAAGGAAAAAAAGAATCCAAAACCAGACTGGTTCATCAATCTTTCTTGATCTCTATGTTATTACAAGTCCCTAGAAACAGGGCTGAAAACTGAATTTGTGGGAGAGGGAGATGGCAGGATATTTCTGAGTAAAATTTCTGCTTAAACTATCAGCCCATCTTCGCTGCACTGAAGTCATCGAGCTGTTGCCATCCCACTGTTGCTTTGCGGGAGGTTTTTAAGAACTGGTGGAAGGCACTAATAGACGCAGCCAGGAGATAGGTGCTGGTGCAATTAATTGAAGCATTCAGAATTGATGAGTGTTGTCAAGAGCTCACTGTGAGGATGGTTACCAGGGGAGCCTAATAAAGTGACTGGAAGAGATCAAGGTTATTACAGGATCTCATAGAAATGGCTGGAAGCAACAAAAAACGGTGGGAAAGCACAGTGTGGTATGTAAGAAAGTAGAACAATACTTGTAAACCCAATTATGCATTCAGGAGTAAGGTGCCGGGGGGAATTATAACACTGCGCAGTAAATACCAGCTTCCACTTATCAATGATCAAGACACCACTAGCTTGCAAACATAATATTAACTTATTTAGTTCTGTGGTACCATGATCCCTGCATTTCACATACACTTAATGAAAGCTATGTTGACTGGGATGTTGCTATTTTCTTTCTGGCTGAACTTTGAAACAGCACAAATAAACCCTACGGTAGGTTTTGGTTTTCTTTTTTCTAAGGATACCATGCTGAGTGTATCTTTCAAGTGCATATAAGCAGCTGAGATCTCACTGCAGAACGTGCTTGGCTGAGTAAAAAGGTAGTAATGGTTATTTTACAAAAGGAATTAAAAGAAAATATAGGCAACATGTAGCAGTATCACAAAAAGAGAAAAATGGGATAAGGCACACAAAGAGAAAGAGGTGGAGAGAGAGTGAGGTTGTTTTACTGAGCAGCCTAATCCTTTGGATGACTACAGAAGTAAAAACCTGTTAGCGGGTTCCACAGGAGTCTGAAGATTGATTGTGTCCTAGTTCCCCTGTGCTTCCCGTGCTGAGAATGTCTTTTTAAACTGCTGATTTCACAGTCTATGAAAGGGCTGAAGAAGAAGGCATTGGCTGTGATGTAGCTGTAAGATTGAGAGGTTCAGAAACCTCCTTGAGAACATGATAAATATTTCTGCTTCTCCCAGCACTTCAAAGAATTGCAGTCACTGAAGATATGAACTTCTTGATTGATAAGAGGTAGTTCACCTTGCATAAGCCTTCACTTTACAGCTGAATCAAAGAGACACAAAACTGGAAGTAACGGAATAAGATTAATCAAGTTACTGACTCGATGAACTAGTTCAAAATATATGTATTTGCCGTGCTCAGTAGGTAGACGCTCACTCAGTGAAATTTGCCATGATACCTACATGAACAGTCCTTCCCAAGTGCTCAAGAATGCAACAGAGCCATAAAAATTTTCACAATATGAGTGTCTGGTGTAAGCATATTTCTTGAGTCATATGACAATGAACAGTTTTTAATGAAATAGCTATTTCCTTCATCGTTCATTCCAAGCATTGGTTTAACTCACAGCAACATTTGGTCTTCCATGCTGCTTTTAATTGTTTTCTTGGCTGGCTTTGTTTGCTTTTTGTTTTTTTCATTTTTTAAAAATTTTTATCTTTTTGTCTCACAGGATAAGATTATTTGTCACATTGCAAAATTATTTGCTGGGGCAATATCTTTCTTTTTACTATGCCCTGTAATCAGTATGTAAATAATAATATACATAGCCTTCAGAATCAACTCTCTGGTTAAATTTTGTAATTGTACATGCATCAAGGAAGAGGAGGAAAAAAGTGAATGTGCAACATTGACCAAAGAATTTTGAACAAACTAGAGTCTTTCAGAAATACAATAACACAATATAGCAATCTGTAAAACTTTAGCTAAATACAAATCTGTACTGTCCAATATGCTACTGTTATGTTGATCATTTCTCTTTTAACTTTTAAGAAAAACAAAAAAAGAAATTGTAGAGTATTTTGAATTTCATTGGGATTAGACATCTACTTTTCTTATATCTTTAAAAATCTCATTTAAAATTTCAAGAATTTAGGCTTTGTTTCCCAAAAAATTAGGTCATATTTAACTACCTGAGTAAAATGAGACTGCTGATTTCTTCAATCAAGTGACATCAAATATATAAATTGTAAACTCCAGGTCCTCAAAAAATGGTATATTCAGCATATAGCAAAAAACAATCTGACAGTTTTATTGGAAATGCAATATAGGAAAGAGCATTGTGAATTAAAACTGCCTGTATTCAGGAAACTACTAGTTTTGATCAACTGGATTCTTTCATTTTATAATCCCTGAATTAGCTAATTTGGTATTTAAGATAACGAAATAAGACAGAACGACATCCAGAAACTCAGTTTGAAATCTGAATTTTTAATTCAAAATGGGTGTTTTCCAGAATTCCATTTTGCGTGAATGATGTAATATTTTGATTTTACACCCAAAGCTGGAGAAAAACTAGAATGTCATTTCCTCACTTAGTCTGAAACAATTCACCTGACAGTCTTGTCTGTTTTATGGAATAAATAAATAAATATTTCATTTCCCAGTCATGTTTACTATTGTATTATATAACATGTGTTCCATTTTCAGACTGATAAGAAATCCTTGCATTGGTAATATCATTGCAATAGATAGAACTCATCTATCAGATGTTCTTTAACAATAATTTAAACAATATTCTGTTAGAAAGTAGTATTCATTTACAAATAATCAAAGTTTCTTAGAAGAAGCTTATGCATAGCACTTCCATTTTTAACTCTATTTACTATAGTAGAACTGCATACTAACCGAGCCTATCCTCATTCTGAAATGTCCATTGTCAAACTAAGCATTAACTTTCATGATAGTATCATAGCTTTTAAAGTTTGGTCTAAAGGTCCACTGTGACCTGTGATAAGTCTCCTCCTGAATTCCCTGTGATGAGAATAACAAGGAAGAAATTTAGCATATTAAAAAGCATTTAGCATATCAAAGTAAAACATTTTATAATACTCATTAATATTCTTCAATTACTTTTTCAAAGTTATATGTACTTGTAGTCTCATAAAAATATTGATCCTACATGATCAATAATGAGTTATAATCTGTTAATACTAAAATAGTTGAGGAAAAAGGACCAAAAAATGCAAGGAAGAACATGCAGAATATACTGCGGTATGAGATAAATGAGCCCATGGATCCTCAGTGTCTTGTACATTAACCACTTCGCTATTTTAAAGATATATGAGGATAGGAAAGAAAAGAGCAAACTCATAAACAATGCATTACAATACACCTTCTGTGAGTTTACAATGACAGGGATTGCTAGTAAAATACCAGCTTTGCAAACTGAGCATTGCAAGAAGTCTGAAACTGAAAAACAGATGAAGGTGTCTGCAGCTTATGCAAGAAATAACCAGATTCCAGTGCAATGTGCTGAGCAATGTGCAAAATCACTTCCCTGTGATTTATGAGGGAGGTGTATTAAGAATGCAAAATACATAGGAGTATAATATTTTCAAAATGAACTTTAAAAATAAAAAAAAAACAAACTGAGAGTTTTAATAATGATGCAGTCTTAGTCCATTAATTGCATAAAAAATGTTCTGACTTTATTTCTGTGCCTTGTTTATGTAAGAAGCCAGTGCAAACAAGACTCAAGAGAGATTAAAACTTGCCTTTTGTCATTCTGAAAGAAGTTTACATTTTCTTGCTGTAGGCCCATGAGAGCAGGAGCTGAACCAACATCTCAGAAGCAGCCATATTTTGCCATTGACTGTACTGGCCAAGACCAACTGCTAGGTCAAGACCCAGTTGCTGTTCATGGTTTCTGTGGGGAAAAAGGCAAAGAGCAGAAGAGGGTAAGAATGTGGGGAAAGTAATGGCATTTGGACAAATAATGTAGCTGGGAGTAGATGAAAGGTGGAAGTAGGTGCGTGCTGTAGGCAGGAGGGAGGAGTGGGGAGCTGCAACCTGGAGCTGAGCCGGCAGCTGGAGGTGCAGAGAGCTGAGCACAAGGTCCCTGCGTGGTTATCGGCGGGTGGGGGCGAGTGCTGGCAGGTAACAGCAGTTCTGGAGGGAGGAGAACATTTTGCAGTGCTGTATCGGACTGCAGATTTCACTGAAAGCGTTCAGCTTCACTGACAGTGTTGGCAACTCTTCTGTCCCCAAAATGCAAACCAGGAGTTTTGCAACTGGAAAGAGAATGGCAACAGTGAGTACTGCAAAGGGCTTAGTGACTCGGTCTAGTGACAGGGAAGCACAGAATTCCTAGAAATGTCCCAAATAATGACTCCATGATCATAGTTAATTCTTGATGGTAAGAACATGGAAAAGATAGAAAATAAAGGTTTCTTGAGAAGATTGCGATTGGTAGGGAAGTGACTGTAAATTGATGCCAAGTGCACATAAACAACATCTATCAACATTACTTTTAAAACAGTTCTGTGATATGCAGGTTTGTTATTCGGACAGGCAACCTGACAGCAGAGATTGATGTACCCATCTGAGAAGAATAAGAATATAAATCTCTGTCTTATCATAAGGAGAATGCAGGGAGCAGATAGGGATGAAGCGGTGGACATAATCTGTTTAGGTTTCCAAGAGACATTTGACATTGCATTGTAGAATAGAATAATATATCTTCAGGTTAGCATGTAAGGCAGAGCAGATTCTCTTCCTTCCAGGCTTCTCAAGCTGTAATGTAGGACACCAATTGCCAAGTGCAGAACATATTTGCTGTCCTAGTTTTCTTCCCAGACTTTTTGTTTTTCTACTCCTTGGATTTTCTAGAAAGCTCTTCTAGAAAATCTCTTCTTATCCATCTTCCGTTTCTTTTTTCTTCATACTATCTTTTATGCTTTCTTTTATTAACTTTGACTCTTTGTTTTTCCCTCTTATTCATAAAATGAGAGTGCTGAGGAGGCATCCTGACCCAATCAAACTGGTGTGATGTTGTCTTAGCATCTGGAGACAAGAAATTAGAGAATGCGAATAGACCATCATCCATTGTGGCCTGAGAACTTCAAAAAACATACCCAAATAAAAGATGAGTGCCTATCTTCTCTGGGCAATTTCTTCAGTCTTATCAGTGATCATTAACAGGGATATTGTACAAGTAATGTATGAGGTACTTAAGGGAAAATTTGAATGTAGAATTGATAGGAATAACAGTTCCTAAGATATGCAGACATGATGAGGACATAGAAACATCACTGGTATTAATAAAGGCTCATATAGCTGCAGCAGTATTCAGGCTTCTGAATACCTTTACACACTCTCTGGTTTCTTACATTTTATCTCCAGGGATTCCATTTCAGGATGTTTAAAGGCAACATTTGGTCAAAACACAGGAAAGAGGAAATGTCCCATACTGCAGTATATACTAGTCCTCATACACTGCCACTTGCTGTCTTCTCTTTTGCATGAAAATGAAAATAGCTTTGATATGTCACAGGACATTCCCCTATCAATATACATGCCCCCATTCTTTGCAGTTGTATGGTAAAGCGAACCTGTCACTGAGACAGCATCAGTTCTAATATCAGCTTCCATTAGAAATTTCGGGTGCCAAGTACAGACATTTCTGCTTCACCTCAGGAAAATATGAAGCTGTCTTTGGCAACAAGTCAGGTATTGTAATACAGAAAGCAAGAGGCTTTAGTGAAGCAGATCAGTTAGGGTTTTACTTCCAATAATCAGAACCAGTTTGTATATAATATAATGCAGATCATTCCTTAGAACTCTGACACTTCTCAGAGGATATGACTTCCAGGTTCTCAGAAGAGAGGGTAATCAGTTCTCCTGGAGGATTTGGGGAGATTATGTAGAGAAACTAAAACCAGTATGCATCATAGAAACTTATGATAATTCAGGCTGGGACCCTGCAGGTTATCTGATTCAACACCTCTCTCAAAACAGGACCAAACTTTATGTTACAGCAGGTTGCACAGGATCTTGCTCAACCAAGTCTTCAAGATCTCTATCCCTCAGGGCCTTTGGACCCCAGCTCCAGGTTCTTGCCACCATTACTGTGATTTTTTTCCTCACATCTAATCTAAATTTACCTTTCTGCAGCTTGCATCTCTTTGCTTTTATGCATTTGCTGTCCACCTCCAAGAAGAGTCTGACTCCTCCTTGATATAGCTGAAAACATTAGATACCTGTATTAGATAGCTGAAAACAGTCTTTCATCCCTATTAGCCTTCTCATCTTCAGGATGAATAAACCATTTTTACAGGGTCCCTTTGGTTTTCAAGTTCTCCAGTCACGTAAATTGTCCCCAAGGGTGGCCCTTTACTGGCCTTAGTCCAGTTTTCAATGTCTTTCTTGTATGAGGGACTCCAAAACTGGACACAGAATAGATGCAAAGTCACAAGTGCTGAACAGAGGGGAATAATCGTTTCCATTGACATGCTGCCAGGCTGTGACTATTGCAGTCTAGTATATAGTTGCATAATGTACATAATACACTGGTATTTTAAGATTATAAATTTAAGGTGTTTTGTAATTTCAATTTAAGAATACCAGTATATAAATTTTGCAATGTTTAAACTGCCAGTAACTTTAAAACTGCCAGTAACACTTGAACTAACTACTTAGAAAAATTTACTCTAGAAACTACATATCTTGAAATTTTTTTAAAAAAAATGGACCTTTTTTTTTAAAACATAAATGTGATTGTATACAAGGAGTAGCATTTGACAAGGGAAACCTTTTACCTTTTGAAATAATGTAAATGAATTCTTTTATCAAACAACCCTTTTAAGTAATGAACACAAATGTAGAATCAATCCTAAGAATTTTCTCAGTGCATTAAACCTGCCCTTTAAAAAAATGGTAATTGCTAAGTGAGATAAAATTCATATGAGTTTGCCCTTTGTACTGCTGTCAATCAAATACTTGTCACAAATTTTAGGTAATGAAATGATCTTTGGGTTCTTCTGATACAATATAACAATGACACAAGAAATAACTATCAAGGTCAGCAGGTGTGCTGCTAATTATGGCCACAATGACCTATTCACACCTACACAATGGGCCTGCTCAGCTTTCATTTGCCTACTGATTTATGGAACTGTAAATATATACAGATGTGTTTAGCTGTGGCTGGGATAGAATGAGAAATCAATTAGATGTAAAAGCTCTACAAAGCGAAAGGATATGGCAACGCAACTGAGAACAAATGAAGACATTTCATATAGGGTAGAAAATATGATCAAATAGAGGTAACTTTCAGCAATCAACACAATCCTGCAATCTAAAGACAAGGTTCAACTTTCGTCAGTACCATTGTATAGAATTATCTTTCCAGCAGTGGATTACATGGAAGTGAAAAATAGAAAGATTGCAGTAACTAAATAATTTAAATGGCAACCTACAAATCATGTTTGACCAAAACCTTGGGGTTTGACTTAACTGGGCATTGCACTTGACAAAACTTTTAGGCTAAGTCTACCCTATTAAACAAAACAAGACCAAATCATGGTTAGGTTCAGTGATAGGTAACCATCTATGGTATTAATTGTAAGCAAGCTTCCAGGAATGGTTTTACCTCTGCTTAATCATGGTTTTCCAGACAGTAAGCAAGACAGTTGGGGAAAAACATGTTAGGGACTGTTCCCAACATTGTTCCTAATAATACTGTCTCCTACCAAGAAGGCAGTTGAAGAAATGCAAATGAAGTGATCAGATTACAGATGTAACTCTGTACTGTGACTTTACTATGAAGTTCTGCATGGCACCTTCTACAACTAGAGTTCACCGCCCAGCAGCCTTAGCACACCCCATGGGCTTAGCAGCACTCTCCTGGTTTTAGCCTGTTTTTTAGTCAGTGTTAGCTTTCCTTGAAGAAGAAAGTGTACACCTTTTTCCATTTCCTTCCCTCTCCCCCCTCCAAACTGGTTGCCATTGGAATTCCATATATTCTACTTTATGCCAATGAGAAGGACAGGAGAAAAATCTACTATCTAATGTGTATGCTTTAGATAGGCTGGGAAGAAAAAATGGTACTAAATTTCTGGATGTAACACAATGAGCATTGGCAACATTCATTTTAGTAAACTTAGATGTCTCAAGGTGTATTGGCACATCTGAACTGGTCAGCTCTAGAATATGTTATTATCAGCTATAAACTAGATGACTACATTTGGTCAGATGAATCACTGTATATGCAGTTATGCCTCTTCATTGAAAATAAAGTGATTAGTTCTACTTTACAGAGGTATGAAATGAATATAATCAAATCCCACTCCAGGTTTTATGGATTGTATGAAACAAAGCTGATATTTCCTGACTGAAACAAGTAATTGTGTATTGGCAAGAGAAGCTGTCATCTTTGGAAAGTTTGTGATCTCCCACCCTAAACCTCAGGGACTCCTTCTTTGGACAAAACTGTATTGGAGTCTGTGACCTAATCTGGACCAGGTGAATTGCCACTTCTAAAGCAAATAGCAAACCAGCTTTGTTTGCTGTCCAGGTGGACAGGAATTTTTAAGCTTTGAGAAAATTTCTGTACATTAAAAAAAACCATAACAAACCACAACTAATCTCTTTTCCTCACTGATGAATTAGTTCCTATATCCTCAAAAATACAGAATGAAACTGTCTTTTAGTAACAAAGTGGAAGAGTGCTCAGTAGAACAGTGAAAAGACTTGAGCTCTACGCCTATGGCTATTGCCAATGTTGTGTGCAGCCTTGAATAAGGCACTTCTTCTCCTTACATCTCCAGTTACCCAGCTGATAAATGAGTAAATCCTACTGCATTGAGTGCTGGGAAAAATAGTTATTAGCTTCTGAAAAGCACTTCCAAAGGGCTGGTACAGTATAAATGACAAATACTTATTTTAGAAAGGGGAGCAACAGATATGACCATTTTGTTTCAAGGATTTTATTAAAGAAAAACAGAATTGTTGTCAGTGTAAGTTATTTACTAATATAGCAGCAAGAGAGAGGTGAATACCTCTCTATTGTAGGTGAATACAGTGGATGTAAGGCAGCTACTTTTAAGCTGAAGCGCTAAGAAGCTGCAGTGGTTACATGAGATAGCTGAGGGAGTGTGCTGACATTTATGCTGTACCTCAGGTTTATGTTCCCATTATTCTGCATGCCATGGAACGTACACTGAGATGCCCTGGTATGTGACAGTGCATATAAATTCTGACCAAAAGCTTTATGGAAAAAAAAAAAGATGTATTCTTAATGTTAATATACTAGTATGAAATTCCCTGTGGTGGGATGAAAGATATGTCCACACTGAATACAGCTCAGCAAGATCACATAGCTTGGAAGAGGATTTCGGAATTATTTTAAATGCTTTCACTGTGAAAGGGTTGCTTTCCTCCGAGCCTGACATAATAGACCTTAGCCTTATTAGAAGCTCCTAATTAAAATGGTCTGTACTTCTGAATATCACTTTTAGAAAAACGTCCTGAAAAATGAGATCCATTTCTGGTGTGCCTGTTTTCAATAAAAAGATATGAGTAGAATGAGCAACAGAGTTATGTGAAAGAGGACAGAAATATATAACTTTCAACTTTTTTTACAAAATTTCAAGCTTTTCAGCATTCCCCTTCTCTCCCCAACACTGTCGCGGAGAATTTGGTTTGGATCGAGAGTTGGAAGAGGGGACTGACAATTAGTGGAGAACATAACACTGACATAATTCCCTTCACTTGTCTCATTGCTTTATGTGCAGTAGCAAGGGCACAACGTTAATGGTTATATAGCTGGCTGGAAACCATATTTTCACAATTCAAACAATCTGTGTTAGTGAACAAATTAAGGCCAGGGCACTGGCACCCATACTGTTTAATTTTAATGTGTTCTCCACTGTTTTTGCCCTGGGGCAATCAGTAGCTTCCTAGACAACACCCAGGCTCAACTAGGGAAAAAGCACATGCACTTAGGGAAAAAGCACAAAAATGTCCCACTAAGCAATTTTAACACTGTCACTCTGGTCTTGGAGAAGCGCTGCAAGGAAGTTTAAGTGGGTGATGTGAGCTATCGCATTTGAGTGGATCTTCAAATGGTGTCCTGTTTGTTTTATAGTGTCAATAACTAATCATAGACTGTTACTGCTGTGTGCATTAGATACTAGTGAGAGCTGAAACATTTTACTATCTTGGATTCAGTTCCCAGTTCTGGTAAGGAGTAGTAAGCAGTTCTTGCACCTTTTTGTCTCCTAAACCTTAATTCTCTTATTTAAGCCCTTCAGGACTCTTTCAGATAATGCAATTCATGAAACTGAGAAAACTAAATACAAAATCTGGTGAACAGCTAGTGAACTAAAATTATGTATGTTTACACTGTGTTCAGGAAAGAACTAAATATTTTGTAGCTTGTGGTTCTCATCCATAGTCATATATAATTCTCATATTAAAAATGGACAGAGACACATCTTAAGGCTTTTGAATAAATTCTATTCACTGACACGATTAAGATCTAACTGTAAGCCTTTTTAAAACAAAACATCTGTATTAAATTTTCTTCATGAGCAATGAACGGGAGAAAACATATAAAGCATTTTCTAGGTAATAAATGTTAAAATAGCTTTGGTTCTTAGTCCCACACCCTTAATTAAATAAAATAAAATAAAGATAATTCCATTAAGGCTGTACTTTTATTATTGTCACGTATTTTATAGAGGTCCCTTGTCCTTTTCTGTGCTTAGATCTTTAAAACAGTTGTAACAACAGCTGTTCCTGGCTACAGAAGGTGCCTGCAGTGTTTAATACCAAGCATATGTTTCTAATTGTATTGTCTCACCTAAGTCCAGTTCCCTCACAATTTGAGTTGTTGTGAAGGTTTGGGTTTATGTGCACGTGTTCTACTGAAATGGCCTATGAATCCTCTGTTGAATATACTCCAGCATAGTCATAAAGTCTCTGGAGCTTGAGGATTCAGCCTCCCTATTTAGTATCTAAGAGATGCTCTGAGCAATGAGAAAGAAATTTACCTCCTTCCCTGCTGTCTAGCCTATTCTGTGCCAAATCACTTATAATAGATCTGGGCAAGAATCTCTTTGCACCACCCGGTTCTTTGCTATTATAAAACACAATGGTTGGAGATGCTCTATGACAACAGATTCCCACATATTTTTGTATCTGACTATTCAATAAAGCCCATTTTCCTGATGCTAAAGGGATACCAATTATTTCTAGTATTGCCAGTATAAAAAGGCTGTTGTACATTGAAGCTAGCATCTGGCTAGACCATCCTTTGTATATTCAGAAGGGATTATTTGAAACAGAATAGCTCTTTTCAGAACTTTAGACACTAAATCATATTCAACAGTGAGTTCTGCATCTCCCCCTCATTCTGTTTTACTTCTGTCTTTTCAGAGGTCTGCTGAAGCGCTCCTGTTCCTCCACACTTTTAATACTGGGATGGGTGGAATGTAATTTCTTGAGGTTCTGTATGTTTCTGAAACTTCTGACTTCTCTTACCTAAAAGTAACAAAAGATCCTGTACATTTTCCATGGACTAAAACACTTTTTGGTCTTCACATTTATATCCTTGTTCCATTGACTACCACAAAAAATAAACATAGAAAACCTACCAACATTCGTGGCTTCTGCTCCTTTGTCCACTTAGACTCTAGGTGGGACAAACACTTGTCTTATACCTTGTGGCTACACACGTGTGGCAGAAGGAGAGCATTCCCACAAATATTTCATTTTAAAAGAAAGGCCAACCATTTTAGCTCTGATACACTTAATTTAACTTTAAGTGCTCCTCTGAGTTAGAAGTAGAGCCATCTTAAGCTGCTAACCAGAAGAAATGAGGCTGGCACCTCCAGAAAGCAACAGAGATCCTCAGTGGTTTGAGTCACTCTTCCTAACAGTATCTGTATCTCTCTGCTAAATAAAGAAGGGGTCTCAAGGACCTGGTCTTCTAGCTCAGGTGTCTCGTGTTTCAAAAGTGAGGTGAGATGGTTCCAGGGGCTCTTTGAAGTCATTGCCCTCATCAGAAAATGGTACTATTGCAGTGATATCAGGTTATCTACTGTAGTAAGGGACTGGGCTCCTTTTAGTAATTGCTGAATTTTGTAGTAGATCAGCAAATGTATTTTACATAATAGGTAGGAAGACATTTCTTAGTTATTTAATGAAATTCCCTTTTGATTTAATGCAAGGAGCAACCTTGCATTTATTTATTGTTTATTTTATAAAATGTATAAATTTATTACATTACTCTATTTATTATCTCCTTTAATTTCAAGTATGCACAGAGAATTGAAAACAGAGAAAAGAAAATTATTTTTACAGAAAACTAGGAACTTTTGTGATGTTTCTGGAGATTTTTCTTCCAGACCACAGCTGAAGTCCTTTAAGGGCCGTATTCCTGTGGGCTTCTCTCTACTAAGGTAAAAAGGTTTTACTATCACAGACTCAAATATTTCTGGGCTAGATAGTGTGTGGCTGGGAATGCTCTCAGTCTGTATCATCAGCTAGCATATACAGCATTTGTGACAGTTCATGGTAGTCTTTTGAATAATTTAATATATATATATACATAGGCAAGCACCTTGCAGGGAATTCATATGTACTTAGAATGAAAAAAACCCATTATTCCATCCAGCAGAATTGCCTTGTTTTCTCTTTGTTGAAGGAAGCATTGTAGAAAACCTTGCTGTTGCCATTTATATTACTCTTGAAGAGTTGAGGTCAGGTGAGAATGGTGACTTTCGGTAGGGGAAGAACATGGCAAAATAATTATTCCTCTTCTTTTTAAAAGTATTCTAAAAAGATGTGGCACTTAGCTCCTTTTGTACTCTTTCATCCACAGCAACCGTAATTATACTTGCATGTATTTGTCTTGTCCAGAGGTACAGGCAATAACAACTGTTGTAGGAGCTGCTCACAAAAATGGTGACTGATCTTTCTCAAGATCATGCTGAGAATACATTATACCTATTCTGATTTGATAAAGTAGGAAGTTTAATAACATTTTTTTTCCTTCTTTATTGAAGACCAAGATTTTAAATAATTTGTGGCTCTGAAAAATTCATGTTTTAGAATATCACAGGCTGGAATTAATTAATCTAACATCAGCATGTAATTGGAGTATATAAATTTCCAACACAGCTCTTTGAGGCTCTGTATATAGAGTCTTAGTTAGGGAAAGACAGGCATTTCTAAAAGGATGAGTCAACTCTTACATGGAATGAACACTTCCTCTGCATTGATTCTACAGGCAACAGTGAACCAAAGGCAACAGTGTTCTTAATATAGGTACCTCAGGTACGCCCCTAAGGTTAAATGAGTTGAATCTAGATCCAAGTAATTGCAAGAAAAATACTAGTCAAAATCCAATTCTACATTCTTAAGAGAAAGTACTGTGTTTCAAAGTCAGAACTGATGGCAGATACACTGCAAAGACCCATATCTCTCATCATGTAATACAGAACAGAAGGTGGCATTTATTAACATGCTACAATAAGTTTGAGATGCCCCAGGCAAACTGACAAAGCAGCAAACAAGATGCAATGTTACAAGCAATAAAACAGTTCAGTTTAAGAAGAGAAAGGTGCTGCAGGGGATCTACACTGTTAGAAAGAAAGGGATAGGCTTTGTCTTTGATGGTGAACAAACACAGCAGTCCAGTGGATTTAGGAGTGAATGTTCTCAGACAAGTACATTTTTTGCAGCTTAAGACAGATACAACTGAAATCAGTGCATCTTCTGGTCAGGCATGTAAAAGACATAAACATGGGAGGTATACAACTCATAAAGTACTGATAATAACAGAAGGGCTTACTACCCTACAGATACTTGTTGATTTCTTTGATAGGAATGTGAAGAAATGCAAATGACTTATACAGGAAAACTATCCTGCCTGCACATACACTCTGATGAACACTAAACTGGTTCCTGCTGCTCATGAAAGAGGTTTTGGAACCACTCTGGACAGTTCATCATCTCACTTCTAAACAGAGCTACAAACACACATCTGGTGCTGAAATGGTGATGAGAGATATAGAAAATGAGACAAAAATAACAACCTACCTCTGTGAAAATCCATTTTGTATTCACATCTTGAATGCTGTGTGGATTATCTTGGTTGCTCCGCATCAAGAAAATACAGCAGAACTAAGAACAACACAGAGAAGGAAGCACTGGATGACCGGAGGTATGAAACTGCTTCTATAGAAGAACTAAACAGATTAGGATTTATGAGCTGGATAACATAACACAGGAGTGTTATGAAAGAGATATATAAAACCATGAGTGTTGTATAAAAAGGGGAAAAACTAAGAGACCTAAAATGAAAAGGAAATGTACACAAATTAATCTGCAAAGTTCTTTCCACAGGATATGGTGAAGGTCAAATTGTAAAAAGCTCTTTAAAAGCAAAAGACATTAAAAATCATTAGACAGCAAGCACAGTTCTCCTGAAGGTGACTATAACCCTTATCACTACCTAACACTCAAATTATAGCTGAGAATACATGTGGAGAAGTGGTCTTTTCCTACTCTTTTGTTCTTTTCCCACTCTTTTGCTCTTTTCCCAGGCATCTACTGCTGGATGCTCTCATTCGATATCCAAGAATGGTTACGACTGCAATCTGGCTGAAGAGAAAGGTGGGGAGAGAGTAAGAAGCCTTGCAGTCAGAAATCCACACATAGTATGTGATTACATGTCATGATTCAAAGCCTGTAAGCAACACAGGTATTACAGGACCCTAACCTTTTTAGTCCTGTGAGTACATCCAAATCTAAAAAGCAAAATAAAGTCTTGGCCTTGTTCTTGAAAGAAAGACTTTCAAAAAATCACTCAACAAAACCCTGTGATGTTAAAACTGGTGGCCTCTGGAAATCATCCTCAACCCCAGATATTTGAGCAAAGGACTACAAGGCAGAATTTTAAAAATTTAAGGCCAAATGAAAACTTGAACGTAAGTTCCAATGAGCATGTAAGAGTAACCAAGGTAGAAAGAGAAAAGCTAGAAAATCAAATGAGATTTTTATCTAACAGTAGCACTGCACTGGTTTATGTCTAGTTGATAGCAAGCTAGTTGGTCATGATCAACTGTCCTGTCTTTGTTTCCCCCAAGAAATAATATCTGTAGTGGAAAGACACGGAGAACATAAGAACAGGTAAAGAAATGTCAAGTTAAGTTCTCTGTAGGCAAACACTGTGTACAGAAGAGATATAAAACCTCTAGTCATAAGTCACAAAAAATAAGGTCCAGTCTTACAGCTGGTCATACACAGACTGTCCTTGTGAACCCAAACTAACTTCACTTATTTACAGAATCAAGACTTAACATGTTATCATCTCCATCATATACCACCCCTTGCTGCAGAAAGATTTGTTTGCCCCAATGACAATGATGAAGTGTGAATATTGTATTTGCAGTTCTGCTGATGCTCTTTTTAATGATAAAAAGCAAAATCAAAAATGCTAGGGTTTTTTTTGACATTATGATAAACACCATTTTTTTTGGACCTATGGTATGAGTTTCTTTCCAGCAAAACAATACCATGCAAGCCATAACATATTTTATTGAAATTGTTTAAAGAATATATTTCCTGTTTCTCTGTGCGTGCAGCACATTCTTATCCAGTGAACTATCTAGATGAAGTAAAGCAAAGCAAAATGAATGTAGCCTTCATGTAAAAATTCTAACAACAAAGCCACCTAATAACAGAATACAAACCTTCTTTTAGGTAGTGTCCTTTATAAAAAACCTCAGACAAGGCTTTCAAAGCCAATGTTTTCTGAAGTTAATTGAGTTGTGAAATGTGATCCTACTTAAACTTAATATTTTTCTGAAACAATACGACTAATAGATATGGTTTGATTTCTATTTAATTTTTTTTTTAAGTGTATCTGTTCACAGAATCACAGAATCACAGAATTGTAGGGGTTGGAAGGGACCTTTGGAGATCATCTAGTCCAACCCCTCTGCCAAAGCAGGTTCAGGTGGGTTTTGAATATTTCCAGAGAAAGAGACTCCACATATTCTCTGGGTAACCTGTTCCTGCCTGTTCCCTGTCACCCTTAAAGTAAAGAAGCTTTTCCTCATGTTTAGATGGAGTTTCCTGTGTTCCAGTTTGTGCCTGTTGCCCCTTGACCTGTAGCCAGGCACCACTGAAAAAAGTCTGGCCCATCCTCTTGACACCCCGGCTTTAGATATTTATAAACATTGATGAGATTCCCTCCAGTCCTGTCTAGGCTAAACAGACCCAGGTCTTTCAGCCTTTCCTCATAAGAGAGGTGCTCCATTCCCTTGATCATCTTCATATCCCTCCCCTGGACTCTTTCCAGTAGTTCCTTGTCTTTCTTGAACTGGGGAGCCCAGAACTGGACACAGTAATCCAGATGTGGCCTCACCAGGGAATAGTAGAGGGGGAGGATGACCTCACTCGACCTGGTAACCATCCTCTTTTTAATGCACCTCAGGATGCTATTGGCCTTCTTGACCACAAGGGCACATTGCTGGCTCATGGTCAACTTTTTTACACCAGGGCTCCCAGGACCTTCTCCGCAGAACTACTTTCCAGCAGGTCAACCCCTAACCTGTACTGGTGCATGGAGTTATTCCTCCCTAGGTGCAATATCTTACACTTACCCTTGTTGAACTTCATTAAGTTTTTCTCCAAGCAATAATGTTGTAGAACATTATTTTAAATAGGGAAATAGGTGTCAAATCTCTTAAAGGAAGGACACGCTGAATGACAAGCTATTTTAGCACCTTCATACATTTAAGCAGTTTTTAATATATAAATATATTAATAACCTGCGAGGTACAACTCATATAGGCACAAATAAACAAAAACAGATAAAAATATACAAATACTAAATACAAATTAACTCTAAAACTCTGATAATCAATTCAATAAAAGCATCAAAACAACTTAACAGTTCCACCTCTTTCAAAGAGGAAACATAATAATAAAGAGTAATTTTATAAAATTATTTCATTCCAGTTAACAAACCAGTGCTCTGGATTAATCAGGTACTTATTTTTCCACTGATGGAGTACCCAGTTTTACAATTGATGTCACTGGAGAGTCACCATGGTTGCTGAAGAGCACAATTTTTCAGTTCCCTCATTTCAGTAAATTGTTTCATAAGATAATATCTCCATAAAATTAGAGCAGATACAGATTTTTACTTATCCATATAGCACCACCAAGGAATCTGAATTCATATCTATACACAGAACAAAAGTCACAGAGTGAGCAGTTATAGCTAGGACACGCTAATTCATTTCAGCTTAGGCTGCAGGAGGGCTTTGCCTGCAAATAAATGAGTCTGTAAGTTGAAAGCCCTCCAAATTGTGGACCTTTGTGATTTCCCATTCCCCTCTTTCAGGACACCTCAGAGAAACTGATGCTAAGCAGAACGTTAATTCTGTATGGTTCCTGCAGAGAACAAATTGTGGCAGGACTGCAACGTGTGTGACTTACACATTTGAAGAAAAGAGATACGGGACATCTGGGTACATGTGCTTTGTTTCTATCTTACCTTCTGGGATTCAAATCACTCATGGAGGGACAATCCCTGGTCCTCTGGTAATGACTTCTGCATAATCATATTGGTTTAAAAGTCCCAGAAATTGTCTCTCCTGTGGACCATTTGAAATGCAGCTCTAAATTCTGCCTGTACATTCTTTACAATACAATCTGTACAATCAGAAGAAAATTTTATTTTTGGATCCCAAACTAATTTTGAAGACAGCGACTTCCAAAGAAACCACCACTGCACCTTGTCTCCTACATTCCTTGAAAGGCATTAAAAAAAATCATTTATATAGGTCTTTTCTAAAATTAAAATTATGTTTTTAAAAGGATTTTTTTTTATTTATACATTTTGAGGTTTTATTATTTTGTAGACACTTTTCCTCTACTGTTTATTCGTCCAAGTCACATAAAGATATGGTGTAAATAATTTAGTTTTATTTGATACAATTTTTAAATATAAAATAAGATTAATGAAGTACTTATCAGGAATTATTCAATTTCGTGTAGACCTTGAAATAATCCGTTTGATGGAAAAAGAATCCAAAAATAGTGGCATAAATTATTCACCCCAAGTAATTCAACTAGGCCTAACGAATGCAGTACAGTAAATAGGAGCTTGCATACTGCACAAAGGGATCATTTTAAATCCTTTATCACTTTGTTCACCTCTGCTGCCCTTCTTCATCTTCTTTGCAATTCCAATAAGTCTGCAACATCACTGCAACATAAAGAGCATTAGTGATTCTATTTAAAAGGTGCCAACCCTGTTGATCATCTGCCTACCACACTGTCAGTATGGAAGTATATTTTATTCATATTCTGAAAGTGATATGGGAACTATTTTGGTGAGTTAGTGCTTTCCTCCAAGTCTGTACTTCAAAACAAAACAAAACTATTGATGGAGTCTTACAGTATCATAACCATTTTTTATTTTTTGAATAAACAGATTATTACTTTGGACTTCTATGAAGGTTGCCAATTTTGACTTGTCATCTCAACTTACTACGGAACAGTAAAAAAATCAACTAACCAACCAATCAGCAAAACAACCATGTTACCAAAGGAAAAGAATCCCTAAACTTGCTTGGCTTGAAGCATAAAGAATAGCATAAAAGGATAACACTAAGAGCCCCACCCATGCTCCTTCATGCCACCTCCACTGCATTTCTTTGGTTTCACTTACACACAAACTCCTCTGCATTACCACTGTGTCTTATGTGCCAATGTTTCATCCCAGTCCTTTCCTGTTCATATCCATCCTGGAAGGCAGAACCTGGTGTCTGCAGGGATTCCTGGGTAAACAGTGGGCTCTGAGGAGAAGAGGTACTCAGAGGTGCAAATGAGCCCGGTTGCCAATCCCACTCCCGCTTTGTTCATTTACAATATACTCACCCCACTCCAATCCCTTAATATTTTATGTATTATTCTGAAGGGAAGGGCCTGCAGTTTTCAGCTTTAAAAAAAAATACTCAAATCCTTTCAACTCACTATCATTTTTGAAAATAAGAGTTGGAAAGCAGGTGATAAATCAGCTATATATCCTCCTTTCTCTTTCGCCACCCTGAAAACCACAGTTAAGTCTCCATTTTGTCAACAGGAACACAATTTGTCAAAGGTTATATGACCCACATCTCATAATTCCCAGTCCTGGGCTAAGCTGTGTTTCCTACCTTTCCAGATGATTAATGTGTTCAGTTTGCTGTACTTTTTTCTCTTTCGTACATGAGAAGGAGAAGTATTCCACAAGAGAGGTTATTTCTGTGCTTTCTTACAGTCTGATAAATCCTGGGAGGTGTTAAAAATCAAGCCGAAATACTCAGAACTATTTCCAAAAAGTTTCTGAGATGTTCAAGTGTTTGAATCATATCATCAAGTTACAAAATAGTCTCACAAAGCATACAGTAGGGCACTGTCTCATGAAGAACTTGGTATAATCTTTATTCATAGGAAAGTGAAAGGTGACAACACCAAAAGATTCCTAGTCTAGGACTTAATCTGAGAAAAGTTCATGAAATCTATGGATCTGTGCTTACAATTCAACAAGAACCTCTTAGGTTTACCTTCAAGTTGTAGTGCATCCTAAATGAGGATTTAGAAAATGAAATTAAAGATGTCCCCAGCAACACATTCTTGCTCATTTAGAAAACTTAGGTATTATCAGAAAATGTGAAGATTCCTCTGTTAGAGAACAGGGCTACTCATGCCTGGTGCATTACATCTTCATTTCTCTGCTGCACAACACAGCAATCCAGTCAGTTTTCTGGCTTCATTACATCTCTAACATTAACAACTGCACATTTGCACATTTGCTGATAGTACCTCTTTGCTTTGCCAGCGTACCCTTGCTGACACCCTATTTTCTTTGCTTGACACTCCACTTGCTGTTGACTCTTAGTGAGAGGGACAAATTGAAAGCCCTGGCATTTCAGTGTGTGAAACGAGGCAGTAGCTGATGAAGTACAGTTTCTCATACTGTGAGAAATTATCAGTTATATTGGCTTTGGGAAGGCTTTCAGAACTCTCATTCACAATACTGTCTTAATGCTTTCTGAACTGAAGGCAAATCCTGAGAAAATATTGATGCATAATCATGCTATGAGTGCTTACTGGACCTTACTGAAGAACCATCTGAATAAAGTTATGGACTCACTGGCAAACAATACAGAGTACTCCATGTAATTAAACTAAATGACATTGTGTCTCAGATTAGGAGGCATACAAGCTAGCTTTTGCTTTCAGTGCTACGTGCAATTTTTGGCAGACATAATGAATCAAAGCCGTTAGAGACTACCATAATAAGACAAAATACAGATATATTAATAAAGACAATTTAATTTTAATTAAATTATAATGAGGTCTTTTATAGACACTATTTTTGAAGAAAAAGTTGTTATAGTTATTTACGTAGCTCCATATAAAGTCAATTTTCTCTCCCATCTTTTTCCACAAATTAAAATCATGTTAGCACAATTTCACATTAAATTTCATACACTAGATGAAACAAGAGGAAGGGAAAATTCAGGAAGAAGCTGGATGGCTATGGGGTAAAATACTGGCAAGGCAGAGACTAGAATGGTCTGCAAACAACTATGACTTTTGATTGGTCTTCCTACACACAAGATCATTTTATTTATCTTTGTCTTCATACCTACTGTGAGAAGATGTAGCAGATTATATATCCCAGCTCTGCAGCACTGTAATATCTCAGAAGTGGAGAGAGTTGCAGATGAAAAGGTAAGCAAGTGTATTAGCAACATCAAGACACCCCTGAGCCCCAAGATCCATATACCACATGGCACCTTTTTTCCTGGATGTCAGTCAGCTCTAAGCCTGCACACTTCTGGGTTTGCTTCTTAGCCAGTTACTGGGACCAAATGCATTTCTCAGGTGCACAAATGAGGAGATTCATTCAAGCGAGCAAAAAGAGCTTTTATCAGCCTAGCCTTATAAGTTTGCTACATCTAAGGGATTTGCAAAAGTCTTTATTTCAATTTTCCTTGCGTTATGAGGTAGAAGATTCATAATGTCCAAATGCTTTCAGAATGTGAAGTGGTTTTTTGATAGAAATGCACATAGATCTTTCGATAATCTGATAAAAGTAGCAGTTCCCTACAAATAGTAGGACTTTTAATTTTCTCTATAGGCAAGCATACATTTGCATCTCTGTGATTGTATTAAATGACATAATCTATTCAACCTCAGCATGGAAATAACTTTGTATGTGTTAATTGCCACCTACATTAACACGGTTTTTCAGTCCTGTGCTAAGAAATCACTTGGATTTCATGAAATTGTATAATATAGAACTCATCAAAACCTTAAGAGGTCATCTAGATCAACTGCTTGTCCACAGCAGGAACAACTGTCTTTGAACCATTCTTGAAAGAACCTGGCATAACCTATTCTTAAAAGAAAAAAAAAAAAAGAGAAACCTCTCCACAGATCTCCACAGATATTCTCTGTGCTCCCCCTGTATGTTTACTATGCTCCTTCCTGGGCTATCTATCCCAGGTTTTAACTATTCTCATAGTGTAGGCTGTTCTTTTCCTAAACCTAATCTACCACTATTTGCAATTATTCCTTTCGTTTTTCAAACAACATTTTGCTTTTTGAAGACTTATTCCACCTCTTAGTTTTCTATGGCTTGAACAGACTTTGTGTATTCTGATATTTCCTCAGGTTTGCAAGAGAGATGAGATTACACACACAACACGCAGAAGAATGAATCTTGCAGGACTTTTAGTATCTCCACAGTGATAAGAAGTGACTTCCAACTTGATTGGAAGTGAATACAATTTCAGGATGCAATTTCAGTATTTTGAAATGGACCTCATACACACAAAGGGCTAGTTCCTTGATCTCACATGCGTTTAATGATTTTTTTTTTTTTTTATTTCTCTTTCAGACATGTAGGAAGTGGACCTATGTTCATTACTTAGTAGTAAAGGCATGGTAAGACAAAGACACCTGTCCGATCACAACACTGCTGAGCAGGAAGGGTGTGCACGAGTAACGTTACTTTCACATATTTCTCTCTTTCAAGTCCTTTTTTAAAAGGAACAATCTTACTATAACTCAACAGTCATCATTCCACATAGAGATTCAGATGCTAAAAAGAATCTAAATTGTTAGACAACTGATGCAACATTTCTTATGCTCTAAAGCAGATTTTGATATAAATTTTCACAGTTTTGCCACTTCATGCCCATCAATCCAAAATATATCAGTCACTACAGAAATCCCACTTGTAACTGTTAAGTGAGTGTGTCCTGACAGGTGAATCTTTACAACCAAAAAATAAATGAAAATAATTGTAAATGGAAGCACTATGTAATATGTTGTAGGTGCCTTGTGAGAAAAATAATGTTTTAAAAATAACTCAGCCATTGGTTTTTAATTAATTTATATTTAAAAAAAATATTTCTTTTTTTCTCTATGTACAGCTTTTTATCTCAACTCTTTCACTAGAATTTCCTGCTGCTTCTAGATATTTTGCAGCAGTGCATGAAGAGTCTGGCTGCATTTAACCTACCAAGCAATGCGTGTTCTTATCCTAATGAAAATCTACTCATCTTCAAAAAAGCAGATAACTATATATGAAAGACAGTGGGCACAGTGCATGCTTTTTTTTTTTTTTAGCATTTTGCCATCTGAAAATGATGCATTTTTATAACTGCTTCATCCAGGTTCTCTAGTCAACAGCTCCAACAGGTGACTAAATCCCTCGTATAACAAGCATTTAAAGGTAGATGGCTTGAGTCATTGTTTGGAAGACTTTCTTTTTCTCCAGCAGATACAAAGAGAACACATGTGGCTTATCTAAATTTGAGGATGTGCCTTTCAGAGGGCACAGCTGAAGACCTTACATCATGCCCTTCATATCTCTGATCTTTGTTGCCTTTGATCCTCTACCTTCTTTGTTCCCATCCCTGAAATTTACTGTACCATCCTCCTGAAAGCTGCGCTTCCACCAAGATGAAGCACAATGGTATATTCCTTAAGTGTATCTCAGGGAATATTGTTATCATAATATAACCTCTATTGTATCTTCTAGTTTTCTTGAGTATTTCACTTCTGTTCTTGAAAGTTAAAATGACTCCAGCATCAAGAAATTTCCAAATGCCACTTACAACCTGATTCTCACCTTTGCATCAGATCTTGATTATCACCATCACATTTCCAAGGAAATATTCCCCAACTCCTGCCTGCTATTTTTCATGGTTAGGGTCTGAAAACTTCTGATAAGGCCCAGGCCTTTCACATCATGTTATTTCTGCCTTACATCAGTGGTGTACACAATACACAAACTCCAGGAAGTGCTACTTGATGAAAAGAGAATTAGTTTCAAATTAATTACATAGGCAATGAAAATGGATGATTCTACTTCATGACTAAGTATACTGTAGATCCTTTTTATACTCTTGTGACTCCTCCTTAGACTAAACTCTGTAACAGTAAATGTTCATTGAGGTAAATTAAAGCTTTCAGATATCAGATGATGATTTCATCCTTACTGATCATTCAATAATCTTCTTGTTCAGATTGTAACAGGAAATTAAAATGCATGTGGCAGAATATTCAACTGGAAAGAGAGAAGAGGATAGAAACAAGAAAGGAAAGGAAACTAAGTATTCACCAGGCTTCTTTCTAATGCAGAAAAATTTAGGTAATTATGTTATTACTGTGGAGCAAAGTCTTGACTGAGTCTGAATGAAAAGGTTAGTGGTTAAGAAAGTTTTAAACCCTACCCTTGCCCAAACCCTCAATATTTCCCATCATCCACTTCTGAAGAGGGATGGTTGTGTCTTCTGCAGGGACACAGCTTATGGGCTAGCCCTGCTTTGAGCAGCTCCAGGATTCTACTGTGTTGATTATCACTGGTTTTGATGCCTTTGTTCCCTCACCTGTTTTGTTCCCATCCTTTTCCATTCTCTAAAAAGGTGCAATTCCACCAAGATAGTTGAAACAGGTTGTTATGTTCCTTAATGTATCTCAGATTCCTTAATATATTTCAAAGAAGATATCAATGATTCAAGTATAAATTATAGTAAATTAAGTGTATTTGTTAAGCATGTAGAAAAGAAATAGTATAGGCACTCAGCAGCTGGCGTTGATTGACTAAAGTATATCAAGTATAGTGGTTTTCCTTTGTTTCAGAAGCAAGACCCAGATTTCCTAAGCTAGGACCTGCAAAGCTAAACTTGTTGTTTGACTTGATCTTCCTCAGTCCAGTCTAACAGCTGAAAAAGAGTGGATTTAAGTTCTTGCAGGCTAAGTGAGAAAATTAACTTAGTTTTGCCACTCACAAGCGAGTTCTTCATATGGCAGACCACTATCAATTGTGATCATTTTAGAATGTGCAGGTTTGGGTTTTTTGGGGAGAAGTATCTCTTCTAAATTCTCCCTGAGCACAGGTATGAATAGAAACTGAGCTACCAAGCTCTGGGGAATCCTGGAAATGGTAGGCTTATTGTTCAGAAAATTCTCACAGTCAAACAGCGAGACACTTTGGGTGAGATTCTTTGGCTTAAACACAGGTTCTCCTTGTCATTTTCTATCCCCTAAAGCATCTCAGCTGTCTGCCAGCTGCTGTTCCACAAGACCTAAGGTGGATAACAGATCCTTTATTAAATATATTGTCTTTGTGTACACATCTTGGATACCACAAGGTATATAAAATGACATAATAAACTTCTTCTGACACATGCTGAGCAAATATAGCTCATTTGCAGTAAGGAGAGCAGTTGATTTGGATGACAGTTTTGGTCATGGTAGTTTTCTTTACTGACAGACATGATATTCCAGTAAGGCTTTACAAGGTGTAACTGTGTTTCAAGATGGCTTGTTTCCTTCATGATATCAGCCTCACTGGTTCTGCTCCTGAAGCGCTGTTATGGTTTGAGAAAACCCATAACAATATACTGTCATTTAGACAATTATTCTATCACCCGATGACCCCTCCCCACCTGGAAAGGGGAATCGGGTAACAGAAAAGAAACACAAGGGTTGAAATATAAATAGATTTAATAGACCAAGACTAAATAATTAACAATAATACTAAAGAACCA
>JAOXNO010000001.1:34450138-34460290 GCA_028565335.1 Limnodromus scolopaceus
GTGACGTTCATGGTATGAAATAATCCTGTTGGCCAGCCTGGGTCAAATGCCCAGGCCTTGCTCCTCCTTGTCCCCGCACCTGGCAAGGCTCAAAACCACTAAGACCTTGAATCCCACAGAGCTTGGCTGGCTATAGAGTAAATATTTTCATAAATTCAGACACTAGAGTCTTCTAAAAGTGCAATTTTCCGCAGTATTAGAAGAAAAGTTAGCCCTGTGTCTCTCAACCCAGGACAAACGCACATACAACTTCTGCGACAACAAGACATTCACATACAACACAACACACACTATTAATCACTTCCACCCTTTTCTACCAGTTGGTTATCCTCAGAAAAGCACCACCTGTGGAAGTAACTTTCAATGACCTTTTTGAATACGCCAGGAAACCAGCTTGCTGCTTTCTCAGCATTCAGCTAAAATTTTTGTTGGCTGCAACTGAACATTTTCCAATTCTGTCCATAACTAAATAAAATTACCACTGCATTTGCAGCAGTTTTTGCCTCAGGAAGAGCTCTGAAATACCACAGTAATGGCAGCTGCCTCATATAACTAACTGGCAATGTTTTAAGCAAGGGCATGACTATTCTGTTTTCAGAAGTTATACCTGTTAATACGGAACTTGCTGACAATGTTCCTTGCTTTAATTGTTCTTAATGCCCACATGCTGTATGGACCAGACTGAAAATTATTACTATTTTGAATAAACAAACTAGCAGCAGGAAACCTACAGGGAAATATCCTTACCATATAGAAAAATATCTGCTGATTGGCAGAGTATCAGTCCTAATGCCACTTGTGTCTTGCCAGCAATCATTCTGGCTTCTTTTCCAGTTTTCTCTCTAGCCTCAAGCACAAACTGAACTTTGAAAAGAGCAAAACACTAGATAAAGTGAGGAAGATTGACCAGGACTCCTTGAGCTCTGTGAAACAATTTTCATGCAGCCATCTGAGACTCAACTTCTATCTTACATCAGTTCTGAGTCATCTCAGGAGGGAAGGCAGAGATTTCCCCCTCCCCACCCCAGCAAAGCTCAGGGTGACTTTGTGCTGTGAACTGTTGTTACAATTTTAATCTGCAGATCAGATGCTCAAAACCTACAGAAAAACAGTAGCATGCACATTGCCTAGAAGAACTGATAAAGAAATTAAAGTGTAGTCAGATGGAGTTTAAGGAATTGAAAGGGAATCTTTGTTGTTGCACTCTTTCTTTACAAATAATTGCATAAAATAATGATGAAAAATGCATGAGATGCATCAAGATGTTTCTCACCATCCACTGCACTAGTTCATTTAAATTGTTTCCCCTCACTTGGGAAGAGCTGAAATTGCAGCAGTGGCTATTAATAGTTCCAAAGGGGATCTGAAATAATTTGTCACTGGCAAATGTTTGAAGTCCATAGCTACTTCTTTTCTCCTTCTGTCCTTTCTTTGAGTAAATGAGATGAAATAGCACGTGTCATCCTCCATTTCAAGAACTGAGGAACTGCCACTCATCTACCGCTAACAGTAGAAGACACAGGAAATATTTATTCTTAATAAAGCAGTATGGAATGCTAAGATCACAGTAAAATTCTTCTAAAAACACAGTAGAAAAATGCATTTTGAAAGCATCTGCTCACTGAATCACACAGCACCTGGGCTCCCAGTAGTGTAATATTTTTCTTTATTTTTTGAATAAAAACCTTCATATTATAATATTGCCATAATATCCATAATAAGTAACTTCATGTCAAGAAAAGGCTAACTGGTAATTCAAGAGTAGAGTACAGAACATATTTAGCAAGTGGGTGTAAATCAGAACATAGGGGTTGATAGGAATTATAATGGAAACTGATATGAAAAGACAAATTGAGCAGCAGGCCTAGGATATCTGTCATCTCTGTCATCTTCTGCTAGCTATTATGATCATATTCTATATATTTTTCCTGCTGTGTTATCCATAAGCACTAACACTCATAACTATTATGTGCTATCAAAACAAGTCTCAGTATTAGAGTGAATTATTTCCTTCTGTAATATTTTCATATTAAAAATGAACTACAACCTGTAATAACTACACAACAACTACACACACATCTTCTGCAAAAAGTATGCCGTCCTACAAAGATTTAGCCATGTAATGTTGATTGCTGTGGGTTGAATAGTTAAGCTCCCCAAGACTTAGTCTGTGAATATTTGAGAGATATCACTCTATTTACTACTTTAATACATTCTTTCCCTTTTTATAAGAGGCTTTTCACTATTCAGATTCATAATATGAAATAGTGATGCTTTTTTTCATTGAAACATTTTTTATTGGTCATTTAGAGTTATCAAATGACTATCAACATATTACATATTAATTTGTAACCATGAAACAACTTGTAAATTGTATTTTATGTCTGCAATTTTATAAGGTAACATATGAGATTAACTTGCAATAAAACTGGAGAAAGATTTCTGGCTCAAGAATTCAGAGTTTATGAAAGCTCTACTTCAGTCTGGAGTAATTTCGTCCGCCTTCAAATCTCATTGGGTCAAGATATTGTTATTTATTTCTATTAATAACTGTCTTGAGCAACAGAGACTATTTTAGAGGTATAACAAACTCTGGTGATGCATTTGAACTATTATAACAATTCTATCCTCTAAAAGATTCTAGTTGTATGAATGTTATTATCTTTATTTTTTATTGTTATTGTTGCTGTTGTATTGCTTGAATTTGTCTTCTTGTTGCAGTCCAATCTTGTTTAAAATTTGTATTTATTTCTTTAAAGTACTAATTAACCTAATGAAAGAGTGAGAGACAGTGTAAAAAAATTCTAAGGAAGAAATTAAGAAATGTTCTTTAATTACTAACACATAGTAGCAATGAAAAAATGCCCTTTTTCAGTGAAGGTTTAGTCAGCAAGCCTGAGGGGAAGGAATACTGTAACCATACAAAGCACAGACGTCACTACTGGAAATTTAGAAAGAGGACAATTTTTTTGCTTGCCAGAAAATCAGTTGGAGCACTGGGTCAGGTATTTGCATAAAACCATGGATCCTACGACGGAGATGCATCTAGAGTCTTTAGTGTTAAAGATGAGATGTTTAAGCTAATCAATATAGTTTAGTAATGTAGTTGCATTTCTTTGTTTTGTGTTTGGTACAGGCAGACAAAAGGTAATGCAAATAAATCTTCATGCTATGGCTTGTCAGAAACATCTTGATACTAAATTGTAGTCTGTCAATGAATGTGTCTACTTCCCTGATACATTCCTTCTGAAGAAACAAGAAGGAAAAAAGTTTTGATACTTTCAAAACATTGTATTTTCACATTTCCATAATAAAGTATCTTGGTTTTCTTTGCTTCAGTTTCAGTGGATCCAAAATATCTTTAAAATATTTTTCACAAAGATTTTTTACATTTTGGATTTTGTGCAAAACAAACATTAGATTTCATACAAAATGAACAGGACTTGAAACCCAAAAGTCTTTCTGAAATGCAATTTTTTGTTCTTGGTGTTATCTATATCCAACATGACAGATGCACATGATGTTTAATGTATAGCAAAATGGTCCTGTCACAACATGGTGTACTCAAGTCTGCTACGCTCGGAGCTAGTGGAATCAGACTGTGTTCTAGTATAGTCATGGCAAGGTTACAGTAAAATAAAAGAGATATATGAATTTATTTTTTTTCCTAAATTGATGGGATTGTGAGGTGGGACCACTGTACTTCCAGTTTTGTTTGTGAGTGATTTCAGGCAGATTTCTCTCCTCAACGTCTCTACTTGAGTATACCCAAATGTTACTAAGCTGGTATTTATAATTCAGTGCATGTATTCGTACGCTGCTAAGTTGGGGCCAGACAGTCTCTTGCAACGAAAAGAAAGCCATGGTCCAAGCCCAGTCATGGGTTTCCTTGCTTGCTGACAGGAGAAGTAACTCAACACTTCATTAATTTAATTTCTGACAAGATTCAAAGGAATTCACATCTTTTCCTACCCAAGTGTACTTAGTTTCCCTCTAGCCAAGTTATTGGAAATTGGCATTACTCATTTTTAAAGAGCTGTTAATCTTCTGCAGCCAGGATGATTTGGTTGGTTTCAGACTTCTTTTTGTATCTCCCCTTTCAGACTTCCTTTTGTTTAGAACCACTGATTATATGCATTAATATCTCTTTGTTTCATCTAATGATGTACCTTTTGCCATCACATCCAGAATGACCATCAGATAAAGACTCTTACTGTCTTCAGACCAAAGACATCAATTACTGGTTACATAATTTTAATAGCTTTCATTTCTGAAACACTACATTTCATGATATTCACCAGATCCCGCATGGAAATTTGTTATATATTTTATCTGTTTTTTTTTTTTAATTAAATTTTATTTTCCTAGACATAAGGAATTGAATTGTGATTTGTGTTACTATGGTACTCCAAGCACTACCAGTCCCAAGAGATTAGTTTAACAAAAACAGAGACCTGAGGAGTTTTGAGTCATGGTATAGTGCACAGAATGGATGCTAAGGACTTTTCAGGAGTTCAGAAAGAAAAAATATGTAAAACGCCATTGCTGTTCCTTGACTGTCCCATCGGAAGGAGAATGTATGAATAGACTGATGGGAAATAAAACTGGAAAGAAAACCTCAGTTCTTCTAGTGTCTTTCTTTCCCTTGCTCCAGCTGCTGGATGTGGATAGATATCCTTTGTCTTTCCTCTGCACTGGTTTGGCAAATGGGGAAAAGAAACACCTGAACATCTGTCTCTTCTTTGTCAGGTATGGAACAGCCAATCTGGAGGGGCTGGTTCATGGTTGTCACTGTCTCAATTTCTAGAATCAGGAAAAAAGGAGAAAAAAAAAAAAAAGATGTTTTACATTCTCTGTCTCTGATCAACCTGTCAAGCATATTCAAGTAAATAAGAAATGGAGAAGAATTTTCATTTCTGAAAGAAAGTAATTCTTTTATGGGAGTCTATTGCTGAGAGGGAAGAGTGGGCTCTATAGGAATATAAATCAGAGGCCCAGGAGACAAAGCCTTCCAAAAACCTGCTGCAGGTAAGAGAAGATACTATTTCTTTCCCCATTAAAGTATCCTTGATGTTCCTCCTTGAGAAGGCAACTAAGTGCATTCAGAATTAGGCTGAATGTGAGAGGTTAGTCTGTATGAGTTTAGATTCCCAATTGAAACCAGTTTCATCTGTATTTCAGTCTATTTTGTGGCCTGAAAATATATTTTGTGGCCTGAAAATATATTTTGCATCTATGGAAAAACTAAGAAAAAATAAAGTTTTGCATGTTATTTCTTAAATTTAGATTTTCCATTTAAACAGTACTCTAAAGTTTATCAATCAAAAGTTGTTTGAAAAGTTCTGAAGTTGATTAATAAATAATCTATCACTCTTATTTTGCAACTTTTCCTCAATAAGACATTTAGGCTCCAAATCTGGTTAAAAATTCAAACATTAAAAATAATAATACAGCTATTCAGATTCTAGGATGATAATGCAATGAATATGTATTTTAAACCAGTGAATCTTATTAACACAGAAAAAACTCTTCATTTTATTCTCTTCTTATCAGATTTTGCCAGCAGTGTAGTTAATATATAGCTTCTTATTGCTTAATTTCTTTTTACTTTAAATATCTATCTATCTATCTATCTATCTATCTATCTATCTATCTATCTATCTATCTTTTGTTCTGAGAAGTGTTTGAGCATTGACCAAATGAAAAGAGTTAAAATGTAGAATTTATGCGACCAGATTGTAATGAATTAAATAATCTGTTAGTTGGACAGGGGATATACAGGTGTGCTAGGAGTCCTCTGAGATGTTTTATGTAAAAGAGAATTTATGTGCCAGGTTGAGTTTTCAGAAGTTTAGATTAATGTATTGCTGCTTGCAGCACCTTTTGGCACCTTCCTTTGAATACGGAGAAACTAGCACCATATGGTGGGACTACTGAAGAATGCCTAAAGGAACTATCTCTGCTGCTGAGATTGATCCTGCTATAATTGACATCATCCGTTGCCCACTCAGAGGTAACAAGGGAGAGAGGAAAAAGCCTGTGTAGGAAACTTTCCCTTTCTGTCCACATTTGCCTTCTAAGCAAGATTTGAATAAAAATGAAATGTAAAGCAACACTTAGTAAATAAAAGCATGGAAGGTTAACTTTTTTGCCTCTAATTTCCCTTTACCTCTTTTAACGACAGTGTTATCAATATTATTCTACTTAACACTATGGCATTCTGCAGGATCCCCCTAAATAAGAAATTAGAGGATTTTAGAAGCCTTTTCCTGGATTGAGCCATTTCCTGGTTCATCTGCTTACTCATCCTCTTTCATTGTAAATTATCTCCCTACACACACACACTCATTACCCCCTGCCTAAGTTCGATAATGTTATCATTAACAGGGAGGGGAACAAGATGGGGAAAACTCAGTAATCACCACCCTCTATTAAATTATGCAGCATTAATTAGTTGACAGGGTAGCTCAGGGACTGTGTCTGCTTATATTGGAACAGTGATTTTCAGCTCAGAATGGCATCTGTTTCACAGCTTTAGAGCAACAATAACAAAAATTAATAATGTATGGATTGTGTCACAAAAAAAGAGGTGCTGCATTCATCTGTCTTCCTGCCACTTGCATGTCAGAAATAAAGAGCAGACATCACTGAACCACAATGTCTGCAGGACCACAGAGGCTGAAATAAATTTTGCAATTTAGTTTGATAGCAACTGTAATATTTTTGATACATTTTAAGGGCAGGAGAGATTAATTTGCTTTCTAAAGACTGGTATTTTGTGGTGGTGTTGTTTCACTTTCTGTGATGTTCAAGTTTATTTTGCTTGCTCTAAGAGAGATTGATCCTAGTATCAACTTGCAATCCATCAAAACACAGACCACTTTTATTTCTTCTGAAAGAAACTGAAGTATACAGCCCTAAGAAGCACTGAATTGTTATGTATGGAAAATACCACCGTGCCTTTCCTTTTGCTCTTGTAGTTTGCAGGCCTGGATCTCCAATTAGAGCTTATTGGTTCAAATGTGACAAAGACCTGGAAGTGAATCCTTTTGCTTTGGTTTCACAAGGTTAATAATTACATGACGCAGCACAGGCATTTGCAGCAGATCAAAAATGTAAGCTGCTGCAGCATCACAAGGAAGACAGATTTTTTTCCTTCTAAAATACCAGCATGGGAAAATGTCTCTAAGTCTCAAGGGGATTCTTAAAATCAGATTTTATTAAAATAAAAATACAGAAGGAGAATTGAAGCACTTTCAGCAGTATTATAATGCTTTTTCAGGTAAAGAAACACAATCTTGCTAACTGTTATAACGTGATTTGCTGTTCACAAAAATTATAATATATATTGCATATGTATACATATGTATACTTATAGCTGCACAAATATATATACATATAGAACATACGCATATACAGGTAGAACATACTAATATATGTATATTGCAGAATACTGTAGTGGCAACACATAAGGAAGGGAGTTAAGTAACTAGAAGCAGAATTTTCGTCTTCCCCATAGCTGACAGAGCAGAACGTAGTACCTCCCTGTCAGTCACCAGCCTTTCCAGGAATGGCTCCTGCCCTCCAGACCCCAGAGTTGCCAAGACTATCCAGTTACCTAATGAAAATGTATATAAGTTTTTCTTATTTCGTTTGGCTTCTTTAAAAAGATAGCTTATGAGCTTGCAGCTGCCAGATACCAGTTTCCAGAAAGATCTTATAAAAAAAATGCAAGTGACTTTCGCTTCACTTTCACTTCAGAATTCATATTTTCTAATGTCAGTAGCAGGATGCACAGTGAATAAAATATTTAATTCAGTTTCCCCTCTAAACAGCTGGGCAGGGAAATGGCTGTAGCAACTGAGAAAGTAAAACATGTTTTGCTTTGCTTTGAAAGGTTTGTTCTTGTAGAGAATTTAAAATTATCTCACAACTTCCTTTCTTTCTGTAAATTTTGAACGTGTTAGATTAACAAGCTGCTTTGGTGCTTTCTCACCCTCCTCCTTGCCCATCTCCTGCCTCTGGAGAGAAATTTAAAACTTGAGCTTGTTTCTTTCACACAGTTTCTTCCACAGAACCAAAACCTTTAAGGGAACCTCCAAGCACTGTAACTTCAAGGCACACACAAGTCCTCGTTATTGTCAGAGGCCCCATTGCCTCCCATGCAACCCCTATTAAGGAATCTGAATGCTGCCTCTGGCTCTTCTTTTCACATGCTAGTCAGCTTTCTGTTTAGCCAGGAAAAATAAAAGGAGTGAGAAACATGCAGAAATTCTGTAAGTTGTTTGCATTCCCCTGAAATATTTCTTTAGCTGAAGGGAATCAAATCAATGAAATATAATGAAACCATATGCTCATTATTTCAAAATAGAGCAGCTGCTTCAGGGAGTATTGAGAAGATTTATTAATTCTACCAGCACTACTCATTAAATCTAGGTATCTCCATACCTGTCTTCCTCAACAAAACCTCCTCGATAGCAAAATCACCCCTGTGGAGTTCAAACTGATGTTCATCTTGGCATTCTTCCCTATATTCTTCCAGGGCAGAGAAGACAATATGCTGAGTTGATGCTGCTGGAGAAGTGGAAAAAATCATCTATGTGGAAAAAGCTATCTAGCGTGGGTACAGTTTGGAAGCGCTGTAAGAGGGATATGTGTTGGCAAAGACTGATTCTGCTTGCTACGGACCATATGTGCATTTAATTGAGTTTGCAAGTTTCCAGGCAGAGTGCCAAATGGACAGTCTACCATCTGATAAGAGTGATGAAGTTTTCCCCTCTTGTTCTCTCACAAGCTTTAGGTTCATAAAGATTCTCAGAAGTCAAAAAATATCTGTCCTTCCCCAGAACTGATACTGGGATGTGTAAGTCAGCAAACAAATTTATTACGGAAGACCAAAATATCAGATTTACTTAGAAGCTATTACTTCAACTGTAACACTGAATCTTGAATGAAAATTATAAATGAACGCTGGTACCATGCGGGCAGTATTATCTGAGTCACATTTACCGCCATGGCTTTGTCTGTTCTAAGGACAGGGAGATAAATGTAGTGACTTACTTCCAGTTATAAAGTACAGGGGTTAGAATAGGCTCAAGGAAAGAATTAAGTAAGAGATTTTAGCAAAACCAAAGCAGGGTGAGGGGCTGTGTTTGAGTAGATGCTTCCAGCTGGTTTCCAAATCTTAATATGGCCTGGAAACACCTTAATCCAGGCACTACTGTATGTCTGCCACTGATGAACAAAGAGGTCAAGAGCCAGCTGACGAGCTAGGTGCCTGGTTGCGTCTGTTGCACAGTTACTAGCTTGTTTCTTGGCTCTTTTTTGGATGTTCCAGCTTCCTCCTGAGAATGGCTCTCCACAAGCCATATCTGCCACAGAGCAGTGAGGGCAAGCTGTGTGCAGTGTGGTCATGAGAGCCTGCCAGTGTGAATTATCCTTGTGGCGTTTTCCCTTCTGGTCAGTACAGGCCTGCTGAACCTCATGGCAAAACCCAGAGGAAACATGCTAATAATCTCCATGATTATTAGCTCAGCAGTCTTCATGACTAAAAGAACAAAGTCCCCATAAAGGGTGATTTTCATTCTTTTAATCATAGAATCATAGAACAGTTAGAATTGGAAGGGACCTTAAAGATCATCGAGTTCCAGCCCCCCTGCCATGGGCAGAGACACCTCCCACTAGACCAGGTTGCTCAGAGCCCCATCCAGCCTGGCCTGAAACACTTCCAGGGATGGGGCATCCACAACTTCCCTGGGCAACCTGTCCAAGTGTCTCACCACCCTCACAGTAAAGAATTTAACTCTGGTGTCTAATCTAAATCTCCCCTTTTCCAGTTTAAAACTGTTGCCACTTGTCCTGTCACTAGAGTTCCTGACAAAGAGTCCCTCTCCAGCTCTTCTGGAGGGGGAGATAGGCTCCCTTCAGATATTGGAAGGCTGCTATAGGGTCTCCCCAGAGCCTTCTGTTCTCCAGGCTGAACAACCCCAGCTCTCTCAGCCTGTCTTCATAAGAGAGGTGCTCCATCCCTCTGATGATCTTCATGGCCCTCCGCTGGACCCATTCCAACAGGTCTATGTCCTTCCTGTGTTGAGGACTCCAAAGCTGGACACAGTACTCCAGGTGGGGTCTCATGAGCGCAGAGTAGAGGGG
>JAOXNO010000001.1:34460390-34515288 GCA_028565335.1 Limnodromus scolopaceus
ATTTAGATTAGACATTAGGAATAAGTTCTTTACTATGAGGGTGGTGGAGCACTGGAACAGGTTGCCAAGGGAGGTGGCTGAGGCCCCTTCCTTGGAGACATTCAAGGTGAGGCTTGATGAGGCCCTGGGCAACCTGGTCTAGTCGGGGGTGTCCCTGCTGACTGTGGGGGGGTCCAACTAGATGACCTTTGAAGGTCCCTTCTGGCCATAGATGATTCTATGATTTTATGATTCTATGAACCTGATCTTCTCGTACTGTGGGCTGTTCTTCATTCGCAGAGCCCCTGTTCTTGCCTTCTGTGACTTGGGCAGTGTGGTTAGAGCCCTTGCCAGTGAAGACTGAGGTAAAAAAGTTGTTCAGTAGATCAGTTTTATCCATATCCTGGGCAGCCAGATCTCCTGTTTCCTTCCGTAGAAGAAGGATGTCCTGCTACACTTCCCTCTGGCACAGTGTCTTCCATGAGGGAAAACTACACAGTCCTGCATCAAACTTGACTCATGAGAGTTTTTATTATTCAAAATAAAGGGAATATTAAGATAGATATTTTTTCTGTAGTGATAGTTGGATTCTCAATGATCAGTGGGTGGTATAAAGAGCGTTTCCAGGGGGTCCTTGGAGGAGGGTACTTAAAAACCAGAAAGTTCTCAAATGAAGCGGGAAGTGGTCACCACAGTAGGCATTTTCACTGGTACATTCAGTCTTCAAGGCTAGCACTCTTTTATTCATCAGGTGTAAATTTGGCTATTTGGATGGCTATACAGGAACTGAAGCCTGCTGAACAAATATCTCTTGCTGACACATAGAATTTCAACCATAACAAAACTTTGCTGACAATACTAAAACTGGGACAGTAGTAAGAGAAGCTAGACCCAGACTATAAAGTAGTCCGGAGAAACTGGAGGGGAGCAACTCTTGAACAATGATTCAAGCCTAGATTTTACAAAATACATAAAAACTCACATCTCAGTGGAGGAGGAAAAGAAAGGTAACCACAAAGCTGCACCTATCCATTACCGTGAATTTATTTAAGTTGTGTCTCCCTGCAAGCTTCTACTAATACTCTAGTTTGATGTTGTCACCCAGCGTAAGTACAAGAGAATTATGAAGCTGAGAAAGGAAGTTGCTTCATGACTGCTTTCATAGCTTACATAGTGGTATGTGATCCGAAAGCATTGTAAAGCAATGGCTCAAGGCACCCTTCGTGTCTCTGTTATTCAGAGACATAGTTAATGCAATAAACACCCTTGCTACTTGCAGCTACATGTATGCTTTCAGGAGCGGAAAAAATCTAAAATAAACTAAAACTTGGCTTTAAGTATTTTTTTCCAGAGCATTAGAGCCATAAAAGAAAAATGTTTAAAGTGAACATGAATAAACCAAACGTGGGTATAAAAATAAAAATTCAGTGCATTCTTGAGAAGAAATAGTAGTGGGGGTACATTTCACTACGCTTTTCTCACTGGGCACTTATTAGCCTGCGGTAGCTATATGGGAGCTGGGGGGGCAAATGCAGTCATACCTTCTTGCTTCTTAGCTCTGACCAAACAAGAGAGTATATTCACAACAAATTCACAAATTTTTCACGTGTTTCCACCAGGCTTGGTTTCCATAGCACTGTCTGGGACTGCAGTAGAGCTCATGAGCCTCTTTACAGACGTGGTCAAATGTTGTTTTCTCTATAAATCTTTTTCAAATTGATTTCTGATCTTAAAGAAAATGTACCTTACCCTCTTATAATTGTTATGACTGAAATCTATTGCAGTCTAATTTTGACTGAGGTCAGCCTTTGACATAGACTTGTAAGAATTTTTCCTGCTAATTGGCACAGTAACTGAGAAACTGTAAGGAAGAACAAAGGGAAAAAACCCCTGACAAACCACACTTTTGTATCATCTGCTCAAAAAAAATAAAAAAGGCAGAAAATGGGTTGCTTAATTATTTGGTTTGTGTGAAGTTTCTTATTATTTCAACAGAATACAGAAAAACAGTACCTTCTACTCGAAAGAGGATACAAAGCGGTTTATGTGGTTGAGCTACTTATAGTTGAAACCAATAGTTTAATCTTGCATGAACCCTCTTAAGCGTACCCATTAAGAAAGAGACAGCAAAAAAACCAAAAGGAGTTTAAAGTTCATGTTTGTCATTTTGCATGTGGACTACATTTGGTGTAGGTATTTCTCCGGAGAAGACAAGGCTGAGAGGTGACCTCATGTCAGTCTACAACTTCCTTATGGGGGGCAGAGGAGGAGAATGTGCTGATCTCTCTATGGTGACCAGCGACACCAGGAAACAAAGAAATAGAATGAAGCTGCAACAGGGGAAATTCAGATTGGACATGAGGAAGAGGGCCTTCACTGAGTGGGTGGTAGGTTACTGGAACAGGGTCCCCAGGGAAGTGGTCACGGCACCAAGCCTGTCAGAGTTCAAGGACAATGTTCTTAGTCATATGGTTTAGTTTTAGGTAGCCCTGCAAGGAGCAGGGAGTTGGACTCAATGATCCTTGTAGTTCCCTTCCAACTTGAGATATTCTGTCATTCTGTTATTGATAGTAGCAGCTGTCAGCCAGCAGCTACGTATGAAGGATGAGGAGTTTGAGAGTACAGTAGGAGACTTCAAGAATCTCAGCTATTTCATACTGATTATTCAACACAGTGGATATTTAGGTGGCTTTTGGTGATCATGGATCCATATTTGAAATGCCTTCAATGAAGGTAAAATGTGCATTATTACTAAAAATAATCACTGTTGCTTCAGCAGAGGACTGTGGATGTAGGCGGACAGAAAAGGTTGGTAAATATTAGTTTGGTCTTGTTATCTACAGTCTTCTCCATGATAATATTGCCAAATAGCAGTTAGATCAGTGGTTTCACATATAAATAATATCTTGGATAGTCCATGACCTTCAAGATACTCCAGTGCTATTGCCGCTGAATAAGTAAAACAGAGGACAAGAGAAAGAGTCAAGTATTTGGAGTGTTATTCTCTCAGTGTGGTCAAGAAACTGTTGAAGCCTCCAGCCTCAGATCAGCAGGATGGTCTTGCAGAACTAACTAGCCTTTACCAGAACAAATAGATCTCCGATGGAGATTTTTGTGACTAGAGTTAAACCAGCAGAAAACTCTCTCCTCTAGTTCTGTTGCTGCCATGAAGGTGTCTGGTGCTGGAGTGTGGCTTTGCTTCCACCAGTTTATGGCAGTATTTCTGATTCTAACTCCTGTATGCTGTATGCAATACTGTACCTCTACAGACTTGCAGAACAATAAATGACATAAGCACCATTGTTACCAATTGTTTCATCCTATGTACTTCACAGTGCTTATGTTGTGCTACTAAAAACCAACCAGAGGCAGAGACAGGAAAACAGAAACTGAAACTTACCACTGATAATGCCAGAGTTTCTCCTCAAGAAAAAATAAGGACCAATAAAAAGTCATTCATGTATCACAGAATCACAGAATAACTGAGTCTGGAAGGAACCTCTGAAGAACATCCAGTCCAACTGTCTGCTCAAGGAGGCTCAGCTAGACCTCAGGGCTGTATGCAGTTGTGTTTTGAATATCTCCAAGGACAGAGACTCAACAACCTACCCAGACAACCTGTTTAAGTGTTCAACCACCCTCACAATAGAAAAGCTTTTTCTTATGGTTAGGAGGAATTTCTTGCACTTCAGTCTGTGCCCTTTGCCTCTTGTCCTTTCACTGGATGTCTGTCATTTGCGTCAATATGAACTGAATATTTTATTTATACAGTTCAAAATTGTCACCGCATATGAGAAAAAATCCCACTATTTTAGCTTATTCAGTGGAGTTGAGCAGATTTTATCCTGTTAAGCTCAGACATGTAAATTTAGTGGGATATCACTTTGTTATAAAAAGTATATTGGATTTCATTTTAGCTGTGCTTATGTTTAAGGAAATCATTGGTCATGTTGTCATTCCTTAGTTACTTTCAAACACATGCTGTGAATACCTAAATATCAAGAGTTTCTAATGAATTAATCTGAGTATTAATTCTTTATTTATTGGAGAGAGTTCATTGCTGGTAGGCTCTATTTTCTCAGTTGACCTTTTATTTCTATAAACCATCGTTAATGTGTTTTGAAGAAAAATACAAGTTTGAATATCTGCAAACCTTATCAATCCTCAAAATGATTCAGTCACTGAAAACAGTCAAAACAACAAAGAGTTATGGATTATAGCTTTAAAAAAAAAAAAAAGTCCTACTGATAAAAATCTAATAGCAAAACTTTGTACTAACAGTCATAAATTAGGAGTCTTTTAAAAACTTGAATACAAATATTTAGAAGCACCACTGAAATCTAAGTTTACAGAGAAATCACAGAATCACAGAATCGTAGTGGTTGGAAGGGACCTCAGAGATCATCGAGTCCAACCAAATAACAGGATACAAACAAGCACAATAAGTCTGAGATTTGTACATTGTTGAAAAGAAGGTATTCTTATTTGTTCAAAATGCTTCCTTCTTTCCCCTCTACTTTATGGCAACACTCTTCTCAAGATCATTCAAAGTGAAAGTTTGGTTGCTCTCATTTATCTTGTTGGAAGTATGGAAGCCCAAGATGCTACTGAAGATGCCTAGAAAATTTCTAAGGTTGTAGAGGCTCTTTCCCCAATTCCTTTCCCCCAAAGTATTTATAAAATATCTTCTCCATTTCTTATAATTATTTTAAAACAAAAACAGTTTTTAAATTATATTATAATGGATTTATAGAAATTAATCTCAAAAAAAAACTCCCTCTAAATTTTTTTTCTATTTATTCATTTTTTTGGCTGAATCCTTGCCTGACTCAATTTTCTTTATTCCAAAGGAATGGAGATGGAGAAAATGAAAGTTTTTTAGGTACATCCTGGTGCTAGATCATTCTATATTAATTCATTTCCCCATTTTAAGTGATGAATGACACAGCTGACCTGGATTTAACTAATGTACAACAGGGCAGCACACAGCTTTCTGTCCTGGTAGGTTTTCATGGTATTTGATTTTCTGTAGGTATGAAGAAGAATTTGGTCTCAGTTTAGATTTCCACCATCTTCCCAATTTTTCTGGAAAAAAAAGGACACTTTTTCAATATAGATTTTTTTGTATTAATTGAAATCTTCTGCTGTTTCATCATGGTTAGACGTAAAACATTTTTAAGTCAAAGGAAATATCAAGTTTTTGAGTTTTCTGCTTTAGTAAGTGTGTTTATAATGGTGAAAGGATGTGATGTAAGAGCAAATTGAAATCCCAAAACAGTTATATTTTGAATTATGACAAAAAGTGAAATTTGGAATGTAACCACGTTCCTTTTCTTTCACACAGTGGACACGCACATGCTTCCAATTCTGAAGTATGCACCAATGCAGTGACAGCGTAATAACTTGCTGCAGAGAGAATAACCAACACCTAGACACAAGCTGCCTCTAGAACAATAAGAAGTAACAGCTGTTTATGGTGTCCTCTTGTTTTCCTCTCCCAGGTACTGTGCCTAGCTCAACCTGTAAAAGAGTGACTATGATGGTGTTGCATCTCATCCCCAGAAATTTCCAGAGATTTGTAAATTGTCACTTGTTTGTACTATACAGTGGCACACTGATGACAGTAAAGAGACTTGTGGAGAAGGTTTGTGCAGGATGCTGAGGGGTTTGTCCAGAACAGTGGATAACCACACAGACATGTGGCTTCAAGACTTTTTCCCATTGAAACCCCATCATATTCTTCTCAGGTTTATTGAGAGAGATTTATTGAAATTGATCTATTTATGAGAGATTATCTCATAATCTTGAGTCTTCATGTGACTCTGGCCATATCGTTGTCAATACATTTGTCATTTCCCTTACCTCTGGATCATTTAGACTGAACAATTAGATGCATTTCAAATCACTTTAGAATTTGAAAGTGCTTGCCAAAGCAAAGGAAGAAGAGAGATATTTAAAATTATTTTAAAGAAAACATTGAGGTGGAAACATGTACAATCTTATTTTATTTTGCATAGCACTTCAACAACTTTAAATCAACGTTTCCTCTATTGTGTCTCTATTTTTCTTTTTTGATATGTTAAACTTAGAACTGGTACAGAGGTGAAATTACTCCTGCTTTTTATTGTATCACTTCCTTTTTAATCAGTTATGTATGAGAAAGTTTTATGACTCTTGAATTCCTGCCACTGGCTCTGTCTTTTTCTCAATCTGTCTACCTACTGAGAACATGTAGTGGAAGCTCTACAAGGAGAAGGCTGAGATATTTCAAACCAGAATCAGGATTCATCAATACGTTCTGAGAACCATGTTTAAAAAAAAAAACAAACAAAACCAAAACCCCCAAAACCCCAAACAAAACCACAAAGAAACCCACCACAAAAAAACCCCAACAACAATAGGCCATGTAATGGAGAAGTAGGGTCAGAAACAAAAAAACAAGACCTTCAAAACTGACCCCACTGACAAGAATAATCTAACTGCAAATCCAACGGCACACATATTTGTGTAAATATAAACAGAAATAATATAAAATATTATAAAAAACATAAGTATTTTCCAGAATTACCCTCTGTCTTCAGGTGTCTACAAACATCAAGAGCAGCACTAACAAAAGTAATCAGAGACAAGTGCATTTAGGCTTTTTTTTTTCCTCCTCTGTCATCCAACCAAAACACTAAGTTTCCACTACAGAGAATGGTCAAGGAGGATAAGGAATCTTATGACACGGTTTTGAACTGATCATTTTACCTATGAAGGTTTAGGTAAATATTTTCTTCCTTTATTCACTATGTCTTCTACTGAAGTTACTCAAGTGAGTATTAGTGATACCAGTGATAAATACAGGGTGATAAAACAAAAAGCTATGTGCAAAACCTTCAGAACAAAAAGTGTAAATAAAGCGTATATTTTCACCAAAACCAGATTTCTTCGAAAGGCAGTTCCCGGTTAGAATGTAGTGAATCCAACTGATGGTGAGGTGATCCTATCATATCTCCTCAAAATTATTCTTTTTTTGATACGTTCTGAGTTTTTTTCAAAGAAGAAAGGAATTTGAGGACATAAGGTACTTCATCAATCAAACAGTATCAAGCACTTTGTTCAAAGAATATGCACATATTGTGTGTACAGACTGATTTTGGACTACCATCTCCAGACAGGCAGTTCTGGTTTTCCACATCATGATAGCATATCACTGATAGCGTCAGATTTACTGAAGTAGACTTATAACTGTGTTCTTGATTGCACAGATAAAAATGAGCATATTTCTTGAACATCTTTCACTTTTGCATGGTAAGAGTCACTCCTCTGGTAATCTAGCTCTTGGGAGGGAATAATCTTCAGGCTGCAGGGACCTGTTAGCATTGTTTTAACAGGTTAGAGCAAGGTGCTTTGAAAACAGTGTGTCAAATAGTTTCTAGGAAAGAGGGAAATGGGAATATTTTCTTAGGGTGAAAAACAGAACAGAAAAGTGGGGAATTGGCATCAGGGCACTTAACAACTCTATGTTCAAGCCCAGATATTTATGATGATACCACTCCCACAGGGGAATTTGACTAGAGATGTGAATGCATCCAGAAGGTGAGGTGTGCATATACTGTCAGGATAGTTAGGGAAATACGGGCACATATGCACTCTGGAGTACACAGTGTAGATGCACGCTGTGTCCCCTACCATGATTCCTGCACATCGCTGCATTTCCCTTACCATTGCTGCTCTTCTTTCCACAATGTGACACTGCTGGCGTGCAGAATTGGAGGTTAAAAGGACAGCTTCATGGCTGTAGTGATGCAATCTGGTAACAGAATCTCTGCTGCTGAAGAAAGGTTTTGCATTTCTTCTTTAAGACTTTAGAGTGATTTCATACTATCCATGCGTTATTTTTAGGTCTTCTGATTTGGTTTTAAGTAAGTCATGAAATTTTTTTGTACTAATTTTATTTTTTAGTGCACATATTTCACTCTGCAAACATGAAGGAATCGTCATCAGCCTTCCACAGACCATAATTCCCTTTAGCATCTGGGTATATCTTGAATGATAACAAAAGAAATCAAGGAACAAAAATAAAATTTCTAGATAATGAACAAAACCTTTAAGGCTTAGGTGGGGTCATTTCTATCTGAGGTGTGGTTAAACACTTGTTTTAGCAGTACTATTTTTGTGATTTTTAGCTTGATATGAAAGCTCTTCCCACCAGCATTGATCAACTTTACATGCTTTTTTTTTTTTTCAGAAAAAATGAATATAGAATAAATGAAATCTCTAGGCAATACAGCTGATGTAAGCTAGAATGTATGTTGAACAAATTCTTTGGTAACATATAGAAAAAAACACATTATCTGTAATAGCTCTAAGTGATTTGGACATTGCATTTATGAAATACTCATGTTAGCAGAGTATTTCATAGAGCAATACAAAACCAAAATAAGAAATCTTGAATCATTATCAAACTTCTTACTGCTTTTAGATCTTATTTGTTGATTCCCTTTGAAGCCTTGATTGAGTTTGATGCTGTTAATTCATGAAATATGATGTAATCATAGTTCATAATGGTGTGAAAATTGGGAAAATAAGTGGTGCATAAGTTAAGGAAAATAGGTTTCTTCTCTTTTTTCTTCCCTTCTGCTATTTCACTGTGGTTTCTCTATTGCAATGAAAATGTTAGACAGTTTAAAAAAAAGTTTCAATGTTTTCATGGACTATTCATAGCATAGCAACAACATTTGTTTAGGAGTCTAAAAATATTTTTAAAATGCATGCTTTGAATTTTGTACTAAAAGTTGAAGAGCAAGAGAACATATGGTCAGACACTTTATGAGCCTTTAGGCTGCTAACTGCTAAAATAGCATACAGAATCAAATTGAAGACAGATAAAATCTTACTAAACAGTTAAAATGTGCAAGCAATGAGTACGTGTAAGAGCCCTGTATGCACAACAGAATGGTAGAAAACATAAACAGCTTTTAATTATTTATAAATTTTTAGAGGCAGATTTATTTATAATCTTGATGCAAATGGAATTTAAAAATCAATTTATCTGCCCCCAACAGTTGTGAAAGAGGGAAAATCCTCAGGAGTTAACTAATTGTTCCACCACTACTGCATCAGCTTCAGGATTATTTGGCAGTAGATTTTTTTTATAATTATTTTTTGTGCCTTGGGTATTAAAAGTGTCAGAGCAAGGGAAAAAGAAAGTTAAAAAAAAAGAAGTATTACAGCAAGACCCAAGAAGTCTGGTTACTGCCACAGACTGTCTGTGTGATCTTGAACAAATAATTTAAACTTCTTTCCCTGTGAAACAAGACAAAAGTATTTTCTTACTGTACAGTGATGCTGAGAGCTGATTTGATTGTGTGGTAACGAGGGATAACGTTGATTTCTTTACATGTGAAAAATGTTTTATCAAAGTATCATAATTCTGGAAGGCACACATTTCTTCATAAACATACATTAAATACTTCAAGAGTGCTATTTTAAGTAGAACATGAGCGTTAATCTATAGATTTTTTTTTCTTACAGACTTTTTTAACCACAATGTTATCGGTATTTTTATTCTTATTATTACTCCTGTCAGCTCAGTTTCTACTATGAACAGTTGTCAATTTTAATAGAAAATTATCCAGTTGAATTACTGCAGAGGTGGGTCAATATCACAATTTGGAATCAATGCTTGTATTTAATGTAAGGGCTGCTTAGTGCTAAAAGGTGTTGTCATGTTTCATCTATCTGCAGTAAGTGCATTGTTTGTTTTTGTGCTGTGATTTGTCGCTGGAGAAGAAGGCAGTTAATAGCAACCATAATTTAAACTGGTTAATTAAGATAGCCAAATTAATTTTCATCCTAAGGGCTAAAGTGGTTATAAGCTTTGGTTTCCTTTTGAGGCTATTTAGGGCAAGAAGGGAAATGGAGAGGATTGACTTTTGCTGACGAATATTCACACAGCTAGGAAGTGGGGAAATGGTCTATATCGAAGGGACCAGAAGCTATAAAGCAACTATAGTGTTGCTCTGTAGTAACAAATGCCATTGTGTTAGAACACAAGTTCTAACTTTTATCTAGTTCCACTATAATATGCAATATAGCAGAAAGATAAATAGCCACTTATATGCAAACTTCAGAAATGGCATTTTAATCACCATCTGACCATCAACAACAATTTTATTATAGGAACAAAAAGGGGTGTCTTCTATTAGGAAAAGATTCCTAAACCAGCTCTGCAAAGCAGAGGGCACGACCACAAGGAGGGCCATGGAAGACCACAGCAGAGGACCCACTAAGGATTCCATTTTATCTGCTGTTTAAATGAATGTTACAGCTTATATAAAACAACTGTGATGCAACAAACAATTGTGGTACTCTTATAGAAGGAAGTAATGTGGAACATGAAGTCATACTACCAACAACAACAAAAAAAGAAATTTAAAACCTGCAATAGTAGACTTGCTCACTATTTTATTTTTTGAAGTATCATGGAATCTGTCTGACTTAAAATTATTGTACTTATTTCATTGGATTGACAAAGTTTTCTTACATGGATTCAGAAACAATGAATTAAACCATCAGATATGTATGCTGCAGAAGCATCCCTCCAGTTTTTATCTGTCTTGTACTGAAAGACCGAGTAAAACCTAGATGGAAAAAATACTATCTTGAGAGACAAATTGAAGAATATTTCTATTTCCATATTCTTCAAATTCAAGAATACTCTATTCCAGGTATAACAACCTGATCAACCAAATTGTTATCAAAACTTAAGGTAACGGATGCCCAAGCATTGGATATACTCAAAATTTATGGAAAAGGAAAAAAAGTTGAAGGGAAACTCAAACTGCTTCCTGCCACTTACTGTCATGAATCATTTGCATGGAGTATTGCATCTGAAAATATGATTCTGATTTTATAAATTCAGTGTAATTTCTGACATTCCAGTCAGTTTGATATCATGACTCAATGATCTCAAGGGTCTTTTCCAACCAAAATGATTCTATGATTCTATGATTTTTGATAGGATGTACAGAACATTCAGAAACAGGGGAAAAAGAGATTAATTCTTGTTCCATTTAATGTTTCTCTATCTGCTATGTGTAAATAAAGAGGTACACAAACACCAGAGCTACCTGCAATTACAAAAGTAACCTGGGATTTGGAGTAGTTGATGGAAAGCCAAAGAATGTATGGTAAAAAGGCAAAAGAATTGAGGAGGAGAATGAAGCTGGTAACTTAACAGAGTCCTTTCTTCCTTCTTTTTCAGGAAGGAAATTGTCTGCATAAGTCATGCTCTTGGGCTTCCTATTTATTTCCTTGAGTTTATATCATTCACCTGTAATATGCAAAACAGAAAGGAAAGACGGTAAATTAAAAGTGGACAACATATTCTAGCTTAATTTTCTCCAGAACAAATCTAAGTTTGGCTAGCCAAAAATACCTTGAAAACTAAATCAACACGTGGTTAGATTAATTTTAAACATATCCTGCTATTCTGAAATAAAATGTCAAATGAGGCACAACCACTGACTCCTGCCATCACCTTTCCCAGAACAAGTGCGATATACACTATGTTACACTAACAACTAAAACTACCTTAGTCGTCAAAGAAAAATTATCACCATTTGTAGGGGAAGATAGAAGGATGAGCTTTAAACTAATTAAGGCCATTTGATTTTAAAATTCTGAAGACTGGATGCAAGCTAGCAAAAGGAAAATAGGATATTAACCAATGACTGTGTTTAACTAACGAGACAGATCTCTGTGACCTCTTTGAAGCACCTTGAAAACTGTGGCAATACTTTTTAATCTTTGCCTGCACAATAAATTATTAACCCTGGTATAATTTTTCTGTATGTAAGGAGAATTCATCAGAGGGCTTTACACTGAATGGTAAACATGGCTTACCCTAAAACTTTTAAAGGTCTTCTGTGAACTTTAACCCTGAACATGTGGAATAGAACTGTTCACATAACTAAAGATATACAGACTGTTTGATCTATTCTGCAATTGATAGGGAGGTGAAACACACTTGGTACTTTCTGGACTGGCAATACACAGTTGGATTAGAGCAGAGTCTGATCATAATCAACCAGTGTACCAGCAAAGTACGAGCATTGCAGAAGTAGTATCTGCCTCTGTTTTAATATGCTGACCCTTATTATCTTACTGCTAGGCTTCATAAATTCTAGTTGCTTACCTTAGCTATGTGGTAGATTTATCTGGAAATCAGAAGAGAACAAACGACCAATAGTTCAAATAAGATGCCCAGAAAAACAAATCATTATTGCATCAAAGGAACATATTTCCATGTATCTGGAGTGCAGCCCAGTTGAAATCAAACAGAACCTGAGTAATTCTGCAGTGACTGACTCACTGGCACAGAAAGTACCTACAAAACATGATGCTGAGAAGAGGAAGCTAAAAGAGAAAGCCAAGCAGAAAAGATGCAGTGATAGAGATAATTAAATAATTTGTGAGAATATTCTGCCTTAATACGAGTGACAGGGAAAGTGACTTCTGGCTAGTTAAATGATCCATGCTCTTCTTTCTGGATTGTAGCTTTTAGACACCTGCTTGGTAGGACCAAAGGCATGGATAGATTTGTCTGGCGGGTTGGGCCAGCAGCAGCAGAAATCAAGCCATGGATCAAGAGCTGGGCAGAGAAGCAAAACAAGTGTAAGAAACTGAAGTTAAAAGATATTAAAAAGAAGCATATAGAAAAGTACAGAAAAAGAGACTAGCTTCAGTCAAAAAAAAAAGAAAAAAGAAGAAAGAAGAATGCTTCACAAACCTAATCAAATATTTCAAAAAATCAGTCCTTCCAAATTGGGCCATGACTGAGCAGAATGGATCAGGGAGGGAAACTTGCCCCTAATATGCAGTCAGTGGTCTGGACAAGAGTTATTTAATCAGATCAGCTAACAGTCAAAAGATATATCTTTGCCCATCTGTGGTAATGAAGAGCTGCATAACAAAATACCTTCTGTATTCTATATCCAGGAAAAAAATAGTCAATGTGCCTTCCTGCCTTGAAGTTTGTATCTGTCTTACCTATGACTTGAATTACAGTAATGTTATTGGGCACAACATTAAGCTGATGCTTCACTGTATAAAATGAAGCAAAATCAACACTGTCTCAATCAATAGATACAGGAGAAATCAGAAAAAAATAAGAAATAAAGTCACTAATTCCATATTACAGTCTTGGAACTGAAGCACATGTGAATTTCCACAGTCACAGAGGAGAACGGTGGCAGAGCTAGAATGAAGGTGAGATCCCCTGCATGTGAGGAAACAGCTGTTAATAACTACTGTCAAATTGTCTCTTTTTGACTATGTTATTTTCCAGTCATTGGAGTATTTATGTTGTGTTTGATAAAAGAAGGCAGTGATACCAGAAGATATCTCCTCTTGGGATGATGTGGGGAACATGCTAAGCATGCTGACGTCAAGCTCTCTTTTCTCACCCTGAAAAGGACAGAAATGCAGAGAAGTGCTTGTGATCCTCTGATTTATTTACCAGGCCCCTGAAATGTGGAATGAGGAGGAAAAAGAAACAACTGCAATTTTACAGGTACATTGTATCAGCTGGGAGATCTTACAAATTAAAATCCTCCATGCAATTTTGGAACGCAAAACTGAAAAGCACAGACGCATCTAGGGAAAATAAAATAAAACCTATTATTTTGTCTGTAGTAAAATATTCTATAGAAAAGAATAACAAACAGGTGTTAATGGGACTGGTTTTTTTCTGGTTTTGTTGGTGGTAGTAGTTGGTGGTGTTTTAGTTTTCTTCTGTTTTGTTCTGTTTTTTTTAATTTGCATTAACTCTTGACTTCACTTCCTTGATCTAATCCCAATTTCCTGAAGAGAGGACTAGCCATATGTGTCTTTGTATACTGAATTTAGCAGGTCAGCACTGGCAACAGAATCTGCAGTGAACCAGATACGCTCTATTAAGTGCTTCTTGCCATTTTATGAGTCCCTGCGAAGCAACCCTTAAGGCTATTCAAGCTACAACAGGCATATTGCTCTTACTGCTCTTTATTTTATTATGAAGTATTAAAGTAATATTTTATCAGGATCGAATAAAATATACATCTTTCACTTTGTGAATCTTGAAACCCTGTTAGAAGAGTAAGAGAAGTTTTAGCTTACCAGCTGTCAATCCAACCCCTGGCCAATAAATTAGTTTAATTCATTTTATGGCAGAGCTTTTCTCTTGCAGGGATTATAGGTGCTGCAAGGACAGTGTAAATATCATTCTAAGCAACTCTCCTGATGGAAGCTCAGTAAAGTTAAACAAATAATTTTTTTAATTATAAAAGATATAAAAGAAGAAGAGAAATCAGAGATTTAACTGGTCGAAAGATGAGAAGCTTTTTGTCTTTTCTTCCTCTGTAGTCAAGAGAAAGAAAAAACAAGGAAGTGCCTCCATCCAAGAAGGTTGTCCTATCTGTCTGGTATAATTATTTTAAGATGAGATTATTTGTTAATTGAGGGCCTCTCTCTCCACTGTATGTAGGAGTAGTTGATAAAACTACCTCAGACCACACCACTAACTTTAAGCTGACTAATACTAGAAGAATTGACTTTTGGTGTTCGCAGCTGCGAGTCATAAGAGAGATTTCTGCAGCACAATATACAAACAACTGAAAACTGGTGGAGTACTAAATTACCACTGCTTGCCCCGTGGCCAGTTGTCCTGATTTGAGGTAAAAGAGAACTAATTTGCTGTTTAGCAACTTTACTTTTCAGTTAAGCCTCTTCTAACTGACTGAATTCTCTGAAACTAACAGCATATTGTTCAGACAGTGTTTGCTTCCAGAGTGGTAAGACCTGATGTTTATAATTCATGCCAAGGCATGGTATGCAGAGAGGCTCCTGTTTATATTTATAGCCATAACAACCGAGGTCAGTTCACTTTGTTATATGTCCCATTGGAGGTTTGGAAACAGAAGAGCGTAGAGGGGTCCCACCTGTGAGGTGGAGCACACAGTAAAGGTGACCCAAATCTGATCAACAGGAGTATTCCATCCCATCTGCCCCATGGTCATTATAAAAGCTGAGGGATCAAAGTGTCAGCCCTCTTTCTTCAACGGCTGGCTTTTCTGCCTTCAATGCCTATCCATGCATTCCTGAATCCTGAATCCAGATCCAGAATCCAGGTCACATCCATCCCTGAGTCCAGTCTGGAACTATCCCCATGTCTGCTGGTGACGTGATCATCACCCTGGGAGCTTGACATGGTTTTGTATATATTGTATATATTTCATTATTTTCTTTTTTGATATTATTATCTTTTGACATACTTTTGACAAACAAGTACTAATTTCTAATGAGATAAACTATTTAAAACAGATAAACTATTTAAAACTATTAAGACCCAAATCTGAGCAGTTTTAAATGTTTGAGAAATATGAATCTGTAGCTTCAGTTTGAGCACATTTCCAATTACAAAATCTTTTGCAGAACAGAAAGTCAGCTGCAATTTAATATAATTTTCAAGTGGAGAGCAAGGGAAAAGTAGAATGTATCAGTGTTTACTTCAGAAGTCACAATTCTGTCACTTGATATATACATATATATTACACACAGAGACACACATTTGGAAAGTTGATGGGGTCTTCTTCCAAAAAAAGGAAAACAAGACCTAGGTTCCAACTCTGATTTTTTAATTCTTATTAAAGGTTCAGAATTAATTATTACGTATGTAAACATTTTTTTCTTTGGAAACTAAACAATTCTGGCCTTATATTATTATTTAGTTGTATAAAAGTGGTTTTACACTGAAAAATGACACCCAAAATATTTTTTTGTGTGCTTGGTACATAGAGATACAGACAGATAAAAGCTGGATTGCCTTTATTATTTTGCTTTCTTCCAACTTTAACAGGACATTATACATTGATTCTATTATTTAAAAAAAAAAAAAAATCAGGGCATTGTATCAGTTTGTGAGGAAGTCTTGTGAGAACACTCAAAGGAAAAGTGCCAGATTCCAGTATGATGTGCAGTTCAAAAATAGGCATTTAGCCCCTGGTATGTACTCTGGTAAACCCCAAAGGGCAGCCAGTTGCCTCAGAAAAAAGCTGAAAACAGCCACACAGTGAGAGGGGAACTTGCAGTGTGCTATCATTGGTAGCTGTCACTGAGGACCACTTAACAAGAAAATCCTAAAACAAGTCATTGAACCTCATTCTACCACTGGATTACATGTAAAAAATTTTTGTTAGTTTGCAGCACCCTCCTGGAGGTAAATGTGTAGTCTTTTGTCGGGCAGAGTGACATTCTCACATTGACAGCCCAGCTTTTAGTTGGCCTGCACACGGGTGAGACATAGAGTTGGTCCCCTCTGCAGCTTTTATGCCAATGCTCAATGTCTCATGATTGCTTTGTGGTGGGGTTTGTTCCCTTCTCACCTACTGGCACTGTGTGCCACCTTGGAAAGACAGGCACGTAGGGAAAGGGACTGGAGGAGGAAGGTTATGATTTGTAGCCCCATGTTTTTGCTCTTTTGGGGAAAGTGTGCCTACTCCTAGGAGTGTTGAGGTATTTTTCAGTATTCGTGTGAGACATGTAGCACTGAAACCAGACTTCTCAGTGAAATTCAGTGTCTTCTCTTTGCTTTCAACAAGAGCTTCTCTTCCACAGGTAGTTTCCAGCCTAATACTTCAATTCACAATGAGGTCAAAAGAAGAACATGAATTCAGGTAGTTTGGCCAGATGCATCTCCCTACATCTGTGCTCCAGCACAAAGCAGTGTCTTCTCCTACTGAAGTGCATAACAGCCACTAGATTAAAGTTTACTAGGCAAAACTGTGAAGAACTCTTAATGGCTAGATAAAAACCACACTTAAACAACTTGTGGATCATATCCTGAATGCTTCAAAGTCCTGCACGTGAAAAGAGAATCCTTCATGGACCTGTAACACCTTTAAGGCTAAGCAGAAGATGACCAACATTTTTCATTCCTACAGTTTTGAATTTAGGGACTTATTCTTACTTAAGTCTGCTTTAGCTGCTAAGTTCTCTTTTGGACCCAGCTGAAAGTTTATTTCAAGGTACTAGAACTGTCAGAAAACAAGGCCAAAATTGAGAGTATTGGTTCAACAACAGACATATTTACAGTTCACACTGACCTTATATGTATGCAAGTAAAAAATATTCAAGGTAGGATTCAAGTTATTATAGCAGAGTATAAAATTGTACTCGTGAGAGTTGACCTTACTATACTCTCAAGGTGAAACAAAAAATGAAATTGCCAACAAACATATTACATCTAGTGATTAAGTGGCTTTTTATACACTATTGGGAACACTGGGACAGACAGTTCTGATGGGAAAGACATGATTACTTCTGATTACTGTACTATCCCACTGCAGAGGTCTGATACCAGATTTCAGTGGAGAAATAGTCACAATAAATATGGGAAGTATATATCATGCAACCATCATAAGTATACACAGCTACAATGACATTGAGTTACATATCATGAAAAATTACACATGGGTTGTCTGTTTGCAAGGTTATTTTTATACTTACTGCATTTATGCCACAGATATGAGGGTCTTCAGAGCTCAAGCATTTAAAAGAAAGATATATTGAAAGAAAAAAAAGTGTCCTTGTGTGAGGCTTTTAAAAATTAAATTAATGCTATTTTATCATGTTTTAAAATACCAAAACATGCTGCACACTGTTTATTATAATGAGTTACTAAACTTGGTGTCAGGAGAGGTATGAGGAAGGACTATTCATTTGCTATCTTTACTGTTGTAACTGTGAAAGGATGGGCTTCTTCAAATGATATGTGAGAGAGGGGAGCTCTGCCAGATGATTCCTTTCTGTATTTCAAGCTTATTATACTTTTGTACTTGCTGCCTGCATAGGTTGAAAATGTATAGGATGAAAATGCACGCTCAGGCTCATGTAGTTAGTTACATGAATCAGGGAGTAATATTTTGTAAAGCAGTATGATGTGTTGGGACATTAAAAGGAATCATTAGGAGAAGTAAATATTTGAGAGGTGAAAAGTATGTCCAGAGTTCTGGCACTCATAAGATAAATAAAGAAAGCACAGGAATGCGTGACCATGAATTTTACAACTACAGCCTGTGCAACTATCATTCAGCAAACATTCATTACCATTATTAATAACGTGACATAAAATAGAAAACAGTGGACCTAATCCATATACTTGGCAGATAAATGAAATAGCAGATGGCACTTTAGATGGGATGGGGGAATACCCGGCAGATACCAGCACTGCCTGGCTGTAGACCCAGCATTTATATAAATGAGTGAGACAAAATCTGGACCTAGCAAAGACCCTACATGTATACACTTGTGCACAATTATTTTTGTGTCTGCTAGGCAGATCATAATTCTGGCTACGACATTCTCTCCACCTCATCTGGGAAATGTTCCAGCCATGTTCAAACTAGGGCTCTAGCAACACAGCCACATATAGTTCTGCTTGGGAACAGAAGATGACAGCAGAAGATTGGCAGGGTCCTGCCCAAATGTGTGCTCTCTGTGACACTAAGGAGCAATCTAGTTCTTGCCTGTCTCTTGAAATAAAGCAATATGCTACCCACAATGTGTCACATAAACCTAATGCAGCTTCCTATGTGGTATAATGGTTGTGTTGTTCCTAATTAAGCATTTTTTCAGAGGACTTTGTTAATGGATCCTGGTGCATTCACACATGGGTGCACTTTACAGTCATCCATACAAAGTAATCCATACAACTGTAGAGTTTATTCCACCTCACATAATGACCTTTTTTTATTCTATGTCATTTAAGAGAAAGAAGAAATAGTTGAAACTTGTGTGATCCTTTCTATTGGTTGCAAAAATTCAAATGTTCCTGAAGACCAGAAGACACAATGATAGACCATTAGTAAGACATATCCAGTTGAACATACCTAAGTTATTTATGTGAATGATGTTTCACTTTAGAGAAAAAGCTATTCTAATAGTAACTTCCCAAAATCCAGAGAGTTCTGAAGTCCCAGGATCCTTTTTCCATTGTTTGGAATTTCTAGACTTGATTTGATTGCACTCACTGAAGAAACCTTTGATAATGCAAACATTTCACTGGTACATGAAGTACATAGGCACAATTGTATTACAAGGGAGAATTCTGATGAAATACTGGTAGGCATAAAACAAAAATTACATGAAAGCTTGCTTGAAGTAACTCCATATATGATCTAGCTTCACTTAATTTTGCATGCACACAGTTATTAAATCTCTGGCTGATTTTGTTGGCATATTTAAAAAATTAACTTAACTTCAGGACTAATGCTAATTTTGCAGAAGACAGTGATGCTTATTCCACAGTGCTCAGAACTAGAGCTTATTTAAAAAGTTACTTTTCTGTTATTCTTATATTGAAAATAAATATTTTCTTAATTTTGCCCATTTTAATTCAGGATCAAAATACTGCAAATATGCAAACAATAATTCTACTAGATTAACCCGTATTACTTTTGAAGGTTAAAGAAATCAGCATTATAGAAATTATTTTCATGGTATTAGTGTTTTACCTCATAATAGTCTCCTGAACTCCAGTTCCATGTTTACTAATTCTTAAATGTTTTGCGGCCTTGTTAAGAGAAATGGTTAACTGCCATCTTTGTAGCCATAAGAACAAAGAAATCTTTGAAAACTTATGCAGCATTTATTTTGAGAACAAATTTTCTGTGGGGGCTGCTATTATATCTGTAAGTCCTGCAGCATGAAGATATTTCACACTAGGGCAAATTTGGGTAGAAAATACTGATGTAAATTTTCCCTTGCTAGTAAAAACAGTGAGGAAAATTCTATAGGTATTAACGGTGATGAAAGTGCTTATTTTGATAGAAAAACACTCATTTTTACCTTTACCTGAGTAAAGTAAGTCCTGTCTCTTAATTTGTCTTCACCATTATGGTGTTCTTTGGGAGATTTGGGTCAGCAAGTAGCCAAATCTATTTGTATTTTAATTCCCCTATGAATAGCTTAAGTCATTGCCTGGACTTTTCGGAAAGTGATCCATTAAGAGTAGAAGTATAGTGAAAGCAGTTGGATTCAGTGTCAGTTAAAGATCCTTACTTGGATCCTTACAAGTCATGATCAGTCTTGTAGGTGTGTAAATACTGCCAAATGACCAGTGTTCAGAACGCAGAGCAGATAATCCTGAATAATAACCTTACTTATTTAATCTTTCTAGACAAGAAATAAGCATGTAGAATTCTCATGTTCCTCTAGTACTGTTAGGCTTTGAAAAAAAATTCTGTAAGAACAATGCACAATACTTAACATTTTCTTGGCTTACTGCGAGATAATACTGCAAAGAAAAAAGTGTCTGCAGAATAATGAGAAGAGCTTAAGCTTGAAAATTATACATCTGTTTCACTCCCTTTCTTTCTCAATGTAAAACTGTAGTGCAGTATTTAATATTCAGGCTAATTTACCACATCAAATGAGTTTAGTAATTTATCAACACATTCTATTTTTCCCATTTTGCTTAATGCTGCACAAGAAAAAGATACTTGAATTGTTCTGCGTACATCTCTCCACCCACTTCTTCTGCTGGAAGCTTTTTAGGGCACTTAGTGGTAGGGAGATGAAATACTCAGGCAGGAGGGAAATAAATTTCCATCTCCCACTCATTGGAAGAGTACACTGAGCACTGAGTGGTTCAGAAGGAGACTCCTAGAGAAATAGAGCAAGGCAAAATGTTAGTTGCTAAACAGTCACAAAATTTACTAGGCTGAAAAGGAACAACTTCAGAAGAGACTTGAGTCTTAATAACTACCCTTCAGACTTGGGTCCTTCATGCAGGGCTCTGAACTGTTAGCCCTCTTCAGGAGGTAAGTCCACCTTCACATGAAGATGAGAGACTTCATTCCAGTAGATCCAAGGCTAGAGCTGCCATGCAGCAGACCAGCGAGCCATTTCCAAATTTCTGTCTGAGTGGCAGGGCTTAGGGAAGCTCAGGAAGGACCAAGAAGGACAAATGTTTGATGTTAATGCAGCTCCCAACTCAACGAGCAGACAGTACATGGGCTGAGGCCTTAGTTGAGACGTGCCGGGATACTTCAGCTACATTGGTGCGCTCGGGGCCCTGTCACTGAAATTTCTGAATCTTATATTCAAATACCAGGACATCTGCAAAGATCTAAAAATGTCAGTTAGGCTACCAAGACCCTTTGTTAATCTCGAGCTCTTTAGAAAGATACTATATATTATAAGAAATAATTTAAAAATAATCAACCTTATAAAAATATCCATTTTCAATGACCCAATCATTATTCAGAATTAAAATAACGGTTAATGGCAATGAAGGCATTTAAAGGGTGGTAGTTTTCAATTACTGAACAGAAAAGGAGGGTGAGAAAGGTTTGGCAGTAGAACAAACACTATTGTCAGGAGGAGTTATAACATTTTGGACAGCAGTCATGCGCAGAGTGTTGTATTGGTCTGATTAATTCGGAAGTGCTATATTGCAAGGAGTGTGACAGATAAACCAAGAACTTTCCTATTCTTGATCTAAGATCCATGACAAAAGCACATGTGCACATGTGCATCACAAGGATAATTATTTACTAGTGGGAATTTGAGAAAAATATTTCAGTAGACCGTGAAAAAGATGGAAAGATCTTTTTGTCAATTCTGAAGCTACTTTCTTTAATCGTATGCAACACTAGTGCAACACAAACCAACCTTTTTTTTGTTTTTTTTTAAGCTTGTCGGAAGGACTCAGTCACATAACTGCAAAACATCCTGATGTTAAGCCTACAGTAGTGTAAGAGAGTCCTTAAATATTTCCTCAAGCTATGTTGCCAGCAGGACCAAGTACATCTAATATTATTAAGAGCAGAAATCTGCACCTACAGTCTTGGAAATCTTTTCATTGCTTCCTTCAATTACTAGCTTTGAGACCCAGCTTTTCTTCTTCTTCAAATCCTCCTTAATTATATTATTACTAAAAATAAGATAGCATACCACCTACTGCAAGAAGGTACACATTTTAATTTTGAATGTCACAAAGGAAAAAAAGAAAAACTGGAATCAGGAAAGTATAGGTAACACTTCACTGCTTCTTCCCACAACATTTAGCCATCTCTTTTTTTTTTAGTCTATTTACAGATTATCCGCCACTGTTCTAAGTTCTTCAAAAATTCCAAACCCTTCTTTTTTTGCTGCCTTTCTATGATTATAGTGAAAATAAATAGTAACAGCAACTCCTGATATGCATGCTTAGTTTTTACTAAATAGTTTACATAGAACTGGCCAAATAGGCAGAAGATATATTTACTGAATGCAATGGACGATGCATTTTAAAGTATTCTGGAATTTACCAAGTATCAACAATATTTGACTACCTATTCTCTGGAGATGTTTGAATACTGGAAAGCAAGTAGACTGTTTCTGAAATCATTTGGGGGAAATAAATTGAAATTTATCATTTTGCTTAGTTGCCAAAAACTAGAGTAGTGTCTACATAAATATTTTCATGTAACCAGTGCAGAAGATGTAGAACCATTCTTTTTGTTTACTGGCTGAGTCTGTTTCAGACTGAAAAAGCCTGAAATTTTGTCCTTTCTTTTCTATTGATATATAGAAGATACTGCCTCTGCCTAAAAACTTTGTTAACCCTAAAGTCTACTGAATTTAAACAGCTGAATCAGTGAGATTAGCTCAGGACTATGCCACTTCTGCAATGAAAAAAAGGTCAACAGAAATATTGGAGACAATCATTAGTTTCCTGAAAAGTCCCTCATCTCATTCTGTGTAGGGTGGGAGGAGCTAGTTCTTGCCAGTATTTTACCAAAACTCTAAATCCTAAATGCAATTGCAGAAATGAACTAAAAATTAGGGGATTAAATTTCCCATCAGTCTTTCACCTGTCCTAACCCTTCATATGTATAGCATTAAAAAAAAAAATTTTTTCTTTTGGATGGCATTTGCAAGCTCCCTCTTGCATAAGTAAGGTTTGTAGTTTGGCCGTTTTTTTGCTTGTTTGTTTGTATGCTTTTTTCAAAAATGGCTATGCCATTGACTGTTTTTGTTTTACAGGGAGGTTCTTCATTCAAATTGTAATAATATTTTCTCCATTTGGACTAGGAAATAAGGTTGAGAATAAAAGATAACTCTCCAGAACTGCAGTACCTCAGCTTGGATCTTTTTAAAAGTCGCTCGAAGACACTTTTTTATTAATGCAGATAGGCTACCACAAGACTAGGACACCCATTAATAAGCAAACCTTCAAGCCTGTTGTAAGGCTTGAGAACACCGCTTCATTCACATTTAGAATTCCTCTCATATCTGCACTGTGCAAAGTAAACTCTCAGCTTTAAATTCTTGCAGCAAGTTGTATTGTATTTGCATAAACTTGTAGCAAAAGACTACTATTGCCTAGACTACTTTAGAGAGGCTTATATATACTACAAACCATATAGTTCACTGTCTCTTGTAGAAATGAGTGTTCCACATTTATATACAAAAAATGGTTATACATCACGAGGATATGCATCACTGATCTTAATGATGAAAGAGATACTAACATGAAAACAAGATCATATGAAAAATATTTCTCCATGGTCATAGAATCACACAATCATTGGAAAAGACCTTTAAGATCATCGAATATAACTGTTAACCTAACACTGCCAAGTCCACCTCTAAACCATGTCCCTAAGTGCCACATCTACATATCTTTTACATACCTCCAGGGATGGTGACAACCACTTTCCTGGGGAGCCTGTTTCAATGTTTGACAACCCTTTGGTGAAGAAATTTTTCCTAATATCCAGTCTAAACCTTCCCTAGCACAAATTTAGGCCGTGTCCTGTTGTCCTATCACTTCTTACTTGGGAAAAGAGACCAGGCCCCACCCTTCTACAACCTCCTTTCAGGTAGATGTAGAGTGCGATAAGGTCTCCCCTTAGCTTCCTTTTCTCCAGGCTAAACCACCACAGTTTCCTCAGCTGCTTTTCGTAAGACATGTGCTCAAGACCCCTCACCAGCTTTGTTGCCCTTCTCTGGACATGCTCCAGAACCTCAATATCTCTCTTGTAGTGAGGGGCCCAAAACTGATCACAGTATTTGAGGTGTGGCATCACAAGTGCTGAGTACAGGGAGACAATGACTTCCATAGTCCTGCTGGTCGCACTATTTCTGATACAAGCCAGGATGTTATTCACCTTCCTGGCCACCTGGGCACACTGCTAGATCATATTCAGCTGGATGTCGACCAACACCCCCAGGTCCTTTTCTGCCACGCAGCCTTCCAGCCACTTTTCCCCAAGCCTGTAGTGCTGCATGGGGCTGTGGTGACCCAAGTGCTGGACTCAGCGCTTGGCCTTGTTGAACCTCACCCCATTGGCCTCAGCCCATCAATCCAGGCTGTCCAGGCCCCTTTGTAGAGCCTTTCTACTCTGAAGCAGATCAACACTCCTGGCCAATTTGGTGTTGCCTGCAAACTTACTTAGAGTGCACATGATCCCCCTTTCCAGATTATTGATAAAGATACTAAAGAGAACAGACCCCAGTACTGAGCCCTGAGGGAACACCACTTGTAACTGGCCACCAACTGGATTTAATGCCATTTACCGCAACTCTTTGGGCCCCTCCATCCAGCCAGTTTGTTACTCAGCAAAGAGTGCGTTCATCCAAGCCATAAGCAGCCAGTTTCTCCAGGAGAATGCTGTGGCAAATGGTGTCAAAGGCTTTAGCAAAGCCTTTGGTCATAACTGTGTCTTGCAGAACAAAAAACATAGGTAAGGTTTCATGATCTCCTTCAAATATCGCAAATATTCAAATCCTTGGTACTTGAAAATCTGATTATTCAAAACTATTCCCTATGCATTCTCCAGATTTCTGAATTTTAAACCTTACTCAGCTCCCTCAATTAGGATTCATCCTGCATAGGATTTTTCTTCTATAGCGTAGTTACTTAGTACCCGACCTTTGCATTTGAGACAAAAATCCAACAACCTGTTTTGAAAAGCCTGGCCCAAGTGAAGGTCATGACAACATTCCTACTGTCCGCAGTGAATTCATGATCCCATCATAAGGGAACAAACATTTTATCTATTTCAGACAGTACTGGAAGGCAATCTTTCAGAGCATTTACAAAACATCAGAAAATGTATTTCAGTTTAATAAAAATTAATTATTTTATTGCAACCCTTTTATTTCTTATTTAAAAATGCACAAAACAAAGCAAGCTTCTTATAGAAAAGTTTTTGGAATAGATAAATTTTATTTGTTCATTTCAATATAATTCATAAATGGAACGTTTGTGATTTAACCAGAAATAAAAAGAGAAAAAACCAAACAATACACTTCTAATGGAGAGCTGTATTTTCACAGACTGATATAATTGTATCTTTCGTGCTTGTGTACAAGGCAAGCACATTTTAACACTAATCACACACTTACCACTGGAAAGCATATTATAAATACATTAAGACATTCTTTAAAGCGACCTGTGGAGTGGAAGGGAAGAAGTTAAGTTTTTAAATCTTTTCAGATTTTAGTCACTGTATAGAATTGAGGCAAGAAATATTTAGTGTTTACATGACCTAATAATTAACCTTTTAATAGTAAAGAAGTACCACATTTTTTGAAGACATATATCTGGAAGAAAACACAACTTCACTATGACTGATTGCTGAAGGCTTGGTTGTTTAACCTTAACCTTATTCATGCTCAGTTTGTACAGGGAATATATAATTTGGAAAAGGACCTTATGATGAAAGATGTGATATAAATGTTCTATGTTTATTTTTATTATCATTGTAGCTAATATCTGTTACTCAATTATAATGATCAAATACTTCTTCAACCCCAAACAATGCAGTAATGAAATGATAAAAGTTTTTTATTTGTAAAATTTTGATTTGGTTGATTAAACAATTAGAAAGCATGTATGCAAATATAAAATACATCTTCCTTTATTTTACAAGGCAATGCAAAATTTGAAAAAAGTCAAGCTGTGCTTCACTTATCATCAGGAGTGAAAGCTCTACTACTGACTCCTGAATAAAACTCTGATTCCCAAATGTGTTATTATGGATCTGCTTAGGTAGATGAACTAGTTAACAAGCGATTGAATTGTCAATTAAAAAATAAAAATATATTGGACTTTATCTTTTTTTTAATAATTCTATTCAAAAAAAAAGGAAGAAAGGTTTTTGTTGTCAATTAATCATTTAAAAATGTGGCTCTCTAGCATTTGTGTGCCTTTCTATCACCTTTACAGTGGAATAAGCTTCTCATTTACACTCTGGACTATATTAGAAGTTTTGTTTCAATGGAGAATTTAAAAAAAACCAGTGACTGTAAGGACAATAATATATTTTTTTTTGACATATATGTGACAAAATAGAAATAATAGTTAATATCAGAACAAGATAGAAATGTGAACTGTTTTTCCATAAAATGTGTGATTAAAAAGGAAGAGGACACATGAAGTTCTTTCATTCTCACTTCATTCAAATAAGTTTGAGGTGACTTGGGGGAAGGTGAGGGAAAGGCACCCCATCTCACCAAGCCATCACCAAGGGAGGTAAACACAGAGACAGACAGTTACTTCCACATTTCAGTTCACTCCAATTCTAGTTGAACTGCTCTCTAAAAGATTACAAAGTGGAGTGAAGCATTGAGAAGTTTAGATGAGATATTAAAATTTAAGTCATCTAAAATTTAGTCATGAATTTGGTCTTATGCAATGATATTGTTATTTGTCTTGAAGCTATCTGCATTGGCTTTCTTTGAATTAATGACAGGACAATGCTAGAGTGTTATAAAGCAAACATGAGCAACATAGAAAATATGACATATGTTCGGGTATGAATAGTATTTGTGCTTAATATTTATTTATTCCCTTGCTAGGGCTTGCTTTTCCTTTTGCTGACTTTTCATGCCCTTTTCAGCTACTAAATCAATATACTAAGATATATTAAAGAAAGACCCAAGAAGAGTATATTTTCATCAACAAAGAATTGCTTGTGAGAATTTTCATAGGTAACCTGTATCATAACACATTAATAAAATAAACATTAGCATTGTGCTGTGCAGAACTGGGCATAAAAGAAACTCAAGTCCCATAAGAACACTGCTTCAGTGGAAGATGATGCTGAAGTTAATTGACTAAACCAGCCGCCACTCTAAGTAGCTCTAACAGTTCAAGGATTTTTCTTTTTCCCTGGTGAACAGCCATTGTTAATAATTTTTCACAGAATATCAGGCTACTATTTAAATAAACAAATAATTCCTACTTTAAAGAGTTTGTGGGCATAGCAAATACAGTGAAGTGTCATCCCAGCAGCATCATAAGGTGCATATTCTAAGCAATTTGCCAATTCAGCAATAAGCAAGGAGTCTAGAGTCTCTGGTGGTACTCAGGAGACTGAGAAGCCATTTTAAACAAGAATTAAAGGAACTGTACCACTCTCAAAATCCATCATCATATTGTATCCACTTGGTCTGGAACCTTGCTTATTTTGAAAACCCACAACATAAATCTGTACACAAAAGTGTAAGTAACACAGCTGCAGGACATAACAATCAAGCTGTCCAGAAACATGCTCATACATTTGAATTTTTTTTCCTGACATAAATTTTTAAAATTGTAGTAAGTATTTTTTAGATTCCCATGAAACTATGAGTTATTAGCTGTTTTGTGAAAGAGGGCTAAGATATTTTTTTTTGCATCTTTTTTGAGGATGTACTTAACAAGCCAACATCACATGAAGCGTATCCAAAGAATATAATTTTGGACTACAATCACTGTAATGTTTTAAGCTAAAGCAAATAAATGATTTGGCTCTTCAACAAAGGGAATTGTTTTCAGCTGACTTTGAACAGAAATAAAGTTATAATATTCTTATATAAACACCAGAATATAGTTATTTTTTCAAAAAACAAAAAGAACTCTCAAGTGAAGGTTAGTTTAACCCTAAATGCTCATGCCTATTTCTGAAAGTTTGGTTTTCCATCTCAGCTCTTATAAAACATTCAGGAATAAATACAAAAAGAGTTTTAGCTACTTAATAAATAGTAATGGACATCATAAAACTGCCCTGGATAAAATGCAAGTACCAAACTGTGAGTTAGAATCATAGTTTTGAGTAAAAGAAGCCACAGAATTATTTCAGTAATTAATTAGGACCTGAAAAGCATGGAATCTAAGGGTCAGACAAGGGTATCCCATAGATATGAATTTTCAATTATATAAACCCACACTTTTCTTTCCTCTTTACATTCCACTGTAGTTGAGCCTAATATGTGCAACAATTAGCTTTTTGAAGAACTTCAGGGAGAACAAAGAGTTAACAGTTTGACATGTAGGAAAAAATCTTACTGAATTTTTATTTGTATATTTCCAAGTAGCACACTGGTTTATTGAGAGCGATCTTTAACAAAGAGCAAACTGTATCTTTAAATACTTTGTTTGTGGAGGGACACAACCCAGAACCACTGTTAAAGTAGCAGCTCAGGACATGTGTTGAGACAGTCTTGCTGATAGTAAATTAGTACTGGAATTATATTGCTACTGTGTTCTCAAGTGACTGATTCTACTAAACATTTGTTTGTAGAAATTTTAAATCATCACACTTGAGACCTATGTCTGACATGAACATAGTCAATACCATGTAGAGATAATTTATTATGAACTTTGTAATACTTGAACAAGCATCATAACCCAAGAAATCCTGTTAAATAAAGTAGCTGTTTTTATTCTTCTAGAATGAAAATTTAGTGTTGCAGTGTGTTGTCATCAGCTGAGATTAATCACAGTAATGACATGTTTCTCAGTAAGAACATTATTTAGAATTTTTTGAATATGGACCAGGAAGAATGAGTTTCTAAGTCAAATATTATAAACATTGACATATGGTAAACAACTCATCTGAAAAGTAGGTCTGTCATGATTTCTATTTGTTTGGAAAAGGAAAGTACCAAAATGAGGATGATACCATAGGCAACTCTGTGGCAAAGGTTTATCTACAAAAATGCTTGACAATTTAATATGAAAAATTATCTTGTTTGGGAAATTAGAGGCTGATTGAGCTAAATAAATTAATCTATTAAAAAATCAAAACATTTATGAGAAAAAAACTGCATAAGTGGTGAGTGGCTTTTTAGTATTAAAAAAGACAGGTTATATAACAGATCCACATTTGGGTTTATCCAGAAGAATCATTAAAACGTGAATTTTCATGTGCATGTGACAGCACCAAAATATCGTGACCTGTGTAAGCAAAAGCCTCCAACATCAGAAGTATTGCAAATCTGTTGCTTTACCTATTTTTCTAGTCCCCTACATTGTTCACATTTTATAGTCATATGATTTTGTCCCTAGCCTAAACTTCCACAGCTAAGGGTCATTTCTGATTCAGTCTATATAGTACCAGGTTTGGATACGGGAATTAAAGTAGGATCACCAGTGTAATAGTTTTGTGTGTTACCAAATAGCAAACAAATTGCAGATTAATGAATATAAGAACTACAATCTTTTCCAGAGCTTTGAAATAAACTAGAGAAAACTGGGAACAGCTCTCTTATGGTGGAAGTGATCTGAAAACCAGGATTCAGAGGAAATCTAAGGCAGAGGTTTTCTTCTGTCATTAAATAATTATTATCATGTGGGATTCTTCCCACACCAAGAGGATACAGTTTAGCACTGGAGTTTGTGGGGTTTTCGCATCATGTTAACCTAAAGAAAGTACTGCTCTCATTCTGGGATTTCTTTTGTCCTTTGGCCAAGGATTGTGTTGTCATTTGGTAAAAACCTAATTTATTTCAAATCCTATGGGACAGATTTTTTTTCTTTTTTCAAATGGGCTTAAGACCCTGAGTCATTTTGTTGCCTCAGCCTCTGTCATGCCTTCTGAGTCTGTGGCCAAAAGTTCACAGCCTTCAGGCTGCTTTGTTGCATTTCAGTGCCAGAAAAGGGCAGTCTGATTCAGCGAGGGCATAAGGAGAACGGAGAAGCAAAAATTAGTGCCAGAAGTAGAAAAGGCCTGAAAGGAGGGATTAAATCAGTGCCAAAATGTCGGCAGTGTCAGTGCACTATAAGGGCAGGAATGGCGGAGATTGCCTGTGGGCCAGGCAGAGTGGACCTCCACAGCTGGGGCCAGTCCCATGACCTCTGGGGCCTCAGACCAAGAGGTCCTGCCCTGCCTGCCCCCAGCCATGAACATTGATCCCAAGATTATTTTGAAACATTGATCTGACAATTTCTTTTCTTTTTTTTTTAAAAAAAACAACCAAACCCCAAAAAACCCCAAACTGAGGCAACCGGAAAGGCTCATAAAAGATCTATTCATGCTCAAAGTCAAAGAGTTGGACAGTAAGTGTAGGACTCATCTCAAAATTTCACTCTCCTGAAAAGGTTTTGTGTTAAATTTAAGGCCACCTGCATTCTTTTTGTAGTCCCTGGTACTACATCTCATAGTAGGACAGGCATCTCATAAAGATACTTTACTGTTCTGCTGCATTGTCCTATAACTAGAATGTCTCTCTAGTTTGCCCTCGAGGCACCCTGGAGAGGTTGCTTTTGACTATAGAGGTTCAGCTATAGGCTATCACAGCCTTCTTAACTAGACCCTGAAATCTCAGGTAGCTAAAGAGATGTGAGGTAAATTCCCTTTCTCAGGATAGGACTGGCCAGAAATTGGTCTTCATTCATGCAAGGTGGCAAACTTTGCATCACTCTAGAAAACAATTGTGAGATTATCATTAAGTATGTGTGTAGTTCCAGTGAATTGAATGGTATTCCTCAGGTTCCTGATATAATTATGAATGTGGAAAGTTAAGGACATGTTTAAATGGTCAGAGATGCCACAGTGCTCAGTATGTTCCAGAAATGGTATCTGAGATGCAGTGACAAGTATCTTTGGCTTGAAATTTTACAAACCAGAAGATAACTATAGCTAAATTCATTAGCTCATATGTTCAGACAAACAAAAATCCATCATCAGGCTAAACAGACAAGTTTAAGTCACTTCCTGACCTCTTCTTATGTCTCCCATCAATTTACTTATTCACTACATGCTTCAGAACATCGGTCCCACCATGAGATGTCTAAAGATCATAGAATCATAGAATCATCCCGCAGGATGCATTCGTGTGTTGTTTCTATGAAGAAAAAACAAATATATGTTTAGAATTTAAGTTATTTAGAGATGGGATAATGTCTTCCATTGTGATCTTAGACACAGATGCTGGCTTTACCTTCAGTACAAATTATAAATATTAGTATAAGTAGCCCTATCTCACTTCTTTATCCAAAATTATGAAGCTGATGTTTATTGTTAAATCAAATAATTTATCAACCAATAGGTGGCACTGAAAGTATTTAACATTTATCTGCATCCTCTATATTCTTTTAGGACAATTCACATTTCCCTTAAGTAAATGGTATATTATGCTCACAAATTAAAAGCCAAAGCACATATTGAATTTTGTCATTAAAATTATTAAGTACTTTAAAATAGTTGGAGAACTGTTGAGAATTTAAACCATTCCCTGGAAATACGAACAAGTGCATCATACTACTTGCATCTTCGTCAAAACCAATTCTAAGGCAGAAGATCCTTTTGAGATTCTGGGACCAATGATGTTCCAGGGAGTATCTTACTATGAAGTTTAAACTACAAATATCTGGGGAAACTGTAGCATTCCAGGAATCATCTTATACTGTAGCTTTTGCATGCTGCATGTCAATTTGTGACTTTTTTTTGTCCAGCTGCTTTCATTTTTGAAATCCTGTGAGGAAAGAAAGAAAGAAGATTTTTTAGAAAATATAATGTAATTTTTTGTCACTAGTGTTTACCTGAATTTTATTAGGACAAACTTTACAAGGAACCTCTTCATTCTCTGCAGTAAACAAGTTCATAAACTATTCTACAAATAGAGTTAATGAAACATTTCAGATTAGATTTCCAAAGAAATGTGCTTTAATACATTCATAAAGAAGCAAACTTTCCATGTTAAGTTTTGGTAACTTTTAAAGATCTTTGAGGAAATGTGATTTAGAAGATATTAAGTACCAGTGTTTTGGTTTATACTGAGTATAATGCAGTTTTATTCTGTGCATCATGTTTCATACCTGCACGTAAACTTCCTCCAAGCTTTTTATTGAAAGATATGGCAAGATGGTGAAGTAGGAGTGACTTGTTCTGAAAAAAATATAACGTTGTGATACAGCATAGAACCTAACTATTCTATTTTCAGACTGCTTCTCTACCACCTTCATATAACAATCTGTTTTAAGAACAAATGTAGGCCACATAGGTTTCAGCTATATCAAATAAAAATGCAGGAGGATTCACTGCACTGTCATCAACTATGAAGTTACAGAGAACAAGGAGTAGCACTGAAATAGAAGTATGTCCAAAAAAAGACGGTACATATGGATAAACAGTAATTTTTGAGGTGCTGTTTTTTGTTACCTGGCTTGGTCCCTCATTATTTTATGAATAATGTTACCTTTTGGATCAAAGTGGAGAAACCCATCACATCATGTGTCAAAACAATAACTAGATTTTGCTTACAGTAAGAGCTCTACTTGTGAGATATTTTCATTTACTCAACTGTACCAAAGCACCTTAATTACAAGCAACTAGGAGCTTTTCATACGTTCCTGCCTTCATCATTCCCTGCTAGCAGGAAAATTAAAGTGCCTTCAATCACAGATCAGTAGAACATAATAATTTAGTGTTACAGCACCAGGACTAGGCAAGGTATGAGAATTTCCAGCTTTTCCTGAATTGGTTCTGGAGATTTATGATACTGCAGTTGGTCATGAGAATGAATGTATCATATCAGAAAATGTTTCAAGTTAAAACTCAAATCACTAATTTAAAGCTGGGCATTATTTTCTCTGTTCAGGAAGCAAAGTGAGGAACTGAATCCAAAAAAAGAAGACTAAGCAAGGATGTACTCTCCATTAACAATACAACTGAAAATGTTAGTTGTAATATGAGTGGATGTGAAAAAAAGAATAACTAATATTCTAGCTATGAATGTTTGTCCAAGTTACTCCTATTACACAACTTCTATAACCTAATATTAAACAGAGTACATTTAAGTTATAAGCAGAAAGAGAAGTATGAATGAATGAATTCGTACATGTTCTGGGAAAGAAAAGTATGGAATTTTACTGACATCTGTGTTTATGAATATGTGCATAACCACAGCGTGGTCAACAAGAGATAAAATTAAATTTTAAAATTACATATCCTGAAAATATCTTCTTTATTAACAATTTGCCAGCAAATGCATTGTTGATTCTTTCCAGACATATACTGAAAAACTCTACAAACTAAATTAAACATTTGGAGCAGCCTTCAGATAAATAATCTACCATTGATTATGTTATTATTTACTATAAGTTTGTGGATCAGAAAATATGAGAATGCAATGTATTTCCAGTTAACTTAGCATCTGAGTATTTTCAAATAGATATTTGAGTAGAATTTGTATAAATCATTCAAAAATGAGAAAAAGCTAATTCTGCAACATCCCTCTCAAGGTTATGAAATAAGTGAAATATGGTATTTCACAGGAGTATGTTCACGAGAATACCAAAAGTCCTGAGCCCTCCATGAAAACCCATGAATCATGACTGGTAAACTACACAAAATAAATTCCATGAGAGAGGCGCAATAAGCCAGAAACCACCATACTGAGAAGAGGATCAGCTATCAGCTGTGGCTAATACAGTCACTGATAGTCATAAACAAAAATAAACCCAAGCATATCAATAAAAAGAAGGCAATTAGTTGCTTTTCTTCACTTATTGTTAAAACATATAGTGATATGCAAGACAACAGTGACAGTGTTTTATTCAAAAAGCCTAATCCACACAAGATTGTGATTTAGATCTAGTCACTGGAGTTATTTCAACCATTTTCAACAAAATGAAATCCAATTAATATATGCTTCTTTTTCAATACTCCCTATGCATGCATATTTCTTAAAAAATTTACTAATTTTGCTAGTTTTCCTATGTCATAAATGCATTTCACAAATGGTACTGCATGGAGCTTCTACTAAAGAACTGTAATGTGCTGGTTTTACGTAAGAAAATTTCAGCAGGAACTATCAGCAGTGTGATGCAGCTCAGGGTATTCCCTCTTAACATCACAGACTATCAAACACGCAATAGCATCCTAAACTGCCTTCGGTCCTCTTGGTGAACTTCATGATAAGACTTCATAAAATGTGGGAGATTTTTGAAAAATTGATGTGCAAACTTGCTCAGTTCCACACAGGCAATATTTGCTGAATTCACTGCACTATTTATTCTTCCCAGATATCCTCTTTCCCAGACATCTATAAGCACCTCAGTAACAAAGGAGCAGTATTCTGAATGTATACTGAGGCTTGCTTGGAATGGTGGTCGGACACTAAATGTATTTACAGCTGATTGCACCTCAAGATATATTCATCTTGGACTATATAATTCACCCTGATGGGCCTTGGGGATCCTTTTAATAGTAATTCTTTGTTCATGTGGATTCTGTCATTGAATCCCAGTATGTCTGAGGCAGGTTGCAAACAGTGATTTCCTGAAGATGATAATCTGTTCTTGAACTTCTTATTTTATGATGTTTAAATGCTAGATTAAACTTATTATGTCTCTATAATTGTTTCTTTCTTTGTAAAGTAGTTCTAAGCCGAGAGCCGATATCCTATGCTTAACTCTAGCACGGGATCCTTGTCCAAATTATGTCCCCAAAATGTCATCTCCTATTGAACATGTTATTTCCGTTATTCCATGTTATTTCATAGTACTCCATGTTCATGTTAGTATAAAGCAGCAGGATATGAAACTATAAACCAAGGATCAGAAGTCAGGATCTGTAATGCTTGTCTTGTCATACCTGCAAAAAGGCACCACAAGAAAACTCAAGGTGGGACAGCAACCTGGTTATAATTACTTTGAATCAATACAATAGGAATCAACTTGTCACATGTAAGTAGAAAGGTTATAGTATTTTTTTCCACTTACAAGTAAACTTTGTGTAGAAAACTGTCAGAATAAAGGGACTTTCAGCTTATACTTTACTAAACTGATGGGTTAACATGTAGAAAACACAATAGTAAATGAAAAATCAAGTCATAGATTTAAATTAGTTGGGGGGGTGTGTTTTGGTTTTTTTTTAATTTATTTTTTTTCACCTCCCTGCCCCTGCCTCCAGTAAATAACCTAACCAACTTTAATTGGGCTTGGATACTAGTTTAGAAAGTCTGAAGTCATTACAAGTTCTTGGATATTTGTACCACAAGTAAAAGTCTTCTAACTAATGAAGGAAATCAGATCTTTCTATAATGAGGAAACCAACAAATTGCTGTCTAATGGAGAAACTTGTTAAAACTCTCAGTGAAACGTCGCCTGCTGCTAAGTGAACAGGCTTGGCAGGCATGAATTAGAGACAGTAGCTATTGTAACCTGCCAGGGCTCTTTATGATGGGATGATCATGCTAATACTGAGAACTACTAAGGGGAACTATTGAGAGTCTCCAAGTAACTGCCAAAGATGAGGTTTCATCTTCTTCACTTCAGTGCATCCACTTTCTAATTAACAATGGGAAAAATTTAAAGCAATTTGGGAATCAGCTGAAATGCAGGTATATAGCAAGCAACAAATCAGTTGTTCACACAAAGGGAGACAAGGTCAGCAGGTAGGAAGGCCAGTGCATGTTAAGCTAAGTTGTTGTTTTTACACAAATAGTCAATGATCATTAGGGAAATAAGGGTCCTGACTAAGACTCCATTTCACTGGGCGAAACACATCTGCCTTGGCTCTTTTCCAGTAGCTGCCAGCCACACTGAGGACAACCCAGTCTGTGGAAGACACCAGTTGCCCCCATCCTCATCTTCCTGTCTCTTCTCCCCTTTACTATTTTCACCTTCTCTTCACTAGTCTTAACATTTTTCTGTGATGACACTGCTTAACACTGCAGAGCAGAAGCTGTGCTATTTCAATCATAAAGTGCCTACTGCAGCTGTTCGGTAGTTGAAAGGTTTGGAGAGAGAAAGAGTCAGAACAACCAACTGTGAACGGCACCAAACAAATGGAAAAAAGGAGATGCCACATGGTATCCAGCGGTAAATGGGAACACAAGTAAAAGAAGGTTAAAGAAAAGAAAATAATTATTCTCCTGCTTTCGCAAAAAGATGAAAAAAAATTGGTTGTATAACATGTAAATTCTTTTAAAATTATTTCCTTAAGTATGTTTTACTTTTTCATTATAAAGCTCCAGGCAATTTCTCAGCTTCACGATGCCAATAGAATGCAAAGGTTGCAAAACTAATAAGTTAGTAAGAAAAGTTAGGTAAATGGCAGTCAGTCTCCTACTGGAAGCACATTATGGTACACGCTCTTCCATGTAATGACCCCGCTTAAGAAAAGCTGGGTCTTTTTCTTAAGAAAAGCACTGATGGTGCAGTGCTCCATTCTTCAGTGTATTGTTTTTTACTCTTGGTTCAAAGTAGACAAGCAACTGGGCAGGCAGATGATGAGTGAGTCAAGACTTGATCTCAAGTTTATTTTCAGCAGTTCTGTCTGTGAAACTTTCAGAAGCAATAAGGGTACTTTGAAGACGATATCATAGATCTCTGTGGGCTTCAGTGTAAGCTCAGACTTGTTCTTGACTAAAAGTCTAGATACTGCCACTGACCACAACTCTAAAAACATGGTTTCATTGACTTGCCTAAAATCACACTGTAGTTCTAAGGCCAGCAGCATTAAATATTTTTCCTGTCCCCTGTCTTGTCACCACATATCTTCTAAGTTCAGGAATAAATAAGGCAAGAGCACCTCCTCTATGTTATAGTTCCAAATCACTCTGATGATTAACATGGTTTACCGCGAACACTGGATGAAGAAATACCCCACCAAAACAAAACACTGTAAGCACACAAAACAAAATTGCATCCTAATATATATACATTTAGTTAAGGCTGCAAAGACAACATAAATCTTATCATTTCCAAACTATCCAGCATTTGACTTTGCTGTCTTAGTAAGGAACGTGTTTTCTGATTTAAAACCAAAACAAAAATCAAGGTACCATTAGATGACTCCTAATGTTAAAGAGCATCAAAGAATAGACTGGAAATTTATCCATGGCACAGCCTGCTGCTCTTGGACATAATAAAATACCTCATATAAATTATCATTGACTTTTCATCCAGCTTTTTGATCTACCCTGCAGACTGAAGTCATGCCTGGAGGTTTCACAGGTACTTGCTGGCAAATGGCACACTTTTAATGGGGAGGCCTGCTCTGGTGCCAAATGTTAAGTCACCTGTTCCATACTGAGTTACTAGAGCTTCACAGTAACACCACTGAAATGCTCTTACTTAGTTTTAGCTCAAGACAGTGTAGTTTTCTTCAGTCTTATTCTAGGAAATGGCCATACACTCTTTACTGATGGTTTCCAGAAAAATTCGGTCTACAGCAAATCTCTCAGATGGAAGGTTTAACCCCAAATGCTTAGAACCTGGCAAAGTTGTGAGAAGTTGAAGGCAAGCTCTTGAAATGCTTGTGAACTTAAACTCATAAAATGATTTCAGACTATTTTGAGTTCTAATAAAAACTTGTAGTCACAAAAGCCATTTAGAACCAGAATTATTGTTTGATCCATGTATCAGCAGTTTTTTTTTTCAGTGGAGGAATGTCTTTGAGCATGAATGTTCTTCATGCACATTTGTAACAGAATCCAGAATTTCCACACTACTGTGGGTCAACAGAAAAAAGTAGTCGTCCTTCTAGCCAGTCCCAAAAGAAACTTGCACATAGTAACATCCATCATAAATAATGAGTGGACCAATTTCAAAGTGTAATATTACATCAATATTCACACTTTTGGAATATTGATCTAAATTGGTTTAAATTGACCAGATGCTCTGAAGATGGCATAGGCAGGTGTAAATTATTTCTCTCCTGTCAGCAAATCCCATTAGTCTTTAGAAGAGATGCACTATAAGGGAAAGCAGCTGCTTGTTCCCCTTAGGGACTGCATAGAAAGGCACCTCTAATGTCCCCTGGGAATTTCATAGGAGTGCTGAAAATGCAGAATAAGCTTGGGATAAGATCTTTAATCAACACTTTACCTTGACTGACTACACTTTTTACTACCCATTTCTCAGTACAATGATCCTGCCAGAGGATTATCTATACTCTATCCCCTTTCTGAGGCCTGTGATTATGACTAAAAAATAAATAAAATAGGTTAGAGTCATTTCCTAACCCTGAAGCCAGGTGATGCCCTAGTTCATATTCATCTGTTTAAACACTCTCCATCCAAACAGAGAGAGAAGAAAAACTGCAAGTTTTCTGAAATATTTCTATTTGATTCAAAATCTTGACAGTTAGTCATTGTACTAACAAATTATGCCTACACACACTAGTGTTCGGTTCCACAAGTTTTCATTTACTGTTTTATTATGAGTGGTGTCCCACAGGGCTTGGTATTGGGGCCAGTTCTCTTTAACATTTTTATCAATGATCTGGACGAGGGGATCGAGTGCACCCTCAGTAAGTTCACAGACGACACCAAGTTGGATGGGAGTGTCAACCTTCCGGGGGGTAGAAAGGCCTTGCAGAGAGATCTGGACAGGCTGGATGGATGGGCTGAGACCAACGGAATGAGGTTCACTAAGGCCAAGTGCCAGGTCCTGCACTTGGGTCACAACAATCCCATGCAGCACTACAGGCTTGGGGAAGAATGGCTGCCTGGCAGAAAAGGACCTGGAGGTGTTGGTCGACTGTCGGCTGAACATAAGCCAGCAGTGTGCCCAGGTGTCCAAGAAGGCCAACAGCATCCTAGCCTGTATTAGGAACAGTGTGGTGAGTAGGGCCTGAGAGGTGATCATCCCCCTGTACTCAGCACTGGTGAGACCCCACCTTGAGTACTGTGTCCAGTTTTGGGCCCCTTACCACAAGAAAGACATTGAGGTGCTGGAGTGGGTCCAGAGAAGGGCAACAAAGCTGGTGAGGGGACTGGAGAATAAGTCTTATGAGGGGAGGCTGAGGGAGCTGGGGTTGTTCAGTCTAGAGAAGAGGAGACTGAGGGGAGACCTTTTCACTCTCTACAACTACCTGAAAGGAGGTTGTAGAGAGGTGAGGTCAGGTCTCTTCTCCCAAGTTACAGGCAATAGGAAAAGAGGAAACGGCCTGAAGTTGTGCCAGTGGAGGTTCAGGTTGGATATTAGGAAAAATTTCTTCACGGAAAGGGTTATCAAGCATTGGAATGGGCTGCCCAGGGAAGTGGTTGAGGCACCATCCCTGGAGGTATTCAAGAGACGAGTTGACACGGTGCTCAGGGATATGATTTAGTGTTGGTTGGTGGTGTGTGGGTGTGGTGTGAGGTTGTGTGGTGGGGTTCTTTTGTGGTTTTTTTTATGGTTGGACTAGATGATCTTAAAGGTCCCTTCCAACCTAGGCGATTCTGTGATTCTGCGATTCTGTGATTTACTTTATTTATTCCACTGTTTTTACTGATATGAGCAAAGCCTCTAAGCACAATAAAGACTTCCTCTTGAAGTCTGACTACTTATCTTTTCTCATTTGCATCTGCATATCCATCCCAAAGGCTCTTCACCCTTTCTTTGTGAATCAGTGACCAGCTTTCCAAAACAGGCTTCTGCTCTTTCCTTGATCCTACAGGATCACAGATGACCCTGCTTAGAAAACAGTCTTCATTCTGGATGTACTTAAGTCTTGACCATAAACCCAGCATAAAAACATAATTCAATTGCAGTATGAGTAGAGCTGCAATGTAGTTATGCTTTTATGCTAATTTTACAACATTCTTATGCTACGGTAGGCATTGTACTGTGTGTAGAATATGTCGCAAGCTGGCCTTTAAAACAATTATACATAAGATAATACACAGGGCAAAGGAAAGAATAATTGTGTGGGGTTTACTGAAGGAAAAAAACAAGATCAGGATCAAACGTGGGAACTAAACAAGGTGATAAAGGTAATGAGGAGTGAGGCCATATTAATATGAAGGTAATATGGTATGCAATACTGGAGCTCTGGTGCTAGCAGGGAAAATTAAACCTCTTCCCCTTTCCCCCCTCGTCCCCCATCCCATCTTTAACAAATTATCAATCTTGTAATCTTGTAATTTTTTATACTGTTTTGCACCCTCCCCTTCACCTCATCATGCATGTAACAATTATTTTACACTTAACAGACTATACAGACAGTGACTGACTCCGTGACTGAATATAGAATCATAGAATTGCTTAGATTGGAAAGACCTTCAAGATCTAGTCCAGCCATTAATCTAGCACTGTCAAGTCCACCTCTAAACCATGTCCCTAAGCACCACATCTACATGTCTTTCAAATACCTGCAAGGGATGGTGATTCAACCACTTCCCTGGGCAGCACGTTCCAAAGCTCGACAGCCCTTTCAGTGAAGAAATTTTTCCTAATATTGAATCTAAATCTCCCCCGGCACAAGTTGAGGCCATGTGCTCTTGTTCTATCACTTGTTACCTGGGAGAAGAGACCAATTCCCACGTCGCTACAACCTCCTTTCAGATAGCGGTAGAGTGCGATAAGGTCCCCCCTCAGACTCCTTTTATTCAGACGGAACAAACCCAGTTCCGTCAGCCACATAATATGCATTTTGAATATTAGTTTCTAGGTCAGTTTTAATCCTGTTTTGTATGCAGAGTTTGTTAGATACATTCTTTTGATTCCTTTTTGAAAATCCATGAATACATCATACAGTAATTGATCAATTCATCTTTTCTTCTTTTTACCCCCAGCCGTGCCTGTTCATGACAAAATTATTTCTTTACTTTCCCTCTGAAAACAAGGTTGTCCCCAATCATTAAATGAATCCATACTGCTTCCTTTTGCTAATAGAAGAAGGCTGTATATTGTTGAAGGCATGCATACAACATACACACATGGAAATCAGCTTCCAACAACGTACAATTTGCATCAGATTGCTAAGGCTTTTGAAGTTTTCAAATTTTGCATAACATAGTGGAAATAGGACATAAATCAGTTCTTCGAGTTTGTGTTGCTGTTCCTGTGTGTTATGAGAACAACAGCCTTTACTTCCACATTCCATGCCAAAAACCAGCTCAATAAATGAAAAAGAATATATGGCTGTGTTTGCAAATTATTACAAATACACAGGGTAGATTCACCCCTCCACCTTGCTGAGTGTTACTCTTCTGTATGACTGTCTGATATTCAGACAAAATCAAATATAAACTGCTATTGCTAGAGTAGCCATTCAGTTTCCTAAACACTCTTTTTACATGGCAGCTTTGGCAAAGATAAGGGCAGGGCTTACAGGACTTTTACAGAGAAATTGAAATTGCCAGAACTGGCAGTGTAAACAGAAATAGCAGGAGGAGGTAACACTATGGTAATAAATATTGGAAATGCAACTAGGAAACTGGATCGGGGCAGCTGTTTTTATGTCTTTTCTCCTCTGCAAATATAAAAACTTGGAGTAACCTGTCTCTAATGCACATAGCTTAAACCTTCCCAGTCACTCGATACAGCTGTCACTGAAAAGGCACTGCGAAAAAACCAGTTGATTCAGAGAACAAATGTGTGAAATGAAAGTGAATAGTTTGGGATTTACATTTTTGGCAGGTCAGATGCCGATGTAAGAATGCTAGTAGCCAGAAAGTGCTGGCTTTTCCCCAGTAGATCCCTCTAAAAGCTACTGACACTAGGATCCTCTGAGATCCTTCACTGAGGCATTATTATCACATCCTTTCCTAGGCTGTGTGATCTGCTGCACTGGGGTGATACATCCACACAGAATTAACAAGGAGGGAGGGTGAATAACATGCCGTACAACATGCTACCTGCCATATTAATGATGCTGCGGTAGCCCTGTATGATGAGAGCACGTTTCGGTTTCATACACAACAGATTGCAAAGAATTGATGTAGCTATCATTGCACTGAGACACATTCAACTTTCCTGCCCCAAAAATCAGGTACTCCTTTGCAGCTGAATTTATGGACAGCATGAAAGTGGAGTAGGGCTTAAACTCACAGTGAGAAGAAACCTTTGGGAATCATTAGGATTCCTGAGTATAATGGCTTAATGGTTCTCCTATTATTCTTATAAATAAAACTGATTGCAAATAAAATAAAATGCAAAATAAGTAAAACAAATACATTCAACAATATCTGTAGCCTTTTTTTTCCTCCCCCAAATTTATGAGGCTTCTTGTCCCCTAGAACCCAATGTAATCATTCATAAGCAGTTATTATCAAAGGTGCATGCTATTGTCTGGAGACGTTTCACTGAGATCCGCTAATACCATTCCCTACTAACACGTATAAGGTAGTTTTTATACTGGGTGAGATCTCTATTGATGTAGTCTTCCACTCAAGACCTTTCCATACTGAGTCGGAATCCCACACTAGAGAGTGAAATTCAGTTATAAATACTGCAGGCTCAAACCAACTTCAATTATAAAGAGAAAAAATGTGGAAAGAGAAGCTATCCTTCAACAGCTGTTCTTATTTCAGTTTGAAAGGTTGGGGGAAAAAAGAGCATCATTTTAAAATGTTGAAAAAAGAATATATCAAGCCAAAGGGGAAAAAGATCTCTGTTTTTAAATAAAAGTCATGTTCACTACATGATAACTTGAAGTTGCACATTGCCCTTCTCACACTGCTCTTCTTGTGTTTAAGAAGAAACTGATCACAGACTGGTAAGAAACTAATCCAGTCATATGATCAGACATGCAGTACAGTCAAATGGTTGGTAAGATTAGCTGATATAATTAGCAAATGAGAAAAAACAGATACCTAAAATAGAAGAAATGAAAAAAACAACACATTCCTTTTTTGAAAACTCATCATTTACAAACAATACACTAATAGCCTCCTGCCCAAAGTAAACAGGCAAAACAACGATCAAGTAATAGAGTAAGATCATAAAAATCAGAAAGAGTAAGAAGTGTGAAGAAAGAAAATTTTGCAACCAGAAAAAAGAAAAGTGCCTTTAGATATTAACTCATCCAGGCCCTCAGACAATCCACAGTTACCCAGTGTAATAGCTTTTGTACAAAACTATACTGCACACATTCTTAAACAAAGAGAGGCTCCTGTATCAGTATGCCATAAGTGCTCAGTTACAGAAACAGCATGAATGGGAGCACTTCAGCAGTGACACTGAGGGACTGCGTTCACATGCCAAGAAAAGCTACAGCTGAAGGCAAATTACAATTTGAAGCCATACCCGCCTGCTCCCTCGGCTCCAGCTCCATGATCCAAGATGTGAGGGAGGAATAAAATTAAATAAAAGTCTCACAAGCCAAAGGTCCAAATGCTTCATTACTTTTTCAGGCAAATCCAAAAGTCATTTTCTGCAAGAGAAAGAATCTTGAACTGGGTAGGGAATTAAGAAGTACAATGATAAGGGGTTATTTTGAAGCCTGCACTTACTATCAATAAAAAGGAGTGTACAATCAAGGTCAGGACCCAAGTAAAGGGCTGGAAGAGTCACTGCACTGGAGGAAGTAGTACAACATTAGACAGAAATCTGCCATGAACACAAACACCTACCAGAGATATCTAGCACATGGACAAACTGTATAAGCAGCCAACTCTTCCAAGGGATGGAGTTTTCTTTTCCCCACCTACAGTGCCTTCCATAAATAACTTCCCCGTGATGTTAAAGCTGCCATGGAGCTGCAAACTGTGAAGCTATGTGGGGAAAAAGGATAACTGAAGACAGTTCTTTACTCTTTTGTTGTCACTGCTCTGTTTTAACACTGGCATTTGAAATAGATATTTTTTTTAAGTCTTCATACTGGCCAAACTGCATATATGAGAACCAAACTGGTGACAGGGCACAGCAAGGGATGGCTGCTTGCTAGGGCTGGGGAGCCAGGAGTGACATTGGCCCCAGGGGTTGTTGTCCCACTAGGGCTGACCATGTTGAGCAGAGTTGCTAACAGAGTCTGCGGACAGCACCAGAGTGAGTCAGTGATGAACTAGAGCTGGGGTCTATAGAGGGGATCCAGCCAGGAGTCAGGGCCAGAAGCAGGTCTTAACACAGGTACAACTACATTATAGCTTAAACAAGGACTGCTATTCCTAGCCTAAGCTTAAATGAGGATCCTGGAACAATGGGCAGGGTGTGGGTGGGAGGCCCTAGGTGAGGCTAGCCAGGGCAGATGAGGCCTGTTCGTGCCCTCAGGGGCTTGACAGTTAACACCAATACAAGTTTAATAAAAACTTGCTAGAGAAATAAAGATCTCTAGCACATTTAAGTTTCTCACAGCTCTGGACCAGCCAGCACAGACACCAGATCTGTAGGGCAACTCACTGTACTCAGTCCCCTCGTGTCTTCAGAGTCCTTCTAAACCATACATTCTTTCATAGCTTCTGCAGGAAATCAGAGACTAGGCAAGAGGCTTATATAACCCAAATGTAAACCAAAGATATATATGAAAAGTCAGACTTTTCACTTTCCAGTTTTCACAGTCATGAAAGTAGGAGTGGGACTGCACAGATGCTAGAACTGTAGAAACGAGTAGAGAATCCATCTCTTCTGTGCTGTCTGTGGTACATCCTGCTTCTCCAGGCTGCAAGAAGTACGGAGGAGGAAGCCTAGACATTAACCTAAAGAGGAGACAAAATCCCAATCTAAGACTCAGTAAGGAAAAATAAGAATTAATTAAGGGAGAGCGGAGCAGATCATGGTATAGATCTTGTAGAAAATAAAACAGGACTGAAGCATATTTCAGATAAGAAAGAAGAAAACAAGGAAAAAAAGGACTGGCAATTAGTAGGGCTTTAGGGAACGGAGCAGTTGAGCTGAGAAGAGTATATCTGACGACCGAACAGAAGAAAGAATACGGGTGCAGTCAGATTAGGTTCACTGGAACTAGACTAAGAATCAAGGATCAGTCTAAGCAGACAGAAACTGGGCAGTCTCCAGGGAAAATTAATGTTGTGGTTAGGTGGCTGTTAATGTCTGAGAACTGAACACTGATGCTGAAGAGCCAGTGTGCCCCATTGCTCACTCCAAGTTCCCATTTCCCACGGTACAGATCCAAGACCAGACCTGGGCATGCACCAGACACACCACTGCTTCCCTGGGAGGAAAGCCAGCTATCACAGCAGGGCAGGAGCTGCAGTGGGTACAACAGCTTCCCATGGCTTTCACGATCCAGGAACCAACCCTGCACTTGCAGCTATCCTGCAGGTAATGAAATTTCTGGCCCTGGACTCATTTCTAAGGCAAACCTCTGTTATTTATCAAGCAAGGTACAAATATTTTTCTAAGAACTGAAAAAGAGGAGGTAAGGTCTGCACCTGTCCTTGTATCCAAATTGGCTCTCCTTGTGTACAGACGTCAAATCAGTTTTACAAGAATGTTCCAGAGTGTTGCCTTGCAACACAAAGTTACACATTACTTGTCCTTCAAGAACCCTTTCCAAAGAGACAATACACACTACTACATATTTGCTCTGTGTTTCTTTGCTCAGCACTTCCTCTGATCCTTTTGCACTCTACAGTTTGCTCTTTTTTAAGACAGGCTACACAGAGTCTATCTCTTTTCTGTCTTCTCTTGGTGAAGGCTCTGAAATATGTTTTATATTCTTTATACAGTTGCTTTTGCTTACCTACCACCTCCACAGAATAAGGCAAAATTCCTCAAAGACCACTATTTTCTATGCCCATATTCTTACATTTTATTTGAATAATATACACATAAACCCAGTTCTATGGTGTTAACAGCTTTGTTCCATTGTGCCTATCTGCCCCTGTCCATCTTTATCCCCCTCTCCATATATATGGCATATGTATGTATATATCTATATACACATGCAGACACAACCCCGCAATCTCTTATAGTATTTACAACAGCACAGAGTACCATTCTTTTGCTCTAAGTAGTTAAAGGTCTAATTTCTGATTTCAGTTGAACAACACTTGAGCAGGTGAAAGGATCAGATACAAGGATGCAACTCAGTAACTTAACTACAAACTTAGCTGACCTAATTTTATGTTTAATATTTTTATTTCTGGTACTACCACATCTGGAAAATAGCAACCATCTGAAATAAAAACAGAATAAAGCCTGTTGTTCCTAAATACACTATCATTTGTGTCACAAATATCTGCTTCTAAGTTGTTATAAGGGCAAGATATTAATAGCTGTCACTATCTTTGGTCGTTTGATTTTATGTTGCAGCTTCTGCAGTGACAGACCATATCATCTGAGAGAGGACTGTCACACCTCATGAAGCAGTTTTTCTGAGCAGGTTCATTTACTCCCAGTTTCAGACTGCTGTGTCTTCCTACTTCATTTCTATCCCAAGATGAAAACAAGTTTTCTGTTACCACAAAGTCTTTTCGTCTTTCATCTCTGCTTGTAAATCATACAACTGAAACTGAAAAAAAGAAAAGTTTCTGAAATCCAGAAGATTTTTCTAACTTCTTTTTCTGTAGTCATCTTTTGAAACTCATGACCTTTTTCTACCAAACCTGGTCTTCCTCGAGAAAAAGAAATCAACATGTTTCCTTCCCTGCATACAGTCAGCTAGAGATCCATTTTCTACTTCTGCACACCCACACTCAGGTTCAGTCCAGGCTTTGGAAGCATATGCTATGAGTCTCAAGCGATCACCCTGCCATTGTACAAGTGTGCCCCCAAGTCCCTGCTTACAAGCATCAGGTGACAGCTTTGTCTGGCACTTATTGTACTCGAAAGTCAGGACAGTTGCCTTCTGTCTGAATTGTGTAAGAATTTCAAACTCCATGTTTTGATTGGTATCTCTCACCTGTTCTGCACTTGTAAATTCAGAAAGGCCCTTAGAAAAGCAACTGGACTAGATAAAAACTTCCCCCAAAACATACTGTTCCCTCAAAATTTTGTACATAATTTTCCTTCTATAGTTCAAGGAATCACCTCTATCCTATTGAGACTTATGCATATCCCACAAGACACTTCTCCTGATTCTATGGTTTCTTCAGTTTTAAATCTGCAACAAGAATCATTTTCAGAGCTTATCTGAGTGTCTGGTTATGCTCTTATATTAAACTATCTGCTATGTCATACCTTAATAATCTGAATAGCTTCAGCTATTTATATCTTTTGGGACTGTACTTCAAGTATAAAGCATAACTCCAAATGTAAGCCAGCAGAACCACAGTTCCCCAAAGTATTAACAAATTATAAACTTCTTTTTAAAGGAAAAAATAATTAATTACCACATTCAATGCAGAATATTTTTTTATTATAGTTGTTCAAATTTGTTATGATCGTCTACTTCCCTTGAAATCTAACTACTGAAGAAAGTATCCGTTCAGCATGCTCTTGAACTCTCTAGAATACCAAACATAACCAATCTACCTAAATTATCATTAAGATTGAGAGGTTTCATTTGAGCATGATAGCACTATTTTTATTACATATATTCCAGGATAATTGGGTTCTCTTATCTGTTTCATATTCTGCTGATTTATTACCCCTTCTATTAAAGATGTCTTAGAAAGATATTTTATATCTCTAAGGATTTCTGCTCTACAGTATGCAGTCATCTATTTATTTATTTATTTAAAAAAAAAATCACGTCTGATCTCTCAGCCTCGGTATTTCTTTTCCCAAACAATTATGAAACCTACCTTATTGAGATCTGATTTATCTTTGCACCCAGCTAAAATCACCTAAATTAGGAATGATTCCCTGGCTTCTCAGTCTGAATCTTTGTGTGTTGCACAAGACCAAGATTACTCACCACATTTTTTCCTGTGTGTGTAGACAGAGCAATAGACTGCTTTTCAGTGTCCATGTATGCTTAATGTAATGTTCAGTTTTGGAGATGTAGCTCTTCTGAACAGTCTCCATCAATAAATTTGCTATGTTTTATCCTGCTGCTGCTTTTTCTGTGCAGGAAAGGTGTGTTTCATTACCTTGTAGACACACAATGTGTTCCACTAAAACTATTTTCTACTATTATTACCTATTTTTAATTCCCTCTTTAAAAAAGGAGAAAAGTCTCTAGTTTAAGACTGGACCTTCCTCTGGGAAGGTTAAATTTTCTGTAGTTGATAGAGAAGAAAGCAATGAAAATTCAAAATGTGGCTAAAGAGAAACTGACATCATAGATTGCACTGTGGAAACCCCAATTCTACTGCATGCCTTCTGACAACCCTAATTTTTGAGGCCTTATAATATGCCTATTCAATGAGAAAAATAGCAGCGGAAAAAGTATTTTAACCCACCAAAATGTAAAAATCTTTCTCCCACTTTAATTCCATGAACTGTTGGGGTAAGAAAACAACCAAGCAAGCAAACAGAAAAGCCAATAAGATGGCAACAGGATGGAGATGGGACATATGGTCTAAGAACAGGAAGTAGGAATTAGATTAGCTTATCTACAGTATTAGATCCCACCCTCAGTAAACTATACCTTTTTTACAGGTGTAGTTCTCCCTCCCTTTACTTAATATGGAATTTAAATTATTACTTTATCACTATATTAGTATAAACTTGACCTTTTACACAGACTGCTGTCTTTACTGGTAAGGCAGAAAATTAGGTAGTAATTTTATCATTAAAGATTATCTCAAAATCCGTATAGTATCTAAATAAGGTTATATAGACAAACAGCTCTGACATTCATCGATTTTTGAGTGACCAGCTTTACAATCTTCAAAAGGTTCTCTGCAGTAATTGTCAATCAGTAATAAATGAGTAGACAATACATGGCTGAAATCCAGAATTTGAAAATTGGAGTTTGGAAAAGATGATTCAAACAATAAAAGTTAAAATTAATAAAATGCTTTTGGGTTGTCTTAAATGAATACTGAGTGTTTAAAGTATCTATTACTTGTTTGATTTAGTTAAAATAGAGGTAAAGTTATCTTGAAGAGTACTGTAGAGAAAAGAAGCCTCTTCTTTTAGTATGCTGCCCTGAGCAGACAAAGCTATTGAATCTATAAGGTTTATGTGTTAATGGATCATTTTCTCATTTTGCTAAAATGATTTGTCTATTTCTTTTCATTTTCACAATAACGTCTTGGGTTTTGCTCCACCACTATTTCTGTTTCTGACATCTTCTCTTGCATCTCTGCTTCTGGGGTGCAACATTTGCTTCAGCAGACCCCTGAAGACTAATCTACATTGTAGGCATGATCAAGGATGATTAGATACTGTAATGAGTTATCAATACCACCCCTCACCAGGCTAGAATAGCTGGAATTATCTATGAGAAAAGGCTAAAATAGTATACAAGCACAAATAGCTATCTAGATAAAGAATTAGAATCACGAACATAGTTTTTTTTATTTTCAGGGACATGAGAAGCAGTGTGGGAGAAGAGTCACTAAGGCCCATATTCCTCTTTTCCCCTCACTGCTGTTTGCCCAAAGGAGAAATAGGTACAGTCATGCGTGATAATTCAAAGTGTAATGCAAAATCCACAGATCAGAAGAAAAGAGTGGGTGAGGGTGAGGGGGCCTGAGAGATATTAAACTTAAATATTTGAGTATTCCTTTGAAGTGGATTGTGGCCAATTCATATTCATTAAGTTAATCTCTTGAAAATTATTGATTATTGGCAAGATGATATTCCAAAAGACTTTCCTTTTTTATAGATCTGTCTCTTGAACAGGCTGAGTTTGTCAATATGCACAGGTTGGCTGAGCTACAGTCTGTGTGTGCAAGCTCAGCTTCATAATGGTGTAGCATATCTTGATTTAGAGTTTGAACTAATGTAGATAAGCACTAAAACACATCCCTAACACTGTTAAATCCTTCACTTCCTGAAACGGCTTTTCGATATAAAGCCTTCATTGTTCAAAACAGATAAATGGGATTTCCCAGGTAGGCTGGGCCTGGATCAGTTTCTATCCACCTCTTTAATGCACTGCTAGTTACTTTTTATTTTGATTATTTGATTCAGATCACACACGATGCTCAACTAGACCAAACGGATCACCTGAGGTTTGATTACCTCTATAAATAACTCCTGCACTACACATGTGAAAGCTAATTCAAAGGAGCAACTTGCACATTCTTTCAGCGTTCACTCTTTCCCTGGAGGTGCCAGCAATGAGTCTTAGTTTGGTGAAACTAACTCTTTAAAGTACACTTGATTATTTACAAATCCCTATACAGCCATGATCCATTTTATTTTAGCAGCTGTTATTGCCCTATTGTCTGTGATGATACACTTAATTCTGAAACCTGCTGGTCACTGTGAAAAGTAACCTGAGCTCAGTGGGTGTCTGCATTTTACTTTCTGTTTCTTCTTCCATGATCTAGGATCTTTAGGATTTCTTTGACATGAATCATAAGTAATACTTGTCATCATTAGAAGATTTTTTTTTAATACCAACAGTTAAATGTTCCATTCTTCTAAGTTTTCTTTACAAAATCTAATAAAATATGTTATTTCAGAGTGTAAGAATGGTCACTAATTTTATCATTAATTTCTTATTCCTTAGATGCTTTCATAATACATATGAAATGTAAACAAAGGTCTGAATGGAAGTAACTGCATAATTTTAAGCTACTGCTTACATACAGTTCAGAACCTAAGACAGAAATACTTCATGAAATGTAGGAAGTCACTTCATTCTGTTCATACTTGTTAATGGTTAGGAAAATTAAAACTTTTGTTATTTATTAATGACTTTACAGTAAGTCATATCTGCTATTTACTTTAATGAAGATTAAGCATTGGCTGAAATATCTAAATGGAACAATAACCAAAGGTAATATAAACAATATTAACCCAAAACCTGTTTATTCCTATATGAAACTTTTAACTTTTCCATGTTATCTAAAAATAAACAGAATACATTTTTCTTTAACAACACTGAAAAATGCCTGTAAGGATCTATCAGATTAAAAGAAGATAGATAACAAAAAACCCTGCAATTACAACATGCAACACAATGTATCAGCACAAAGTATCTACATTAGGAAATGGTTATTATGAACTTAGGGTTTCACAATTTTAGGTTTTCAGTGTTCTGTCTTTGTTTCATTCAGAATTTACAGGAGAGAAGGTGTTACATATAAGAAATTAATGAGATACTTTGACAGTTTGGGTGAGATAAATTTGATGAGCAGCCACTCTTGAAGACAAAAAAAAATCTCAATATTTGGGTTAATCTGGCCTCCTTTTATTGCAGGTGAGGAAGGTGTTATTTAGTATTGATGTTGATAATGTCCTACGAAGTAACGGATTATATCATGGGGAGGATATTTTACACGAGACAGAATAAACACATAGACCATGTTATGAAAACAGCGTTCCAAAGACATAAGTTGTTGAGGATCCAGACTTCATGAGCTCATCTGGGACAGTGGACTACACAGTATTGTGCACATTCAGTATTATCTAGATCTGAAATAACGGCGTTATCCAGAAATCCTGAATATCCCCAGACACTGAGAGTTGGTAGTACTTTCTCTGTATAGCACTCCTACTCCAATTACACAGTTAAATGTTGATAACACCAGTCTAGCTCTACAGCCAGCTCCAGCTGTAGAAGTACTGTATTTACATACAGCCTCTATGTTACAGTAATAAAGGCAACATTAAAGAAATCCTATACTGAGGTATTTTTATTAACTTTTCAGATTCATGCTATTATCCACCATGCACTTCTAAAACTTTATTAAGACAAAATGTTATTTAGAGGACTGTTGGATAAAATCTAGGTTTTGTGCACAGTCAAATTAGTGTTTAAAAGCCATCTATATTTTTTGTTTTCTCATTTACTTTCTTTCCTTTTTGCTTCTACTTACAGCCAAAAGTTTTATTAGATAGAGTTATTCTGTTAATTACAGATGTGCAATTTCAGTTGCTGTTCCTGAAGGTAGAAACTGGGGATGGATTTGCAATTATCGTGCAGCATGAAAGCACCTACCTTCTATGTTATGATCTAGACTGTGTGGCAATCTGGTATTTCATTTTCATAATGTTATAAACTTTGACAACTTTGGCAAAGTCATTGATGGATTTTTTGAAAAGACTTTTTTTTTCACTGTGTAGTTTCTTTCCAAGGTGAAAATTGGAGTATTTATTTTGTTAACAGAAGGGAAGCAGGAACTGCTTTGATTCCATACTCCAAAAGTCATTTTCCTAAAGGAAGCCTTACACAACAGTTTGAAAACTGAAATGTTTCTAAGGATTCTCATTTTTTGATGAATCATGTGTTTATGACCTTCTTTAGATATCTTTATTCATGGCTCCCTACTGCCTTTCATCACCTCATCAGTAATCATCCCTTGTACAGTATCATTGCATCAGCACAGCCACACCAGAGACGAATGATGCATTTTCTCTATCATTTATTCTATTTTTGCTTCCACAGGCCCTACCAAATCCTTGATCAGTTATCATAGTCTCTTTTCATGTTTTTCTGGGTGACTGGTGATTTGGCAATATGCTTTTCTCTCGAGTCTGAAACTTCTCTCTTAGGACAGAGAACATAGCTATTCACTTTCCCCATACAAAACAATGTTACAGACATCCCAAAGTTCAAAAGAAATCCATAAAACTATATTTTATTTTTGGGCTAAACTATCTGCTGAAATTCTTGCGGATTCTGTTCTTGATCTCATTCCCTCTGGTATTCACAATGTTTCTGTTTTCTACTGCTTAGTCCCAGGACAGCTATAATCTCTCTGCCAGTAGCATTACAGAGCAACCCTTTGTGTCTGTCATCTATTTCTGATCCCAACCCCAGAGCTTTAAATCATGAAAGCGTCTTCTGACCTTACCTTATTTGTCTTACTGAATCCCATGCATTCTTCTCACTCTGCTCTATTCCACAAACTTTTTTCATGTCCTCAAGTATGTACAGAGGCTCCAATCAGCCACATAAACCCCCTGCCCATTTCTCCACACTCGGTGTAAAATGTTTCTTGGCAACTTACCTTGGCAAGCAGCAAAATCGTGTTTATTTGTATCTGAAGCATGTGGCACATAATAAATGGCTGACAAAAATGTCTTTTACCAGGATTTAAATTATCAGTACAGTCATGTTCCTTTCCAGAATGTTTAATCCAGTGACTTTCAGATATCGGAAAAACAGGAACCAAGGAGCCGATGTGTATGTAACTTGTGAATATTAAGAAAAATAATGCTCAAATACATGTCATAGCATTGGCTCTACCTCCCCAGCTGGCAAAAATCCACATGCATTTCAGCTGGATTCACTGTGCTAAGTGCAGTGATATTCAATGGCGAAGGGATTAGATGGAGCAGCTTGGCAGTATGAGGAGATCTGGGTCTGAGCCAGTACTGGATGTATTCAAGGAGAGAGAGAGGTGTATGTGTGTCTTAATCCAGTATCAGTGCAAAAAAAATCAAGCCTTTTCTTGTCATAGAGTTTTTAGTGCTGTGAGAGTGAAAATCCTGCAGAAAACTCAATTTACGGAAATGTATCAAGGGATTGTAAAATATGGCACATTTGAGGTTGCTTCCTAGCTGTAACCCACACAGGGGTAAATTCAACTCATTGTAGTTCACTTAGCCACATCTTTAAAAAGTTAAAAAGAGGTGTTAGGTGTTGTCCCAAAGTTATCAAGGGCTTTATTTCCTCTGAAATATGACCTTGTTAGCAAAGACTAAGTGTGAATCTGTATATTGTGAAATTTTAAGAACATTGCTGAAAAAGATCAGATTAACAACTTCACATCCTTCATAATTCAGAATTTTCTGGCTTTAATAGGTTAAATATCACGGTCCTAATCCTTAGGTAGGGTGCAAACCCACTCAGCATTAATTTAACACTTTCTTTTGTCAGAGAATGTCTGTATTGAATTGAAAAAGCAATGACTTTGAAAAGACAAGTGTGGTGGCTATTACATAATGACTGCAATACCTGTAAAGCTGTACATGTGTATAAATGCATCTGCAGCAGAAATATCATTAGGTAACTCTTGTCATTTTTTTCATCGTTCAGACAAAACTTTCCACAAGGAAAACCCACTGCAACTTTGCAATGGAAGCAGATTGTTATTTTAATGTTATGAATAAAGAAAGATGGGACAGAGAGCTGTGAAAATCTATCAGCAGTAGTGTGAAATTCCAGATCTCTAGTCATTGACCAATATTAATATTGATAAATTTCATAATGATTTATGCTCATCTTTCCATTACAACTGGGTGCTTACAAGATATTGGTGTATAGCAATGGGATATTTGAAGGCTACCTAAAGGGGGGTGTGACAGAAATTGCCTGTAGTCCTGTTGCATAGAGCATGTAGACATTACTTAATGGCGTCAGGAAAAAAATGTAACATGATAAACTCACAAAGTATAATTGCTATCTATTTTCCCAGATAGTCCTAACCTATCTTTAAAATGAAGAAGACCAGATGGAAAAAGCATGGGGTTTTACGTTTTGTCTAAAAGAGAATTTTAAAATTTAATTTTAAAGGTATTCCAAGACTATAATTTGCATAAGTCAAAACCTACAAAAATAGTTAAAAAATATTACCCAAGACTCTTGTAAATAGTATTTCCCTCAATTGTGGGACTCAGTGCTACAATGTCTCCACCTGAGTTTTTCAGTAGAAATACAACTTAATGCAACATGAGAAACCCTGAGCTTCAACAAGGCCAAGTACTGCACTTGGGCCACAATAACCCCATGCAGCGCTACAGGCTTAGGGAAGTGTGGCTGGAAAGCTGCCTGGTAGAAAAGGACCTGGGGGTTCTATTTGACAAGCGGCTGAATTCATTTCATATGAATATGAAAGCCAATGGCATCCTGGCTTGTATTAGAAATAGTGTGACCAGCAGAAGTAGGGAGGTGATTGTGACCCTGTACTCAGCACTGGTGAGGCCTCATCTCGAGTATTGTGTCCAGTTCTGGGCACCTCAATACAAGAGAGATATTGAGGTGCTGGAGTGAGTGCAGAGGAGGGCAAC
>JAOXNO010000001.1:34515388-34545583 GCA_028565335.1 Limnodromus scolopaceus
GAACTTTGTAGAGTAGGGTAGATGGTTGGACTCGATGATCCCAAAGGTCTTTTCCAACCTAAATGATTCTATGATTCTATGATGGCAAATGCACTGCTGAACAAAGCAGCAGAAGTACAATGATCTGAGAAACAAGATATATTAATATGGGCTGAACAATGCTCAGATAACCACATAACCAAGCTAGCTCTTTCACAATACACTTGGATATCTCTGCACAATATTGCATCATGCATATAAATCTATGACAGTCTCTTGAGGAGAGAAAACATCTTTACGGAGGCTCTATGGCATACTTCCAGTGGTGCTAGAAAATGAGTCGTCGGTCACGTCTGACCACATCTAGATGTAAAAACAGAAAAAAAAAACTCAAAATATTAAAGTCAGTTCCCCCTAAAATATCAGGCAAATTATGCTTCTCCTTGTCAAATTGACTTTCATGGAGTACCGAAATATTTAACTCTACAATTTAAGCAACATTTTCTGTGTATTTCTTGTTGGAGAGGCTGCATAAACACTCCTGAAAAAATTTTTTTCAATGCAAATCAGTTCTCTGCAAGTGTCATGACCTGTCTTTTCCGCATTATCACCCTCACCTGAGAGCAGATGGGTAAGTCACTACTTTCAGTCCAACTTCAGTACAAAGTATTGTGAAAGACGAAACCTGAAGTATTGTTTTCACCATCTAGGACTGTCATAATCCATAAATCCTCTAGAAAAATAAGAATGTAACCTAAAATTTCCTACCTATTCTTGCCATGTTAGTCACCTCTCAAGCCAAATAATTATTTAAGGGGTCTAAAATGCCTTGCCTTCTGTACTGGCCACTGGTATTGATACATTTGCCCTATAAGTGAAAAGCATACTAGCAGTGAAATTAGTTTACTTTATCTCATCTACCTGTTCAAAACAAAAACTGTCAACACTGAATATTGCCCAGTGCAGAGGACTCTGGGAAAAATATAACAATAGGCTTGGTAAATATCCTTACTTTATTCAGAATGCTCCTATTTATTCCTCATCTGTTGTTTTGGTTTTTTTTTAAAGAAGTATGGACAACATTGATGTACAGGAACCACAAGCGATGAACAAATTGTAGGTAATGCAGGACTGAAGTGGTAAGTGTCATGCTGACCTGTTGTCAGACCTGACAAAACCCCAAACTTCTATTATTCTTGCCACCCAAATTCATATGCAATCTATAGCCGATATCTTTTTCATTCCTGTCTTATCAGCCCAGTCTTCTGTCCTGTATTGGCCTAGTATGGTCACTACTGAAGTAAATGGTTACAGACTACACTTACCAAAATTATTCCAGTATGTCTACTATTTTGCAATGGGTACATACTCTAGGAGGCAACATTTTGTTGCCCATCAAAGGAGCAATACCATTACATTCACATTTTTCTTTTTCAACACCCAATCTCTGCACTAAATATCAAAGGTCTTATAGAGAAGGCATTTGGTGGAAGCATCACTGAAAACTAATGAAAGATCCACAGAAAATTCTGATTACAGTCAACTTATCAGTCTAAGGAAGCTGTTTTTTTTTTCTCTGTGAAGACAGCTTCTAAATTTCCAGCCTGAATAGATTCATGGTAACTGCTGATCATACACGAACAGTATCCTTTAAGGTTAATACTTTTTCTATAGATTTTATTCTTTTGATATATTTATCACTAACAAAACATAGTAATAATATTCTTTCACAGGTATTCTTTCACTCTTGCAATACCTGCAGTATTACCAGCATATTTATGCAGCTCACCCATCTTGACCATCAAAGGCAACAACTTAATGCATAAGACAATACTTCCGAGTATCTTTAATACTCTCTACCTCTACAGGAAATAATCTCTGATTTCTCCTATTATTTATTTTTTTGCCCAAAATACTGTTTTATTGATTTGATGACTGATTAATGTACTCATAGTCCTTCCTTTTACTGATGTGCCTCATCATATAGCAGAAGTAGCATTACATGTCTCCAGCTACATCATCTAGTGTTTGCAGAGCTATATTCCACATGACTGTCAGTTGGATACAAATGCCCCAAGAAGGGCTGTAGAGAGGATGTCTCTGGTTGGTCAATCCCACCTTTCTATCTGGGATGCATAACATTCCTGAATTGTTCATCACTCCATGGGCATGCTTTCAGTCCTTCTAATCACAACTGTAGTATGAAGTAAACAAGGATTTTATTTCCAAAAGCTTGGGCCAAAAGTCATCCAAAATTCATAATTCCAAAATTCAACTTTGACCAAGCCATAGTTGGAGAGTGCTGCAAACTGTGCTCACGCAACCTGATCATTGCAACATCTTTCACACTCTCTGGACAACTAACTGTACTTTTCCTTGTTTAACATAGAAACCTCTCTCCATAGGAGTAGCCCCAAGCATCCTGTCACATGACGTAATGCTTTTAAATGGATTTCAAAAGCTTGCAAATTTAGCTTGTTTTTTTTTTCCCCAAAGTTTTTTTTTTTTTTTAAAGCTAAATAATTAACTGTGAATTAGAAACTGTCAAGTCATAAACTTTAACAAGATTTCCCCCAGTTTATAAAGCAGCAGACATGCCATCAAAATTTCATTATTATTAAGCTAAGTTCTACCACCCAATATCAAGGACATAAGCAGCTCATGTATTCCAGTTGGAAGTTCTGGGTTCAAAAGATAATAAAAGTTGGTCACCTCCTACGGTTCTTATGATTCCCTAAATTTTAGGTCTATAGTCTTGTTTTCTGATTTTCTCCCTTTCAGCAGGTAAGACTTTTGATCGTAAATGTTGGTTCCTGAAAGACATACAGCCATACCTTGAGTTTTTTGAGGGAATTTATCAATTAAAAAAAAAAAAATAATTAGGGAAAATGTTACATAAAACTATTCCTCTGTGTATCATGTTATCCTGATAATCCTGATGTTTTACTAAAGGATCATTGCATAACTGAAATGTTTCCCTGTTGTGCCATTTCTCTAGATACCATCTATAAACATCTATAAACATCTACACATACTGTATCTAATGAGGTCCCTATTGTCTTCGGTACTGTCAACAGGAGACCCACACTTCACCTCACAGACAGCCTTGAAATTCTCAGCTGAAACATAGAGATGTGTGTGTCTGAATCTGGTTAACTGGTCTGGAATCTAAAGAAAATTATATATCGAAATAGGTTACACTATGATGTTTACATGGAAAGGTTTTGCAGAGCCTTTCTGAGCCCTAAGATCTTTCTTATGCTTTAAAAGAGCACTGCAATAACACAAGAGGGAAACTCAGTGTTGAACTATATAATATACTTTTGGCTGGCTGAGGACAGAAATTTTTTTTTAAAAAAAAAAGAAAAAAAAGAAAGAAAGGGTTCTTTCTATGTCAAACCATTGATTTAATTCTTAATTTTAAATTATTAACACAAAAAATGTATATAATGTAGGATAGCATAGAATACTTTGCTACTTACAACATGTCCTAGTTTTCAGTTATGAGATGATAATAATAATAATAATAATAATAATAATAAATAACAGAAATTATTTCAAGAACAAAATTCCAAATGTGTTTGTCTTCAGTAACTCCCATGCAGGCCACTGATATTGCCAACAGCTGAGGTTGCCTTTATTGCAGAGAATATGAGGGGAGCCCAATATGTACGGACTGTGACTGCTGTCTAGCTTAATTTCCTACTGGTCCCTTAGGAATTTCACGATGCAAACACACACTCTGACACACTCTGACACCTCATTATCATCTGTTGCCTGTGTAAAACTCCTCATTAGCATTAAAGTTTCCCTTTCTGTTTCAGTGAGAAAAAGAAAAGAAAAACAAACCCACAAAACAAAGGCTCTTACTTCATATTCTAAAACAGGCGTCTCTGGAGCCACTTTTTTCTCTGTACTTACACTATTAGAACATTATATGGAATTCTGTCAAAGAATACAACTTTATCAGCAATAAACTGATACTATTACAACCCCTTCCACTCACCAGAGAAAGAAGATGCTACAAATGTATGAACAAATCCAGCCTTTGGATTTATACTTCTCAAAACTTCTCAGCTCTGACTATGCTCTGCTGTGTTCTCATTTTTTGTCAGGAAATTCCATTTCAGTAAAGAGTTGGGCATTAATGGCATCTTGCAGTATTATTTGCTTGAGGGGGGAAATACAGTTCTACCATGTCCTTACCTGTGTCTCCAAAAAGCAAACCAGACTCCCCAACTCCTGGGTTTGTATTCTGTTACTTATCATTTTGCTCCTCAGAAGACTTATCACCTTTACTCACTCAAATTCAAATTCCAGTCCAGGAATAAAGTTCCCAGCTTTCACTGCTGAACAACAGCTCTCCACAACCTACCAACACTGCAAAGAAGTTTCTAAAATTACTTTCCTGTCAACCAGTTAAAGATCTTCCATCCTTAGCCAGTAATGATGAAACTAATGATGAACAAAACCCTTTTTGCCCATGTTACCTTAGTAGTTATCTTGACTAGAAGAGGAAATAAAACCTTTATCACCTGCAAAAATGTTCTTAAAAGAGATTATTGTCCCTCACATATTTTTAGTGCTGAAATAATGAGGAATTTCGGTGGTATAGTCATAGTGCAATTGTTCTATAAGAAATAATATACAGTTGTAAAGATTTTCAAGACAGTTAAAATGCTAAAACATGTAGTAAGCTTTGTGTTTTTCTTCTACTTCATGCACATGCCATTAATCTAAATCACTAGTGATTCCAAAAGAACAGCAGGACAGCCTTGGCCATCTGCAGTCAGGTACAACAATGTTACATAGGTAGCTAACACAAATATTTCTATCCTTTTTAACAGAAATGCATTTTGGAACACCTCTCATTAAGGGTTCTGCAGGATATATTTGACTTGGATGACTGGTTGTCTTACTTGAGACTGGCAATAATTTCTTACATGAATGCTGGGAACTAGATCTGGTCCAAAATATTTGTTAAGCTAAGGTTCATGGGGAAGTAGGATGGTAAATGTTGATTTTTTGTAGATTTGCAGGTTTATCCAGGCATAAGTTCCTTAAAGGCAGCTAGAAAAGTAGGGCGCAAGGCAAGACTGGTAAAATAATAGGATGAGTTATGGATGTTATCTATCTGGACATCTCTAAGGACTTTAATGCAGTCCCTCATAACATCCTTCTCTCTAAATTGGAGAGATATGTTTTTGATAGGTGGACTGTTCGGTGGATGAGGAGTTGGTTGGATGGTTGAATCCAGAGGGTAGTGATCAACAGCTCAATGTCCAGATGAAGGCTGGTGACAAGTGATGTCCCTCAGAGGTCCATACTGGGACCAGTACCGTTCAACATCTTCATCAATAACATAAACAGTGGGATTGAGTGCACCCTCACCAAGCTTGCAGACAACACCAAACTGAGTGGTGTGGTTGATGCCATCCTTCTGGACCCGGACCGGCTTGAGAAGTGGGCCCATGTCATGGGATTCAACAAAGCCACGTGCAGGATCCTGCGCCTGGAGTGGAGCAACCCCCGATATCAATACAGGATGGGGAATGAAGGGATTGAGAATAGCCCTGTGGAGACGGACTTCGGAGTACTGATGGATGAAAACCTGGACATGAGCCAACAATGTGCACTCACAGCCCAGAAGTTCAACTGCATGCTGGGCTGCATCAGAAGAAGAGTGACCTGGTCTGCTGCCCTTTTACTCTGCTATGGTGAGACCCCACTTGGAGTACTGTGTCTATCTCTGTAGTCTTCAGTGCAGGAAAGACACGGACCTGTTGGAGTCGGTCCAGAGGAGGACCACAAAAATTACGACAGGGCTGGAGAACCTCCTATGAGGACAGGCTGAGAGTTGGGGTTATTCAGCCTGAAGAAGAGAAGGCTCCAGGGAGACCTTATTGCAGCCTTTCAGTACTTAAAGTGGGCTTCTCATAAGAAAGATGGGGACAAACATTTTAGCAGAGCCTGTTGCGATAGGACAAGGCTTTAAACTAAAAGGCAGTAGATTTAGACTGGATATAAGGAAGAATTTTTTTATTATGAGGGTGGTGAAATACTGAAAACAAGTTTATGAGAGTGGTGAAATACTGAAAACAGGTGAAACAAGTTGTCCAGAGAGGTGGTAGATGCACCATCCCTGAAAGCATTCAAGTTTGGGTTGGATGGGGCTCTGAGCAACCTGATCTAGTTGAAGATGTCCCTTCTCATTGCAGGGGGGTTGGACCAGACAACCTTTCCAACCCAAACTATTCTATGATTCTAAAATAGTTCAACAAGTAAAATAACTGTATTATGTTAAAGTTTCTGTGTTATAGACCTAGTTACAGAAATGAAGACTGAGACAAATTTGAACTGAATCATATAAATTCTAGAAATCCTAGAACTTCAGAGTTTTTGAGATTTTTACAAAACTTATGATTGTTTTTACTGTTCATTCACCAGGCACATTCATTCAATATCTGCAGTGCATACTACATTAATGTAAGACAAATGTAAAACTAGTTGAAACAAGACAGTACAAGTTTGTATTCCATTCTAAAAGTCCACTGAATAATGACAAAATACAAAATAATGCTCCACACACATAATTTGCTGCGTTTCTCTTTGAAACTCCAGTTTCACTTGATGAACAGTAATGATAAATACTCTGCATATTACACTTGTATCATTTCTAGTAGTCACACAGACTACTGCTTCCACAGAAGCAATGTCCCCAAATGTATTTTTAATTTGTTATTTGAGGTACTCTTGCACTCAAAGATTCAAGAAATTTTGAGTGATTCTCACTTAGTTGGATATGTCTTTTACTTGTTAAGATGACTTTTCTCCAAATTGTCATATTTTCATGCAAACTATTTCTAATCAGACATGGAGCTTGAAAGATTTGCCTGGGAACAGAGAAGATAATATCAAGGAGTTATTGTACACTAAGTTAGCAGCTTGAATAGCATAATACAAGCTAGTAATATAAAATATTATGAAGTTATCTGTCCTTTAAAAAAAGACGGTAAATGTCCATAATTAGCTCTCGTATTTCTGTAGTAAGCACTTAAAAGAGAGACATGAGATAATTAGCAGTCGCAACAAAAAGGAACTGATTTCCAGTCCAGCTGTAATTTACTATGTACTTTTATTTTGCAGGTATTCAAACTTAAGAGATGTTCTCTATTGCCAAAACAGCATCTCTTTTCTTAATGACTTTTCCTGAGATCTCTACATGAGAATGTGTTTAGTCAAAATATGTTTTTTCTACTTGAACTTAGTATAGTCTGGCTTCTTTTAGGCAACCATCATGCTCTGCAGACTTGTTTCTCTGATTCAGGGAGGTGGGAAACATGCCATGGCTCCTGGCTTGGCCACACTTCCAGATTTCCTTTTATGTTAACTAGGTCACAAGAGGGAAGGAGATAATGCACTCCTGGTTTTTTGGACACAAACACGCGTTTGTGTCCAAAGACCCAGACTGAGTGTTCCCAGATTATATATTTCAGGCATAGTTGCAGGCATCCATTAATTGCTTTCTCAAACTAAAACTTGTTTTCATTTTATGTACTAGAGCAAATTAAAAAAACTACGAATATAAGATTAATTTCAGTAAGTATGTCTTCCAACTACCCCAGAGCATCTCAATGGAAAGCATTGATATTTTCCCTGTAAAGTATTTATTCAGCTGTCTAAACATGTAAAGTTCACCCTGTCAAATACGTTTTCTTTTTCTTGTGGAAAAAAGAAAAAACAATCAAAACTAACAACCTTTTTAGCTTTGGTACTTAAGGTACATATTTCTCCATAGCAGCATACAGACACAAAGCCCAGTTGCATTGTAATTTTGCAATCAGACATAATCTCTATAAGAGTACGGCATTCAGCATGTAGAAGTAGAAAACAGAAGAACATACTTGCATGATGGCAGAAAGCTAAATATTCTAGGAGGCACAGTTTATCCTCTGTGATTATACCTGCAAGCTTAAACTGGTTGACTTTTCGTTTCACAGAAATTCTGTTTACCTGCAGTAGTTGTTCTAAAATAACATTAAATTGTCTAACCATTGCAGCTCTACTTTCTTATTCATTCAAACGTATGCTCCATAGAGTCTCCTATGTGGAAAGACCATAAGGATTTCCTTTCTCTTTAACTCCTATAGCTCTCTTTTGGTCTGTGTTTGAGCTCTAAGTAGTGATTCAAGAGGTTACCTAAAAACATACTGCATTCGTTTCTTTGACAGAATTTTCACAGAAAAGTGAGATTCTGAAAGACTGAAGAAGCATGTAAAGACACACTGCAAAGGGAATTTTGTCTCTCTGACATCATATTTGAAATGTTAATATTTTCACTGTCATGATTATTTATTATAATCATAACAGTTCATAGATTGAATCTTTTTTTGATGCAAAAAGAATTGCTTGCTCTGTTTGCAGTAGTTATATGATTTCATAATTCAAATTGGCAAAATTGTGTTAAAATATACATGAATATGTATGCCTATATATGTACAAATGTGTATATGAGTATATAACAGGAAAAAAAATACTGTAAAATAAAAACTAGGTAATACGTGTAAATCACATTCTGCTTGAATATTTCTAGTGAAAAATGAAAATGCATTACTTGGAATGGAAATATAGATATATTTATGATATGAACTATTTATTCACAGTAATGTCATAATAGCCATACACTAATATCAGAATGCTAAGAGCAAATTATACTTAGAAGCAAGGCTGACTTTATTTGTCACAGATTTATTTTTCATTTTCAATTTTTCTAATAATAGTTTTTCAGAAAAACAGAAGAAAAATTGTTGAATTGAAATTGTGGCTTATCAAAAGCTAGAGAGTATCTGTAAGGCACCTATTATTTCTTATTGAGACTATCTGTGTGTCCAATTCAGTAAATAAGTAACAGAAGCAAACGTTTTTGAAGCAGGCACTCTTCTTTTTGGAAAAGACAGATACACACACAAAGATGACAGGCAGAGCTCTGGACTACATGTCCCTTAGCATAAATGGCTGGTTTCCTTGAGACCAGAGCTGTAAAATCCCTTCCGAAGAGGAGCACTACAATCATCTCTTTCCTTTTCCCTTGGAAGGGGAAGAGAACATCTATGAACTAGCTTCTGTTCATGGCCATGCTTGTGAAGCACATGTAATTCATTATGTTGTAGAGATGGAGCAAACTGTCAAGGCTGGGAAAGAAATTATTAGAATTCAGTGTGTAAGGATAATTGCTTAAGATAGGACTTGAGAGAAACCTGGTTTTTTTAATGGGGATATTAGACCTATTTGCATGATAGGAAGTTGAAGAATGGAGACTATGCATAGGTCACATAACTATGAAAGGAAATGCTTGGAAAATAAACGGGAATGTCAGGAGTGCAGAGAAAATGTGTTATATATATTTATATAAAATATTTAGAAAATAAATCTGTAAAGATTCCAGATAAGGTTTAAGCACCCTGAACATATGAGGAAACACAGCATAAGCTATGCTACCCTATATTTTATGTTCAGTACAACAGGGTTTCTTATTTGATCTTGGTTGACCAAATCTCATGAAATCTCATACAACTTTCTTAATAAGTTATGTGCCAATTCTCAATTAATTTTCACTTCTAAACAGAACTAAATCTCCTTCTGAAACATTTCCCACATTTCTCAGTATCCAATAACATATTGTACATCATTATATAACTTACTTTTCTGTGCTTTCAGCTTGACTTTGGCTACATATAGTCATATTATGGCATCCTGACAAAGTATTGGACTTTGGGAGATCACAGGTAATCAGTCCGAAAGGAAACAGACAGATTTAAGAATAAGCCAAATATTTATTTCAAATTTGGAGAGTTTCCCAAACTCGCCTGTCCTTTGTACATGCCAGGTCATTGTTTTAAACATTAATATCTCTGTGCAGTTGCTTCTTTTCATATAAATGATTAAATATTCTTGGTTGAGAGAGGGAAAGTGAGAAACTATTCTGAAACTAGATTTCACTCCTGTGAAGGACTACAGTAATGTTGAAATCTGTTCTTCAGTTAATATTTACATGTATTTTATATAGAAAATGAAATGCAATGGGAGACATGGAGACAGACCTTTACTGATTGTACAGCTGTCTTATGTTTTGGGTATTCATTTGAGACAAGAGGCAGTGAGATTCAAAAGATATTAGTTAATGAAGGATGGACAGGTCTCACTTTGTAAAGGAAAAATATTTTCATGAGGAAAAATCTAGAATGTATGTTGTTTTGATTGATTTGAACTTTGCAATAAACTGTTCCTCAGAAGGATCCTCTCCTGTTTCACTTACTGCCTAGAAGTTTACTTCTGAATTCATAAGAATTTACTAACTCCTTGGAAGAGAAAAACATTTTTGCTTTCTTTTTTACTTTCTCTCTCCAACTCTAGTGTGACTGTCCCATGTATATACTGACACCATACTAATAATGTCACAAAAAACCACAAAAATACCAATAGCATTCTGTCATAACCTGAACACAGAGAAGTCCAGAAAATAACTATGTTAAATAAGGCAAACTTTTACTGACTAAATTTACAACTAAATTTGCTGTGAAAGGCATTTTTTCTCATTAGCAAGTAAAAGTGCAAGGCATTTGTTAAGATGAAAGATAATCTTTCTTACTTAATAAAAAACAAATGTAATAGTTACCATAACAAAAGGGACACTCCAAGAATGAAATTACCACATATTTCATATTTCTGATTCTAGCACAAAGATAACTTCTTCTTGTACAAATCACTGTACATTTTTCCCCAGTTCTTACTGGATATAAAGAATAATAATAGCTTGGAATAGAATAACTTTATTATTCACTCATTAGGAATAAAAAGTTAAAGTTAATTAATTCTACTGAATACTTTTCCATATCCAAATCTGCACTAACTCCTGATACTTTGATTTTCCTCCTTTAACATAATGCTGTGCTTTCAGTGGACCTGATCAAACTCCTGCATTTTTAAGTTGGACTTTTCTTACTGAACATAAAATATTCAGGTCTTACCATGTTGTGCATAAGTGTACAACAAAAGGTGTATTTATGCACCTCATTTCACATCAGCTTCATAAATTCAGTTTAAGATACATGGTAATGATAAGCAAAGAAAGGCTAGAAGCAAAAACGTGATAAGGGAATATGGGAAAAAATGCCTTTCTGTCCAAATGTTATAAGGTGATATTTATGACTGAAAAATAGCTGACAGAGATATACCTCACAGTTTTTCTTCACACATTAGGAATGTGCAAATGGTTAATACAAAAAGGTTCCCAACCATTAAGCATGCTAAAGTCAACAATAATTTTATTAAATAATTTCAAAATCTGACAGGAAGGAGAGGCAGTGTCTGAAGGACAAATCCTTTGCACTTACAATGGGTTAGTAGCATCATGAACAAACTATGCTAGAAATGGATTTCTCAGGTAACAATAAAAATGGAAATACTACAGCTTTAAGCTGATAAAACCATGCAGCAATATCCTACCCGCATATGCAATGCAATATTTTGTCTATAACTGGGTCTTACTACGACTGGCTTTGAACTTTAATTACAATCTTTGCAACCAACTCTTTACACTCAGATTTTAACACTGTGATTTTTTTCAAAAGGAGGAAAAACAACCACGGTTTGCAAGGAAACTGAAAAACTATTTCATTAACCCATGACCTGTTAGTCATTATTATTACTTCATGTCTTCACATTCTATTCAAATCATCGCATTCCACTGAAAATATGTTTTCCCCTGTAATTGTTAACATCTCTTGAAACAGTAGAAGCTTCTCTGAAATAAGCCGGCATTGTAAAGAGCTGAACATTAGAGACAATATGAAGACACTCCTTTCTCCATTGCTATTGCAAATGACTGCTAGAAATAGTTTTGTATCCCCAGCTGATACCGGGTTTTTTGAGGCTTTTCTTGTCTGAACCACTACGTAGTTTATTTCTCCTTGGTTACAGGTTTGTATAGTAAAATAATGGCCAACAGTTGGCGGAACATTAGCTATCACAGAAGTAAAGTGAAAAATGATCAATCTTTCATTCTTATAGAGGATTTTTTCTGGATTATGTTGAAGACCAAAAAGGTGAGGAAGCTTGCAAGGCTGTTGTCTGTGCTTACGCTGAAATGTATGCATACACTACATACATTTCTATGCATACGCTGAAAGCAAAGAAGTCCTTGAGCTGTTACATGTATATTTTATAAAGATGTTATGCATATGTTATATGTATATGTATGTTGTATATATAGTAAATGAGCAGGGGTGCATATATATGGCAGAAATAACAGCCATCTTTAAAATTAATGGACAGAAATAGACATCTCAAGAGCAATTAATTGGAGCAATTTTGGATTATTATGTTTAGGTGAGACGGAACTCTTCTGTAGTGTCTATATTCCCCTATTGATTAAATAACGTAGCTAAGGTGAACACCTAAGACTTAGGTGTCTCATTTTCAAACATGTAATACAAAGAATCCTAAAGGGCGTCATGGAATATACTAAATTATTTGTCCTATTGATAAAGAAACATGCCAAGCATATACTCTGGAAATTATATAACTGAAGGGAAAGCAATCAGAATTTGGAAACTCCAATCTCTTTATTTTATTTTTCACTGGTCCTAATTTCATACACCTTATCATGCCACACACCCTTCTATATGTTTTTTAGAGATTTGGACTTTCTTATGTGTTTGCATTTCCAGAAATTAATGAGATATTTACAATTTGAAAATACCATTTTTATACGTTGTGTAATTATGTAACTTGGTTTGCTCTACATTCCTTTGCTAATAATTCATATCACTGTGGTTGGCTTCTGATCGTTACTGACCATCAAGTCAGATTGCCAGAGAACTAACCAAAAAGCTCAAAAAATCTTTTTCCAAGCAGGAACAGTTACACTGATGCATGTCATTGTATTTATAGCTAGGATTGCTTTTCTTTCCATGTGCATTTCTGTGCAGCTATTGGTGATGAATTTAATATGCCGTTCTTAACAATCAGTTACTTAGATCATTCTGCAGCTGCTCAGAATCAGCTTCAGAAACATTTTGGTACAATGCTTACAAATCCATTCACATGGCTCCTTTTCTTTCCATGATGTTCTGAGTTTTTGATGTGTGGAAATAATTCACAAACAGAAAGAAAAAATGGTTCTGGAATTGTTTGTTCAAATTAATTGCTATGTAAGCAATTAGTTCATAGATTTTTCTATCCAAGTACCTACCTTTGGCTTTTTTATTGCTTTTATTACCCATCTGGCATAATGCTATTTTTACTATTACTAGGCTTCCTTACCAAATTAGAAAAGTTATGGATAAAAAGCTACGTCATAAAATATGCTGATGTTTAATATGAAGCTTTGCATTCACAGCTTTTACAATATACTAATACCATGTTAATATAGCTTATAGTGATAGAAATTCAATCCTTAGCAATAGGAATTGTCAAGCTGTTAACCAGGAAATTCAACCTTTTCTTCGGTATAAATTATAAATTTCCTTGAAGATGAAATTCAAATTAAAATTGCAAAATAAGGAGGTTCTAGAAAATAATGGTAGATTTACTATCTATGAGAAAAAAGGTCAAATCTATTTGTAGAATGAAGTTATCTTAAACAGGAAGCAAACAAAAGCTTTGCTTTAAATTTCTGAAGTCAAGAGTGCCAGTCCTTTGTTTACTGAGAGACATCCATTGAAATGCTTTCCTCGGGTATGGCCATAACATGTGAAAAAACTTGTGTTGTGTGATACTTCAGTTGATTTATTAGCTAACATAAGAATGTTGTGGGTATACAGTCACATAAGCAGGAAAAATGCCAGACTGTTTTCCACAACTACTGACAAATAAGGTATGAGACATTTATGTCATCAAGGAAAATATCTGCAGTCAAATGTTGATTCCCAGTTACTTGGAAATACGGCATTTATTCAAATAAAATTCTGAGCCAAATTCAGCTACAGTATAGCTAAGCTTATTTACATAACTACACATACAATAATTTCTCCTCATTGGAGTTTCTCAAAATGGGATTTCTGCTCTTAGAAGCAAAATGAGACCAATGTTTTAATTTCTGCTCTGAATAGCGTGGAGCAGGAGGTTGAATGTGGCTCTCAGATAAACATCTCTCTGATGTTGAGCTGTTTCTTTCCTCTTTATTAATCAGCTTTTTCTCTCTCCTCCCAAAAATTATTCACACTTGTCCTGTCAAGGGATACACAGAGTGTCCCAAACACCTTGAGTCAAGACATCTGTTGTGTGAAGTGTATTCTTTCCTTGGTGAAGAGGATTAATAAAAAGGACATTTCATCACCAAGTCTCACAGCAACGCCTTCCAGTCCTGGTCAGGGCATTTTGGTCGTCTCGCTTCACCCACAGTGATATTTGTATACTTCATCTCAGCCTGTTCCCTGCCTTTTAAGATGCAAGGACAGAAAAAGGTTTTCCCAGTTTCACTGTCAAGTAATACCACCTGTGGAGAGTGCCCAATTACAGTACAAACCAGTCTCTCTTGCTCTCTGAAAACATCACATCAGCCCAGCAAAAAAGAACTTTGGCCGCAAGTTGTTTAGTTCTAAGGTGGGTTTATTGTTATATAAGAATGAAAAAGATGCTTTTACAGTCATGTAGGCAATAATTGTCTTTGTTGACTGTGGTGAAGAACTGTACATGGATGAAGAAATTAATTTAAAATCTGTTTCCTTACGATTTAGGGTCTCCAAGGCAGCAACTCATGAAACAGTAGCAAGGAGAATCTACACAAATTCATTACCTTAATAAATTACTGGACTGGGTGGCTAAGGTTGATCACCATCATCTTATCTACGCAGCTCAGACAGTGTAAAAGACTTTTAAAGCAGCATACACACACTTAAGTTTATTGAATTTTGTGCTAGTAACCTGCCATTGGAAGAAGCAGTACAGCACTATTTCTCTTAGTGACATCAGAGACCTGGATTTCTCAGGTTCATCAGTACATGATTGCAGACCTCTGGGCTACAATCTCAAAGAGACGTCCTTATGGTACAAAGCCCTTATGACAGATTTGTTCTCAGATCTTCATCTTTAGATGTTAATGCAGGATGTAGAGCTGCCGTTCAAGCTTTTCCCACTGTCATCTTTGCTAGTAAATAATGTACTTGATTCAATACCTTTGCAGCCTTATAAGACTGTCAATGCACTAAAAAATAACAGGCTAGTGCCCTTGCCAGAAGTAGAAAGAGTTATAGTGAGGGGATAGTCAAAGGAATTAAATGTGTTAAAGTTATATCTTAACCTTCCTTCCCAACAGGGGTTCTTGATTTCTCAGCAAACATTTCTCACAGATTTGCTCATCCCCTTGAAAAATTAGAAAGAATATTTCTCAGAGTCACACTATAAAGCCATGTCCTTGGGATTCTAAAAACAGCAGGCTGATGATTTACTTTGCAATGACAAAAGGCTTGATCAGCACTTCTTCACTTCAGGCCATTATTTTGTGAAGTACCTCTCAGACTAACTCTCAGAAATCATAACAGAACTGAAAGGTAAAAGCACTGAATGGAGAATGATCTGCCAGTTCAGTCTTTTACAGATGTGCATTTCTACTGTAGAAAATGCACCTGGTTGAGGGTGTAGTCTCAGCAGTAAATTTGTCGTATTGATATAAATAGTATAAGCATGTAATTGATAATCACCTATCATGTTTAAAAAAGGGGTTTAACATCCATTTAAATAAATAGAGCACAAAACCAACAGCATTGAGTGTTGTGAGGAAAATGACATGAAAAGAAATTCTTTCAAGGAGCAACACTGCTGTTCTGCACTTTTAAAACACTATTACAACTGAAAATAAAATTGCAAATCTTTTACTTTTGTTTGGGTTTCATGCTATACAATTTGTATTGTTACTTTGTTTTGTAAACTTGCCAACTGAAAAGTCTCTTGTCATTTCTGTTGCCATTAGTGAGTTCTCTATAATCATTTTCAACCAAAGATACACAAATAATAGTCACAGTAAGAATAAGAGTATATTTTGGTAATCTACACAATCATCACTTAGAATAAAGTGCTAACGAAAAAATCCATAAACTTAATAATAAGTAACTAAACTGCTGTATTTCCTTGTTTATATTTTGAATGGATCTGAATAGCTATTATTTTATTGTACTTTATGGACCCATTGTCTCAAGACCTTTCAAAGAAACAGGATGACATTTGTTTACATAATTTTAAAGACATATATATTTGGACACCAAGGGTGATCAAGTCATCATTCCATTTTTTAAAAATCAAGCATTTTTTCTATTTTACTGATGTATCTCTAGACTCATTTATTATTTAGATCTTCTATTTATAACAAACATCTGTATAAAATTCAGTATGACAGTATTAATGTCAATAGTCCTTCTTAAAGGTCTATTGTGGGACTAGAATGAAGGTGTCATTGCAATCTTTACTGTACTTATGAAAGTCCTATTTAAGACACCTCTTTACCTTTTTCTGTAGTTCTGGATTTATAACATGTTCATAGTTCTTTCTTTGGACCTCTGTTTTTCTGTTTTACTTCCTATTTCTGTTCTGGTGTCCCCATGCAGCGTTGTCATTTTAACAAAATCCACTAAACATGTATGTGGAGCAGCGGGTAAAATCTTAGTTTACTTCAGCTATGAATAGGAAAAACATGTATTTTCTGCCACCTTTGTTCAATCCTTGTTAATGAAACCAGACTGATGTTATCTGCCTCTGTGTCCTTATCTAGTCATTTTGAACACTTTTTTGGGTTAGGAGAAAATGAGCCCAGCAGTAAAATCTTATCTCAATTGACTATGTCTACAGTGCTAAATAAAATAGGACCAGAGAGCAAGCTCAAACCCTGAACCCAACCACTCAAACTACTTAATTATTAGCGTACTCTCCAGTGTGGTTTTCACCTGTACCTGGTGGAGATCTAGCAATCTCCAAGAAAATGCTTGGGATTGCATGAGCTGAGCCACTCCCGCACCCAAAGCTTTCTCCACCCTGATATCCTCCCCTAACCCATCCCTCTAATCTCCAGCAAGTCTTGTACATCAAATATACCCACATGCCCTGTCTATGGCACCCCAGAACCTATAACAGATGCCCTCGGCAACATGCTCTGAAAACAAGCTGCCAGTGGGCCGCAATGTTCTTTCATTATTTCTGATATTTTAACTGAAACAGAAAAGAAAATGGAAAGTCATTACTATATCTATGAATCGAAGGATACCACCGCAGGCACTAGTCCAAGGTTAAGAATATTACACAGCTGTGGCCAGTTTACATCAGTCAGCCTTTGAGCTGAGGAGTGCTACCTGGCTGTTTACAGGTTTGCCTGTTGTACAGGTGTCAGTGGTTGTTGCCAGGTTGAGGATGCAGATAAGTGCTACTGGTGATGCAGAAAGTCAGTGAACTTGGCAAGGTTTTGCTATTCATGGGTAACACATTCTCAGTATGGACAGAGTCTAGAGGAAAGTTTAATACATATGTTCAACCAATCACTTATTTCTTTTTTTAATTTTTTAATTGAATACAGATATCTCCAAAGTTAAAATTCACTGAATAGTATGTGCTTTCTGAGACTTAGATATCTTGAACTGTTTCGGGTGTGGAAAGTAGGGAACCCAAAATTCAATGTAAGAGCATCATGGAAAATCACTTCTAAAAGCCGTATCAAAAGATATTGCTTCATAAAAATACTGTACAGGCTACTATCTGAATTAGAATAACTGCAGGGAATAGGGAACTCAGACCTGAAGAAGCTCAGAATTACTTTCTTGGTTTGTGTAGGAAATTGAAGCAGAAAAAAAAGTGCTGGGAGGGAATCTGCCTGGCTTCTGCAAATGCAGCAAAGGATTATCAGCTTTGGAGGGAATAGCTATTTGGTTTTTAGTATATTTTTTATGGTGTGCTTCAAACATAGCTTTGTGCACAAGTCCCTAAAAGACTTATTGAATAAATGCTTGACTATCAGCATGAATGATTTCAATTAAGAACCAGTATCAACTTCATAAATTAATGAAGATGCTTGTACTAGTACACTTCTTAATGGACAGGATGATATAACTACATAATGCGGTGAAGGGAAATATTTCACACTCAGATTTGCATCCTAAGTTCTTTGAATGAATAAGTTTTATCCTTTATTGTGTCAATAAGTAGCTAATAGGTTATCAATTACCGGGAGCAACTTGCAGCTTGAAAGAGAAACCCACTTGAAAACCCATGCAAAACAGACATTTGTATGTTCAAAAAGGTAAATCAGAACTTAATTTAAAAAGAGCATTGTCAAAATAGGGTACAGGTAAATATGTGAATCAGGAGGGAGTGAAATGGCTGTAAACAGAAATCTTGGGTGTTAATTGATACTGTGCCTCATTTGAGTATAAGAAATCATGAAACTTATCTGAGAGGAGAAGTTCTGAAACGAATCCATCTGAAGTGAGGAATTGTGGGAAGGAAATATTGAGGAACTCCGTGAAAGAAAAGTTTACTTGAATATAGATGTCTAAATATTAAAAATTATTATAACAGCATAGTCAGCAATAGCAGGAGGTTGAACTTGATTGCCAAAGATATCCTTTGAAATCTTGTTTCTGAAATCTGTAAAAACCAAACCTCTGGTGGTGCCGTACATGCCCACCTCCCCTCAACAAAATCTTAAGTTCTCAGTAAGACACTTCTATGACTTTCCTAGAAACCTTGAAACTGCATAATCAAGAGTTCCTTTAGTTTAAACAAATATAATTTATATCATTTGTGTTCCTTCTTTTAAAAAAAAATAAATAGTTTGCATAAAGGTATAGTTTAAAATGACTTCTTGTTTTCTCTTACTCATTTTGATTTTAAACAGCCTCTAATTCCATCTACGAACTTTAAAACCACAGAGTTATGCAAAAACACCTATTCTTAATTTTCTCTGTGTATGTGTAGGTGGGACAGAGAAGGAGAGTTTTGCATTAAGCAGGTACTAATTTGGCATCAAATAGTATCTGTTGCAATTCTGACTGATGTTCCTTAGCTCAGTCTATGAAATACACTGAGAGACACAACAAAGAAAACAAAGTGTGGCAAAAATGGAGTCAGGGAAGTCACTAAACCCTGTGAGCAGAGGACTAGAGGGAATGACTGCCACGTTGCCTTATTATCTTTGTTCATACAGTCATGTTTCAAATTTGTGGTGCATCAGAACCTTAACACTTTTTTTCTGAATCTGCATTTATGTATTTCAATTCTTTAAGTCAAACAGTTAAATTTTGTAACTCCAACATTTGGTGCATTTGATCAACTAGAAATAGTCTTTCTCCCCTTTCCTGTAACTGCAGTAATTTAGGAACATGATGCAAAATGAAACCTGCTCCATATCAAACATGCTCATTGTGCCAAGCGTTCCCAATGGTATCCTCTAATTCTGCTCTATTCTAATGTGTTGAAGGACTGTGGCTAAGGCTGTTGTCAGATGAGCAGAGATGACTAGAGATAATGATGATGTTGATAATGATTTGACAAAGTATAAATTCCTCAAAAAATGTATTTTCAGTCACTTCAAAATGATGTGAGTGCAAGCCAAATGTGCTCATTACCAGAAATTGAAAATTTCATTACACACAAATGTAGAACTATCATTATGCCTGCTTAAGCTAGTGCTTCTGACATTCATAATGAAATTTTCCAACCTTTGCTTAAATTCCCAACTTTCTCCCAGATCCTGGGTTAGCATCCCAACTTCAGAATGCAAAGCAGATATGGGAGACCATATTTACCATTTTACTGAGCTGTTTTGTATTAGTGCTTTTAAATCCAGTGGCTCCTGAAAGGTTTCCTGAACCCAAAACTATCAAACTATTGCTCTCTCTGACTCAGTGATGATGTCTCACACAAAATGGAGTACCTCCCACATACAGATATCCTATCCATAGATTTCCCAGCCTTTGCATGCTCCACACCCCATCTGCTATGGTGCCTGTCTAAACTCAGATCTGTTCTCTTTCTGATTGCGGGTAGGCATCTGAAACAGTGTGTTTCATAAGTTAAATTAATACCTTCTCCCAAAGCTATAGATATTCTGAGGGTAATGCAGAGAAAAGAGAAGAAAAGACTTCAGTTACTTCTGCCAGAATTGTTCTTCTCTTTACAAAACCATTCACAGTTCAGCAGTTAGGATTAGAGGAGTTTAATTCCCCTAAGGTGAACTGAAAACTAAACCCAAGCTGCACAACAGAGACAGACATTCTAACACTCCAGCAGAAATAAATATTTGGCTTTCTCCAGCAGCTTTATTGAGATCTGGTCCAACTTCTCCTTTGCTTTTTCTTACCTATGTTCTAAGAAAATAATTTGTACACAGCCACATAATACTTTGATCTCAAACTAATTGATTTTTTCCCCATCAGTCTGGGTCCTAAAGTGAAAAAAACAAAAGCTCAAACCACTGGCTTCTCAGAATAAAAGAACTATTTCTATTGTTTAATTCAGAAGCTCTATTGAAAAATCAATCCTTTGTACAGCCTTAAAACATAATCAGTCTCATTGACATAAATGTGCTGAAGTACACAAGTGAAATGAATACTACGTTCCTCTATTATTGCTGAGATCTGTCACAAGTAATTTTAGAATTGCTTATTGATCTTTCATTATTAAGATTTAGAAAAGCACTCCTTTGCTAATCTGGGAACTTCTGATTTAATTCACAATAAAAACATTACCATAACACCACCAAAGTGAAACATTCAGACAAATACCAATAAATCATCCCAAATATTACCCCAATATAGAGACAGCTTTTCCCTATGAGAATTTTTGGTGGGTTTTTTTTGGCAGAGAGGGGGAGGTGGAAGGGCATGGGGTCTGTTTGGCTTTTTGGGGTTTTATTTTTTTTTACTTTTTTAAACCACTCTATCTTCATCCCTTTATTTCAGGATATTGACAGGAATGTATGACAAAGAACTAAGCAAACACAGTTCTCTAAGATTCAAAATTAATTGTATAGTCATATATGCATAACAAAACATGAATGTTGGTTTATAAACAACAAATCAGTCTCTTTGTGTTTGCTCAAAACAAATGTCTATAATTTTTCCATCTTTCTCTCCTTTAAAAATTCTCACTGAGAAATAAATGGAACTTGAATTCATTATATATACATCCAATTTGGTCCCCTTTGAAAATCAAGCCTTATTTTATTTGATAATTCTAAACTATCAGTATCACTGCAAGAAGACTGGTAGCTAGATTTTTTAATGAACATTACTTCTTTTACTGTATTTTTGTAACTATGGCTAGCTAAGTATTTGATGAAGCCTGTAAGAAACAGAGAACATGATTTTCATATGTGGGAGAAAAACACCAAACACCAATATTTCCTATCAAAGCAGAAAATAGCTGAGCATCAAATATTTATGTCTGTGCCAAGTCTGAATACACTTGGCAAGGAGGTGTTACATGCAGGAGAAAAATATCTTCTCCATGAATATCACAGATCAACTGCCAGCTATGGGCAGGTCTGTGGTAGCTGCATTGCTGGCCTGGGTTCATTAGCCACAGCTTTGGATTTGTCAATGCATAAAACATCCCTGCTCCTGCAGAGCTTTATGGAGGTTCAAGCCACCTGTAAGTAGATTATTTATACCTTACACAAAATATGTGTGAAGCAAAATTGTGCCATTTTTCTGCTTGTATTTGATATTACATCCACAGTACAGGCTCTATTAAAAGCACTCTTTTCAAGTAATAGTCCATATGGAGTACATAAAAGTAGTAACCTGCAGTTAAAGTATAGTGAACTGGCCAACAAAAGTTTTAAGTCTTTATGTTTAGGGGCCTAAGTTGTTGGGCTGGGAGAATCAGGATGATATTTCTCTTACTACATCTAAAGTAAAATCAGGAAAGACAATACAATCCATGTCTGCTCTGTCCTTGTCATCACTCAATGTTGGAGACTATAGGAGGAAGCCCATTAGTCTGGAAATTCATAAATTCTCATCCATAACTTAATGGCTTTTTGTTTTTATTTTCTTCAGCTTAACTAATAATGTGCTTATCCAGTTCAGAAATATTGGCCAAAATTGGAAGCCTGAGATAAGTCATTGTACTACAGGACACAAACAGAGTGAATATAATGAACTATTGAGCAGTCAAAAGGCAGTATGATAAATCTGTTTTGAGTCCACTAATCAATTTTTCCCTCAAAAAGGATAATAACATACAAACAAGGGAAAAGTTAGGATTGAAGTCAGTTCACTTAGCTTTAGATTTTTAAACTGCAGATGTTTATATCTGTACTAACACCCTGCGTTACCTTTGTAGTCAATAGAGACAAATGGGCAGTTCCAGAGCAAAATTCCTCTCACCCATTTTAGATCTTTTTGATGAAATTAACTAAGTCTTTCACCTACTTCTAACCACTGGGAATAAGAGTAGCCTAGATGCTTTGGCTCCTGTGTAGCTGCTGCATTGCAAAAATTCCAGTTGGTCATATGAATCTCATATAAAGTAACTGAAATCCAAAATGTGCCTGGCAGAGGCTCCCCTCTGCAACTGAACACTTTAATGTGAAGTGTCTGGGACCTTGTTGACCTTTCCTGTGACCTTCCTGCACACACAGAACACTACAAGCCCTTTGGAAGAGACTGTTGAATCTCACTTTATCTGTCATCACAACTGATCCCCGTTTGAAAGATAAAGGATAGGAACAGAGGCTTGCAAACATAGATGACAGTTCATCTTACCCATTCTTTGCCCTGAGCCAAGATCAGTTATATTTTCTATCAGATATATCAAAATATATTTTTACATCAAAGTTGTTAAATGGTTTTATGAATTATTACTGAGCACAAAATAACCATAGTAAGAGACTTAAGTCTGTGATGTTCAGCTACCTCAGATTTGTGATGGGCTCTTGAGAATAAAAATCCTGACAAAGCTGTATTCAAAAGCTTTGGCTATTCTAACTGCAGTAATTGTGAAATGTTCTTACATTCCATTTTATGGCCATGTGGATTTTATATAAAATCTATATCTATTGTTCAGTGATTTGTATAGAACAGAAATATCTGTAGATCTATCTGGTTAATGTGCAGGCTAATGGGAACTACAGGGTAATAGTCTGCCCTTAATTCACTGACTTTTTTCAAAGATCCAGCTGTCTGTGCAATCTATTAATCTACTAATGAGTCAAACCATTTCTGAAGTATACAGGCACCACTTGCAGACTTGCTAGAATTTGTTTGTATCTCCTTGGTTTTCTTCAATGCCCAAGTGCTATCCACAGCATCAAGCTATTCTATTTTAAGAAGTACTTCGAGAAAGGATGCCCTTATCAGGAAAGATTTTTGGATTTAATGGGAGAAAAAATATACATAGTATACAGCACACATGACTTAAAACTTAATGAAAAATAATTCTATTGACATTAAAAAAATATGTAAGGGGTTGTTTCATATCTGATACCACAGTGCTACATCATATTTTCCTAATGGAAAATTGAAAGGATTTAGCGGACTGGTTCTGACATCATCTATACCCATGGCTAATCCAAGCTACCTGAGCATGTCCTACACAGAATAACGGGGAGGGTCATGGACAGCTACGAGTTCTCTGCAGAGATCTTTTTGTACTGCATATCTTCTCCTTCTCCTTTTTGAGCTGTTTACTGGTTTTCAATTGCCAGGCCCTTGTGTTAGTGTCTGCAATTATTTGACAAAGCATTAATGTGCTTTACAAATAGGAAAAGTAACCTTTTCAGCCAGTGGAGATGCACATAGTTTAAGATTATATCTGAAAATTTTCCTTTCAGAGACAAACAGGGCTTTCATGGTTTTTGCTTGTTCAAAGAACAATTTAAGTACATGAGACACAGTGTACCATCATGAAGAGTTGGCTAGCTGAGATAGTAAAACCAATATACCTTGCCTCACATTTCTAATTCCCAGCCAAAGGATAGCTAGGATTATCTTTGCGTATACTGAAATGTACTTGTGAAGCCATGGCCTTTCTTTGATGACTCAGTATGTGACATATTTGATGGCAAGAGTTGTTTATGATGTACCTAGTATATACAATTTTTAGAACTTTAGTTTCAAAAGTTAATCTTTTTATAACACTTTGGTTATGAGAACTTCTATTTGAAAAGTTGCACAAGAAGCTCTAAGACCTTTGTTATCAACTAGCTGTTGTAATTCTTGTCACAGCATGTAAGGTTCTTATATAGCTTGTTTGTTCTATATTGGATCTAATATCTGAGACTTAAGTCCTCCTTCTTTTGGCCTCAACTTCATCTGTTGAGGAGCACTAGCTGGCTGCCACTGCTCTGCAGTTGTCTACTCTCTGTCTCCATAGCTGTCCTGTGTCAGTAGCCACCCTACATAACCTTAGTCCAACCATAACATGAATTGTGTCCTTTGCTATTGCTCTCTATCATTATTTGATGGTTGGATTTAAACCTGCTCTCTGGTATATTAGCTGGTGATCTTCAGATTAACCCAGTACTCTAAAACAAAACAGGTGCTGTGAAAAATAATAATCTTTAGGCTAAGGGCCAATGATTTCCCTTCCCCTAATATATACAATCATTAAAAAGGAAACGAAAAACTATGTTTACAAAAAGTACTTTATTCACAGGGAACAGGTAAGTAAGACACAGACACTGAATTCAGAGTAACCTTTTGCATCAACAAATGCAGTCTCCCATTATTACAGGATACCAACTCAAATAATCCTGTTAACATATTAAATGTATGGAATAAGCCTGACAGATTAAAGAAGTGACATCATTATATTGATAAACATTTTCAGGACAAAGGCACAAAAAGATTACCCAAGATTGTTTTTACTTGGCCAAATACGTGTTACCAGTTTCAAGTATACAGGTGTATGATGTGCACAAGTCACAGCAAATGAGAAGAGAAGACAGGAAAACTTCATGGAATCCAAATTTATCTTTGGGAGAAACTCAAGAAAGTTCTTTTTACTATTTTTGTCAGAAGCTTAATGATTACAGTAGGATATTTTTCCAGTTTGTGGGAGTTGTGTCCTTTAGAGACCTGTACGACGCAGAAACTGATGGTACGTTTTACAAGATGCCATATTTTTCTCTTCTGTTCACATGGAACCTAGAGAACAACCCAGATCACTCTGAAACATATGCAAAACAGTTTGTCAGCTGTGGATGCACTAAGTATGCTCCATGGATTGCATTGGCTCTGTTGTCTGGAACAATAGTTTACACATATAGCTTACTTACACTTGAGCACTTCCATATAGGTGCCTAAGGCATCTTAATCTCCACTGAAGTCTCACCCTAGACCACAATAAACTGCTGCAGAATTCAGCCATTTGATAACAAGTAGATATTTCAATACAAGACATCATACTTGTGTGTTCAAAGACATTATTGGCAACAAGACAATGACTGACAATAAAATGGAAATATGAAGAAAGAGACTTTTATGACTGATTATGTGGAATAACCAAAACAGAGTAGTGTCATCCCAGGACACCATCAGAAGCTCCAGCAGGCCTAATTGCTACAGAGTAAGAGCCACCAAAAAGAAGTAAGAACACATATGCAAACACCTGCAGACATATAGCTGCCATGCCATAAATCTGTTAGGGAAAACAGGGTTTGGATGAGCAGTCTGAGGCCTTCCCCAAAAGGGGAGTTGTATTCTGCTTCCTTGTATTTCATTGTAGAACCACAGGCATAAGTAAAAACATTATGTAATCTAATGAAGTTAGGCGTATCTTACAGCACAATGGTAGTAATTTGCAGTTGTATAACATCTGAACTGAGGAAATGATGAAAAAAAAAGGGGCCTTAACTGGCCCACAGTCTATTAGTGGGATGATTCTGGCACAATGGAAAGATGAATCAAGCCTCAAAATAGCAGGTCATTTTAAACTTCTAACGTGCGTAAGATTTGAAATTTTGGCCCTTACTTATTTTAGCAGCTGTAGAAGGACATATGAAAGGAAAACCACCCTCAGTAATCACTACTTAGAAGGAGAATTCACAGAGACATACAATTAATTCATGTCCAGTGGCATTGTAAAACAAGTATTAAAACAATACATAAAAAATAAAAACGTGTACATCGGTTGCTATTTAAGAATTACAGAGAGGACTGTTCAAAGGGCACACATTAATTATGCAACCAGCAACATGGACACATATAAAGTTTGTTAATAGGTTTTGTGAATATAATATGTTGCTTTCCTTTAATAAGAGTAGCTAATACTCTAAAAATATTTGATGCATGTGTCTTGGTTTATGCTCTTTCAGAGCACAGAATGATTTATATCTCCTGTGGCACAGACAGATTTCTTTTAAAGCAACTTTCAAAGCAAATTGAGCAGTAGAAGTATTTTTTTTTTGGTCTTTTGTTGTTCAGCTCCACAAGAATTCACATTTCACTGACATCAGCTACTTTGCATGGTCCACCTGAGTGGGTTAGCAAAATAAAGACAGATGACAGTGAAGCAACTCTAGCACTCGGTTGGTGGAAAGATGCCACTGACAGACTTCTTTACTGTGCCCACTCTCACAAAAATATCTTGTGATGCTATCTCCCTATCACCAATATAGTCATACAACATCTCAGAACCCAGCAAGAAGAGTTATCAGATGATTCCTTGCATGTTCATGAAAGATTTCACACTTCCCATAGACAGGAATTTGAGAATTATAAGACTGACTTGAAGAGAAAGATGTTTTGTAGGACTTTTTTAATATCCAGCTATGAAGAACAACACATTCTTTTACTCATAGACTGCTCTTCTTTGTGCTCGTGGTAGGGAAAACTGAATGGATCAGTTATTTTAAGACAAGTAGAAATTACACCAAAAAGAAATCACTTGCCTCACAGATGATCACGGGCAGTAGGGCAGGAATATTACATAATGGTTGCACTGGCAGTATAGACAGAGCAGGATAAGAAGGGGGTGTAACTTGTTTTCTATTCTGGCAACTGTAATGGTCATGATGTCCCTGGGATTTTGGTCAGCTGTCTTTCAGCAGTATGATCCTTCTTCACTTTACTGCAACAGTGATTTCTCTAAGTGAATTTGTCAAACTGCATTTCCAACAGCATCTTGAATACTACTTCAGAGATGCCACACATGAACTGCTACTGTATTTTCAGCAGTATTAGATGCAGCACTGATCTAGGAGTTGACTTCATCAGTGCCCTGCCTGAGTTGTTACCTCCCCTCTAGAAGAGAGGTTTATTATCTCTCCCAGGTTTCCAGATTGCTTTCCTATTATCTATTTGTCTTCTATACTTCTACTGACTACCTGCTTCAGCTGATAATTGCCAGCTGCCTCAAATTCTCTGTGATACCTGATAGAGATCTTTTGCAGTTGAGTGTATTGCTGTAGTTACAATGATGTGCTGTATTCCATGTCCCCAGGAGCTGTAAAAGAAAAGAATTTTATTGGGCCTGGAATAGACATGGTTGATGCTTATAGAGAAAAATCACCTCAATAGAAAGATGTGCTTTGGCTATGTTTTACCAGTATAATTCTACAGTCTAACCATATTTATATCAATTTTATCAAAAAAATTGAAGTATACATATCTCTTTCACTAATAGAACTAGGATTAAAGTTTCATGCTAGCGACAGTGCTACCTGTGTGTATGAATGAGGGTAGAGTGAGACACAGGCTGACAATTATTAGGTGTTGATACAAAGCTTACAGAAGGTGGTCTAGGTGATTTACCAATATAATTCTAATGGTAATGCCTTGTGAGTTGGCTGGATATGAGGAGCATGCACACCAAACCAGCCTGCATACGGACCTGAGAGAAGTTTGAATGGCATATTTATGGAACAGAAATCAGTCCAGAAAAAAAAACCAAACAACATAACTAGAATGTACACTTATGTCCGGCCAGAATAGCAGACAATCATAAACATGCACCCTCTGTGACGAGAAGCTATAACCTGTGATGTAGCAGAGGAATCTAGGCTTAGGAGAGGATCTGCAAAATTTTGGGTTCAAATGGAACTGCATGACAAGTGGCATGTGGGGGAAACAGACTACTCCATTAGGAAACTTACCCAAATGATTAGTGGATGAACTCACAGAAAATACCATTAGATATTCAACATTTGCAGTATTTTGTTTTTCTCTTGTGAAAAATACTTAAAACCTTTTCCTGTTAATATCACTAAAAAGACCTCAAGCTGTTATCAACTGAAACAGGAGAGTGTATAACATGCAACCTCCCAGAAATCTATCTTACCATAGAATGGACACAGAATGAATAACCAGATGTGTGACTTCTTTTCACACACACGTTAGATAGGTCAGTTTGTTTAATTTCTTCTCTACAATTAGATCACTGAAAAATACAGAATACAACCCTCCCATACAGAGACACATACACACATGCAGATGCAGCTCTGAATCTTTGCTAGCTTCTTGAAATTCACATGTAAATTATTAATTACTATCACTAATACATTTTTAATTCTTACCCTTAGAGGGTGGATATGAACATTTTTACTTTGAATAATGGGCTTCCTACAATGAAGGTGCTCCAAGACTGGAAGGATGTAGACTGATGACAGTTTGGTCTTGTTTTTCCAGTCCGCAAGAGTGAACTGCATCACTTCAGAGCCTTAGAGCCTTAATTCTGCAGCACTCACAGATGAGCGCATTCACTTTAAAAACCTGACACCACTGCAGTCGAGGTCCACATAAAAAACAATGATGAAATGTTACATTACTGAAAATGTTACATTGCTGAGATTTCTGGGTCTGTGTCTTCTGGGTTAATGATTACACTTTAAAACACCGAATAATTCCTAACACTTCTCGTACAAAAGCAAACAGATTGATAAGCAATGGAATTTGTGCTTCAAGATGTCAGTCCACTGCGGATGGATTCTTTGATGTGTAACAGGTATTGCCACTCATGCTGCAGGTTCTTTTTGGGCTGCCATGCTCCTTTCCAGATCATTTTACAAACTTTGTTGTTCGCTGTGGCTGATGCTAGTTAAGGGATTCAGATGGTATTAATGGAAAGTAAACAGACAACCCCATAAAGTCCTTCCCTCCTTCACTAGCAGCTGAACAAACTGGAACATCCCCAACTACAACCCAAGTTCTCTCTCTTCCTCTCAATACACAGGCCGTTTCAGTTCCTAACCCGTCTGTATTCATAAAGTGCTTCACTAAACAAAGAACATGCAATAAAGTTAAAAAAAATAATCATCACATGATAACCACATTTACTTTTGTACACATTTTGCAACATAATGTCAACAACTGCAATTACTGCAGCCTCCTCACACACTTTAAATGTTGCATGTGATGTGCAATCCTTACCCATGAGAATAGGCGTTATGGTAAAGGCTTTAATTATGCAATTTGATGTTTTATCTCTTCCCTACAGGATTTTAGCCTTCAGGACAGAATTGTTGGAGAATTTGGTGGCCAGTGGCCACTTCCATAATTATGTTCATGATATATACAAAAGAGTTCTTGTAACTTTTTTTTTTTTTTTTTAAGGGAGAGAAAGGGGGGGCAAAGGAAGAGATGACCAAGATTTTAATCAAGAACTCATTGCTGAACTCATTGCTGACTGGCCAAATTTCAGCTCCTGCTTCAGAAGACAAAGTTCCCGCGTTTAGCACAAAAAGATCGCTGGGGTTTTTTTGTTTGTTTTTTTCCCTAACACGAGCGAACTGACGCGCCTTTTGGTAACCTATTTTCATGGAGTAGCGATCGCAAACAGCCTTATAATGTGAAATATTTGGCATGCTCAGCTCTGAAGAGGAGGAGAACGGGGTGGGGCCGGGGGTGTGGGGGGGTTGGACACGTCTTGCGCTGCCAGCGGCGAAGTGAAGACCGCGACAGGCGGCTGGCGGTGCTCTCCGCGCCCTCCTCCTCCCCGGCCAGCCGCACACTCCCCCGGCCGCGCCTCCGAGGGAGGTGGGGGGGGAGACTCCACGCTCGGCAGCTCCGGGACCCGCGGCGGCGGCCCCGGGCGGGCAGGTAGGCGGGGGAGGGCTCACGCCTCTACCCCGGGGGCCCGGTCCTGCCCGCCCGTCCTTGCCCGCCGGCGCAGCTCGGCCCGGTGCGTCCCACCTCCCGCGCTGTCTCCGTCTCCCCGGGCCGGGCGCCGCGCCCCCGCCGGCCCCTCCGAGCCGGGTTGGGCAGCCCGGGAGGCGTCTCCTCCGCAGCCCCC
>JAOXNO010000001.1:34545683-34584556 GCA_028565335.1 Limnodromus scolopaceus
GCCCGGGAGGCGTCTCCTCCGCAGCCCCCGCCCCCCCGCGCCGGTGCTGAAGCGCCTCGGCCCCTCCCCGGCAGCACCCCCGGGACAGCGGCGCCCCGTCGGCCCCGCAGCAGCACCCGGGCCTCCCTCCCTGCCGCCCGGCCCGGGCTCTCCCGCCGCTGCTCTGCTGCCGAGGACACCTCATGGGAAATAAATAAATTAATTAGCCCGCTCACCCCCGCGGCAGGGAGAGGAGCCGGCGGCGGCCGCGGGATTAGATCCAGCCCGAGCTAGAGACCAGGTAACGTAACCTACCCGCCAGGAGGGAGGAGGAGGAGGAGCAGCGAGGCCGCTGAGGTCGCCCCCGCCGGGGAGGGCTCCGGGGGACGGAGAAGGGGCTGCCGCCGCCGGGGCGCGCCGGCGTGGCCCCCGGCTGGCTGCGTGAGGGCGGCTGCCCCCGCGCTGTGCGCGCCGCATTGTCAGTCACACACACACACACACATACACACACGCACACACGACCCGCCGCCCGTGCAGGGATGGACGGACGGACGGACGGACGGATGGCTGCCCCGCGGGCGCTGTTCCCCCCCTCCCCGTACCAAAGCAGCTGCTGCCGGGAGACGCCGCACGCCCCGCCGGCCCTGCAGCGAACGGCTCCCCGCTGCCATGTGGGCGCCCGGCTCTGACAGACAGCGGGGCAGGGAGGCGGGCGGCGGGGCCGGGCCGAGGCCGCAGCTTCGGGGGGGCTGAGGCGGGGGGCGCGGCGCGATCCCGCCCCCTGCACACATCCCGGCGGGGCGGCGAGCCGGGGCCGCCTCCCGCCGCATCCCCTGAGGGATGCGGTACCGCCCGCCCGGAGCGGAGCCGCGGTCCAGGGCGGCCCCGGCCCGGGGGCAGCTCCGCTGGGAAATGTGGGCGGGGAGCCGCGGCGGCGAGAGCAGCAAAGGAAAAAGCTTGCTGCTGCCCTTGCCGTCATCAGAAACGGGCCTGCGAGAAGCGCTGATGTCATGCCTCCGGGGTCGGGTTGACCTTGGGGAAGGTGGGTCTGGATGGACCCTCTGCTGCACCATGCCAGCTGTAGTACTGGTTCCCCTGCTCTGGGCTGCTCTGAGCCTGACAATGCTGTCATTATTGTCTCCAAACACTGCTGCTTTAGTTAGTGGTTGTGTACAGAGCTCCTGGTGTAGCTGGTACCAGAGCGGGAAAAATACTCCTTCTCCGTCATTCTCTTTACTTGATCTCTGCTAGCACACAGCGGGCTCAAGGTCCTTGAAGGAAATAGTCTGGAGTCTCCCTGGTGAGGGGCAATCATCCCGAGAGAAAAGGAGTTTTCTGTGCCCACAGAGATGTCTGTGTCCTGGGTTCATGGTTGTTGAAGTGGCCCCTACAAGACACTGAAGCAATCTTAGAAGAGACTGAGAAGTTGTCCTGTTCACATTTCAGAGACCAGCGTGTCCCCTGCTACTCCTGGGAGAGCACATTGTCTCTCAGTCCTGCAGGGATGCGGAACTGACTTGGGTTCTCCATTGCTTTTCCAGTCAGGTGGATAGGAAAACAAAACAAAGGAATAACATTTAGAGATAGCTGGTTTTTCAGGTGCCGGTCTGTGCTATCAGTAAAGGAATCTTAGCAAAATTATTATTGAAAGCTGTTTTGGGAAAAAGAAAGAAACTGAAGGAAGCTGCTGCCTCATGGAGGCATCCATTCTTGTTTCATCGGTCTCTATAATAATCACTCGTGTTTCCATAGTGACATCCATCTGTGGCTCTCAAGTTACTTATCAAATAGTAATGAAATAGGTGCTTGCAGCTTCCATTGCAGGAATGGGGCCATAAACTTAACAGCACACCAATAGAGCCAACAAAATATTGCCTCAGCTCTGTCTAGATGAATCATGATACGAAAGTTAGTCTTCTAGACAGAGGAATGTAGACTGATATTTAAAAGAAGCAGAAAACTGACAAATAGGTCAATAAAAGTGGTAAATGCTTTTATGTACAAGTATTAAATCTGGGCATAATGTATAAGTGATTCCCTTCTTATTTTTAAAGACAGCTCTCTCCTCTCTCCTTCCATTATTGACTGCTAACTTCGAATGTCATACTTGAGAATGAGTGCTGACTATCTACTCCTTCCACATGGTGGAATAAATTCAGAGAAGAAATTATGCTCCAGATGTTTCTATTATTTGTGCAGTTTATTATGGGTCTGGAACTCCATGTATCTGTAAGGGCCCAGCTAGTTTAGTTTGCAACATCACATTTGCAATGTAAGTTGATCGAGAGCAAAACAGCTAATCATTTTGAATAGGCAAACACTGGGTGGAAATTATGAATTTTCTTTTATGGCAGCAGTAAGTGATTTTGGTTAATGAAGTCAGCCTTATTTTAATTATATGATGGAGATGTGGAATGGACTAAATATCAACTGCAGTCTTCATGGAAGGTCTTCATGGATGGCAGAAAACTAAATTCACATGTTTTACAGATAGGAAAACTCTTTGGATTACTTAGTGATACAACTGATCTGGACAGGAGTATTACATGTAAAGGGAGAAACGTTGAAATATTACAAAGGGAAACATCAAAGAACCAGGGTGTAGTTAAACACTGTGGCTCTGCAGTTGCAGTGAAGAAGAGGTGGAATTCTGTTTCAGCAATTTTCAGTGTAAATGAATGCATTATTAATAGTATATAAAAAAAGTCCTCCTGCTCTTTTACATAATTCCATCTGTCACTTCTCTGGAATATATATTGGAATTAAGCTCACTCAGCTCTTGCTATGGCAAAATCCTCATTGTAGAATTTGAGTTTTATGGAGGCAGGACATACTTTGGGCAACCTTGAAGGAGACGCTGCTATTTAGAGACAGGCAAGTTAAGGGAGAGAAAAGAGCACTTCTTGAATCACAAGCTTATGTTTTTAAAAATCTTTTTCTTTCATTATTCCTCTTTCTTGGATTTGGTTCAATATGTCATACTTCTTGTCTATTTCTTTATATACATATATATACATTTATATTTCTGGCACCCATTTGTTTTTCTTTCTCTTCATTTTAGGAAAAAGTCCTCTTTGGTATCCTTTGTTTCTCAAGTAAATTGTCTTGTCCAGTTTTTATAATGAGCAGGTGGCTTTGCTTCCAGTAGCTCTGGTTATTATTGGATCTCTTCCAGTTCAGAAGAGAGATTACAGCTCACCTGATTTTTTTCCCTATTACAACATCATAGGATGCTTTTGAAGAGTTGTATATTTCTTGAGGAGAGGTTTGCTTTAACAAAGATGGTGTCTGAATAGAATTATTAATTAATTGTATCCCTTACACCAGAGTTAAAGCTGTCCATAGTCTTATGTGAGGGTCAAGAAAAGAAGAATGTTTTTGGTTTGTACTAATAATCTGTGCTGTGAAATGACTTTTATGTTTCAAGGTCAATATGATTATGAAAATGTAGTTGTCTTTTGATTTTTATTAAAAAAAGGGTTAGGTCATAGCCGTTAATCATTGATAGAGAACGTTACCGGTTTCTGTGCCTGTTCCTGTCATATATAAGGCCTAACATTTGCACAGCACCAAGGGGCGGATTAGTTAGGAAAACATGACCTCATTGACCAAGTGTTTTATGCATCAAATGAAAGTGAGAAACAGGCTGCGTCCCACATACGCATCTCAGTCCAAACCTGCATACCTTGTCTTGCATGTATTTGTGAGCTGTTGTGCCAACTGTCATAATTTTTTGGTGAATCTTGGAATATTTTAAGAAAAGTTTGCAGTATTCAAACGAAAGTAATTCTGATACAGGAGTAAGGAGATGACTTGACGAATAGAGGATGTTGGACAAACTGACCCGGGAACTCTATTTGGCTTTACAATCTGTCACGTATTTCCCATATTTCTTACAGCTCTTGGTCTTATAGTTAGGAATCAAAATAATGTTAAGCTGTTATTGAAGAGCAAATGTCTAGCTAATCAGGTTATGGTGGCTGACAGACTAGAAAGGATCTCAGTTTATTCTTTTTTCCTTGCAGTCTCAAGATTTTTAATTCATAATATTTGTGTCTGGGGGTGTGTGTGATTAATCATTATCAGCTCATTATTTTGTTGATTATATTTTTAATTTTAGTTTATGCAGTGTCTTTAAGTAGTTCCTTTATTTGTTATCTTCAAGGTCAAGCCCCCAGTTACATGCTAATATTTTTTTTAATTTTGGGACATGGTGCTTTTCTGTCTCATGACACTTGCAGTAGTATTTAATCAGAGGTGTGCATTAAGAGCATTCACTGATAAAAATTGAATAAGCATTTCCAAAAGGATATAAACATAACTAGGGCAATTAAAATGTTCCCAAAAATGAAGGAGGAAAATGAATGGGAAAAAATGGGGCCTTAGCATAATATATTCTTTTTCTTTGTGGCTGCAAGACTTAAGATCTTAAGAAACGGAATTCACAAAATCAGGAAGCACTAGAGAACAAACTTAAGCCTGTTTGTTTGTTTGTTTGTTTTTAAATTTAGCTGTTGATGCATTTCCTTTTAACTTGATGTCATAATTATTGAATGTGAAGTGTTGAATGTATTTCAGTTCCACCAAACAAGAAGGCAGTGCTCTGAATAATAGTGCGAATTGCATAGAATTGGCTAGTAACTTTCAACTGTAGGGAACTTGTACTTTTAAGTCAGCTATTGACAAACTGCAGAAAGCCTAAACATTGTAGAAGCTGGAATATTTTAGAACAGGTGAATTTGACATCCTCTTCATATGATTACTATGGAAGATGATGACAGCATCTGATTTTAATGCATAAAACTCCATGGACTGGAGCTGTCCAAACGTGCAGGATTGCTTAAACAGTTTTTGCTTTCCCCGGCATGAACACTTGTATTCCCCAAAAGAACACTTTCCGGTTGTTTTGACAGCAAACTTGGTAGTTATTTCACTTTTATCTCTCTTTAAGGTTTTCCAATGGAGGACTCAGCTGTATCACAGAATGACAAAATTGTAGGAGTTGGAAGGGACCTTTGGAGATCTAGTCCAACCCCCCCTGCCAAAACAGGTTCACCTGGAGCAGGCTGGACAGGAATGCATCCAGGTGGATTTTGAAAATCTACAGAGAAGGAAATTCCACAATGTACCTGGGCAGCCTGTTCTAGTCCTCTGTCACCCTCAAAGTAAAGAAGTTTTTCCTCATGTTGAGATGGAACTTCCTGTGTTCCAGCTTCTGTCCATTGCCCCTTGTCCTGTCACTGGGCACCACTGAGAAGAGCCTTAACCCACCCTCTTGACACCTGCCCTTTATATATTTATAAACATTGATAAGATCCCCTCTCAGTCTTTTCTTCTCCATCACTTGTAGGTGATGATCAAGGTGCTGTGAGAACATTCAGAAAGTATATTGTACAGAAGACAGCTCAGAACACTTCCTGTATTTCATGGCATTTCTTATCTTTATATATTTGTAATGCTCTGGTCCTTTGGAGTAGTTTATCCTCCCACACATGCTAGCAGACTCCTGCTGCAGCTTCAGTCATGACCATTCTGTAGTGCCCTTCCATCATATGGACTCAGTGACAGCAAACTGTTGGCAGCACTCCCAAGTTTGGCACTTTAGGGTAACACATATGACAAAGTATTGTGATGGTGTTCAAAATGTATTTGGCATCAAAGCACTTAGCCATTTGCTGTAACTACAGTGGTGGTAACAATAGTGCAATGAAGTACGTTGCCTTTTGCGTGTGTTCTGTGCAATAGAAATTAGTCAAATCAGTCACAAAACTGCACTACATCATCCCAAAAGAGAGAAATTACTTTTTTTCATAGAAATAGATTAATTAAGGTTTTAGCATTCCTGCTTGCCACTCATGACTTAGACACTTTTTTCAGTGGATGATACAAGCAGAAAGGAGACTGAAATCTCAGTTGGTCTTTGTATTAGTATCAAACTAGTAATGTCTACTTCAAACTTGTACTTCTCAGTACTTGTTTTCTAAATTCAATAAATACTGAGAACAAATGTATATTTTACAGTACTAAAAACATGTGAAGAAACAAACCAAAAAGAATTTATCATTTCTGTGCTGACAAGAATGGGAAAAGTGTAGATACAAAACCAAAATCAGTTACTACTGTAATGTGTTTTATTAGTATTGCAGAAAGTGGAATGTGCTCACTTTCAGCATATGCTTTTGAAATCAATTGTATTAGAGGGTTTTTTTTAACATTAGAAACGAAGTGCTTTGTGGTGTTTTTTTCAAATCTTTGGGATAATGATATAAATATTTGGTGGTGAAGGTTGGAATTTTTGAAGTGACACAGGACTACATTCAAACGACCAACTATAACAACTTGGCTTCTGAGACACATAGCTGCTTTTCTCTGCTGACCTTATTGAGAGATAAAAATTGGAAAACTTAAAATGTAGGATGTCTCAACAGTTTGCCATTCTATTGAATTAAAATACTATAGGAGTTAAGATTACCAAATCGAGCTCCTATAGTTTGCATTCTTAATATGGCCTTCAGGGCAGGTTCAAAAAAGAAAGAAAAAAAAGAATAACTTAATGATGCAAATAAACTCCCCATGGGAATGTAGGTGTCTGATTTCTTAACAATTGGAATATTACATGTTGAATTCCTTGATGATTCTGCCTTTGCTGAGTACACTCTCCACTGAGCAAATCTTTTCTAGAAGTTAACTGCTTTTGCATGCTATGCCAGGGATGGATTTGTTTCTGAAACTGGGTACTGGACCCAGTGCTCTCAACAATGCCTCCTGCTGATGTTAGAAATGGAAATTGGTGAACTATAAACTGCAAACTGGAACTTTCAGGGTCAGAAAAAATGTTCCTAGGACAGAGATTCAAGCTGGCTGAGCAAGGGGGTTATGTCGGGGAGTAGGTGGAGAGAACAGAACAGACTGTGGAGGGAAATTGGTGCTGGAAGGTGAAGGCAGCAATGGGCCTATTATCACATTACCAGACCCTTTTTTAAGACCTAAGTCTTCATAATAATTTGTACATGGTCTTAAACTTAGGCTTCCTTTCTGCCCTGAGGAATTTGTAACATCTCTGCTCATTGTATCACACAGGAATCCTAACTCCCTATCTTCCATCAGGCAGCCTTTTTCTCTTCTCACCAGCACTACAAAAGGCTAATCAGGGCACTCAATAGCCCATGATTAGAAGCCACAACAGAGATTTTAGCAAGGACTGAAAAAAGCTTGTGTATTTTGAGACCTCAGGGTTGTATAGTTAAGGAAAATAGGTAGAAAAGAATATGCCATAATAGCCTGTATTTACAAAGCATGAAGTATGCATCGTATATGTGAAGAATAAGAAAAAAATGAGATCCTGTTTTCTTGTTCTTGTGCAGATATAATTATGTTGGCTAGAGGCATAAGGTAGTTTTTGTTCTCCTCTTTTTCTTATGTAGTTATCTGAAAAGAGATGTTTTGAGGTAGTTATGCTGGATATGAACATGTTTTATTTCAATTTACCTTATTTCCAAATTAATACATAACAACACTAAAGTATAATGAGAGCCATGCATGGCCTGTTTCAGTTTTAGCTATAAAAGAATACTGAAATAGGTTTATAAGCAAAGCTAATGAATATAAGGACCAAACTCACATGAGGTAGAGAAATCCAGGAAGGGCATTTAAAACTGATACCTAAAAGCACTGTAGGGTTTTCTGTCAGTCAAAGAATATGGCAGTGTTTCTTGATTGGCATTTCCTCTCTTTCTGTGACTCCACATCCAAACTTGAGCTCTATCTTGTGCAGTTCCACTGGGTTAAAAGGGGTTACTCGTAGTTTACACCCAGTAATGGCTGAAGAGACTCTTTCCACTGCCCTTCAAGACTCAGTTAGTCTTTTGGATCACTTGCTTTTACTTGCCTGATTAGTTTAAATGGAAATTATTTCTCATAATGATTATCAAAATGATTTCTCTGTTTTCAAACAAATACTTTCATGTGTCTATCTTCTCTGTCCTTCTCTTCTCCTCCTTCTTTCTGTGAGAGTGTTTTCCTTCTTACCATTTATTAGGGTAAAAAAACTCAAGGTAAAAGATAAAGTTACTGTTCTGCTCTGCTCATCCTACCGGCATACTGGGTTTTCCACACTGAAACTGGAAGTTGTCAGAGACATGCTCATTTGTAGGACAGCTTTTACATAGCATAGATGATGCTTCTCCCTAGTAACCAGTATTTATGGTTTTTTTAATGCTATTTTTATCTTTAGAGTTGTGAATGTTTACATTCTTTACCCCTCTGTTTTTTAATTCTGAAGCTCAGGTGCTAAAATAAGGGTAAAGAAAAAATGTAGCCTCAGAAAAATGACAAATGTACAAGATGAAAACAAAGTAGAAGGGAAAAAGACATTATCCAAAATACTTTTATTTTGAGGAATTTCACAGAGGCAAATACCTTCAAGCTAACAGAACTGGAATAATATGTCATATTTTCAGTCAAAGTGGTTTTTAGTTGTCTTCAGATTTTTTAATATTAATTTTTTATTTTTGAGAGAGGATTAGAGAGAATGTTGGCCTTTGCTTTTATTATTTCTGTGTGCTAATTCTAGGCCATAGCAAGGTTTTTGCTGTTAACAAACAGTCATGTTGTCTGATCACCAAATGGGGGTGCCCTCTTTGCAGTGCTGTTGTGTATACCAGTATATCCATCAACCAAGATATTAATAAAGAAACAAATATGAAATATGATATGAGAAAGAATTAACAAACAATTGAGTGATACAGTTCGCAAACATTAACATTGCAACCTTGAAAATAAAAGATGAATGTTGAGTTTTACAGGCATTGTTTAGTCTGGTGGTTAAGAATATCTTGGCTTCCAGAAGTACTTTGCAAATAACGTAAAACAGATTCAAAACCATTACACTTAACACTGTAGAATTAAATAAAGGCTAGAACCACCATTTACATTTACTTGTGTAATGGTGGCCTGTGACCTCAGTGGGAGCCAACATGAACTCTGCAATATGGATTTGTTCAGGTGCTCTAGCAATGGGTGGGCAAAAAAGGGAATTTTTTTCCTGACTTATGGCTTATACAGCACCAGGAAGTCCCATGCGAAGCCCCAAGCCAGCCTGCAGCTGGCTAACGCATCCCACTGGGCATGTTTGTTAAGTTAAGTTGATCTGCATCTGTGTTGGTGACTCGTTCTTGTGTGTGCCATGATAAAGGAGCTCTAACGTACAAAATGAGAATATATTATATGAACATGGCCGTGTCCTTTAGCACCCACATGCATGCGGGAGTGTTGATCCAGTTGATGATTTCCAGCTCAGAATTATTTCTGTGATTAAAAAAATAATAGTGGCTTCCACTGTTCTGCTTAATACTAAAGCTGATTGTTTTACGCAACCTGGAAAATATAGTCATATTGTGTTCATAATGTAATAGGGTACAGAAGCCTGTCCTTTCCACAATTAAAATTAGTTCTTCTTCTGAATGTGGTAGCATAGAAAGATGTTAATGAAACAAGATGTTCTTGTTTAACTAGGTAATCAGCTTACACTTCTGGATATACTTTAGCAATGCTGAAATATTATGTACCTAAAAGGATGACTTAAATCGTATTGTTCTCAATGCAAATGTATTTTAGCTATGAGGCCATGATATTTTTTTTCTTGTAGCTATTTCCTGAAAAATTAGCAAAGCTATTGTAGTTGCCATGTCCAAGCTTACTTCTAAATTATTATACTTAAATTACTAGTGTAATAGAATAGTATTCTTACAGAATACTGAATAATATTTTTTATTGAGGATCCAGAATACGTTTTTAAGCTCAATATGGTAGTTACAATTTTTTTTCTTTCTTGCCCCCTCCCTTCCTTCCCCCCCTCATTTATCAGTTTTATCCCAGGTGCATAAATGTAACACTTTTTGTATGCAGCACAATAGTCTTGTGAAACCTAAATTAGCTACCTAAATTAGGATCTTTAATTTCAGTGTTACTGGATCCTGGGTAAGTAGGTTGTTATCTCTTAATAACTGAAGCTCAAATCCTGCTTTTAAATCAATCCTTTCTTCTAACTAACACTCGTACAGGATGAAATCAGAAGTTATAACTGTATGCTGAACAGCCTTTTTTATAACTACTTTGAACAGCAGATATAGTTGTTTTATAAACAGAGAATCTTGCATTCTGGTGTAGTCTCAAAGAAGCATCTACTTGCTTCTCATTATGGCAACCGAATATACTTAAGTGAGGAGGTAGTTTTTCTAATAGAAATAATTGTATGTACACATACAAATCCAGAAGGTGATAGAAAAAATAGGAAGAAATTTGCAACATGCTGAATGCTAGGAGATGAAGTGGGGAAAAGAAGAAAGCACAGGAAAAAAAAAAGAATGGGTAAATTGGTTTGATGTTTCAGGAAGTTCTAGTGTTGCAGTATGGTATTTACAGGCTATATTGGTCTGCCATGAGAACCATAGATACATGTGGATGTATTTTCTATATGATCATGTTGACTCCTTTGGAACAGTTTTATGACCAGGTGCTTAGAGGAATTAGTGGATACTCATGGAGAAAAAAAGGAAGAGTGTTTCATGCCAGGAGAACAGTGTGAAAGAAAGCATGGGTCTGAAGGAAGGGAACTTATATGTTGGCAGCACAGGAGTGTGAGGAGATGTACATTCTGAACCCAGTAAGAAAACAGAGGGATCGAATGCTTGGAGAAGACATTTCACTGCCATTGCTTTGACTTAGCACATGAACTGTCAGAACTGAATGGATGACTCTAGTCAGCATTTAATAGTAAATTTAGCCCCCTAAAGGATGAAGGACTCCTGTAATCAAGGATGGTTTTACTCATCCAACGAAAGCAGAGCAGGTTCTGTTTTCCAGTGCCAAGTGGCTAAGGTTGTTTGCTTCGTAGTTATTCTCACTGCTCCAAAGGGGAATTTGAACTGTTTGGTCAATCCCTGCTGGGTTCATTAACTTTGTGTGTTTGTTTCTGTTACCCCATTGAGAAGGGAATGGTTTGTATTTGTGTTCCTAAAAGATTGGACCTGAATTATTTAATCAAACCCCACTGAGCATGGAACCTTTTGTATTTGGTTGAACTCGTGCTCCCAGGATCATTTGCATCTGCACCTCTGACCTTGCCAGAGGGAATCCCTGTTTATTTCTTCATTTGGTAGAACTGTGTATCAGGGCCCTGCTGAGGATAGAAATGGGCTGCCTACTTTCTTCTGCAAACAGGAACCACAAGAGACTATCGCTTGTCATAAAGAGAGAAGAGCTTGTGTAAGATGGTGTTTGATTTATCTTTTTCTTTTTTCTTTTCTTTTTTAAACCTTCAGAGAATTGGTAATTTCTTGTCATGGAGGGTGTTGCAATGATTCTTCAAGCAGGAGTAGGAAGGCTGGTGACAGCAGTGAGAAGATGCAAGGTCTTGAAGGTAGTGAAAGACAGAAAGGTACATGATATAAGCTGTCAGGCTGAAGGGCTTTAATTCTCAGGCAGCCCAGCAATGCACCAACTCGTTTTCTTCCCTGCTTTTGAGGAAAGCCAGAGTAGCACGAGATACCTAAAAAAAACTTTGTGCGTCAAAGTGGAGGGAATGCACAATGCTGTCGGAGCACTGGCTTTAATTTCAATCCTAAAATGCAGCAGCATAAGTACTAGAGTAGATTGAGCAGTTCTGTTGTGGACCATGGGCTGAATTTTGAGAAGCAATTTGTGTTACTGCTAGGGTTACCATCTTTAAAAAATCCCAGACATGCACAAATTATCTGCTGTAGAGCTACAGTGAACCTGTACATTGATCTGAACCTTTTACCTGTGGTATCTAAAAGTGTTATATTTATCTCAAATAGATGTACTCAGGGTGGCTTGAAAGAAGCTGATTAGTCCAGAGAGTAAAAAAGAAAAGTGATCTGTAAGGGAAAGGTACTGCTGTTGCAGGATTCAGGCCAGCTGGGAGTTGCATAAAATTTATCTGTCTCTTGAGGAGCCTCAGTTGGCAGGATCTGTGTACATTTCTGCCCATAAAAATAAACCTGCTTTGCCCGGTTAGAAACTACAGCCAAAAGTTGATCCCTCCAGGATGAAAGCTTCTGCCAGCACAGCTGCCCCTCTAGGCAAAGTAGAAAGACATTGTACTACACCCTTTAATCAGTATGGTTATATCTCTTTCTTGTCTTTAACAAAGTTGCTTCATCAATTGCTGAATATTTTTATCATTATGCTTATCTGTTAAAGTAATGTATTCACAAGTACAACTGTCATTTTCCCACCATAAGGTGCACTTACATTTATTGCTTACTTGTTTTAAATACCTCCCTTAATCATAGTCCAAATTTGGCTGAAAAGCTGAGTGTACCTCCAACAAATATAGTACATACTTAGCAATTTATATATCTGTACGTAAATCATAAACTTTCAAGCTGGAGACCATCTCACTTTTTCTTACAAGCTGGAAACAAGTGGTTTTTGCTTAATGTAACAATTATGCAACTACAAAGATTTACTAAGTTAAAGTTAAGAGGTACAGGCTTTCACAAGAAGGATACCATTAAAAGTTAAGATGCCAGTAAGGGCAGTAGTACCACTTCATTCAAGCTCACTTTTCCTTTTGGCTTATATTTTGCAATGTCCTCACAGCTGAAGAGCACCAATTCTTTTCTAATACTCAGTAAGTCTCACATGCACAGTCAGTTCCACTGAATTAGGATCACATACATTATCTGATCTTACTAGAAAAACATATTTTTCTACTCCTAAAAATACACTTGCCCACAAATAATTTATGAAGGACAAAGGAAGTGATTTGGTAAAAGAATCTAAAGTGATCTGAGTGAAAAAGAAACATTGCAAACATATATTAGTGATTTGAACATGTTTTATTTTCATGAGCTACTGCAATGTTTTTAATATGTAAGGCGTTGTTTAAGGCATTAGGTGATATTCAAATAATTGTGGCTTAAGTCTGTCCTGATAGAGTAGACTTAAAAATTATTTTGAAGGTATTGCATTATTTTGTTTTGTGTAGGATTATCTATATATTCATATAGATACATTTAAGTACAAGATAGTGAGGACAACTGAAGGGAAATCAAGGCACCAGGGGAAACATGGAGTATCATTCTTGTGGTGAACAAGTCTTAAGTCAGTTATGGAGTAGCTTTTCCTTACCTTGGACTTTGTATGCTGGTAAGTTTTTGAGTTACTAGAGCTGTTAGAGCAAGGCGGGGTGAAACAGCCAGCCTTTGAGATCGGATTAGGGAGGAAGAGTTGGGGGAGGACAGCGAGTGTTCCCATGGAGCAGGCTGTAGCAGCAGTTGCTGTTGGGGAGGGCTAGCAGAGTAAGGGGCTGGCAGAGGAGCATGTGTTTCCACCACAGTGGCATTGCAATGAGCGTTGAAGTACAGGTGTTGAGAAGGAAACTAGTGATATTTCTCTTCAGTCTGTGTGAGTGCAGCTTGCACACAGGCACATGCAGCCCTCTCTATGCTGCAAGTTTTAATCCACCAGTGTGTCTGGCTCATTTTGAAGGGTTCCGTACAGAAGGAGAGAATTATTGCCATTTTGGAGATAGGTGAGAAAATCTGTGTTTCTCATTGCTCAGGTACTCTGGTCCTGCTGTTGGCCATTCATGGCTCCTTATGGTCTTCTCCATTCGCTCCATACTATCCCTTGATGCCCACGACTGCAAAAGAGAGAATCTGGAGAGAATTAAAGAGACAATTCTCTCAAAAGAGAGAATCTTGCCAGATTACAGGAGAATCTGGCAAGAACCAGCCTAAAAGGCTGCATGTTCACACAGTGTTGGGCAATGTGACGTGCAACATACTTTAAGATTTGCATTTTCTTCATACCGAACACACTCAAACTTGTGCACTGTCACACCCTATGGCGTATCTTATTGCTCAAGCTCCTGTGTATCTGCAGTTATCTAAGCTGACAAAATTTCAGGCCTGAATGATAAAGCTTTTTAAATAATTCGGAGAACAGTATTAAATTAATATTGCCTTTATTCCTGCGAACAGATCTACTATGGAATTCTTGAGCTTATTCAAAAAGTCTTGCAAGTTTCTCTGTCAAAGAGTTACTGTTTTTCTGGTCAGTTGTGATACATATTTGGTATCTGTATCATCAGAGACAGCCCTAGCTATTTCATTGTCTTGAGTAAAATATATCCTGCTGCTTCTACTCCAACATTTGAAAGAAATCACATTAATACCAGGTGTTTTTATGGAATTTCAGAATGCCACATATTCAGCTATTATGAAACACAGACTAAATTGCAGAAAAAATATGAGACAAAGTATTTATACATTATAAAAATTAATGTCTTATTAGGAATTTAATCAGTGCAGTCACAAATTTGCTCTAAAAATGTTGCCTCTCCAATTCTGCAGCTCTGGGAAACTGTCCAGTCTGCACATAAGGTAAGTTGCCCTCTATGTTGTACTGTAAGGCATTGAACATTATTTCAAGTTTTAATTAGATGGTTTATGCAGTGACTTAGTTGAGTAAATTGTGAATTAAAATGGCACGTATGAAATTCATCACTGTTTTTTTTGTCTAATTAGAGAGACAGAGAGATTTTGTCTAATTAGAGAGACAGTCTCTAGTTAGAGATTTTCTTTTGCTATATAAGACTTGAAGGTTTATTTTCAAAAAGGATAGCATTTATTGCCTGTGGTATGTACATAAAGCATGAGAAAGTTTATCTGCACCTCCCATAAATTTTCTTCTACGCAGGCATGATAGCCCCAAAAATGTTCGTAATGCAACATTGCTGAGTTGCACCTTTTACAAACACAGCAAAATAAAATCCTGCACAAAATATGGGTATTGAACCACATGCTTTTCAGAGACTCATTACTCAGACCAACTGAACTTATTTTTCTCTGCAATACATAAAGGATTGAAAAATTTCAGATTTCAACACTATACTGTTAAGCTGTGGACCTATTTCAAAGAAGCTGAAAAGAATGTTTTTAGAATCCAGAAAATACATTTTTCACTTTCTTATTTCATAAGAGTTAAATAAGAAAACAAGGAAACTCTCGTCCTACCTACCCCAAAACACATAAAATGTAAAAATATTGGAGTGGAATAAGGAACTGGGTCATTATTTCCAGTTCCCTGCAACACTAAGAAACTATTATGAGCATATAGGGCTGATTTCATCCAAATGCAGAGTTCAGTAGCAAAGGTATCCGTAATTCCGCTAGTTACCTAGACTCACCTTATATAATAGAGAGAGATAGGCATTTGTAGGCCATGTATCATTTCATTATAGCTTAGATGTCTGAAACAGCGGAACCAACAAAATACCCAAAGAAATACACCAACAGAAAACAGTTTGTGATCAAACCTCCATTATTAGAACAAACCACTATATAATTTGAAGTACTATTGCCACTGCTAATATAAAGCATTGTTTCAAGAAAACAAACATCCTTGGATTGTGACTGAAGGAAAGATTGTGTTGTAATATTAACCATATCACTTGTGTGTGCAAAAGAGGTTATTTTTTTAAGTCTGTTAATAAACAGACATTGTACTGGAACATGTTAGTGAAGAGCAAACCTGAGCTGAAGTTCAGATCAGCATCCAGGCTAAATGGTTATTGTGAAATTACTTCAATTTTAACAGTTTAAGCTAATGAGTGGTCAGAAGGGTGCAGCAAAACAACTATATCTAGGCACCTATCTCAGAGGAGCTCTCTAATAGCTGGATTTGTATTATATTTTAAACCCCACTGCCGTTATTATTCACAAAATACACTGCTAGATTAGTCTCGTATGGTCAGTTGAGTAATAGCCCTCCTGGTGTCTCTACATTTTTATTGACAACAGTCCAAGGCAGAATTAACTTTTATTTTTGTCAAGTTCAAGCTAGCAGTGAACTGCAGGCCAACTGCTTGCCACTGGCGTGCCCTGTGCCAATTAGCTCTGTCACTCAAAAGAACACTTTAACATTAGCTCTGACCTTCTACCTCATACTCAGTTGCCTGAATTGAGAAGATTGGCCTTGGTGTAGGCACAGATTTAAGCCCTTCTGTTTGCTCTCTGAAGCGGATGGACAAAAGGCAGCGACACTCTGCCACCGAGATGCCAAGCTGGTGCTGTGCTGTGCTCACTCATGTTGACCATGCTGTCAGCGTCCCTAGAGGACAGCTGTGGCCTCACCTTCTAGGGACACCACAGTGGTGCCTGCTGTTAATCCATCTTTCTGTGACTGCTTTTCACAGATGCAGAAATCTTGAGGCCGGAGGAGATTTTCTCTTCCCCTGCCTGGGCTGGGGATCCTGTGGAAGGAAGGCCCTGCCACGGCCCTGGCACAGCGGGGGGTGGGGAACGGCTCTGCTGACACAAGTGAGAAGCCGTACCTGGGACTAAACACAAGTTGTCAAAATCTATCAGAGGGTGTCCAGCCTGAACAATGCCTCACTTCCTATTTCTCTCCAGTAATAGGAAATGTGGCATTGTTGTCACCGCAGGGTCTCCATCAGAGTTCAGCAACCCATGTTTACTTCCTTTTTGTCCTCTTCTTATGTGCTTGTGTCAGCAAACATGTTCCTTTCCTGCTGTTGTCCTCAGTGCTGAGAGGAACAACCTGTGCAAAGGGTCCTCCCCGCAGTTTAGCATTAGAAACTTACCTATCACTGCCACGTATTATCTTCAACGTATTTCATCCTTCCTGAAGGAACCATTTCAGATTCAAATTAAAGTTTTAGACAGTACAGAGATCAATTAAATGATAATAATTTCTTATGATTAGACTGGTCTTTTCCTTTAAGCAATTCTTATATTGTGTGTGCTTCCAGTAGTGCTAGAACTGCTCTCACTTTTCATGTGAGATTGCCACAGGTCTTAGAAATGCAGATCATCATTAGCATCATTATTTTCAGATAAATTAAGAAATTCTTTGAGAGAATTGCTTCTTTCCCTGTGAATATTCAAAGTGGTGAGCAGTGAAAGTAACAGCAGTTTTCTCATAAAATTTGTCCCAGAGACTGCCTGAAAATCCCCAACAAAGCACTTCTAAGAGCTTTGAGGCTTTAATATCAGTTGCACAGTGAATATCTAGGACAAGAAAAAGTTTCAGTTTTTTTAGTCTGAGTCATCAGAATGTTTTTCTATTTCATTTGACCATGTAGTTTCATCCTTCCAGCATTTATTGGGTCAAGACCAGACTGGTGAAAAATAGCAATTGTAACAAAACATACAGCTTTTTTTTTGCTTCTCCAACAAAATAGTTAACGTCATTTTTGCAATTAAAAAGGAAGGGCTTTTGATGGAACTTGTAAAAGCATTTTGCTCAGAATTCTTGAGTGAAATTATGATCTGGTCTAAGGTACAACTTGCGTTTTATGTATGCATTTATTTTATTATCAGTATTGTGGATGATTTGATTTTTTTTTTCCTATACAAAAATTGTGGATTTTTTATCATTTAAGAAATAACAGAAAATAATCTTTGGAGCTCTGAAGCAAATTCTGCATTATGTCCAGCAAAATACAGCTTTTTAAATAATGTAGTGGCTAGCTTATTTATACAAATAGGTTTCTAATTGCTCTATAAAGTCTAATGCGGTATTTTACTATGCCTGTAAATGGAGCAGTCTAAAAAAAGTCTAAGTTAATTGCATATTTACTGTTAATTGCTGGACAATTTTGTTCAAATGAGAAAAAAAATAGACTTTTGCAACATTCGCTGCATTCAGTGCCTTCTATTTTGCCTTTAAGCTTCTGTTGATGATTTTTAGAGCATTTTTATTACATTTTTAATTTGTTGAACAAAACCATATTAATGCTGATCTTAACTTACTATATATTTTAAAATTCAGGTTCACACCCAGCATCTCAGGACATGCTGAACTCCTGTAGCATTAGGCACAAACTATGTTAAGGTGTCCCCAGAAATTAGCAGTCATTTTAAAGGCTATAGCTATACTTTTGAACGTACACAGAGGATGATAAGGAAGAATCTTGCATGCCACACAAAGAAACTGTGGAAGAAACCGTAAACAGACCATGTAAAGTTCATAGACCTAGGGTGCCCTTCTCTGGGATTGTGTTCTGAATGTTGAGTTTCACCATAACCTCAGTAATTTGAGATGCTTGTTGGTTTGGCAATTGGTCACACAAAATAAACCATCCAGACATCATGTGTGATAATCAGCCAATCAGATCTCCAAAGAGTCTTTAAATGTTCAAACTGAACAAAGGCTCTGTATCTATCAAGTTCAGAATATTGTCCTCGACAGCAGCTCTCTACCAGGTAATGTGCTGGTTTTCTATTCCATTTAGCTTTACTTAGTGGCAATAGGTAATTTCAGATTACTGTGGTAATCCATGCAAAACTAATTGACTAATTAAATGCAAGACAAGTCAATTCACCAGTGCACGTTGCACAATACTTGCTATTGGCTTTTTAATGATTATCTAGCATATATTGACAAAAAAGTTGAGGCACTTTAAAGAAGAAATATTCGTACACTCTTTCTACTCCTAAAATGTTGTAACAAGGATTAATGACTGAATGGTGACACTCCCCAGACTTGTCGGGCTTTGTAGATTTGATAGACGTTTTTGTTTATATGTTTTTCCAGGATTTCTGAGAAAATAAAGAGTTCAAAGACGAGTCTTCTAATGAGAAACTTTGAAGAAAGGGAAGCATCAGTGTAGCTCAGGTCAGACTTCAGAACTGATGGACATGAAATGTAAACCAGAGTTAGAGTGAAGGGCGTGCTGGGAGTGGTTGTGTGGCTATGTGACTTGGATTGCATTAGAGGAATGATAGGACAGTGATAAAGAGTGCAAGCAAAGTGTTTGGCAGAAACACAGATTTGAAGAAGCTCAAGAAGCTCACAGCTAATATGGAAAAAGATGAATGAGGGCAGGAGAAGATTTGAAGACAAGCTGGACATAGCTGAGGCAACAGGCAAGGTATATGATTGCTATGGCAGCTTGTGTGGGAATGAAGGCTGCAGCGGGCTGACAGAGAGAATGAATCCCATGTGTTCTGAAGTAACACATAATTTATAAATGCAATATCAATTTTACTTACAAGACAAGTCTTCATGATAAACATCTTATTTTCATATGGATTTGGGAGGGCAGCAATAACATAATCCCCCTGCATGAAACCAAGTGATGGAGCTAAGGCTGTTCAGCCTCACTGAGCACTTAGACCATCAGTTCTTCTGAAGTGGCAGAGGTTTTATAATAAAGAATGAGGCATTGCTTTAAAGTGAACAATGTGGGTGTATATTTCACTGACACAAGTGACTGTTTCAGTCTTTTGCAACCTCAGAACTTGGTGAGCTATGCCTAGTTTTAGCTGCAGGCACTGAAAAATTATTAGATTCCTTTGACTAGAAGCAAGTGTAAAAGTAATTTCCAATTCTGTTTTTCATATATAACAACCCCTCTAAAACCTCCAACCAACCCAAACAGTTTTGCCAAAAGTTAATGCACTAGCATCTTTACAATGGCTGATTATACATAATTTTGGAGAAAAGTTTACTGAGTTTATTTCATGGAGATAACCTGGTGATTTTTGGTGCTGTTTTTGTCATCCCTGTTATCAAAGTTTAAAGCCTCAAGGTCTAATTCTTTGCTTACTGAGCTCAAAACTGAGTACAGACCTGCCTTTGATTTCGCTAGAGCAGGCTGATGGCTTAGAGGCGAGAATTTTGGCTGTCATCTTCACAGCTCTTCTGATGTCAGAACCACTGCAATGGGTTACCACACAGTAAGGCTATGGACTTAAATGGGTCAAACTGCAAAACAAAAATGACAGAACTAGTAAATGGTAACAGTTTTCATGCTTGTTTCCAATGGGCATTTTTATACCTTTCCTTATATTTCTTTCATTTGTATTTGCTTGCGGTACGATTATCAATACATCTACATGAAATATTATTAATAAAATATTTATGAAAAAAAGAAAATATTGGGGACACCAAAAAATAAGTAATATTTTGTTTTTCACCAGTGACTGGGATCCCAATGCGTATTCACATAGACACATCCTTGTGTAGAACCGATGTAACTCTCCAACAGTAAAAACAGTCACTTGCCTGTTAGGAAAAATAGAAGGAGATAACAGAAAAGTATTCCTACAGGGTAATGGTAGAGAGGTCCCCAGATCCTTACATAATGGAGCCATGTTTGAAGTTATTTTTTCTGATGCTGCATGCAACCTTAGTGAAGTTTGAATATGAGGAAAATTCCCTTTGCTTTAACTTACCTCCTAAAAAACTGTTTTTTAGATTGTCACACAAAATTAATTTACCAGTACAATTCTGTATCCCCTTAAACAGTTAGAAGATGGAAAGAAATGGAGGGGAAAAAAGCCTAAATGAGCCTGTCTCTTCTCCCCAAAGTCACAGAGAAAGGAAGTGCTGTGCTTGACCCATATAACGGAAGAAAACAGGAGAGTGAAAGATGTGTGTTCAGTGTAGTTACAGACATTATAAAGCAATCATTGCATGATGTTTAAACATTGCTTTATGGTGTTTCCACTGAGATATTCCATTAGTATGTGATGATAATGAATCATGATTATACTCCACTGAGAGCTCTTGCCATGACTGCATACTTTTCTGATTTTTTTTTCTTCCTGTGGTTTGCACATGGAAACAAGGGAGAGAAACTACTTGAAGAACATAGCCAGAATAAAAGCAACAAAATAATCGTACTTAGAAGTGGACAAACTTTTCAACGCAGTTTTATTTAATTTTGTCAATATAATTTTATTCAAGTTAGAAGTGCAGCTTTAAATATAGTCTTGTGGGGAATGTAAAAGAATGCCTTTAGAAAATGTCACTGGGCAGTGCATATGTGTTGACAAAAGTGTTTTTATAAAATATTCTTTTTTTTCCACTTCTGTAGACGTAGCTTGTCTGCAGCAACTAATTTTAGAAAGAATTTTCTCAGCTAAAGAGGAAGATTGAAACAAGATAAGTGTTTTGTTACTGGTAACGTACTCAACATCTATACAGAATCTCAGTTCAGCTGGCAATGCTTATCCCAGATCTAACTCCTACATGCTCAGATGGTGAGTCTTTAGAGCAGGGAAAAGTGCCATCTGCTTATTCAAAACAATACAAAATTGATAGAATCAGGTTCTTATAGATGACAAACGGAACTGGTCATCAACCTCAAATAAAATTGCCATATGTGATTCTTGGTCCTGACGATCCTGAAAACTGACAAAATACTCAACTATCTCCATCATCAGATTTCCATTCATTCTTTATACTGCAGCAAATTTGTATCATATGTTTAGCAGCAGTATATCATTTTTCATACATTTCTTTAATCACAATAAATGTCAGTGTACAAGATGTATGCTAATACAAAAGCTATATACCATACATATGCCAATTTTATACACAGTGAAAATTATAAACATATACATATATATATCCTTTTACATTAGATCTTGAACTCTGATAAAGGATTGTGATTTACACGGATACTATATAGCACATGTGTTTAAAACAGTAGCAATTGTGTCTGATATATGAAGAAACTAGAGAAACAATAATGTCAGAATAATATTTCTAATTATTTTAATGAGTTAAAAAAAATTGATAACTGATAAGCTGATGGTGTGCCTTGAGCTGTAGGCCTCAAGTTTAATCACAGAAAGACCATGAAAAAGGAAAAGGGTAGGCTGTGACTTTGCAGAGAAAAAGAAGACATAAAGATGGCAGTATTTTATTCAGCAACTCCTGAATTCAACTCCTTTTCCTGGGCAGAACTGTATCTGATTTATGTTCTAGTTTCTGGTGAGGGTGAATTATTGTCTAAAAGAGTAAGGTAAACTCAATTCTAGCTCACTGCATTTGTTCAAAGGCTCACATCTGTAAACATTTAATGTGAATATTAATTTTATTTCCATGAGTACTCTGAGTATCCCTTTGTTTTTTTATTGAGCACATTATGCAAAGTTTTCATTTTCATTTTTTCATTAAGACTCCCTTTAAGAGGCTCATCAGAGTGAAACTTAATGCTGTAGGGTCTAGCAGAATATGCAGAAGTACTAAAATGCTGTGTGTAAGCATTCACAAGAATTGCTTTTTTAGTTCAAATACTGAAATATTTGTTGATAATGAGGTAGAAGCTGTAAAACTTTGTTCCTGATCTTGACAGATTTTCTTTGAAGTCAGTAGGCATTTCAAAAGGGTCAGACTGTATATTCTGTAAACAGATCCTTCAGTTAAAAAAAAAAGGAAATAGATAATGCAAAAATAGTATTTAATTAATATTAGACCATATCTATTCTTCCAATTTGTAATTTGTATGTTTAAAATGATTTACTGAAGAGTTGTATTTATGTATCACTGTTAATATATTTCTTTTTTTACTTGAAAACCATTTTAAAAGAGGAAAAAAAGTATAAAGAAAAAATTTCCCCTACTAAACAATTATGGCTCTGTATGGTACTGTACAGGAAACTTTTGTATAAAATTTCTAATAATCTGCCAAGTATGAGCTCAAGGTGTCTTGTCACACACTGTGAAGTTATAGCACTTTTTGTACACAGTGCTACAGACAATAACGCAAAGCACTATTTCTCAGACAAATCCTGTTTTGTAATACCCTTTAACTTGCTTGTCACATTTTGTATATTCAGATATTGGTTCAAATTTTCCGTTGGTTTACATTAATGTCTTGTAATTTAAACCCTGGTGTGAATCTAGAACTACAAATGAATACTGTACTTTGATATTGTGTGTATGACATGGTATAGATAACTTTATCCATAATAGACAGTATCTCTATTTTAAGGAGAGAAGACGAGATGGTAATTCTTTGTATTGACACACAATCACTAGTTGGGTCAGGGTGAGTTTGCATAGTATAGAATAGCACATAGAATGAGCTCCATCCAATTGCGTCCAGTCACCTTGGTAATGGGAAATGGTATAAATGTTTAATTTATTCATTTCTTTCCACTCAGAAGGTCAAAATGAACTGGTATCCTCATTTATGTTTCTGTAAGTTTTCAAATGAGTTTTACTTTTTGGTTTTCAAGTAATATTTAATTTGAAATATCAAAAGAACAAAATTAAACTCTAGGTGTCTATACAAAGTTAAGAGAATGAATAAAAGATAAATTCAGTTCATTGTAAATTTCAATAACAACAGTCTAATTTTAATGCAGCTTAACTATTTTAGAAGTCAATTGATGGTCAAAGCCAATGTTACTCTAAAGCAGAATGAATGAAAGCAATCATCCTTGTGGTGACTGGGACTGATGATGACCTTTTTCTCATTTATCATGTGATTAGAAAAGCGAAGAATTTTCTCCTTCAAGGACAAGAAATCTTAAGCTGTCAACAGGTATATCAAGTTCTGTTCACAAAACCAGAGAAGGTTATGGCATACTTTCGCCTTATCTCCAACAAAAAAGCATTTAAAGAACTGACTAATTAATTTCCAACATAAAACACTGATCTGAACTATAAATGACTGGATTGTTTAAGGAGTAGATAGACAATTTAAGAAGTACTTTGAATTCTAGGACTTGATTGTGGCTTAAAGCCAGGTCTCCTTTGGAAGACTGGTGCTGCATTTGAGTTAGGATTCCTCCTGGACAGTATGTGCTGCAACAGGATCTCTACCAGCCTGTGAGATGGAACAGCATATCTCCATCTGTTGCTGGCCAGCTGTCCTGTATATCCCCCTCCTTTTCATGAGATCAGCCTGACAGCCGTAGTTATGCTCTCGAGCCATCATGCAGCTGAGCTACAAACATGAATCAAAAGGGGAAGATGTACGTTGCAGTCATTTGCCTTTCTAGAATTTAGTCCCTGGGTGTGTCAGGCTTTCTAGCTCTCATCCAGAAAAAATAGTTAGCATGTGTTTGTGCCACTGAATTGCTGGAGTGTCTTTTTCTAGAGAGAAGCATACAGTCCTTGTTAGGAAAGATAATGAGATTGTTTATTGAGGTTTTTTATAGGGTATATTGTTGGAAGAAGTAAGTGCTTCCCTGGTAACTACCGGTTTACAATGTTTAGTAGTTAACAACCTGGTTTATATTTCATTAAATTTACCATTGCCTTGTGTCAAGAGAGCTCTCATCACTGTGTATAAGGACTAACTCCCACAAGTGGGAATAATAATTACTCTCCCTTTTTCAGAACGGTTAATTTTACAGTATCTTCAGGAAACACTGTGACAGTGACTGCAAAATGTGGCAGTCCACACAGTGTCTATTGAATCTAGACCTTTGGGCAAAGTATAAAATACAAAGAAAACACCTCTTTAATGTTAGTTATGAGAGAAAGGGATGGTGACATGGCTGTTGAGATTATTTGGGCAACAGGATTTTTAAGGGAAGGGTGGTGGGGTTTTGTTTGGTTTTTTTTTTCTCCCTAGGTTTCAGGCAAGGTTCAAAGTTTATTTAGGGAAGTAGAATGGAATACAATTCACTCTTTGTGGATTTGCCTTAAAAACATGCATCATTAAAGAATCTACCTGATCATTTCTTTGAGTAGCTCCTCATCCTCTTAATGTGAGAAATAGCAAGTAGTTTTTACCTACTATCCATCTCTGCGTCATTCAGTTTTCACGGTGTCACATAGAGCAGCAAGAGTATGTGACTGATGTCATTACATCGTCTTTAGATTCACTGAGAAGAGCCTTCTCATGCATTGCACTTTATTCTGGGGGGCTATCTGTGGTGGCTGTATGCAGTGTTAATTCACTGTTCCTTTCTACCTCGTTGCTATCAGATTCATTAAAGTTGAAGCGCTTGCCCTGGTTGACAGTAAACTTCAGGCATTTGTGAAAGAAGAGTATGATAGAAACGGATATTGCAAAAAAAGGAGTACTCGTTAGATAATATTGTGTAAATGTTTTTGGCTTGGTCTTTGTGTTTGTTTTGCAGCCTGCACTTCCTTGGGAATGCAGACATGGAGACATGCTGGTGCAGCCTGGGTACCCAGGTTGCTGGTGGAAGGGAAGCCCCTGGCAGGCTGCACGCAGCAGCCAGCGCTCCCAGAAGTTGGGAGGTAACTCACACACATGCCTACAGTGCTGGCTTGAAGACATCTGAATTAGAGCACCAGGAGAAGAAAAACTTAACCTACGTTGTAAATGGCAGGTTGATGCAACTTCAGCCTGAGGTCATTATAAGTTCAGTTGATGGCCTGATGGTGGTGTGCAACTCAAGCAATCTGCACTGGTAGTGCTCTCGGTGGACAGTAGGAGGTAGAAAAGAAAAATTAGAGCATTTGATCTGTGGGAAAGAAAGTCTTTTAGAGCCTCTTAGGTTTTGTCCCTTTGCACAAAGGGAATGATGGCAGGCATGAAGTGAGGCGAGACCTTGAAACATGCAGCAGAAAGAGAAAGAGACTGAGGAGGTACTTGGCATGAAGAGAATATGAAGTATATTACCATACAATGTGAAGAAGGCTTCATGAGAAGCAGCCAAAAAAACCTTCCTTCTTGTGTTTTCTGTATTAGGAGAATTGAGATGAGGCTACAAGAAGGAGAATCAACTCTTTTTGGGCATGATTTTCTAACCTTAGCTGCTCAAACACAGAAGACTTTTAAGATGTGAGAGGGAAAGCCATCCCCATCCTCCCAGATAGTTTTAAAACAACAACTCATCCTAAGGGTACACGTCAATATTCGGAAAAAAAAAAAGCTGTTTGAGGACAAAATTACACCTTCTGCAAATCAGAAGTCTAAGTGTAGTGTGAGGAGGAAGTAATTTTTCATTTTATGCACCTTCATACCCACAAAACAGGCATATAAAATAAAGATATTGAATAGCGAAATAAAGAGAAATGGAAAAGGGAGAAGAAATCCCACCCAATGAGAATTCAGGCATCTGAAGTATTTTAACCAAATCTGGCATTATAGACACTTTAATTCACTAGTCATAAGTAGACCATCACTGTACTAAAATACTGGTATAATGAAACAACCATTTAAGTGAGTTCGGGTGTCTATTTCTGTATCTTAACATTATTTATTTATTTATTTATTGTAAGATTTTTTAGAGAGTGTGAATTGATTTTTAGTATCACTGTGATACATAAAATTACTGATATGTCCTCAATTTTAAATTCCAAATGAGTAATTTTTATCTTGGAAATAAGAAAAGCCGTGAACAGAAATGTAACTCCATAGAGTAGGAATTTTTGCTGGAGTAATAAACTCTACTCACACAGTATTAGGAAACTAGTTTGTGTTAATTAGTATGAAATACACCATTGGAAAAAATGTTAACATTTTTTGCTTAGTAATTAATCTCTAACTTATGAGGAAGACTTCCTATAATGTATGAAAATATTAAAGAGTTAATGTCAGGCTATAAAAAAGCCTTGTGGGATGCAATTCATCCTTCACATAAGACACATTGTTTTCTGTCCCTCAGTAAGTACTTTATTTGTTCAAAATGATCCCATGATATTAATTTCTGACTTGGCAAGAATGATATAGATCAACAGTATGTACTAACATCTGGCTGCATAGTGCAGCTGAATTAGTCGTGCGACAGCAGAAAGAGAAGAAAAGGGCAAGAAAATATACATAATTTTAGGCTCAAGGGCCCAGTATTCTTGTGCAATGCTGGTTAAACAGACTGACAAAGCAGACACAATTTTAGATGTGTTAATATAGGAAAATGTAATTAGTTCCAGACTAAAAGTTACTGTAATTCAAGCAGTAGACATAAACTGAGGAAGATAGTGCTAGCCCTGTGTGTAATCAAATCATACTGTAAGGCTGATGATTTGCTGGGTATTGTACCGCTGAAATAGAAGATTTGAGGAGAAATTACAGAAGCAAATCCTTCACAAATAAAAGTATTATACATATCACAATGAAATATATCAATGACAGAAATGCAGCTTCATTAGTTACTGCAACTGTCGTATCAGCTGAGTCGCCAACTTGTTTCTAAAGACTGGAGTAACAGTTGATACCTATTCTTGAGGAGCATTTCATTTCTATCAGAGAGTTGTCTGAAGGGCAACTTAACCTTAAGTTCATAGGAAAGTAGGTATGCATTAATTTCCTTATTTCACTAGGGAAATGTTGTTCTTTAGCTAAATGTAAATTCCTCATCTCTCTTTCCCTGCTAACCATAATACTGCAGAAGTTGAAACTGTTTTTCCTTGTCTGCCAATACTCAGTGAAGAACAATTATTTTTCTTCTCTCTCAAGTATCACTTTATCCATCTTTCTTTCTCTCTCTCTCTTTCTTACACATTTTTGTTTCTCTGTCCCCTTTCTTTATCTTTGTCTAAATACACACATTCACCTTGTCCTTATCTACTCAAGATACTACTAAACCTGTTTTTCCAGATGCCACGGGTACCTGGTAATAGAAGGCACTGTCATGAAGAGATGGGTGTTCTGGCTTTTTATGAGAGACGTGAAATGTCCACATAAAGTCCAGACTGTCCTGATGTCTGTATCCTTATGGTCACATGAACAGGGCATCAAACAAAAGAGCATTGCTGATGAGTCTGGTGGTAATTTTAAACTGGTGAGCTAGATCTTGGCCTCTGGGGTATCTCAATGTGATATCTCAAAATGGCAGGTAAGACAGAGGCGTACTTTCACACGAAGGCTTACTTCCACTATTTCCTCATTTCTTTTGAGGACAGCGTCTGAACTTGCTTTCAGAGCATTGCTTGTTTGTTTATTCATGGTGAGGACTACAGTTTCTGAAATAGGTTGAGTTTGTAATGAACTAGAAAGAGGACTTTTCTGAACCTGTAGCATGAGTCAGAAGCACCAAGCTACCGACATTTAGCCACCTCTTGATCTTTTGTTGCACAGTGTAAAAAGTATAAATGTGATTCTCCCCACTCTCAACTAAAAAGTTTTAGCCAACAATGCAGTGCTAGATTTCCAGAAGATCTTCATAGACAATATTTCTGGGAGGATATGTCAGGCAAATTCTGAAAGCAGTACAAATTATAAAAATTACTTTGCATTACTTTAATATTGTCCCAAAGTTACCTGTTGTTATATTGGTGCATTTCCTATAATTTTTTTATGTTGAATTTCATCTTGTAAACTTCTGTTCTTTTTCAATTATTATTTATTTTGACATGGATTTCTCTTTCTTCCATAAAATTCATACATCTATAAATTAATTATGAGAAGTACCTTACTATTTAAACATAAATTGGGAATAAAATGCAATTTTGTTTCATGAAATCTCAAAGGCACATCCACCTTTTCCTGGTTGTGATCATCCTAACATCTTTATGAACAGACAACCAATTTTATTTCTCTCCTATGCCCTGTAATTGAAGAAGCCCATTAAAGATAAATGGATTGATGCTATTGTGATATAATAATCAAATATCAATACGCTCTTCTAGCCTAAAGCTAGAAAATTCTCATTCTACAAAATTCTCATTTCAGCATCTAATATCATGTGCACACCTGTAATACAAATAAAAATTATTTTATTGCAGAATTAGTGTAATGTGCAGACTAACAAACAGTCATGGAAATACTTGAAAAAATAGCAGTAGGCCCAGCTTCAGGGAAGCAATTATTTACTGTGACTTTCCTTTCAACTTTTGTCACGTGTGATTTTCACAAGGTTTCTTTTATTACCCTCTGCAGTTGCCATAATAACAGCATGTCTGTTGTTGGAAACCTCAGGCTGTATTTGTCACAGGCATACCATGCAAGTAGGAAAATTGTACTTAAGCCTTGACATAGTAAGGCATGACTTGGTTCGTTTATCTGGATTCAGCTAGCTGAGGGTGGTTCAGCATGTTATTCTGTTAGTGTAAAATTTACTTCCTTGTCATTTTTGATGGATCATTAATTACCCGTCAGGTAGTAGCAAAGCATTTTGGAGTTTAAGTCCTGCAACAAGTTTTGTAAATGTAGATTTATTTCTGAGGTGCTGAGTGTGGAATAAAACTAAAATAAGGTTGGTTTTGTTTTGGTTTTCGTTTATTTCTTTTGACATAATTTCCAGTGTTTGTCACCGTGCTTAGTTGCCTTGTTGCTCATGTATCGTAAAATACTACCGATCACATGTGACATGCTTAAATTTATTTTGGTACATATAAATCAATATTTTAGATATTAAATACTCTGATCCTATTTTTCATTTGCATTATCAAGGTGAAGTTTCATATATGTCCTTAGAAAGAAAATTATAGTTTTAAAATTGGAAAGTGAAGTAGACAGCATTGCTGCTTGATGAATTCTGAATTAATAGGTAATTTCTAGATAAGATTCTTTTGCCTCTTCATAAAAAGAAACACTAAGGAATTTAGATATAAATGCAAAAATAATTCTTTCTAAATGCTATTTATTTTTTATATGACAAAGTGATGAAGAAAGGATGAATGATGGGAAACGGGATTGCCAAAAGCAAATTAAACCATTGATGATAATATGAAACATATAAATATTATCAAAATATTAGAAGAGGTAGAGGAGGGGTTATTCTGTGTATTTCATTGCAATTGGGTTATGACTTAGTTCAGTACATTTAGAAGATATTTGTACCCTGATATGCAGATCCTTGTTTCTCATCTGGAAATCTTTTCAAGTCAGAATTTTAGGACTTCTGGCAGTTATCCAGAAATCTCAGCTATATCTCTTGTGGATCCACAGTGGTGTCCCGCAGCTCGGTATACCTGAGACTCACTGCTTCATCATGTGAAACAAATGCTCATCTTTCTGCCCAGAAAATCTCAGGCAGAAATATGCCAGGTTTAGGCAGCATTAATCTGAAGTCTAGATATTCAACCCATAAACATTAAAAGTCTTCTTTAAGCCTAAAGCTCCTATAATGCTTGTGAGCAGATGATGGTGGGAGCTATACACATGCAGATGTGTTTGCTTTCAAACCCATTAAATTTTGTTAGTTCCTATATGAGAAACTTGGTCAGTGCCTTGCATACACAGAAGCAGGTTCCTATTGCCTTACACCCCACCTGTACTTTGCACTGTGGAAGTTTTCTACAGCTTCTGAAAATGAGTCTTTTTTTTTTTTTTTGTCATGACACGAGCTGATTACTCAGAAACTGAGATTAATGAAACAACTGTTCAATTTTAAAAACCATCCTTTCTGATTCCTTGTTTAAAGCTTAACTGCTAAGAGCAATTCTTTTTTTTTAGAGCAGCTTTTTTTTTATTTGCATGCACAGGTGAGACAAACATGCTTCAAAGAGAGTGTGAATCTGGAGAATTAGTTCCTAGAGTTTTTGAATCACATTGATTTTGTTTGTTTACCTATTTCAATCAATATCTTTTTCTTCAACTAATTTGGCATCAACATTAACATTTCATGTGACTTTTGTCTCAGGGATATATTGGGGGAAAAGGAAACTCAAAGCCCCAGTCTCATATAGATTTAATTGTTGGAAACTGCTCTTAAAGGAACCTGTGCAAAGTTTTACATAATTTTGTTCCAGTAATAAAGACTGGTTGTTTTTTTCCTCTCTTTTTTCTCCCCTCCTGTGTATAAGACCTTTGAAATTGAGGGAAGGAAAAAAGTTTATGATAGATGTTCCTGTCCTCTGAGCCTAGTTATAAACTCTGTCCTTCTTCTCTACTTTGATTCAGGACCTGATTGTTCTAAGATAAAAAACAATTTTGTCACTGAGTTTTCTTCATTGTAGCTGATCTTGGCTGTGCTCACACGACTGTTGGCCAGCAGTATTTTGGAAAAGGGGGTGAAGTCCATGCATCTGTATTTCTTGAACAAAATAATAAATCTAATCATTGCAAAGAAACAACTGGGTGTACGCTGGATGCCAGGGAACAAGCTAAAGAGTAAGAAAGAGTAAGAAAATGGTTACAGAGAATAGAAATTAATTTATATTCGCTCCTAAAACTAGTGTTTAATCAGACCACTTGATGAAGAAGTATAAACTGTTAAATTTCCATGGAATTCTGTGTTGATAAATTCTATCAAAGCCCAGCAGTTTGGCCCAGATCTGCATTGTTTCCTAAATCGGTTGAATGATTTCACAGTTGAAAGTTTTTTGGCATGGCAGTTCTCCAGAAATGCTGTGGCATTCTACTCTGGTCAGCTGAGGTGAGAATGGCTATTGGAAAAAGTGCTGCAGGGTGATAGCAAGCCATAAATAGTTTGTTGGTTTTTTTTTTTTTTTCTAAATGCCTATGATTGTGCTATGCTGTACAAAAGAAAGATACCTTAATTATTTCTGTGACAGCACAGATTTTTTTCCTCTGGCTAGATTATAAAAGAGCAGAATGGGAGAGGCAACTGAAAGACCACAGAAAGAAGGAAACCCTACTGAGAGGAGAAAGCCAAGTGCTTCTTTTCTAATAAGTGCATATGGTTATACACATTACTGAGCTTGCCCACATTTTCTTGTGTAATCCTTCCCACCTCCCTGCATGACTTAACTCAGAATATAGTACAGGCAGGGTCAATGAGGGTGAACCACAACCACTAGTCATGAGGCTACAAGGTGACCTTGTTCTGCTGTGATGCCAAATATTTCATCTGAAATCTCAGCTGAGTCCTTCTGCGATATCCTTGAGTGTGAGCGCAGATATTAAAATATTGGAGAAATAAAAGACAGCTTAAATAAGATAAATGTGATGATATAGAAGGCAAAATGGATGACAAATACAATCACGGCTTTCAAAAAATATTATACATGCCATGCTAATACCCCAAAATTCTTTCCTGTTTTGTTTATGGTAACTTTTTCTTTTTTATGAGTAAATTCTACTTTGGCACAGAAAATATGCTAATCTGCTGCTCTTCCTGTGTCTTTTAGCAAGCCCTTGCTCATGCTGCAAAGTACAAAGAGAAAATAGCTTGGCTAGTGCTGAATTTGTGGACTTGCATATATGATTTCAGCTAAGTGATGTATAACACCAAAGCCAGCATTGATTTTAATTTTTCCAGTAAATCCTTACATTTTGGGATGAATGCTGGGTCCTTTATGGATTGATTCTTTCATTTGCAACAAGTGAAAAGTGAGGTTATTGCTACATTGTGATTTCAAATTTTCAAAATCAAGATGTCATATTTTTCTAGTAGAGGAGTTTGGACATTAGGTTTCCACTTAACCCACTGAAAATGGAATCTGTTGAATTCAGAATAATCAAAAAGATACATTTCTTTGCCTAGAAGAGAGAAATGATGTAAGTTGAACAGTAGAGAGACTGTTGCTGTCATACAATCACCAAATTAACACTGCTATTAGGCTTCATTCACTCTCAACTGAAAATCTGATTGACACTGAAATTGCAAAGTTTATATTGAAGACAAAGGGAGAAATTTTTGCAAGGTCTGAAACATTGGGGCTAATGTGTTATGATTTCTCATATCACTAAAAATTCTCCTTATCTGAAATGCTGACTGTAATGCTTTTTGTCTCTTTTCAGCTTAAAAAACAGACTTGTCATTGTTCACCCTGCAAAATATATGCATCTATAAATCTTGGATGAGTGTGCTAGATTAAATATGGAAGTTGCATTTAAAAAACCTGGGTTGTGGGGTTTTTTTCTGTTTGAAAGAGAGAGTGAGAAAGGATATTTCCAAAATAACCTTTTTGCCATTGAGTTCAAGTTATTTGAATAAAAAAACCTTCGATGCTTTTCCATGAATATAGGAAAATAAATAATTTTTTTAAAAAATATTTTGAAATTTGTCATTTCCTACTACCTCTCTCATTTTGCAAAGTTTTGTGCAGAGCCTCTTTTTTTTTTTTCTGTATTCCATGATTGTTCCAGAGAAACTTGACGGTATCACAGCACTCAGAACACATAGATTCCACTGCCTACCTGCCGGTAGCCTGCCTGTTTTTTAATCTTTGGACACCACTCTGAGGGCAGTGCAACAGCAATAAATACTTTAAAAATGCAGATAGATCAAATAAGTTGTGACAGTGGCTTGTGCAAAAGGCAGTTTAAAGGGCAAAAATAATACAGAGTTAAAGACCTTGCCATTGAGAAGCATACATATTCTCTCACGCTGAAGACTGAAAGAGGAAAGAAGAGGCTGATAGACAATATATTCTACAACAGTCCCACTCATCACTGAATTCCCTTAATGGAAAAAAATAAAGATAACAGAACTGATCACATATAGGCACTTAAATGGAGAACTTTTCATGGCTGGAGAAAATGGTCTTGATTGCTATTTGCATCAGAGACTTGTATTTGGCCAGTTCTCATCATCCCTCAATTCAGTATAATAAAGTTTGATACAGAAAGGTGTATAAGCTTCATATGTAAGCTTGATATATAAGCTACATACGTACATTATAATAATTGTAAGCGTATATATAAAGTTCAGTAATCAAAACCCCAAAGAGCTGCTGCAAGATAGTGAAGGCCCTTAAATTTATTTCCTAGTTCATTCATAGTGCTAACGTTCTATTTCTTAGTATGGTCAGGAATGCCCCAGTCTTGATTGTGTTGGATGTCTTACTCCCATTGAGGTCTTTTAAGTAAAAAAGATGAGGTCATTTGATATGTCTGGACTGTTCTACACTTTTAGAGGTTACCTGGTCAATAAGAGGTCACACTGTTGGTTGTATTAGGTGATGCTGGAACTTCCTTTTTAGGTACTTTCTCAATTTTCAGGATGTTATTTAAGATTCAGGTTTCTTTTCTGTCCAAGAAAATTCTAGCCAACACCTTTTCCGTTCCAGGAGAGTACTTCAGTTGTGAGACTATTCAGGAGGACATTGTCAGTCCATCTTGATAAAATTGTCCTATTTTGGAGGTGATAATCTCATATTCCTTGGTTGCTGAAAAGGCAAGTTCTAACAAAATTTAGCCTGAGCAGGAGAAATTGCTGCTTTGGAGGTTGACATGTAGACTTCAGATTTTCCTGAAGTGACTGTCTTTCTGCTACAGACACCTGTAACCAACAACTAGTTTGAAAAACTATTGAGCCTATGTTTTGTTTGAAATAAAAGTGGATGTATGTGCATTCTTAAGATCTTGAACTGACATGTGAAAGGCTTGCCTAAAATTACGAGATATTTGATGCAGAATGCAACACTGGGTCCAGGTCACCTGAAACCTAAGTCATTGCCTTGACTGGAAGACTATGCTTCCATGTCAGCCATGGAGTTAAAAATGGTCAGGTGTATACTTAATGTTATTGGTACACTCATATGATAAATATAACCATGGCAAATTCATCATTAAGATGAGAGTGGAAACTACTAAAAACATGGAATTGCAAAAAAAGGAGGAATTAAATGTGTCAATCAACTTGACACGTAGAAATCAACTCATACTGGAGCTGAAGTATGCTCCAGGGTGAAAGAGCTAATATACACCTTGAAAGACTTAACACATCTCTCTGCTTCATATCTCCTGTCCTGGGTACATCAACCTATTTGTAAAATAAACATCATACTTCAGAAAGGCTGCATATTTTTCACATTCAGGTACTCAGCGTGGATATCCAGAAGAAAAATTTACAACCAGTTATTATATTTTAATTTTTCTGTATGTCACATTCTCCTGTGAAGTGTAATATCCTGGTATGCACATAATAATATTATTTTGGATAGTGGTTTTTTGATAAAATATATCTTTCTTTGTAATTGAGAAGGATAAAGACTCCATCTCAGGTTGTATAGTAGCCATCTTATGTCAGTCCTATGGTGCAAATATGTCCTACAGCCACCTTTGCTTTGCTTTGCTTAAATAAGCACTTTATTTCAAGTGCTTTACTGGCAATATACAGTGATTTTGTAGTTACTACTAGAAAGTCGATTTGGCAGCAAATGGTAGAGTGATATTACATTATTTCACTTCAGAACAAGTATGTATAATATATTAGAGGAAATAAACCAACATTTTGCCCTGTTAACAGACAAAAGAAAGCATTTTCTTAAGGTAACATGTATCTGTGCATATCTTTGTCATAAAGACTTGTAGATAAACAGTGTATGTGAAATACGTCAACATCATTACTATTTCTAAGTAATTTTCACAATTTTGAATGACTTTTTGGCATTATATAATAATTTTTCACAAAGGATATTGTCGTATTTCAATTTGTTAGGTTTTTAGAGAAAGATACTCTTTGTAAAGTTTTTCTTTCAAACTGTGTTAACTTGAAAATAAATATGCCTTTATTATAATGGTTTAAAAATCCTAAATAATTCTAGACTAGTTGTATTAAAGTATTTGCCTAATGAGCCTTGGAGGTATTCCTCATGCAGAAGCCAAAATACAGTGAATTTCAGGGAGTGATACAAAAGCTTTGAAAGGCATGAGCGTGGGTGATTCAACGCTCAGGTAATGGTTAGAGTAGCCTTTTACAACACTTTCTTAGGAGCAATGCATAAGAATGAAATATGCAGATAGATATATTATTCAAGAGCGTATTTTCTTGATTTAAAAAAATAAATTTAAAAAGCCCAGTTTATAGCAGGTGATCTAGCCACTGGTCTGAAACACATGTGCTATGTATTAAGTAATGAGTAATCTTATTCTTGAGTCTACCAAAGTATTGCTTGAGTGTCTGTTTTATATGTAATGATGTTATCCTATATGCCTGAAAGGAGTTGATTGCTTTCTGGATCATAGAAGGCATGTGGCTTTATATGACAGGAGTTCTGGTTTGTTTGTTTATTTACTCATGTCTTCTTTTCTTACAGTGCTTCTGGTCACAATTTTGGTCAAATTCTCACATTAATAACTATATGGTATCTCTGTGTTTGGCTGCTCTAATAGTACAAATTCAGTATAACCAAATAGGTATTCAGAGTGCAGAGCTTCAATCTGTTTATTTTATATCTAAGAAAAATTCAAGAATTACAGCACCTCTTCAGTACCTCTTCAGTTTAAAACAGGTTTAATCTTTTATTTTTGTGGGACCTTTTTTTTTACTTACTTCAGTGAGCACTCATGCTTAAATTTGCAGGAGATACATACATAAAAATGCACTTGTTAGAAACCACCACCTGCATGTTCAAATGTTGGGTGTGAGAAATGTCAGAACTCATAAACATTTGCTATTATTCAAAATCAGACTTTTGCATTCTATTCTATTGCTTTTCTGCTGTTGTACTGAATTAGCAGATTGTAACGTAAGGAATCCCCACTATGTCTCTTCCAGAAACTTGACTGAAGGACTGTACCTTAGAAAAATATATAAAAATACTTAGAAAATATTTATTCATTTATGTACATAGTTCATACATTGTCTTTGCACTACTGTGTTGTTTTCAATTCAAAATTGTGAAAAATCTATGAACTAGCATATAAAAAATCCTACAATAGTCTTATCTACGGATGGTGATAGAAAAGATTAAGATTTTTCTTAGATTGATGGAAAAGTGAACAGTACTTTGTGTTAATTTACCAGTTAAAATATGCACAGTTATCATAGGTAATAATAATAATAGCTATTTTGTAATGTACAGGTACTGCAAATGTATGCATGACTGTCTATAATGCAGCTAATCCTACAGGGCAGGTTTAGATCTGATGCATAACATATAGAAACTAGAGCCAATGAAAAACTCATAAATAGCCAGAGCTAGATGACATTTCATGTGTTCCTCCTCAAAGTCCTATTTTGTTTTGCAAAGAAGATGAGTCATAGCTTTACTCACATTTTGGAGATGAAAACAACACTATTTGCTTCATCGTTTTGCACTCTGATATTTGCTCAGGTTTCCTGAACAGGTACATTCTATTACTGTCCTTTTTCACTTCCTAAACTTTCAAGGTTTTTCAGTGGTGCATCTTCTAACAGGCAGCTTTATTCTGCAGGGGCCAATCACACATTTCCCCACAAAGAGCAAATGAAGATTTCATTTGCGCATTCAAATTTCATTTCATAGGTACTACCACCTGCATACATTGTACCATTTTCTGAGATGCACAGCCACAAGAATGCAACTTAGATTTGTTTTTCCATGATATACTTCTTTTATCAAGTAAATGGTGCAATAAATATACGTGGCATTTCACAGACAGTTTTTGAATCAGTAAATTATGCTAGGGAGAGGAGAAAGAAACTCTTCTGCTCTTTCTACAAATAAAAGACATACAGATTAGTTTAGAGTCAATTAGGGCAGAGTTCATTTTACGCAACATTTGTCTCTTAGTATAAACATTTTTTTGACAGAAGAGATGAATCTCAACCTATATAACTTACAGGGAAAGAAAAAAAAAAGAATAAAACCAAAATTCCATGTTACTATATGAAATGCAAATTACCATGAAAAGGGAATAATGATAATACTTAGCTTGAGCAGAACATAGATTCTGTGCTTGAATCGGATTAAAACAATGTTCCCTCAGGAACACCTGGCAGTACATCCAGTAATATTTTGAGAGATAAGTGAAATAATGAAAAGTGTGTTTGGAGAAGAACATGTAAAGACAAATATATTCTTATTTAAATCCAGTCATCCCAGAAGAAGGTTGTTGTTTCATCTGCAGTTATTGACTGAGAAAGGATCTACATAAATGGCAATTAGAAATATGGATATGTAGTTCAAATCCATCTAAGCCCCTTTGAAGTCAGTTGGGCTGTATGTGAAATTAGAAGTCTATGTATAGGAAGTCTATGCGTAGTCTATGCATACCTAGGTGGGATAATAGTTTAAGACTTCAGTAGAAACAAGTAAAAGAGATGTCTATAAAGCTTTTAGAAAAACATATAAACTCCAGAGTTGGGTCCTTTGTACCCAAAATTATTACTGTCTTGAATACTGAAAGAGTAATCTTCAGTGGACTGTAACGCTTTTAGGCTGTGAATCCCTGCATTGTATTGCTTTCTCAAGGAAAACCCTTGAGATTTACAAAACTCCGCTGCTGCTTCCTTGTCTTGTTACCAAGACAAAATGAATGGATATGTGGAGTGTGCTGTACATGTTTTTGCACATTATGAACAAATGTACATGTAGAAAGTTTGGCTAAACTCTTGGTTTTATGTGTAAGTTGGCTTTCAGTAGAAATCGTATATTAACTAACAAATGAGTGTATGCTTTTCGTGAGGACAAACACAACTCAATTTTTCGCCTCTGAACTGATTAAACTTCTGTCTTGAAAGGGACAACAGAGTCACTGCTTAGATTGATGCACTCATTGCCCTACATTCATTAGGGCTTGCTCTTGATTTATTAGGCTTCCAGGTAAATATGATTAAACTAGTATCTTCTGTGAATATTTTTACTGTGCCCTTTTGCTAATTAGAAGCATGCAAATACCACAGAGATCTTTATATTTCTTGTATCATTTGCTGTATCTTTATGTAAACTACTGCTGTTTCTATTGCAGCTATTATAGTGAAATTCTGAGGATTTGAATTATTTTGATCTAGATTCTCAATAATGAGAATTATGCATGTTATGTTATCTCAGTTCACAAGAGAACAATCAGAACTGTAAAGCTTTTCTTGTGATGATACACAAATGTAAAAGCTTGTGAGTCTGTGTACTTTGGTGTGGTTTTGGCAAAGGAGAGCTATGTCGAGCAGAGGACTTCGGTACATGGGAGAAATTTTACAGTTAAAGTCCAGCATATATTGACAAAAATGTATCTTTATCAGGTTGCTGTTGAGTAATGAAGCAATGCTACCCCATATTCTCTGTCAAAAATGAGTAATTTACCAGCTAACACAGTACTGTTGCAATAGCAAGTTCATGTCGTGTAATTAGCAGCCATTGTACTTCAGGACTTCAGTTTTCAGGTCAGCTTTTTGGGTCTGGAATGTGGACAGTGGCCTGTTTGGATCATCCATTGGTAGTAAGAAGAGGAGTTCCTCTTGTCTTAATGTTTGAGCCAGACTCTTTTCAGTGGTTGCCAGCGAGAGGACGAGGGGCAACAGGCACAGGTTGGAACATAGGAGGTTCCACTCAAATATCAGAAAAAACTTCTTCACGGTGAGGGTGACAGAGCCCTGGAACAGGCTGCCCAGGGAGGTTGTGGAGTC
>JAOXNO010000001.1:34594614-34608562 GCA_028565335.1 Limnodromus scolopaceus
ACAGAGCCCTGGAACAGGCTGCCCAGGGAGGTTGTGGAGTCCCCTTCTTTGGAGATTTTCAAGGCCCGCCTGGATGCCGTCCTGAGTAACATGGTCTAACATCTAAGGCAATCCTGCTTTGGCAGGGGAGTTGGACTAGATGATCTCATGGTCCCTTCCGACTCTAAAAATTCAGTGAAATTCAGTGAAATTAAAAGCAACACTTTGCTACTTTTGTGGCATGTGTTGCGTGCAATGCTACATGGTGTTTACGCTGAAAGTACTCTAGGCACTATCCCAAGAGATTAATATAAGCTGACACGGTCCGTTTTTTAGTTTTTGTTAAGGTAATCTTATCACTCCCACTGCTAATGCAGTTTACTGAGAGAAATTGGAATATGCCGTAAGTGGCACGGAAGAAATCACATACAGACTTGCCAGTAATCATAAGCATAACAACAACCTACACACTGTTATCATCCACAGCTTTCGATACTGATATGGCAGGAGACCAATCGAGAGTAATAAATTGCCTAAATGCCCAAGAAAGAAACAGGAAGGAAGGAGGAATTTTCAGTTCATACTGCCTGTGTGTGCTGAATTACACGGAAGAAAACACAGTGGACTCCAGCTCTGTGTTTAATAATAAAGGGATTTGATAGTGGAAAAAATCTCGGAATTACAAAATGGATTCTTGGTACTACATGTTTTCTAAAAAGGTTATGCAGAATGTAGAAAGCTTAAGTTTTTAGATATCAGGATGATAATAACAGTATGAAATTTATTTCAGGCCTTAGGAGTTTTATGTGGATTACTTATGATGTCTTGAGCTGCCTGAATATGTTGGCTGTACCTCTCAGAACCTCTATAACTCTGGTGGTGTCTATTATGGTAAATTCTAAATTAGAGAATAGCTGTGGAAAGTTTGTGATGTTAGTAAAACTCTTCCTGTTGTCTTCTAACATTTGGAAACAGAGCAAAATTAGTACCATCAAGCTCCACCTTGTTCCTGCAAGTAATGTCAACGTCAACTAATATGAAAATTTTAAAAATAAGAGTACAATATGGAATTGTAGTATTTTTGCATTTATTTTAGGGATACACAGACAATTTTAAATCTCTGCTTGGAACCCACTTCTTAGGTGTTCTCATGAGAGAAGCAAGACATATCAACAATGGTCAAAAACTGGATATGACAGTGTATGATAAAAAAAATGTGTAATGAATTTGTCCCTTGCTGTCATTGCTGATGATTTTTCTGAGGTACTGGTAAATCTTGCTAACACAATGGCATTTGGTGATAATTTATTGTAACTTTTTTCCATTGTTTCCTGTAAGTCCAATTTCCAGTTTTTTTTCTTATGCTTTATTCCTGTGCTAAGTCTACACTGTAGATAGTAGAGCTACGTAAATTAACCCACACAAACACGTCACTTTCCAATAAGTGACTAATTGCAAATACAACTTCAGACACTGAGACAAGTGATTTGTAACAGTTGCCACATACTGAATAAGGTATTGCAAATATTCTTGCCACAAGTGTTTTGGCAGAACAGATTTTGCTTCTAAAAACAGGTACTCGCGTTCTGTGGTCCCATGAAAGCTGGAAATTATTCTCTCCTCTAAGGATTCTTCATAATCCCTGCAGGTGATGATTGAATTCTACAGTTTGATAAAAAACAGAGGAAAACTGTTTGAAACCTTGTTTCTTCTCTTCTTTTTCAGCCTAGTTGGAGAAGACACAGAGACCAAAAATGCCACCAGCAACGGGAGCGCCACAGTACCCACCTCCAGATGGAGGTTGGGGATGGGTTGTGGTCTTTGGGGCTTTTATCTCCATTGGATTTTCCTATGCATTCCCCAAAGCCATCACAGTATTCTTCAAAGAAATACAAGAAATCTTCCACACATCATACAGTGAGATAGCTTGGATATCATCGATAATGTTGGCTGTCATGTATGCAGGAGGTAAGACATTTGTGACATTTGCAAATATCATTGTTTGGGTTTGGTTTGAATTTTTTTTTCCCCTATGGTCTTAAAGCATTTAAAGTTAATTGCTACCTAATTTTATCATTATTACCTAAAGAATTTACCAAAATACATGCTTCTTTTTCTATCATACTTTATCAGAGAGTACAGCTAGCCACATCATCATTAAAGCACTGTTTACTTTCTCTTTTAAAACATTTTATATTCTCTTCCTTTTTGTTTTCCCCTTAGGGCCTTTTATTTGTTCCTCTCCCTAATTCTATTTTGCAATTTTGCCTGAAATTCACAGCTTCTAAGAGTCACATTTTCCAACAAAGCAATGCCCAAGTAACTACTCCTGGGACTGGTGATACATTTTCTCGGTTTCCATTTCCTGAGTGAGGTCTCTCAATAGATCAGATGATGGAGCTTAAATGGAAAATTATTATGACAATGAGGGTTCATTAGTCAGGCACAGGTATTCCTCTGTGGACAGGGTTTTTACATCTTGTCCCTCTTCATCCTAAAATAAAATCCTACATCCATTTAGGCCAAGAGCCATGTTTCATACATGCCATCTGTATGACAGCTAAGATACAGACAGTCTTATTCTTGGCACCAAAATGAACAGTGAACATAAATTTTCTGATGTCTTTTTTCTTGGGAGCAAGCAAGTGAAGAACACGACAGATGAAAAAGGATTTTAAACTATAAAGCCATGTTTAAGTACTAAGTGTCAAACCTGCTTTGGCAGGTTTTGTGTCTCTCAACTGCAAAACCTAGCTGTTAAATTCTGCTTGATTTCATCATTCTTTCAGAATACTTTTTGTTAAGTATTGGTGGGAGCTGGGTTATACTTAGGCAAAATACTTTTTCAGGCAGTCCAGAGGTCTGAATAAGAGGTTATTTCAGTCAACAGATCTGCCATTGCCCTTTCTTTGGATGTTATGAGGTAACTACTTGGAACATCTCAGACTATTTGCAACGATAGAGCAATTGAATGCATACATTTATATATATATCTGTATGTATATGTACATATGTATAAATGTATATACATAGAAACAGAAAACATTATGCCAATATCACACTGAGATTCAACATCTATGATCACTGAAGAGCATCACTCAAATATTTTTCAGAAGTGGTATCTATGTAGTACCGAAGCATGGTATTATCAGGTCCAGTAAACAACCCATGGAAGGAAGGATGAATTCTTGTTTTTAACATGGTAATTTTTTATCTCTGATTTCAAACTGTGTAAGTTTTGACACCTGAATGATCCTAGATCCTTTAGCAGTCATGGAAGAGAGGTAAGTGCTTACTGAGAGGAATTCAGGCTATCTCAGTTACTGTCTCTAAGTACCCATTTTTCCTCCCTGACTATAAAAAATCAACCTTCAGCCAGCACAGGATTAGCTTAAGCACCTCAGGTAAATATTTTTCAGTTAATGGGTTGGAAAAATGGATCCTTTTTTCAAATGCTGGCAGAGACGGAGACCTTATAAAGGTGTCTTGACAAGTGGTGTCAATATCAACAAAATCTTGCTGTTCAGATATTTTGATCCCATTTATATTAATATACTAGTAGAGATTCATAAATTATTCATATACTAGTAGAGAATCATAAAGGATTTTACAGGACCAGCAACAATAACCAATTGATTCACCAGAATTCATGAAGTGAAGAGGTAACTTGAACTAATGCATTCAAGAGTGGAGTAAAAGAGGAGGCATCTCCCTTCATATTCAGGTCCCCTTTAATGTAATTGCTTCTTAAGGACACATGAGCACTTGCACTGTGGGGTGTATATGTGGAGGATCTTGAACAAGTGCTGGACCCATCCGGAACCAGGGAAGAGCATAGTTTTTGAAAATCTGGAGTTTATTTTGGCTTTCTCTATGCTGTGACTTATGACCTGGACTCTTTTTTCACCATATTCTCTAATTTAGGTTCTGTTTTCTAAGGGCAGATTTGCTTTACAGTGCAAGTGCTGTTCTTTTGTTTTAATCTTTGAATAACATTAAATTTATGCTGTGTCTGTCATCTCAAAGTTCACCCAAGTACAGATGTGAATGGCAAGATGTTTAGCTGTGATCATTTTTATCTGTGAGGTTCTATGTGCACAACTTTTAATGCAAAATACAAAGCATTCAGTACTTCTATCTTTTCTCTAATACTTCTTCTACTGTTCTGAGTACCAGCATACTAACTTCACATGTACATTGACATGAAAAATTACAAAATGGTTTACTATTAATTCTGCTAACACCTACATCAGTCACTATTAAGTTTATGAGCACAGGAAGAGTAGTCAAAGTTGTTTGGCTATCTTGTTACAGACTCATGGTTTTACAGTGCTGAGAATGACGACCCTGTCTGATGTAAACACTCTTTGAAGCCATAGCTTCTCTAGAATCACTTCCTAAAAAATAGGCCATTTAGACAATCACTGGCAGAATATGAAATAGCAATCAGGAAAAACATTTCTGAAGGAAATCACTCCATTGTTTTTACTGTCTGAAGGTGGTTTGATTCCTTAGCATTTGATGTGCTGTAATGCGAAATACATGTTCAGAACACGAGTACAAGGTGTATTATTTACTATGAAGTGTGATACATATGTCTGCGATGAACATTCTGTTCATCATACTACTAATTAAGGTAACCTGAAAACATCTAAGATCTGTCATCTTCATTAGAGCTCGGCATTCAACCTATTAATCATCACAGTGGGGTCAGTGAATAAGTTAGAGTCTGTGCAGACACTCTTTGCTTTGGAGGCTGCAGCCTCTTGCAGTAATTAGCTGGCATCTGTGTTTCAGTAACAAGGTATTAACTTACCTTTCAATGCCTGAGGAAAAAAAAAAAAAAAAGAAACTAATAAAAGGCATCCAGTAAGGAGCTAAAAGAATGTTAATTATGTTTATCACTTACTTCATACTTAGAATAAATGGCATTAAATTATAGCAGACCATCTGGCAATCCATATGGTCTCCTGCAGTCCTGGTTAATTCCAGCAAATAGGTCAAGCACAGCATTCACCCTGTTAGGAAAGCACTAAGCAGAGGTGACAAATCTGATAAATCAAATCAATATGAAACTCTTTTCCTCTCTCAGTCTGGCATAATATGCATTTTCACATGATATCTTGTTGTTTTTTGTTTATTTTTATTTTTGTCCTTAAGCTCTCTCGTTTTTGCCCCCCTTATCTCCTGGCTGTTTGTTAAAGTTTACTAAAAAGCCATCCCAAAAAGTGAGATCCTCTGATGTGATCAAGGTTACAGGTATTGCACAGCCTCTGTGCCCTGAAAAAAACATCCTCTGGAGAAGAGCAATAGTTCAGTCTCCATGGCAACTCCTTCTTCTGCCTCTCTTGAGCAGAGAATGTCAATTGTATGAAATTAAGGCTTTGTGATGGACTCCTACACCCAAGGGACTGTGACTGAGACCACCAAACTTTCGTTACTGGAGGACAGGAAGCTGGCCTAAAATGGAATTAGTTGAGTTAGTCTGACAGGGCAACCTGTGTTTCTGTATGTGTATGAACACGTATGTCTATAACATGTGTGTACATGTATGTATTCTTATATACGTAAACTGTATATGTATTCATATACTCATAGAGCCATGTTTATGCTCTAACACACACAAGCATTAAGGAATTCAAGAAAAAGCTTGAATTCGTTTGACCTCAAGTTCTCTCAGTTCATTCTTCTATTTTTCAAAACTTCAGCTCTCACTTTGCGCAGTGTTAACAGCCGAAGGTGATTAGGGAGCTTCTTATCGGAGCTTGATCTGTTTCCATTAAAAATGTTTCCATTGCTTTCAGTGTAGGTTTGATAGGAGCTTTCGTGGCAGCTATGAAAGCCATGTGACAGGTCCGGTGATTTCAGGCACAGCTGACCTTGAGTTTTAAATTTCCTAAGGGAAAAAGCAGTCGGTTTACTCGTTTGTCTTTGACTCTTTTTCTGTCATTTTTCCAAGGACAATTTCAGTTTAGGGGGTTTGTTTCTTTGTTTCATTTGGGTTTTTTTTAACAATAACTTTTTGGGTGTGACACTGGGTTACAGAGATTAGCTTGAGAGATGATAAATCCTTCAAGCCATATCCAGCTGTGAAATGTAGGATAGTCTTGCTGTTCTGAAGCTCAAAAAAGAAAAGTCCATTTAAATTTTAAATTATATTTCTAAGTAAATAATTTATAAAGGACCTTTGGACCCCTTTTGCAGAAAGATGTTATATTAGTGTAAGTAGTGGCCATTACCATTTTTCAAAACATGCTCGTAATCAAAAAATGCAGCATTTAATAGCTCTTCTGTATTTCTTAAGTTATTCAAGCTTGAAGTTAAGTATTTCCAAACAGTAGCAAAACCTTTAAGGATTTTTCGGGTGACAACAGAGAAGGAACCTATAAACAAGTTCTCATTTGGACTTTGTCAAATATTAATTTGGAAAATAACATATCATATGGTATGTTCAAAATATTTGTGATTTTATCTCAGTGGGTGTTTTGGTGATATTGCTGTGAAGATGAAATGGCGTGCACAGTGGAGATGACAGTTGCGAAATCCATGTAACACAAACAACAGATGGTTATGGATTTTTACTTTTGGACGGGACCTGGGCTCCTACACTTTTCGTCCTCCCTGGTAACATTTTTTTATCTTGGTTTTACAAATACTGGCACAAAGATTTCAGTGGCCATGGAGAAGGAGATTGAGAAACTTTCTTAAACTGACCTATGTCCTTTGTTGTCAGGGACAAGCATTTTTTGCCATCAGAATATGCAAAGTGTTGAATTTTAATAACCTCATTTAGAGTGTCCTTGAAAGCAGAACTTATCAACTTTCTGAATGCCTCATGGGCATGAGGGAATACTTCACATTTAGCCTAAAATACATGTAAAACATCTATGTCAAGTTAATTTGAGACCCGCAGATAAAGGAAAAGAAGTCATAATGAGGTGACACAAGAACAGAGAATTTTGAATCTTACTAGCAAGTGGAGATAAGTACAAAAAAGAGGTATCAAAAGCAACAAAAATATTATAAATTTACAGTAGTTCAGTTTTTAAAAAGAAGACCTGAGTGCCTGATAAAGCCTCTGAAGGGTAATAAAACCACTTATTACATTTCTTGGGAGGCTTTGGGTTTTAGTAGACCTGTGCCTTGTAGGGCAGAGTGTTCTGCCGTAGCAATGGTTGTTTTAAACAGAGGCCTTGCCTAATGTTTAGAAAACACTCTTTAAAATGGTCATGGGAAGAAAGATGAAAAAAAGCAGATCAGTTGTAGATGGCTTTATACATTTTTTTCAAACAGGTTTGTCGCCCTATAGGAGTAAGCTAGGTTTTTTCCTCTGCAAGTTGTCATGTTTGGCTGAACAGATAAGATCTAATTGTTAAATATTCAGTACCTTTTGGGGATCCAGTTTTTTCAAGTTTTCTAAAAACATAGGTTTTTGTGAGCCACACTCAGGAAGCCAGTCTCAAAGTCAAGGACATGCTGCCACTGAGAGAAATAAAGCGGTTTTTTCTTTTATTGTATGCTTATGTTAATTTTCAATAATTGTCAGAAAGACATTACGTGACAAAGGATTTCCACTGTGCTTTCTTCCAAGCTCTTTTGGTATCCAAACCATAGGTTACTAGTAATGATTGGGTGCATATCATAGAAATATTTGTGGTAACTTAAATTTAATTAGCTGAAGCCCTTTACTAAAACAGTTCTCATTTGCATACAAGTAGGCAACGTGGATTACATAATGAACAGTAGTTAAGTGCTCTTCTCCTATTTAAGGCTTTGTTTTTGTCTTAATCTTCATTTGGTTTTATAGCCAGGGATTTCTTTAAGTAATCAATATTGACAGCTTTGCAAACAATATTCTTTTTTCTCTCCCACTTAGTTTCAAGTAATGGGTCAAAGTCAAACAACAATAAATAACATGCATCATAAAATACATTTTCTAAGGGGCTAAAACTTTGGGTTTGTTTAAGAAAAATATCAAGGGACAAACTTAGGCCTTTGATATGTTCATTGAGCTCGTAGAACTTTGACGAAAGAATGCTTATTTTGTGTGTCCTAATAATGTTGGATTGGTTCCCATATAGTTTTTCATATCACTGGATCATACAATGGTTGTATTTGTGATGTGTGTCTTGTAATTCAAAGGTAGTGAAACAATGGTCTAACACAACTGGGAAGCATGAGATATTTAAGCAGATACCAGAGAAGTACTGTGGGGAAGGAAAAGTCTGTGTATACCATTGTAGTCACACCAGTACTTCAAATGAAATAATAAACCCAGCACTTTACAAAGAACTTATTATAGAATTTTACTGGTCCATTGTTTTGGAATGTCTAAGAACTATTCCCTTGTTTATTTTGAAGGGTATATTCAAGGGAAACAGAGTTGTACTGATATGTTTAGAAGATATTCTAAGCCGGTATCAAATGGCAACAGCTGAGATTTTTACTGTGATTCATAAAGATTTGTAGATCTATAGTAATTAACAAAAGTAAGTGGACCAGAGACATAGTGACAGTTTTATGCTGATGCCAGGGGAACTACAGAAATCAAAGTATGAGATGGTTTTAAATTATCTTTTATGATTACTTTAGACACTCTTTTAATTGATTCACTGGACCATTTTTGCAGAGATCACATATGACACATGTAGGTAAACATATATACCATAAAAAGAAGTTCTGATCAGTCAGAACCTTTTCATCTAACAGTGGTATTCTATTTAGATTACGTATGCCAAAGAGCACAAACAACTGCAGCTCTAGTAGGTAATATATGTTTCATTGGTGCATACAAACAAAAGAGAACCTTACCTTTCTTTTCCACAAGGTTTGGCAGGTTTTTTTTTAATTGTCAAGAAACAGTTAAGCATTTTCATTGCAGTTTTACCTGACTTTTGTTTGGGTGAATATGTACTATGACTAGACAACCAAATGAAAGAATGTGACTAAAATAGGAGACTATTGTGAAATGAGATGTTGATTTCCTCATGCAGCTCAAACACTTCTTGCAACGCTTTCCCACTGATGATGAGAACATGTGCCCTGTTTGGTTTTCTATGTGTACTGCTTTGAAGCACTTATATCTCAGTCCTTTGACTTTTAGAAAACTTCAATGGACGTAGCACTGCCCTTACAGATTTTTAACACTACTAACTAGAGATTATATGGACAGGACTCATGTGTTTAGTCTTCCTCCACATAGACACCTACATCTGATCCAGTTGTCTAGACATCATCTGTTGTCAGTCAATAAAAACAGGAATTTCTGATTCATCCCTTCCTAAATTAAATGTCTGAAACATGTCAAATGAATCATATTTTAGAAAGTCTTGTCTGTCTTTTGAGTGCCAAAGGAACCTAGAGGAAGAGTTCAGATATCCATTTTCCACAAATCTAAGGTGATGCCACCCTAACTTATTATTGCCCTATACTTACACATTAAATTTTACTCCCCAGAGATCCTGAAATCTAAGCATGTTCCTGTTAGAGATATGCACCCATGGTTAGTGATTTTGAGCTTGGTGTGGTTAAGGTTTGATTTTCTTCTTTAATCTTCCTCTTGTATGTTGCATGGGTTGTAATTCTCCTACGTTTCAATGACACTGACTCAGTTGTACTAGTTCTGGTACTATTAAAAATACCTGGTAAATTTAAGATTACCTATTAGCTTGTAAATCTCCTCTAATCTTGCAATGACTTTCTTCATATCCATAATTCCCTTTCTTCCATCACCAGCTAAGAAAACACAACTGGGAGAATAACTGTTTTGTCTAATAATTGACCAAGTTTACATTCTTCTGTAGCTGATTATAAGCTGATAGAAATCTATGGATTTATCTAGAAATCTATATTTTCTTCTGTTCTGTAAATGATTTGAAAGTTGAATACACTTCAGCCCCCTTGTAACAAGATCCCCAGACACTTCTCTCTCAGTATCACCTGTCAGTACCAATTTTGTCATGGTACCAGCCTTACTTATACCGCTCTCCTATGGAGGACTGGAGGACTCCTTTGCTTTTCCAGGAACAGAAATTACTTGCCTGAATTTTTTTTCTTCTTTTACCAGAATGAGCTCCTCTGTCCTGCACATGCTGCTTCCAGATTTGCAGATGTGTCCTAGCTTTTATCTCTTGTTATATTCTGCATAGTAGAATAAAACTTAATGTCAGGACTTCCCAAGAACTCTGCAATGGCTTTCAGGGCACGACTGGCACAAGAAGAGAGGACAGGTGTCCTGTTTGGCCTTCCCTCTAAGGGGGAGTAATCTTGTGTCCGTGGAAGTCAAATTTATCTCAGGAAAACTTCTAGAACAGTTCTGTTGTAAATTGATTTAAATATTGGCATATACACAAATGGCAGAATTAATCCCTCCTTATTGTGACATTGCTAAGCTTTGAGCATGTGTAATTAAGTAGCTGAATCTGTTGTTATTTGCCTAATCAAAATTGTTGTAATTTCCAGAACAGCAAGTAAATAAACAAGGTGAAGGCAGTTTTACTTCTGGATATTTTGAAGACTCTCTTTGACGGAACTCTTCAATCCATAAGAAACCAAGACTCTATAACTGTTACCATGAAACATTTAAGGAAGATAAGGTTTAAAAGCTAGTGAGAAGCAGCATGACATTACTTATATTGAAATAAGACTTTTCAGTTAGTTAGTTTGCCTGGATATCTGCCCAGCAAAATTAAGTAAAATAAAAGAATTGAAGTAAAATAACTACGTTATTGATAAAGAACTTTAGGGCATGTGCTACATATGAGGAATCTGCAGGTCTTCTTTGACTTTATAGCCAAATGTTCTAAAGTCATAGTTTGGCTAGTGACACTGGAAAAAATAAAAGATGACAGTAGAACTTAAAACAGATCCATTGATATACATAGTGGTGGATGACAGTTTTCACTGATGATGTTATGCTCTTATCAGAGACATGTAAAATAACTACCTGGGACACCATTCCAGGTATAGACAACATGGTGCTAATCCTGCAATATGTGCTTAATTTTAAATATTTTAGTAATCTCATAAAGTTCCAAGTTAAAATAAATTTTTCACCTGATTAAAGTCAACATATAAACATGTTTATATATTTATGCAAATATGTTTATCATACACATAGGTATTTGTAACATCAAGATCTCTTGACAGTGTACCTTCAATGACTTAAGTGCTCCTGGAGGCACTCATTAAAATCTCTTTTTTATTTATATCAACCTTAAAAAGTTATTATCTATAAAAGATTCATGTCTTTTGCCCAAAATAAGATATAAATAAAATATGAAAGATTATCTTTGAGGGATTACAGTATTTGAGTAAAACTGGCAATATTCACTTTAGTAAACTTATAATTCAATTAAACTCTTGGCTTATTTTTCAGTAATCTTATCTCTGCTTCATAAATAAAAAATAAAAATCTAAGGAGACAGTATAATTTAACTGTAAGAATGAGTCTCCTAACTTCAATTTTAATTTATTGGATTCCATAGAGTTCCAGTGCTGCAAAGTGCACTGAGGAGTGGGGAATCACAGAATGATATTATATGGGGTTGGAAGGAACCCCTGGAGATCATCTAGTCCAACCCCCAAATCAGCAACGTGACTGTAAGGATTGTTCTGATCATTCATTGAAGCAACAAACTATGTAACAAAACACTTTCAGGTAGTGACCTGAAACTGTATGATTCTCATGTGAGAAGAGTATGTAGTCAATAGTAGAGATGATTATAAGGGGCTGATGGCCTGAATAATCATTTTTGCTTAACACATTTTTATTGTCGTAGAAAATTTAAAAAAAAATTATAAATAAATATATATTTATATAAAAAGGTTGACAAAAAAAACCCACAAACCCCTCTCTCCTATGAGCTGGACTTGCAGAAGGACTACACCACCCAGCGTGTAATGGGGCAGTTCATCTCAGAGCGAGGTCCAATGTGTGTTATGTGACTGCATATACAATAATGAGCAACGCAGTCCAACATTTGGGCTTATATTAAATTAACAAACTGTAGAGCTACATTTTTTTGTTTGGTAATGGAATGCAAATAGTATCAAATTATCTGAAACAAAATGTTTGTGATTATTTTGAAAAGATAAGAGGAAGAATTAGATCATGGGAATGCCATATAGTTATATTTCTAAATTATTTATTTGTACAACAGAAGACATTGGAGATATTACAGACTAACTTATTTGAAGAGTTTAATTCAGCTCAAAAATCTGAGACTTGAAATTTTTATTTCAGCTTGGGAATAAAATGGATGTTAAAGCATAAGAGTGTTTTGTGCAATGCTAGTTCTAATTTTATGTATTGTTCCTTAAAAATCAAATAGCATGTCACAAAGACAGTACATGTGGGAGTGATTGTCTTGTCTTTCACACAGTACCATAATTTGTACCTGTGCAAAGAGTGTGCAAGGTTATATAAACCATTGCTATTGTGATTTAGAAGCTTTTCATATTTACTTACTCAAATGTAAATAGTAACCTGAGTGCAAAGCACTTGACCCTATGCTCAGAGAAACAGAGCTGAAGTGGCATATGGGATTAAGACAAGAACAAATTTGTATCACAGAATTTCTTCTGGATCATTTCTCCTGATGTTCTAAAAAATTTACCTGAGAAGGTGTTCAGATATACATATTGCCTAGATCAGGCAACTTTCTAACCAATTGCTTTTCAGTAAGATGTATTAAAACTTACTAAAGAAACATAGTTCCTCCTGTGGGAAGAAAATAATTCTTTTATTAGTAAACCTAAGTAATATTCTCCTCACAGGCACACATGTTAAATCTTTGCAGAAGGAGGAATATTTCATTGGATTATTTTAGTATGTTCTGAAGAATATCAACATAACTCCTTAGATGAAAGAGGGCTCCAGAAATGCATGATGTTTAGGCAGCATCTGTAATACAAATCATGAGAAGCCTATATTTTAGTGGGCGCTAATTTATTTTGAATTTATGATGCATCACAGTCATTAGAAGTAAGCTGCTTGACATTACTCGGTGGAGAATAAGGTTTCTGCCAGCAGTGGGTTGTTTTATTTCTTCACACTAGGTAAGAAAATACTCCTGGTTTAAAAGCCACACAAATATTATCTTCAAGTGCAATAAGATGGCCCTAGGTCACCAAGCCACTTCATGTTGCTTTTTGCAGCAGAGCTCAAATATTCCCTGTTCCTGTAAGCAGACCTGATATAGACTTCCCCTACCCCTCCAACCCCCATTTTCAGAGGACCTTCTCTATATATCTATATCTCTATGTATCCTCTGCTGCTACAAGGGAAAGAGTGTGTAGGGAAATTTATACATGTTGTTTCCCCTCTAGTCCTGGAAAAACAAAAATGCCATAAAGACCTTGCTCAACTCACTCATAATATATTGCTTTTCCACTGCTTGAGTCCCAGGTTTCCTCTTCTAATTTTTCATGATTCTTTCACTCCTTACTTCATCATATTTTATGAACTATTGTTTTCATAGGGGAAGGCATACTTTCCCCTTCATTAAAGGAAGTCATCATGTTTTAGTTGATTACAGTCCATGGAAAGTACATTTGTTGATCTAGTCCACAAAAGAAATGGCATGTGACTATTCATAGGAAACATCTGAAAATTTGAAAGACCCATCAGGTAAAGTTCTTTCCATTGTAGGTGGAATTCTAAAAGTGTCAACTTAATGACAAATTCAACTCCGATGACCAAAAGTATGTGAGGTGGGTATGGAAATATGCAAAGATAAACTGACATCCACCCAGATAATGTACAAATACAAAAAATTTATCTGATTTCTTTTTCAGTTTTATCAGATAGAGTATTATTCTCAGGCATGTGTATTTTGCTATGAAAAGCTTGGGAGAAGCAAGGAAAAAAGAACAAGGAGAGACGAGATTAGAACTCATTCTTAAATTATCAATTAATCAGGAAATATTTTCCCAAAGATTATTATTTTTAAAAAGCAGTCAAGTCTGG
>JAOXNO010000001.1:34618371-34648710 GCA_028565335.1 Limnodromus scolopaceus
CTGCCCATGGCAGGGGGGTTGGAACTCGATGATCTTTAAGGTCCCTTCCAACTCTAACGATTCTATGATTCTATGATATTTTAGGGGGAACCAATTAGTAATAAAGTTACTCCTTAGTCTGACGTATGGTAACAAAATTGCTTTTATTTTCAAAAATATAAATATTAAGTGATATAGGGATGGAACTTTTGCTTTGACTTAAACAAAGAGTCCAAGTTAAAACGAGCTTTTTTGATCCAGAGGAAATATTTGTATTGTTCATGTATTTCAGAAGGGCTTTCTTTCTGATCCAAACATGAACAAAACTGCTGATTGTCCAAATATAGCTCTATAAAGAAAAAAATTGTGATCGAAGTTATGCTTCAACATAGTTATGAGAGCACAAGTTTATTAAGACAGGAGAAGTAAACATGATATATTTGGGAAGTGTTCAGAGTGTAATGTGTCCGTCCTTCATGTTTCACTGCTTTCTCCATATGACCTCAAAGGAGAAACCCCACTTCACTGTCAGTGTTCTGTTCAGTGGTTCCCACAAAATGGAAATAAAGAAGTGTTAAGTATCTTATAATATAAGCTGTCAGCGAAAAGTTTTAGTGCTTCATATGTGATTTAAAGTCTCTTAATAAATCTCTGGGCTATTGTATATTTGGTGAGCCATTCCATGCTGTGGATTTTCAAGTCTGTTGGTTTCAATCTATAGTTATGCTAAAACTGCAGTTCAGTGTGCAGCAGAGCCTGGTGTTTATGTGTCTGTAAGGTGAGCCGTAATGCCTTCAGTCTGAGCATCCTTTACCTTCCCAGTGAAACAGCCACCCTGCTTATCCTCTATACCCAAACCTTCCTTGAACAGTACAGCTGCCTGGGCAAGAAGATAGATTGCTTTTACTGGTGGCAAGCTGAATGTATTGGCCAGTGTCTGTGCTGCCTGGACAGGGACCTCTTTTTTTAAACAAGTGCTGCCCCAGACGCTTTGTGACCCAAGCTATTTAATGAGTGTACAAACTGTAAGATCTAAACGTCACTCAAATCTTTGCTTTTCAGTCAAGTTAATTTCAAACTGTCCTCTGGGGAGGTTTAGAATGGATATTAGGAAAAATTTCTTCACAGAAAGGTCTATCAAAAATTGGAACAGGCTGTCCAGGGAAGTGGTTGAGTCACCACTGGAGGTATTTAAAAGACGGATAGACGTGGTGCTTAGGGACATGGTTTAGTGGTGGTTTTGGCAGTGTCAGGTTAACAGTTGGATTCAATCTGAAAGGTCGCTTCAAACCTAGACAATTCTATTCTGTTCTATTTTATGATTCTATATGCAAGTAGTAATTAATATTTACAGTACATCCATAATAGTACTTTAAAACATTTAAGGTAATTCAGACAGTGGAGTCTAAAATAACACTGTACTTATGAAAATATACTTTTAAATTTAGTTGGATTTAGTTTTTTCACATCGTGGAGTTTCTGGAATTTATTCCTTTAGATATTTATAAAGCCTTAAAACTGTTACCAGTCCAGTGAATGATTTGTAGTAAAATCAAATGTAGAGCTTGGCATTCCACTTTATACCAGGTGCCTGCATTATCTTGAGTTTGAAATTTATTGCTTTTTATTATGGGGTTTTTTTATTTATTTTTGAATTGGATAAGCTTAGTTATTGCAAAAGCAAGACTATTCGTAATGGTTTGGGCCAAATATAGTGCAGTCAGATGGTATGCAGGTTTACCTAAAGAGCTTTGACAACCTCCTAATCTTGATATGTAGCACACCATCTATTCTAGTCACGGTCGTTTAAAAAACATATAATGCATGTCATGCTAAATTGCACACTAGCTGTTTGTTTAGTATGGACGTAATTACACCATAAACTGAATTGCAGTTGAAAGTGAAAATCGGTCCTGTAGCAATATTTTCGAAGTTTATAGGTCTTTATGCTAAACTACATCTTAGATTTTCCCAGACAACCTATAGTTATCTTACTGCCCATTAACACTCCTTTCTAGATGAGGTAAGGGAAAATGAGCCTCAGGGGGCAGAGATGTACAATCTGATTTGACAATATTTTTAAGTCTATGTGCAGTTTTAAGTAGGGGTCCAAGAAATGCTACAGTATTAAGATCAGTTATTAGTTTGCTTGCCTGGATTCCGCCAGCTCTGTGGAGTTTTGATATCTGTTCCATACTTGAAATTCTCCAGTCCTTGCACTTTCAAAACTTCCATTGACCGATCTCAGTATTGATTGCTTGTGAACTGTAACAATCCCTCTTGCTTGTCTGATGTCTTTAATCTTTTGATCCATCTCCATGACTAATCAATATTTATATTGTCATGGAGGCAATATATCCACATCCAGGCTCATGCGTCTGCAAACTCACAAAGTGTGTTTGTAAGACAAATTGGTATAGAAACAGCTAAACCTTTTCTGGGGTGGAAGAGTAAGGCATTCCAAGCCATTCTATCCTAAACACAAAGACATGTATGATGGAGTTACCTGTTAATGTATTTTCTTTCTACCAACAGGTCCCATAAGCAGCATTTTGGTGAATAAATATGGTAGCCGGCCTGTGATGATAGCAGGAGGTATTCTGTGTTCATTTGGTATGATTGCTTCCTCTTTCTGCAATAGCGTCCTTGAACTTTATATATGTATTGGTGTTGTTGGAGGTAAGAGTCTTGTTTAAAAGGGATTATTCTATTCTATTCTATTCTATTCTATTCTATTCTATTCTATTCTATTCTATTCTATTCTATTCTATGCTATATTTTATGTTATGTTATGTTATATTAATTATGTTATGTTATGCTATATTATTTATATTCTTTCATTTCTAACACTGTTCTACCAATGAGCCATACTGATCAAGAACCCACTGTGCAAGGCATTGTACAAATGCAAAGCAAAAAGGTAGCAAGATCAGTTCATTTCAGCTACCTGAGCTATCTAATCCTTTAAATTAGCTGGTATGATGTTAAATTATTTCTTAGGATATTTCAGGAACAACTGATGATTTTATTCAATAAATGCTGTATGTATGTACTGTTCCACACTGCACTGTAATTATGATATAAAAATTGATTGGCTCATGACAGCACTTATTACAGTCATTTGTGTAGAATCTCACATTCATTCTTTTAGCTTTCAGTCATGTTGCACTTCAAATGAGGTGGCAAAGGCTAGTAGAATTCTAGTAAAAATGCCCAAAGCTAGTACCAGCTTTCTGTAGGTTTGTATATACATATACTCTCACAAGTAAGTATAACAACTTTCAGTTCAATAGCTTTCTGTTTAAAATCCCCCAAGGTCAATCCCCAAATAAAATTATTCATATATTGGATATTGCCTAAGGCAATGAACTAAACTGATCATAAGGCCAGTAAATTAAATAACCTCCTTTTCAAAAGTTGTGGGATTTTTTTTAAACTACCTCCTCAGAATAAGGAAGTCAAGTGAGGTGAAATATTCATAGGTAATAAATGAATGAGTTAGTACTTGTTGCTATATTCAAGCTCATCTTTCTTTGTGTTGGGGCTAAAGGAGTCCTGCTTTGTTCAGTAATTATTTCTTAAAGTTTTATTTTTTACATCCTCAACTTAGTGCTCACTGAAAGAATAAAGCCAGGGTCCAGGAACAGGACTATAAGAGATGAAAACTTCTCTCCTGTGCCATTCAGCAGATGCATAGCTACTTAGACCTTATTGCCTAGATGTCTTAATACAGAGAGGCAGCTTAGAGATTCAGCTTGTACATTCAGTTGATGTGGATGGGGTCTGCTCCCACAGGTGTCCTCTACAACTTCTCCACCTTTAGTATTGACTTCCATACCTGGGGAAGTTAAGGTAAATGTGTTCCAATATAATTAGCCATTTTAAGCTCCACTTTTTTACACAAGTTTGATCTTAAACAGGGCTGGAAATATGAAATGAGGAGATTTAGGCATTTAAATATACCTTGTATTCCTTGTAGCTGAGGTGACATTTAATAACTTTTCTGAAATGAGCCAAGAGAGAATTGCATTACAGCTTAGTAAACATAAAAATGGTGAGTCAAGGCTCTGATAGCATCATTCCTCTGCAGTTCCCCTGTCTCTATCATTGCTAAAACACAACAAGGAGTTTGGGCTTTTATTGCAGTGCTACAGGGGGAAATAGTAGAATGCCGCCATTGACATAATCTTGACATTATCATATATGGACGGCAATGAAGCTGTATTTCATTCTCTAATGCTAGTCGGTTTCTGTATTCATTGGGAATCACTGGATTAGATATTGGTCATTTAAAAAATAACTTGAAAGAAGTGTGATATGTCTTTTACTATGTGACCTTCAATAATATTGTCTTTTATGTGTTGTTTAGGTCTGGGTTTAGCATTCAACTTACAGCCTGCCTTGACCATGATTGGCAAGTATTTCTATAAGAAGCGTCCCATCGCTAATGGATTGGCCATGGCTGGAAGTCCAGTGTTTCTGAGCACATTGGCACCTCTCAATCAATTCCTTTTTAATGCATTTGGCTGGAAAGGAAGCTTTCTCATTCTGGGAGGACTTCTTTTGAACTGCTGCGTGGCTGGGTCACTTATGAGACCTGTTGGACCGAAAACAGTCCCTCCTGCGAAAAAAGATATTGAAAAAAGCACAGGAGATTCTACCTTGCACAAAAACAACAAGAAATCTTTTTGTCAAACTATGAATAAATATCTAGACCTGTCCCTCTTCAAACACAGAGGGTTCCTGATCTATTTGTCAGGAAATGTCATTATGTTTATCGGTTTCTTTGCTCCAATAGTATTCTTGGCTCCTTATGCCAAGCACAAGGGAATTGATGAATATTCTGCTGCTTTTTTACTATCTATCTTAGCCTTTGTAGACATGTTTGCTAGGCCTTCAATGGGACTCGTAGCAAACTCCAAGTTTATCCGGCCAAAGATTCAGTACTTTTTTAGTTTTGCTGTCTTGTACAATGGTGTCTGTCATATCTTGTGTCCGCTGGCAACAAATTATACTGGCTTGGTGATATATGCTGTATTTTTTGGGTTTGCATTTGGAATGGTTAGCAGCGTTCTTTTTGAGACATTGATGGACCTTGTTGGGGCTGCCAGATTTTCCAGTGCAGTTGGACTTGTCACCATCGTGGAATGTTGCCCTGTGCTCATAGGCCCTCCTCTAGGAGGTAAGAATCTCTTTTATTCCATTTTTTTCAGACATTACAGCATAATCTTGAAATTTAATATTTAATTAATATAAAAATTATTCTTAATGTTATTTAATGTTTTTTTCCATGACTATGAATGTACTGTGGCAGCAGTGCACTGCATCAGTCTATGCGCGTCACAGCTGCAGATCTACATGAGAATCTGAATGGCATACAATGTGTTCATGTGCAGTAGATAGATTAAGAGCATATCTCTATTGGCCCATAAATCCATGTGATAAATGTATGTTTTTCTGATAGCATGTAGTGCTAGCTTTGAAGCCTTGATTTACATGTATTGACTCCAATTTACTCTGCCAACACAGTTCTTATTCTCTTGAACTGGTAGAATCCACTGGTCAGTTTTTGTGAAGATCTCACAGTGAGTTGTCGTTTCTCTAACCTAATGGCAGCTAGAGGAGCACCCACATAAATGTAAAATAGCAACTTTAGTTTACCTAAACAGAGAGGATTGGCATTTCTAGAGAAAAGAAACCAGTAGGGAGGTGCCAGAAAGGATAGAGGCATGCTCAGCGGCCTAGACAGGGTGTGTGCCTGGTGGGATTCCAGCACAGAGCTGTGGAGCATTGTGCCTTGGCATGATTTCACACTGAAAACTCACTTTCAATGAGTCCATTAACGCGTTTCTATAGCCAGCAGATATAGCCAACAGATGTTTCTATAGCCAACAGATAAGACAATTCAGAGTGTGAACCATCCTACATTGACTAAAAGATGGTAATGTTGCTAATTTCTCTTTTGAGAGTAAGGGGATCTTAAAGGGAGCCTAAGTGTATAGCCTGGACCGTATTCATAACTTTTGGGCTGCTAGCACCAAAAATGATGAAGTCTTACCTAAAGTATTTTCTGTTTTCTAGCATTTTAGTCAGTATTTAGTAATGCTGTTAGTAAGTTTTATAATCTTAAACTTTCTGATGATATAAGAGACTAAAGAAATAGATGCTCAAATCTTACTGAAAAGTATCTGTTAAAGGGATGTGTGTGTGTTGCAGTGTAAGCCCAACGATATGAAAATATAAAGATACTGAGATTACAAGCCTTGTGAACATACACTATACCCACATAAGCAGAGCCACGAAAGTCAGAAAGTTTATATGTGCCTAAAACCATTTATAATTATCAAAGTGCTTTAAGGACTACTCTTACAGTTTGTGTGAAAATAGTGTTGTTGAGTGAAATTATAAATATGTCAAAGCAATTTCATTCACTTCAGTACAATAATATTTTTACAAGCAAATGTTTAATAGTCCTCAAGATATTCCATATTTCCCTTGTCTTTTAACATACAAATTCATTTTGGTGATGGTAGAACAAAATATATTCTTCTCACGCAGACTCTTCCTATGCCACCTAGTGGGGGGACTGAGCCTGTGACCAATGGAGTCCAGCCTTTTCAGTCAGATTCTGAAATCAGTATTAACTCTAAAGATATTAAATCTAATATTTTTTGAGCAATAGCATATGCAACTATTTATTTTTCAGTATATAAGCTTTGCAGAAGTTTTGAAAAGTATGTGTTTGTGCTATAGCTGTATGAATAATTGATTTATCTTGTTAAATAGAGACAACAAAGGGGGTGAGCATATTGAAAAGCTAAATTTCAGTTTTGACTAGTTCATATCCTTTAAAATATTATGCTAAAGTAACATTAATGGAGAATTTCATTTTTAATCATCATTTTCATGAGACTGCTCATCAATAAAAAAATAGTAAATGGTACTATTTACTCTGAGGTGAATTATAGAGTTGCAGTGCTATTTGAGATTTCTTCATAATACTAAGTTTGTGAAATAAAGAAAAGACTGAAATAATTTGATGGCTTGTAAGTGTGTATCAGGTGAACAGTCTGGCATTATGGCTTCAACCCAGTAAAAGCATCCAAAAACATACCAAATTGAAGCATTTGGGTTATCCTGTGAATTTCAATGATAGTGTAGCAGAGTTCAGAGCTAAATAGTTGGATACATACAAATCTTGATTTGGCAGATGAGAAAATTTTGAAAGAATGGCTTAAAAAGTTGAAGAACAGTTATATTTTATTTTTATAATGTCGTGTCACGACCAAATTAATCTCAGAGGTGTGGATGTAATTTTTAGGTACAGGCTTCAGACTTCAAAACTCAGCAGTTGAGCATGATAGCTGAAGGAACAAGACTTTCTATCTCTTTCACCAGTCATAGGAAAGTAAAAATGAAAAGCAAGCAGTTGAGGCACAGTGACAGCAGCCTAAAAAGTCACGTATCTTTTCATCCTATTGTCTTTATGCAGCCTCCGTGAGTGTCAGACAGTCACTCCAAAACAATAGGAAACAAAATTAGGAGGTGAATAAAATAATGAGACAATGAAAGAAGGAAAATGAAAGAACTAAAAAACTGTCTGTCATTATTCGTTAAGCTTTACTTACTTTGTTCTTCAACATTTTATCATTGTCAGTGATTCCAGTGACAATTGCTAGCTTCAATAATACAGGTTTTGTTAGAGTTCCGCTATATATGTTAGACCATTTGAACATGTTTTCTGCTCCAACTTCAAAAGCAGGCAATATATAGGTATTTCTCCTAGGAAAAGATGTGGGTTGTATTGGGTATTCTATTCTAAACACTTTTTTTCTCTCTTCTCTTTATATTTCAGGTTGGTTAGTGGATGTTACCGGTGAATATCAGTATATGTATTTTGTCTGCGGAGTGATTGTGATTGTGGCCAGTATCTGGTTGTTCATTGGCAATACCATTAACTACAGGCTTTTGGCAAAAGAAAAGAAGTTAGAAGATGAGAAGCAGAAAGCACAGAAGAACACTGACTTGAAGGAAGCAGAACCATTAACAAACAATGAGAATGAAGATGCTGCCAGCAGAGCTGATAAAGCTCTTGAAGATCCTTCAGAAAGAGAAACCAACATTTAATCAGCAATATAGCTCAGAAGGCAACATTTATGACTTCCATTAGAAATATGTCTTCAAGACACAGGCCAGGTTTTGTGTAATAATGATCAGTTACAATATTGGATGGGAACAGATTTTTGCCCCGGGGCAAGACTCTAAGTTAAATTACTATCTACAATTTATTTATTTCAGTGATACAAAATTGAGATTACAGAGGTAGTGACTCCATACAAATGAGTCCATCAAACTATGACTCTGGACAATCAAGGGTCAGGTAAACTAAGCTATATATAAAGCCCTCCAATGACAAACAGTTTTGTTTTAAAAGTATATCGAATACAAAAGTGTCTCTAACTGTTATTTGGGAAAACACTTTGTGTTCATCTTTAGATTATCGTTAAAGTCTGTTGAAATAAACTGCCCAAACTTATCACTGATATTAAAAAAAATAAAGCTCGAAGATTTGTTTCAAAAGAGACAGAGTACTTGAAGTGAAGCACACTGAAACTTTTTTCTCTTTTGTATGGCCACTAGATCAAAAAAATTCATTATATCTGTATAAAAAATATAATATGGATGTAAAAGTTAAGGTCTGAAGACAAATGATTGGTGGGCACCATCTCTAAAATACAATAAACAACTGAATTGCAATATATTCCAGAAGTTGTTTCCTCCTGTGATAGCTGTGATAGCTGGCTACGTTGTACTTCAACATACACATTTGAACACAAATGTGTTCAGACCTCACTAATTCAAACTAAGCTAAAATCTGCCTGTACATAAAAGGATTTAAAACCAAGATTTGCGTTGCTAACAAGAGTGGCAATTAGTTTGTTCGGTTACATATTCCTGTATGGCTGAAGGAACTGGATTGGATTGTGAAACCTTGAATCAGTTTCATGGCAATGACTTCAAGTAGATGCTCGGGTTTATTGGCAGGTCACTAGTTGTTTGACTGTCTGCTGAGAGGAGATTTAAGGTCTAACTTCAGGTCTTTGCAGACAAGTAACTTTATACCAGTTCTCACCTTCCTTTCCCATGTAGTTAGTGAAAAGCTTTTGTGTAATGCCAGTTCAAGCAGGAAAGCTGCAATGAACATTAACAGTGCCAGTATGGAAGCTTTCTATTAACATATCATTGCTGTGCAGGATATTTGGTCTTCTGCCTGCAATGTCACACAAACACTCAAATAAATTAAAATTTACACAATCGTTCCTCTTCCTTTAGGCAAAAGAAAGTATAAGACAAGAAATTTACTTTACAGAAATTAGCATTGCACTTGAAAGCTAAAAGTGCAAGCTTCTGAAGGTATTAAGTGAAAATATTTCTGTATTTTTAGATGAGGAAAGGTGCTGTTCGTTTGGAGAGATGCATATAAATGCCTCAGAAGTTGTGAAAATTAAGGGTCTGATTCATAAAACATCTATGCACTGTTTATGCAGAATACACATACATTCAAATCAAGGAAAAGAATATCATTCATTTTAGTCCTCTTTTAAATCTCAAAAAGTTGCAAATATATTGGACAGACAGCTACCTGTACTAAACATAGTTTGAAGCACCGGTAACAAAAGAAAAAACTTACTAGTAAAATCTAGCAAATATGTGAATGCTTTTAAGAAAAAGTAGTGTTCAATATTATTATTTTCATTCTTGTAAAAATTTTGGTAGTGCTTGCTTCTGTTTTGCTGGGTTAACATCTTATATACTATGAAATTCCACAGTAATGCTGAACTCATTATCTCAGCACTGTTTTAGGGGAGAAGCATCATGAATCTGCTCACAGTGTGGCACAGCAGTTAATACCTACTTGTTTCTTAATTGTATGCAGGAAAACCAAATACCTTCTACAAGTCCTCTAATTTTACAGCACATCAACAACAAATATGTGCATTTTAGAGTTTTGGTAGAAAATATGGGTTATGTGCTGAGATTTGAGCAGTGAACTGTGTAAAGGAGAATTATTTAGTCCCAGGAAAATTGCAGTTCCTCTCCCAGCTCCCAGCTTCAGAGAAGAAATAAATACATTGCACCTGCTTTCGAACCATAGCCCTGCCATCACCCTATGAGGCAAAAGTATTGCTCTGTTTTTGACTATACAAACATACAGGCTGAATTCCAGGATCTGTGAAGACCCTATGTGCCCAGAGCCACCACAAAGTGATGAGGAGTTTCATAGACACTAAGCTTTCATACAGGGAGGAATATCAGTTATAAATACTGAATTGTGAAAGATGAACTGAAATTTTAGCTAAAGAGTAGTCATCGGGAACATCACTCTGCTCTTGACAGCAAGTGGTAGAACAGCAGATATTATTTGAAAAGAGATGAATATAGAGACTGAATCAAAATGACTGAGGCAAAATTCTAGGTGCTTATTATCTCTTTGCAAAAAATGGCATTATTAAGAATATAGAGTAGAAGACAAGTGCTAAGTTTTGCCTTAAGTCTTGAAAATTGCTATGCATAAATGATGGACCCAGATGATAAAAAAAGGCTCTCAAGAAACATGCAGGCGACCTACTTGTTCAATGCAGGATCACAAAATACGATGCAACATGGCATAGGAAATAAGGGAAAAACAAGGTTCCTCAAGTCATAGACACACCTGACCACCAGAAACAAAAAATATGTTACTATTCCAGAGGAAATAAAAATTTATATAAACACAAACCTCTACAGAGCTACTACTCTTTCATCTCTGGTCAATTATGTTAAAAAATAATAGGAATGAAAGAGCTGCTCACCAACGTTCAGTTTTTAATCCCATAAAGTAAAATGATGTAACAGGCAAATGGAGCAATATAAAGTACGAACTGAGTCAAGTGAAACATTTCCTTATACCTCTTTCATTGCTTTTCTAATAATACTAGCAACAAAATAAAAACCATCTAAATATTAATGATATTACTGAATATTTAGGAAGTTAAAATCCAGAGATGAATGAATAAAATTGGAACCATATCTATGCAAAAACTGCCTGGAATTAAAAAAAAAAGGTGTCTTCCAAATAACAGGTCCTAAAGGGGCAATTGTCTTGTATACGTAGCTCTTATTTCAAAAAGTAATAATAATAATAAATTGCCTTGAATCAATTCTATACTGAGCAGCAAAGTAGCAAAATGAGTATAACTTGCCTTCAAATCCCTGAATATCACTCTTACTTGCACTGAGCTGCAGTTTGTACTGCAAATCATTTCATCATTGCATTTCTGCTTTCAGGATAAGACCTGGGTATATACCATCTCTCTAAATCCCCCTGATTTCTTTTAATTACCTCACCCCTAATCTGGACCACTGCAGGGTCCGGCCTAACAGATGCCCCTGCCCTACAATCAAGAAATGTACTCTCAATCTTCAAGACATACCAGATGCATCTGTTATGCACTATGGAGTCTGTAGACTCTGACAGACAGTGCAAGATTGCTCTTAATCTCATTGATACTCAAGTGTATTTCATCCTTTTAATTTCTCCACCACGATATCACTGAGTCTAATTATCATCTTGCTTTTATTTGATCAATCAAGAAAAAAAAAGTCAAAATTTTAAAATTAGTAGGAAAGGGGATAACACCAATAATATTTTTCCTGTTTAACAACAACTTAGTTTTCAAGTAGTTTCAGAGTAGACATCCAGATACTTCTCTCTCTTTAGAGTTTTTTGACATTGTACTCTCTTGTACTAACTTCTTCCAACTTCAGAGAAAGACTTCTCACCACTAAGTCTCAGTACTTTTTCAAGAACATATCAGAAGTTCACTCCTCCCACCTCTCGCCATTGAACTGTGGTTGGAAATGTTGTGAGTTCTGTATTTCCATTAAGTCCACAAAAGCATCTTTTTATACGAAATCCTGCAGCATACATAGTTGACTACAATCCTTTTATTTTAGGAATGTGATTTGAGAACTGTTTTGACAGAGTTAGGGAAAGTCTTATTTTATCTTCAAAAAGGTTTTTTTTAAATGATGCTGTGCTTATGAGAGGAAGTTCAGCTTTACTTCCAACTGAAGTGAATGGCAGCAATTTCACTGACATCATGATTCAAAATTCACATGAATTTTAATCGTCTTTTTGCATATCAGCATCCAGTCTGCTTAAAAAACATTTGGCAGTGTGTACATAACTGTTCCTCCGAGACAACTCTCGTTCCTCTTGAAGGTTCCCCACCCCCACCCCTGTTCTCCATTCTGACATAACATAGAGAATTTGGGCCTGGCACATAGTGATTTTTCTTAAATGCTTTCTTGTTCTCATTCCTCAAATGCCTTACCAACATTTTTACTTGCTACTTTCAGGTCTGGATGGCTGAGTATTAGTGGGGAGGCATCATTCAGATACGTAATAAGCTACTGATACCACATACAGCCAGATTTGGAGCAGCCATCAGAATTTCACTAATGAAGCCAGTGACCACTTTTATAGATAAACATGCTGTTACTGACAATTTTGCCTATAACAAAATTGAATCGAGGCAACTTTTGTTAGTTTATCTATAGATGACTATTTTTCTACTTGCAGAGAGGAATATGAAGGGAATTTTTAAATAATTATTTTCCAAGATGACATATCAATTTTGACAAGGCGCTCTGGATTTTTTTTGGGATGAGTGCATTTCTGTTATTTGTGCGCATATGTATATATATAGAAAGTGTTTGCATGTATTATCACCTTTTTGATCACAATTTGCATAAGCATTGCTGAGTAATTTGTACATAATTGGCATATTGTTGGTTTGCAGTTTGATTTTTTCTTGTCATCTACCTCTTAGTTGAAGTTTGGAGACTTGCAAGACCCAGGAAGAATACAGTTATCAAAACACATAATGTTAAAACCTGTACAGACTATTAGAAAATCTCCCAGATATTTGAAGCTAACAGTTCTGTTTTTAAGGCAGTGCATATTTATGACCAAATTCCTTTGACAATTGCCATAGCATTATTAAATTTAAAATTTTAACCCATGCTGGTGTAGTTTTTACATCACTGAACTGGTATAAGAACTCAGTGTGTCATTTAGCTATCCAAAGTCTACCACCCTTTCTATGACATGCTGTCCCTCACTTTTTTTTTGGTTCTCTTTCAATTTCTGAGTTAGTTGAAGTAATTAAATGGAAACATTACATAGTTAATACAGTGAAAAAGTTTGAAAAAGCATTACAGAATACCTTGCATTTTACATCCCCCTAAAAAAGAAAGTTTCTTTGATTTAGCTATAATACAGAATTTTAGCTTGCCCCCCTTTTGTGATGTGATTGAGGGAGATGGTCACAAAACATTGGACTGGGGTCAAGGCATGATGATTGTTCTTCATGTGCTCTTCACAAAAACAGCAACGATTGTTTCTTCAAAAATATTCTTCTTTTCAGTCTGAAAACCATTCTTGCCTTCTAGGACCTAGTACAAAGTCCACTGAAACCAACATAAAAAAACCTTTCAAAGTCCAAAAGCTTTATCAGACATTGGAGGCTATGTGTCTTCAGTGGAGGCTTCAGCCTTATTTTCTCCATATCAAATCTCAGGAGTATCAGATACAACATAGAAAATGCAGGATTTGTGATGACTGGCAATTTAGCTATGCATGCATAGTATACCTAATGAATCAGTCCCTGAAGTAATGCACAATATGTATTATTTTAATATCCTATGTAAATAAAAAAAAATCAAACGTAAACTCTGAATGTAGATTATAAAATATAAAGGATATATTTAAATAAATATCCAAACAAATCTGTTTAACCCCAAAGGAAATTATCTATTTCCTTTCAAGCTTTCCTTCAGCAGTTTATAATCTTCATTTTTGTTATTTCTGAGAAAATGTTCTATGTCTTTTGGAATGTATATATAGATTTATATATAAGGGAATATATATGCATATGTGTCTATGTGTGTATATATGTATTCCCCTATATATAAAGCTCTAATTTATATATATTATATATATTTATGTATATATAAAATATATAAAATATTTTAGAGTAAGTTGCATACTGTGCCTGATAAATGAAGCATATTTGTAAGCAGATAAATGACATCAGCAAATGACAGAAAAATTTAGAGGTTTTCTACAAGAGTATATTTTATTATTTTTCAGTTTCTGCTGGTTTTATTTATATTAGAAATTCATTCATAAAACAGCAATATTACCTAACACTGGTGTTTCAACCATTACTCAGTTCAAAGTGGCATAAGATCACTGAGAATTTTCATTGTTGTTAGACTGTAAAACCTACATTGTTGGTGAAGGGGTGTTGGTTGGTTGTTTTCGCTCTAGAAGTTCTACCAAGATGATCTCTGAACAGACAGCGACACGTAGACTGAGTTTTCATCTATTGTAGTATGTAAGATGAGATCACATGAGGCATTGAGGGACGTGATGTTCTTGTAAAAAGTATGGAGAATGAGGATACTCAAGGCCCTGTAAATAATATTTAAGTTAAATATTAAGTAAAATAAGTTAAATTCTTATGGGAAACTCTCCAGAATAGTAGGATCTAAAAAAACTGACAATTTTTCATACCTTTTCAAGGTTTTGGATTTCTTATTTTGCCTGCAAGTAGGCAAGCCAGTAAAAAGTCTACATTTGTCTCTGACACTTCAAAAGCTCTACCTTAAAGTTACTGAGGGATTTTTTTCAGAGTGGTACATAAAGTACTCACATAAATACCCTTCCTGAAGTGTTACATAGGTGCATTTTCCACTTGTATTAGCCTACTCAGAAAGTTCACCATATCTGCAGTCTACCAACAGAACGTGGTATTGCTATGCAATAACTAAACATGAAGTAGCCATTGCTGTTGACTAACAAATTTTTTTCTTCCTTTTTTGTATTTTGCAATACTGTACGGTTTTTACTTGAATATATTGGCTAGATTTTGGGGGTTTTTTTTTGGGTTTTTGGTTTTTTTTTTTTGACGATCATTTATTAGCTAGAGGTGCTACTTATGTTCCAAAGAGATTTGGGTGAATGATAAGATTCTCTTTCTAGATGCCAAATCCCTTTTTTAACCTGACAAATTTCATTGTTCATAATGTATATTAACCATGTAAAATGCTTATGCACTGCATTATATTGTATTTAAATGCATACTTGCTCATTAACTTCTATTCCAGGCTTGTACTAGTGTCTACTATGTCAAGTTTGTCCATATATATTTATGGAAAATTGCAATGAAAAATGTGTATGATAAACAGTTGGGGGAAAAAAAAAAGAAAAATGAAAATAAAATTTCCATGTAAAGTTTCTGAAAGGATGTATATGCTGGTTTTTCAGACTCTTTAATAGCAAGTAATTTACACTTTTAAAGTATTAATATTCATAGATATATTAATTGATTCACTATTCAAATATAGCTAGGATGTCAGAATCACTTGTCCTTGCATACAGAAATGGAACTGGAAGAATTCCTCTAGGAAAGATACTACTGGCAGCAGAACGTGCTACCAGCCCCTTGCTATTCCTAATTCCACCATAATTATAACTTAACCTCATACATTACTCAAACACTGGACAGCCAGGATTTTTTCCCATTACTCTGAGCAGGATGTTTTTCTATATTTGATCTACATGTAATGTGATTCATTTATTGCTAATACTCGTATTCACACAGAAGAGGAATTTATCCATATGGCTTGAAATAGTAGATGTAATTACATAATAATTCTATTTCTTCTCATCTTTCTAAGCGTGCTCAGATGATACTTATTTGACTTAAAGTTATGGTTGCTTGCCCCACTTAAATTGAATTTTATTTATAGAATGATTGTACATGTAAAATTAGAAATATTAAGAAGATACTAGAGATAATATTAATATTAGAGATACCGGCATCTATTGCATGCTACCTACACACTTTTTACACAGAAGAACAATCAGTTACTAGGAAACAAAGGTTTAAAAGATGAACTATTGAAAAAGAAAGGAATAACTTTGTCTATGAAAGCAAATGGTCTTTATTTTTAGATTTCTAGTAACTTTAAAATCTATGTTCAAAGAATGTTGTCTGTAAACTTCTTGATGGGGAAGTGCTGATTCAGCTACCAGAGTGTATTTAGATTTTGTTTAAATTCTAGCCCCTTCTAACATTTGCACATTTGAGTATTTGTAATATTCATAAATAATCCATATTCAGGGATTGATCAAGCAAAAAATAAAAATAAAGTTTAAAATGCATAGTGGTAAAATTTTCCTTTTAGCACAATGAACCAGGTATGATATTTAACCCTGCTTAAAGACGTTGGTGATATCACTTGCATGCCTAAAGTATGTTACCTCACAGAATCTGATTGCATGACTTAAATACATTGCTGATTAATAGACAATGAATTCAGATGAATCATACCTCTTCCTGAGGTTTTGTATTTTGATAGTTCAGTGGCAAGATAGATGGTGACCTCAATCTGTAATTTGTCTCTAAGGTCAGTTGTTACTATGTTTTCCCACTAATGGTATTTTATTCTAGTAATGAGCCCTTTTAACTCTATTAGTTATCCCAAATTGAGTTGATAGGTTACATTTACCACTACAGCTCAGAAGTAACCACTTCCACAGTTTTATTACCTCTGATCAAGACTTAAAAGCATTGCCATTCAATAAGGTTTCTAATACATAATAGGCATATATTATAATATATATAATATATCTCTAATAGTATATATGCAAACATTTATTTTCCCTCATGCCTCCTCTTCATATGCATTGGTATGCATGCATTTGCCATAGCACACTATGTTGCAGTTCATGTTCCTAAATGAAGATAAGGCAATTCCTAATGATCAGAGATACCAAGTTTATAATTGGAATATAAAATCAGACTCATAAGCCAAAGAAAAATAAATGGTGTATATAGTGCATTAAAAAGAGACACATAACTGGTGATTGACATTCACTGGTTGAATAAGTAGTTCAATTTTAATTAAGTGGCTTCTAATTTCCAGTGCCTAGTGACACTAAACTGTAAGTATATCCCATGTGGTAACAAATATTTGGTTAGAATATATCCACTCCTTCAAACAACTGTTTTAGTCATAGAAGCTTCCTACTGGATCCTGTTGTTTAATGTAATGATGTTTTTGCCTCAAAGCTGAAATGTAAAGACATGAGTCTGCTGTTTCTTTGACTAGCGTAAGACTTCAGCCTTGTAGTCTTTTCTGTTCAAAGGAACTCTTGAGCTAAGACACAGTTCCACTGTTTTTCTCACAACATTAAAAAAAAAAAAAAGCAATTTGCCTGGAGAAAATCCAGAAACACTCAGGCAGAATGATATTTTAAGGACATTTAAGCCACTTTATGTTCATTAGCACAGGTGGATCTTAAAGCATCTAGAACTGTACTTTCTTCAATTCTGTTTTAAATTTTAGAATTGCAGATTCCAAGAATTATTTACAAATTACCTCAAATCAATGTTTCAAATTAGTATTTCTGAAAGAAAAGTAAGTATTTCTTATTATGAAATTAGTATTTTTCTTATTGGATTTTATTTTTAGCATTTTGTCAAAATTTATAATAAATGGGACTGGAAAGAAATTAAGCTATTTCCCTTCTTTCATGTACTCTTCTCCTCCTAACTTTTTCACTTGTACTGATCATGCTAAAAAAATACCCATCAAGTAATATGTTTTAGCTGCTAGACATGAATCTTCTTTAAAAAAAAATACACCCAAACAACAGTAAGTAAAAAGAATTTGGAAAAAAAATAGTTATTTTCCACCCATTTGGAAAAACAAAAACTCTCAGGTCTTATGTGATAAAAAGCATCTCTGAGAAGTTTCTTGGAAATGACAAAGTCTCCATAAAGAAAAAAACTGACAGGAGGAGATACTGTTCAGCATTTGTAGATAACATCCTAAAATCTTGCACATATTATTTCAATTAAAGATAGAATTAGATGCTGGCATCTGGAAATTGTCAATTTAAATTTAAGTTCTTTAAGCAGTAGTATCTATGCCAGGGTTTCTTTTGGTTTGTCACAGAAGCTTTTCCCCCTGGAAAATGTGTAACTGTAGTTAATCAAGCAATATATATTTTCTGTATAAAACTGTTGCAGATTTACTGTGATAGCAGAAGAGTTTTTGTGCCTTCTATACCAATTATATGGAGTCCCAGTCAAGTCTTATGGCTGTTCTCCTTCCTATTTCCCTTTCATATCATTTTTCATAAGCTGGAAATGTGCACAATCTATTTGAACCCTTTAATGTCTATGAATTTGCTAATGTCACTTTCCTTGTTTCTTAGTTTAAGGCAGAAATATATTAGCACAATAAATTTTGGTTTTATTGTGCTCATCAAGGGTCACAGAGACCCAGAAAAATCACAAACATTTACTAAAACTCTCTGTATGATATTTCAAGTCTGAGCATAAAAGCCATGTGAAATATTTAGGAGAATTTGTTGCTCAAACATCTTAAAACTCTCAAAAGTTTCTCTTAAAATAAGTTTAAACTGAATACTAATAGAAAATATTTGTTTTACATAATCTGGTTCAGCTATCCATAATTTGTATGTGCTTGCATTTTCCACAAAGTAAATATTTTCAGAAATAGTCGTGTAGAAACCTAAACGTGTAGCTAGGTACCAAAAGAAATGGCAAAGTTTGCTTAAATATCACAGATGTATCCGTTTTCACTGACAAAGAGTTTATTTTGGAGGAACAGTGATTCATTTTGCCAACCATCATAATATACTTTGATTAATAACTGCAGTTCCAGTTTGGCCTGAATGATAGATGAGTAGCAGATAGGCAGTGTAATTATTCAGTTCAATCACTGAACTGAATAATTGGGGGAAAATGGTTGAGGTTGAACTGAAGAGTTTTTTTCCCCTCACAGAAAAATGTTTCTTTGCCTTAATTACAAAGCAAAGCTTTCAATTCCATTTCAGACCTTCTGAATGGAAAGAAAGGGAGAGTTGGATACCATTTATGAAACAACAGGATTCAGCAATGATCACACTATTCATCATACATAAAGAAAGACACAGTCGGTTCTTTCTTCTGCCTGACATGAATGAACCCATGATTCCTTCTTCTAAAGCTGCGGGGAATGCAGGAGCAAGTTGCTGTTGTGCTGATAATTTTTACTGCCACACAGACCAGAAGTGGAAATCTTTTGTTCCATTTCACATGGTGGCAGTCTAGCACCTGGACTATGCGTCTTCCAACAGCAGATATTTTATGCAAAGTGAAGGAGCACCAATAAAAGAAATTGCTAATACCTGCACAACAGAAAAATCCTATGGAATTGTGTTGAGGGAATATAGGAAATGCATTGGTTTGAAAATATATGGGATCCATAGCTTCAGAAAGACTGAAATAAAGTAGATTGGCTTCAATAATCTCCTCTTTCATTTTACTGAGATGATGTCCACTGCAAATAAAGGGTTTTATTGTTGGATATTAATAAAATCCACAGTCAGCTGTTTTGTGTTTACATGGACACTGGATTTATTGTATCAGAGATACAGCCTGAGTTGACTGAAAACAACTGCCTCACAGAACCGCGTATTTGTTTTCCCATCCTTAAATCCAGAGGTGCAAAAGTTTGGTCTGGACAGAAAAGGTAACTCAAAATGGGAAATAATGCCACAAAGTAGCAATTATTTTCCAAGAGTTAATCTTTCTAGCAGTATTCTTCTCACAAGTAACAGTGACACAAAATGGTCTGAATTCTGGGTTCCACTCTGGTTTATTAAAGCAAGATTTTGTCTTAAAATTAATCAAGTGAAAAGATATTAAAAACTCATTCTTAAACTCCTCTTTAATAACAGCAGCAGCAGCAGCCTGGAGATTCAGTGCAGCTGGCAGAGGGTGGCAAGTGGGCTGTTAACAGATGTATATAGTCCCAGGGCCTCAAAAGTGTGATACACTAAATTGCCTTCAAGAATTTGCGATTAAAGGGAGTTTGCAGCCAAAGGACTACTTTAAGTTCTACAGTTGGTGCAGGGCATCAGCAACAAGCATGAAACACCCTGGAACCATTTACAACTCCATTTTGTGTACCAGTTAATAACTTATTCCCACACCTGTGTCATCAGACTCGGCAACGTGTTTTCTGTTTACCAAAGCGACAGTCACTTAGGGACCTCCACGATAGCCTTTCTCTCACCTTTCTCCGAGCGCAGACCAGACAGTTGACCGTAGAGCCTGGGGTGGAAATTGCTTGCCTCACACTTTTTGCACATTCTCCACTTTACAGCTAGGAAGCCTCAATACACAACTAAGCGATAGCTTGCTTCAGCATGGCAAGGTGCTCAGGGCAGGGGCTTCTCTCACTGGGTTACATCAAAAAGTGTCTGTTTTGAACATGGCACAGATTCTTCCTCATTCTGACCCAAGCCACATCAAGGGATGACCACAAAACATTTAGGCTGAACAATTTGTGCAGTTCTTTCTCTGGTGTTTGTAAGCTTCAGTGTGCGTGAATATAATCCATGGGAAAAAAATGTAAAGTTTTTAATTCAGGAACTTCTCTTTCTGATGGATTTTGCCAAAAACTTTAAAAATGTCACATGGAACCAATCAAAAAGTTTTATCAATAGATTTTTCCAATTCAGGATGCCTGCCCCTAGGAAGGTTTCTCTGTCAAGAAATTTTCAGTCATTGTATGGAAAAATACATTCTGGAATAATTTTTTTGACCAAACTCATGTGACTATGAATATTATAAGCAATCCAATTCAGAAAGTATCTTTGGGTGGGTGGTAGGAACACAAAAAAACTTCCAATATAAGAAGATTCAGGAAAACCATATTCAGGAGTCTTTTTTTCCACTCCTGAAGAGAATTTCTCTTTTGATACAGACTTTATAGGAAAGTTTGCATATTTAGAAAGTTTCCCCTTTAAAACAGAGTCACGGAAATTAAAATGCAAGCTAACTGGAGTTTGTTTCATGTATATCCTATGGATTATTTTAGGAAAATTCCAAGCAACTTTCTGGACTTGTTTTGTCTCTATTTTCCTACATTTCTAAGCATACAAGAAATTATGGTTAGAAGCCTTTGCAAAGAAAGGTGAAACCTATAAATTCAAGGTGTAATATCAGGGATTACTAATATTTTTATGTTCTCAGAACACTTACTGTTTTCCTTGTCACCTTTGTAGCAGCTGAAGAACCGCTACCCTGTTACAGAATTGCAGGCAGTAAGTTCTCAGCATGAGGTTTCTAACATCCCTGAAGAAAGAGTACCACACAGCTACTCGCTTTCTAACACCTCTGTCCTAGAAATAACTTCACAGTTCAGCAAAACTCAAAGCCACACAAGCAAAACTCAAAGCCACACATTAAATTAAAGGCAACTGTCTCTCTACTCAGCTGCTTATTTCTATGTGAGGCTTATTACCATAGGAAATAATAGATACGGATGATATTCGTAACAGTGAGAGTGGATTACATGCTAAAGAATGTATAAAGCTTTCTGAACTAAAAACACAAATCAAGCACTGGAGTCTCGGGAGCAGTATCTAATCTGTATGAAAGGCCATCCTGCTCACAGTTACCATATCTCCTTTTCTACTATGAAAACAAGTATCTGTAAACCCAGCTGGTTACCACTACATTGTATTAACTGGTTAACCTTATACAGCTTTGTGGACCTGTAAAGTACGTAGAGCAAGAAGAAGGTCCATACTGCTTCCTACTCCTTTAAGTGATCCCGGGTGCTGTGTCGAAACACAGAGAGCTCCTTTTTGTCACCAGTGGTTGAAGAGGTCCCATGTTGCCAAGCTGGTATAATGTGTTCTTTCCTGACTACGTTTTCCTCCATTTCAAAAGGTAAGGCATGCTCTCTCATAGTTCCCAGCCTTGAGAAGAATGTAACAAAGGAGAAAGTCTCCTTTTCCCAGTAACATGTGAGTAACTTCTACCCTGAAAACTATTAAGTGGACTGTAGGAGCTGGTCCTCGTCTGGCTATCTCTTCTCTTACTTTTTCCATTCACAGGGGCTTTCCAAATGCACCATAGTGTCTCTCAAAATGCTCTCTAACTGTGAATACATGATTGCTGCTGAGTAGGAATAATCTTTCTGCAATATGGTTATGCTGCTGCACGACAAGTTGTGACGTATTATGTTGTAGCGATTCAGTGAAACGTCTGCATCACAGCAGCCACTTGCTTCAAAATGGAAAAGTATTTCACTTACATCTCTGCTATTATCCACATGTTCTCTGTTGTATCTGCTATCCTTAAGCCTGGCTGATCCACATCACCAAAAAAATAGCTTTCTAAACTCCATCATATTTTGCTGTTTCCATCCACCTGAAAGCAACAACTTCCTGTACAAAGGTGAGCAACTTTGAAGAGGGTGTGTGTGAGGATTCCTCACAGGCAGCATATGGCCTAATGAACAGCACTTCAAACTAGCTTTGGACTCTCCATTAGTAAAGGTACAAGGTGAGAGGACAAAATGGGGAGGTATTATAGAGCCATGTGTTGTGATTGCTTCAGGTTTACCAACCCACATATATCTGTACATGTGGCTGTGAGACAGTCATAAATGAGCCGCCTGTTGGGACTCTACAAAGAAGAAGACAGTGTATTCTCAGGGGATCAGGAAAAAAGATGTTCCCCAAAGCCTTCATTTCAACAGTACAAAGACAAAGAGAAGGGAGGAAGGAAAGGATGAGTGCAATCCACAAAGGACATGGTCAGCTCTGTTTGTTTCTTAGTTATTGTCTTATTTATGAAGTTCAAAGTGTTGCAGTCTCTTCACTTCAGTTAACAACAGTGTTTCTGAAACTCTTCATGAACAGACAAAAATCACAATCAGCCTCCTGCTTTCACTTGCATTACGCAAGTGACTCACAGGTGCACTGCAGAGTTTCTGCCGGCTGTGATGTAATTGTGAATGGAGCTTTTTATTTAAAACATGATTTTGATTACATTATAAAACGGTTGAAACAAACAAACGCCTAAGAAGCTATAGTTTATGGCCTTCTGCATTTAACCTTTTAATAAAGAGCAAGAATGAAAATGCGCATTCTGATGTGCATTCACACCTACCATTGGATTTACAACTGAATTTCTGAATACGTATGGTGCTCTGCAAACTTGTCCAAGAGTTTTGTTGCTTGTCTGCAACCTATTTTAAATGAGTTAGTGATTCACAGCTGGAGATGTCAGCAGAAGCTTTGAAAATACCAGCCATATGTTTCATTGGGTAAATCCTACCATTAAAATCTACCAGTTGGATAGGCAGGTAGCAGTTCTGGAAATTGGCTGTTACTGCAGTGAATTTCAATTTTAAATTAATCTCCAGTAACTTATCTAGATATACATATTTATATTTATATTATAAATATATTTTTTAAATGCATACATTTGTAAAAGTTGTTTTATCACATTTGTATACACATTTTATTTAATGTTCAATATCTTGTAATTGTCCCTAAAGACAAAAGAAAGAAAATAATTTTCTTCAGAAAGCAGATACTTCTCAGAGTTATTTACTTGATCTCTTTTATATTTAATGAAAGTAGAGTTGGTTGTAAAAAAGAGCAGACAAGATTTCACTCAGCACTAAAAAAATTTCTCATCCCAATCAAATAATTTAAAATCCCAGTACTAAATACAGCTTTTATATCTCTTCACTTTCATTTTCCGTAGCAGGTATGTGTGAAGGTCCATAGGAATTTGATGTACTGAGTATACACTTCCTGTGGAGCTCTCCAGGTAGCTTTCAGCTGAATTTCCATTTGATTCATTTCAATTTAAAAATATTAATTATTAAAAAAATGTTTCATATTTCCACTTTTAAAGTTTTCCTGCTCATAGGGAACAATCCTCATTTAATTCAGGCAGTTTCTCTATACTCATAATTATCTGTCTATTTTATATTTTGTCTCCTTAAGCTCTTCTGTTAGGAAGATTATTAAAAAAGAAGAGTATATATGAAAGTGTCAGAAACTTAGTCTGCTTGTACTGATCAGTAAATGAGATCTATCCTTATAATCTGAGTCATCAAGAGAATCTCCTTGGAAGATTAAAGGAATGGCCCTGAAACATTGTGGAAAGAGAAGTTGTGTAAAGTCAAAAAGCGTACTTGCTGCTCAGTTCATGAAATCCATACTTTAACAAAAGAAATGAAAGGCATCCTTAGCCTTCCCAAACTTCAAGACTGCAGCTCAGAATTGAGCTAAAGAGAATAAAAGTTTAGGTTTAAGCTTTTGAAGAGTGATTCAAGTCTTCCTGTAAGAAATCCAGTTGGGGCTCTACATCTTTTAAAATAGTTTGAAAAGGCACACTCAGATACAGCGAATTGTACCCGCTAAAAAAAAAAATAATATATATAAAGCTCATCAAAGGCCAGGTTAACGTGCTGAAGCAACTCTTTATGTAATCATTTGAGAATTTTTAATTCTGTGTCCGTCTTCAGCTTTCTGACCCTTCAGCATGTCTCTGATAACCTGATCTTCCAGTGTGCTGTCCATTGCATTGCAGTGAATACCTGTGCAAAGTCAGTAATCCTCCAGTCCTAATTCTTTTATTTCCATGACACTATGGAAAACACCTTCATCATGACTCTCATCTAGCAATAGCTTCCTTGCTCCCCAGTGGCATATGCTTTTCCATTAAATTTCTTGGCTTATTTCTGCTAGAAATATTTGTATTCAACACTGTGAGGGAAAAATAAATTGTTGTCAGAATGCAAGAAATAGTTTAAAAAAATAAGATTATCCTCCCAAAATTAAATTAGATTTGACTGGTATATAAAAGACGTCACCTGATATTTGATCCTTTGAGGAGCTTACCACATAAGTCACACATTATCTAGAGCTTTCCAATCCTGGTGCTAAGAGCTATGAATTTGTTACAAATAATTTGGGGGAAAATGAGAGGATTTGATGTGTCACGCCTAAACTGGGAAACTGAATATATAAAGAAAAGTGAAAGCATGTGTGAAGCAAAAATAGATCCAAGTAAAACTGTATCCATAACACTTGATCACATAAATAATGCTCTTTGAGGACCCAGATCCTCATCTGATGTAAATCAGCACGATTACTATAATTTTACATAGCACAAGCATAGCGTATTTGCTTTTTCAAATTCGTCTTTTCCTACCTAATAATTGCACTCAACTAATAAGAAAAAGAGCAAAGGTTACACTGCAGGTTTTATCTAGAAGCAATGAAGTAGGATAAAGGAATATTTTTAAGTCATAGTAGAAAAGATTGCAAGAAAATAAATGGAGCTCTTTGTTTCCATGAGCTTGATAACCAAATTAAATGTTTTCATTGGAAATGCATTAGCTACATGACAGATCTGGTTTTGTACCCCTACTCACAATAAATTTAATGGTTATTTATGCATGTATTGTGCTTTTGAACTAGTTTTACACTATTTGAAAATAGCTCCCCACTAGTACATTGCTGGTATTCAATACCTCAGTCATTTGACACATCAAGTCACTTTTCTCCTTCTTTTCATTAATTCTAGAGAGGTTTTTCTGCTGTCCTCAGATCTCTAAGTAAGGTGAGACCAATTACTATTTTAGAGATGTCTGTCTCTTCCTGCATATGATGACTGTGGAATACCTCTCCATCTTCCTCTCCCTCTCCCTCTCCTCTTCTCTCTTCTCCTCCCTTTCCCTCTCCCTCATTCCTTTTCTCCCTGTAAACTTTAATTTTTCTTCATACTTCAGGTTTCACTGAAAAAGTGTAAAACATTGCTTGCATTCATCATCAACAAAAAAAATCAACAAAAGCCTTATCGAAGTGAAAAATCCTGTAAGAACTATTTTTTTTAGCAAGCAGTAAAATCCAGTATTGTAAGTAACCTCTTTCACCCCTGGGATATGGCTAGATCGGGCTTAGGTTCATAAATTTATTTTTCACAGAACCCGATCCTGACGGCATTTTGCACAGACCAGTCTTCTTGAACTGTTTTTACTTTCATCAGGAGTAGTCTAACATATTTTGGAGTACAGTGATCACTAACATCAGTATGACAGCAGAAGTCTGGTTTAGGGATCTTTTCCCTTGTAACAGTAGGGGCAAACAGAGGAAATGATGTAATAACCTTCGCAGTGCTTCTTTATCTTTTGAAGACCATCATATTTCAACTCTTATTTTTTTCTTGGCCTTAACTAGATTCAATATTAATACTCAGTAGGCTGCGAGGAAGCTGTGATACGATATGCTGACTCATTCCTCTTGAAATATAAAACTGAAGCCCTACTATTTTTTGCAAGTTTACTATTCCCCATAACGGAGAAATGGATGGCTGTAGATTCCTTGCCTTATTACAAATAATTCTAAAATTCAAGACAAGACATAAATATGACTACTGAAGAGTGATAACTACTGCATTTGCCTCTGTGTTTTCACATTAATTAAAGTACATATCTTTATACATAACACAATATTGAAAGTAAAAATGTATAAATTAAAAACATCCTAAAAATAAATCAAGTTAGAATTCATTCATCACTCTTATGCAGTAGGAGAAAAATACATACAGTTTCTGACAGTGTTGTTGGCCATATCTTAAACAAACAATACGCTGTTTACAGAGAAAATTTCTGTCGATCAAGCCAATTAAAGCAATCACAATTAGGAACATTTAGACCTGGACTTTGAGCTGACGCTCCACTTCACTGACTGTGTCTTTGTCCTCTTTATGTTTTTTTAAACTCAGCAACAGAAGATACAGCTGGGCAGTCAGCCCACATATTCCAGCTAGGCTGGGAACGCTAATCAGGTTCCTAAATTTTTTAGAAACCAAAGGAGCTGTAATTGAGCTAATACATTGATAATCTAGAGACAAAGCCATTAGCACAGCCGTCCAAGGGTCAACAAATGAGAACTGCTGCATCCTGTGTGTTTTGAAACTAATCTGCCTAATTGGCTCATGAAGTCTCACTTCAAAGATGTACTTTTTTGTGATGAAAGGCACGTAATTACTAAGCGTGAGATTGGGTCAGCCTTAGTGAGGCACAGAAAGAAAACCAAAACTGTTTGGTACCATAGCTTGTCTCTTTGTCACTAAAGAAATGACTGAAATCTGTGTGACTATTTCAGTCTTTTCCGATTTGTAAATATTCTTCCTTCTCTCCCAGTTGTGTTGTTATGCTTGCTTATCTCTTTTTTTTTTCTTTATTTTTGAACTTCATCTTCCCAACTCTGCAAGTGTGTTCTTTACTATAATATCTCAGAGATCACAGGAAAATAATGGTAATTATTTTTCCTCCTGATCATTGGTAAGAACAAGATTCTGCTGAACCAAGTATAAGTCAGTAATCAAAAAAATCTAAAATACTGCGGGAATCAACTCATATACATGTCTAGAAATTGGAATCAAACTTAAGATCTTTTATTTTCTACTTGCAAGTTTTTTTCTAGTAACTATTTGTCTTCTCAGTTTATTCTTATCCATCTTCTACTACAGTTATTTCTAGATCTTCTATCAACTTTTTCAGCAGTCAGTGATGTTTTACAGGGTCTGGAGATACTGGGGTTTTTTTTGATGGTTGGTTTGTTCTTTTCCTTGAGCTAGGAAAATAAAATGGATAAAGGGTAACAGAATTTTAGTGGAAACAAACTATCCTATCATGAAGCAAAATGGCATATTTATCTTCCTCAAAGATACAGGCTATGCCTTGTGGGAGCACTGTTCTTGGGCAGTAGAGCATGGCTACAGGATGAGCTAGTGCTGACAGCAGGAAATCCAAAGTGCTGGTTGATTTGCTAAACATTACATTCAATAATAAGTGTTTAAATTTGTCCATTATTTTGTTCGAGAAGAATAACATACCTAGGCCAGATTAAAACATCACTTTGAATGGGACATCATAAGAGCCAAATCACAGAATTCGCTTAAACCATTATTTTAACATATTCAAAGGGAATAAAAAAGCTTTTATTTTCACCTGTTCCTATTTTTTTTTTCTCACTTGTCACTTGCACATGTGAATGATTGCAGAATGGACAAGGACTGAGGGCCTGAGAAGATAGAGTAAGGATAACTCCTGTCTCTGTACTGCACTCGAATTTCTACATTAATAGTTGAAAATCTCTTTCCATCACTGGTCTTTGAGTCACCCCTCATAATTCATCAAATTCAAAAGCAAAAATAAGTCATAAATTAATCCTTACATCTCTTAATGGAATATATATTTACAAAATATAATTTACTGTAATTTTGTAATAATAAGGAAGAAGTAAATCTGGAATTAGTAGAGAATAGCATGTGAATGTACTATACTGTTCATTTAAAAAGATGTAAATCTTCCTGAATAACCCCTTTGGAGCTGACCTTTGTTTTGATTAGTATGAATAATGGAACACTATCTTGGTTGTGGTTCTCAACATAATCCTAAAGAACATCCCCTACACAAAAATACTTTTAGTAGAAAATCCCTTTTATTAGCTAATTAATGAATAAGGATTCAGCCAACTTAGATGTGATGAGGTTACTTCTTTAATTTTAGTGAACTGTACTTATACAAAAAAGGCTATTGCTTTATGCTTCACCTTGTCTCTTTGATTAATTTTAAGTCTATAATTTTATTTGAAAATAATTTTTATTTTTAATTCTTTTGTGGAGTTGTCCACCATTTTTTTTTTTTATCTTATTATTATTGGTTCTAATCAGCCTCTGAAACATATGATGTCATGGAATCTGAAAGCTTTTGTTTTTAATTGTGAGTAATAACAGAAGACACTTACATTTATTATAAAATATGGCATACAGGTGAAAATATAATCCAGAAGTGAAAAGTTTATTATCAAAATTTCTAGAAACTAAACAAAAAGCAAATAATGAAAATGAAAAAAAAATAGTCCTAGCTTGAAAAGCTATAGAGAATATCTGTTCTTATCTGGTGTTTCAAGGAATGGGCAAATGTAAATAGAAGAAAAAAGAATGTTAATAATTCTAAGAGCATTCTTTTATGTCCCAGGGGGGTTCCACATAAACTCTCAAATATAAGATCTTGATTTACTTTGGGAAATGCAGTCTCACCAATTGCATTTGATGAGGTTGAGAAAATCACTTTCAAGACAAGATTGGAATACTACAGTTGGAAACTTTCTTCTTTTAACCAACCTAAGAAAACTGTGTGTAAAGGGTAAGGCACTGATGCTGCTGTACCTGATAGCCAAGTTAATTTGTGGAATGATAAAGAGTTCTCAAATCTGTTAAAAAAGAGGGTCTTATTTGAGATCCTCACAATTCACATGTACTTGGAATTTTGTCAATTTGAAAGACTGGAAGAAAAATGGAGCTTTCACGGCACCATTTTACTCAGGTGCTTCTACAGACCCTGTCTGTGTTAACTGCAATCTGATCTTATGGGGTACTGAAAGGCACATCCTCATAGCCAAGAAGGAGCAGAGAAGTGTGATGGCAGGGGGACCCCAATGCCCCAGTCAGAGACAGGAGCCCCTTTCCTGGCCCCAGGGCTGTCCCAGCTTCATGTGCCAGGGGAAGCCCAGCACCAGAAGACAGCGAGAACACTCTCCTCTTGGTCACCCCACAGATAGGGCACTGCTCGGGGTATAGGGCTTACTGTGGGGTGCAGGAAAGAGCATTTCAGGACTGCAAAGAACGTACTATGGGAAGTTTAGGGGAAGTAATAAAGGTGGAGAAAGGAAAGGATTACAGTGGTTTGGGGAGGAACAAGTGTGGGAAATGTGTGTGCACACATGTGCTGGAGGCAGTGCGAGAGGCAACCGGAGACAGCGAGGGTGCAGGCCCAGCTGCTGGGTAGACTGAGCCCATGGCTGGAGGATCCACACTGTGTGTGTGTCTCTACCCACAGCTGTAGTAGGACTGTGGCCCTGGGAGCTCATCTGTCCCCAGGTGCCAGCAGCTGAGCCTGTTACTGGGCAGAATGGATGTCTGAGCCCAGCTGCTGGAGGGGTCCATTTTGTATAGCATCAATGTATTTCACAATGATGGACCTTAATCCTCCTCAGCCAGAGAGGAGAACAGGACGAGGTCACTGGTGCTGTCTGTATTCCCATGAGTGCTGAGTGTGTGTGCCTGTGCTGATCTGTGCGGTTGGCCATTTGTCTATGTATGCATGTTGTTTGTGTGCATGTGCCTATTGAGAGTACATGCTTATCTTTCTTACCTGTTGGATCTGCGGGCATGGGGCTGTGGCAACCTCTTCCTTTTCAGGCTACTGGATTTGGCAGCCTCCTAACAAAACATACCCCTCCTGATGAGCAACAGTGGGGAACTTCTATCAACAGATGAGGAGAAGGCGGAAGTTCTCAACAACTTTTTTGCCTCAGTCTTCACTGGCAACCCCTTTCCTCCT
>JAOXNO010000001.1:34660670-34680316 GCA_028565335.1 Limnodromus scolopaceus
ACCCCCAGGTCCTTTTCTGCCAGGCAGCTCTCCAGCCATTCTTCCCCAAGCCTGTAGCGCTGCCTGGGGTTGTTGTGTATACCTGCACAGGCTTCTGGAATATTCTATTTCTTTCCACTTTTAGGTTGTTTAATTACCTCAGTTACTAAAAGAACACCATCTGCAGCTTTTTGGTCCATTTCTTCATCCCAGTGCCAATGCTGTTCAATTCTGATGTCAAGGCAAGAACACCAGCTGAGTCGCTGCACGAACATCCTTGCACATCTGCGGTTTGCCTTGGACTTGTTCTCATGCAGGCACCAAGTCTGGATGGAGATCATGGCTCCAACTATGGTCTATGGCTACTTGGCTACTCACTGCTCTTTTAGAAGAGTGGGTAATGACAGTAAGATCTGAGATATATTTTCCTTTGCCTTTATACAAAGGACCAGGCATGGTAAATTTCACACAGTAAGGAAGTTTGACTGGTGCGCTTCAACACAAAATTTCATCCAAAGCAGTAAGTGAACGAAGTGTATAGTAAACTTTTTCTGGGTTTGTTGGGTTTTTTTTTGTTTTCTTAGATGTGGGTGGTTTTTTGCTTTTTTAGGATTTTTTGGGGTGTGTGTGTGCTGATGCTGCAACAGATTCAATGAGGGTTCTGAGTACTAATGCCTGAACTCGTACTGATTTTATTTCATTTGATAATGGCAGGCTTTTGAAGCTTTCTTTACCTAAAAGTGGCATTTTTCAAACAGAGAATCAAGACACCAGACAGAAGTGCTTGTTAATGTTTACTATTCATTTTTCATACCAAGAGAAGGAGCACAGAGGAGTTTTAACACTATCATCTGTACAAGAAGATACATTATAGTAAAATGCAACTTGCTGTTATTGCTGGTGTTGTCATGAACAATGTATCCATTATCACTTTGTAGAGGGCTTCTTATCCTGTTATCTTGCTTTGAGTCTTGCAAAGTGTACTTATTGTGGAAAGCTTGCTTATTACTTAACTTGTAGTATACTCCCACTTTTTTTCCAGTCTTTCTTCCATCTGAAGAAAACAACAGAAATGGTTTTTTTTTTGGTTGAGGAGCAGAGGGGTTGAACTATTTTTATCTATTGATTTATTTTCTCAAGTGCTTTATTATTGCAATGAGTTCAAAGATTAAGAAATAAATCTGATCCTAGGTAATAAAAAAAGGGGATTTTAGTGGGTCTTACCTCATGCCCACCTTGCTGCATAATTCAGTTATTTCTTTCTGTCATGGAAAGGAACAGAAGGTTGTTTTAGCTGTCAGCAGTGCTCTACCTATTTTACCCTGTTGCCCTGCTCTCCAAATGTGTTTATTCTCATAGAGAAGTCACTATGTCTATTTCACAGCTGACCAGCTAAGAAAAAGCATACTTTGGGACAAACTTAGGCAAGTGAGTAAGTGGTAGAGTAACTGACTTTATGCAGGCATCCTAATGATCAAGTCCTTTACCACAATGTCATCGAAAGGTTTGGGTTGGAAGGTCATTTTAAAGATGATTTTAAAGGTCATCTATTCCAAAGTCCCCTGCCGTGGGCAGTGATGTTTTTCACTAGATCAGGTTACTCAAAACCACATCCAACCTGACCTTGAATAATTCCAAATTTGCCCACTTGCATTGCACAGGCTGATGATGAAGTCCTTCTTATCAGCGTATATCCCGTCTTCTACACATACACAACAATCCTCTGCTCAAACCATTACTCTCTCCTGTTTACCTTGTCATTCACAGAAATAGAATAAATGTTGTTGGGAAAGAAAGTACAGCTGAAGCAAAGCAGGGTTCAAGTCTTGCTGTCAATAAGCTTCTGCTTCCACAAAGTATGCTTAGTTTATTTTGTTTAGTTAATTACATGAGTTACCAGAGGTGGAGCTCAGATGCTGTACCAGCAAACCCATTACATTTGGACATTATACTAATTGCTGAGGTATGCCAGGTATAAGGGTTCAGTGTATCAGGTTGCTAGAAAGTAAGCTGGAAACATCATGTTCATTTTACTTGTAAAAACCCAAGCTGGCAAGAAGCAGTGCAGAAATGAAAGGCAGTTGCCTAATTAGCTCAGTAGCAGAATTTCACTAATTTATTTAAAATTAAAAAAAAAAATTATATTAAATGTCCTAAGTTGTGAACCATAAGCATTACACACTTTCCAATTAGCAATTCATTTAAGGGAAGTGCTTTTATAGGACTTCGTATATGGTTAAGGCTTTTTTTTTTCTGTGAAGAATATTTTAAAATTCTGTCAGCATCCTTTGAGACAAAATATTCAGAGCAATGTTATTTATATGCAGCAGAGTGGTGTGGGCCAGATTTGTGACTCAGGCCATCTGCACCATTGAAGAATCGTAGGAGGTTCATAGGACAGCAAGGAAGGTCCAGGAGAAATTTCCATTGGCATGGAAATTCTGGAGGTTTATTGGAAATGTGTGGCTCAGTTACAATGTAGGGGCAGTGCTCTGTTTACGTTCAGCCACAGAAGGATCTAGGCTGCTCTGAGCAGCACAGGGGACTCAGGTCTGTCGTAGTAATCAGAAGGCAAAGCAGGAGCTCGATGTCATGGTGACTCTGCAACTACACCCCCAGGGCACCTTCTGTCCCCAGTCACTTGAGGTGAGTTGGGATGCTGCCCCTTTACTAGTCACATCACTCCACACTACTGTCACTTCTGAGGGAGTAGTGAGGCAGCATCCTTAGCCTTGCCATGGGCAGTTGTCCAGGATGAAGTGATGCACTTCACTCGTAGAGAGAAACAGCAATAGATTTATTGATATAAAACAGGGATTTAACAAAGTTTGCTAGTAAATGTGACATTGTTTTAACAAGATTCAATGGTAAGATACACTTGGCTATTTACTGCATAGAGGACAGGGTCAGACAGAGCTGTCAGGGAGACCCTCCCATTGAGTCAAGGTTTCAGAAAGGAACCCTTTGCTTTCTAAACTCCTTCTCAGAGAGGAGTGGATCCAATCCTAGTCCCACACTTGGTCAACAGTTTATGTGTAAAGGATTATATATGTGCAATCAATCCTTTATATCACTTAGTTAAGATTTCAAAGCTTAGCATGCTATTGGGCACTTACTGAGGATCTATTGTGGCAAGTTATCTCTGAATCTTGGGAAATAACCTTGAGAGGCATCCCAACTCAAAGGGAGAGCGTGCAGCCCACTGCCATGCAGGAAAGCTCAAAGGATCCTTGGGCTGTTCACTATTTACAGGGGTAAGATGATTGACCTATAGTCATATTTGCATATTGTGCACAGTACCAGCTTTGCTCAAGTTATCCCTTGGTTTTGTGTTGTTATCTGTCTCCCCAAAACCACATTGAGCAGGTGCAACCACAACAACTACATGCACCCATTATGACCACCATGAGTGGCTATCTCTTGGGTAGCGTTATGAGAGATAAAGATCAGGTTGGCGCCTGGGCAGGGGGGGAACTCACCATCACAGCAGTGTACATTGTGGATCTAATAGTGGGGAGAGCTTGTGCAGGCACACACCATTTCCTCTCCTCCAAGGACTGGGGACTGTGACCCATGCCAGCCAGGACCACCACAATCACCTCTCAGCAGTCAGACTACCTGAGTGACATTTAGCCTGCTCACCTATAGGTATTTTAAGGACATAGGCAATGGAAGAAGAATGAAAAGCTATTCCAATTTACTGTGTGACTGTGCAAACAGGATGACACACCATGTGTGACTTCAATACCAAAGACCACAGGACAACATTTCCTAAAGCTCTAAACTGAAAGTAAAACTGTGGTTGAGACTGAGCTGCTGTTATCTCTTGCTAGAGAAGAGTCCAGATTCCGCATTATTTCTTAGGTTCTTTTTCTGGGAATTTTGTTTGTTTTTGTTTGTGTCAGAACTTTGTTTTTATCTCCCCCCCTTCTTATTTTGTCAGCCTCTTTGTTATGCAAAATTTGCTTCCTATACACATCTGAAGCTTTGCAACACCCACCACAGCATCTACTTCATCCTTCTTGTGGCTGTAACTACTGCAGCACCTCCTCCTTCCTAATGTTGCCTGGATTTGTATGTGTGTGTGTGTGGATGCACACTGTTTTGGTTTAAGTAGTATAGATTGAATAAAAGCCACAGGTTATACATACTCTTTATTTACAAAATCAGCTTTCCTTTTTAGTTCCTCTTCTGACATCCATCTGGACAGGTTATTTTTGGACATACGTAATATCTCAACTTCATGGCTGCGTCTTTGATTTAGCAGACAGAAAAGGTGTTTGCCTAAAGACACATAAAGAGACAATAGAAAAGACAGTATTTCTTTACCTTTCTGTGCTTGAAATGATATTCACAGCTCTCTGAAAATTCAAGTTATTGTTCTAAGCTAAAAACTTTGGAAAAAAATTAGGAACATTGGTTTCTAAATAACTATTTTGGAATTCAGTGACCTGCACTTCAGAAGATGAGATGCTAATGAGAACACAGTAGGAAAGTATGATAAAGGATTCAGTATGATAAAGGATTCAGCAGCCTTTATATTGTTGGAGGAGCGTTACACAAGTCATAAGTACTGTTTATCTGTTTCTATGATGCCTTTTCCTCCTTTCTTCCTGGTTCTGTACTTCTCCCTAATGAAGAACCGTGTTGTCTATTTCTCCTTCCCATCAGCTCTTTGACTAGACAGACTACTCAGGAAGCCCATAGCCCATTACCTTGTGCTGCACAAATGCAGTTATACAGAGTGTATGTTGTGCAGTGTCTAATCTTTCAACCTGTCTTATTATCCAGCTACAGGGTGGACACTTTGAAGAAGAAAAAATGCTCTCCAGGAAAGGACCCTTGTGTACACAGGATACTCCTCACATTCCTCTTCCTTCTTACTCATTTTAATTGATTGCTCGGTGTCTTGGAAAACTAACTTCCTCCTCTTGCTGTAACACATGCATTTCAGAGCACCTGAGGCAGGTATACAGTAACAAAACCAGTGTTTGTACTGTGACATGTACAAATTGCAGATAAAATCTCTTTCTCAAATAGTCTAGCAAACAAACAAAATAACCATAAAACCACAGGACATAAATGCCGCTAATCTCACAAACACAGGTGAATGAAAATAAGAAGGTACTCATCAATAATTTATGTAAATCCGAGAATGTCCCTGCAGTTTATTGCATTTCACTAACCTTAAAAATAAAAGCATTGGTTACACGGTTCATCAAAAATATTAGGATAACTTTGGTTAATTTTCAGTTATTTTTTTTCCTTCTCAATTTATAAGAGTTTGTGCTACCAGAAAATTAAATGCCTGTTTTCCTAACCCCACATCAAGACAGCACCAAACTTTGCTTCTCCTTAACTGGCTGAAGAATGATTTCTATAAAATAATCAAACTTTCCTTGAATCAGCAGGTTTCTCAGTTTGCTTGCTGCATGAGTGAATAAGACTTCAACGATTCCAGCCAAATTATTCCATTCAGCAACTGAGTGGAACACTTCACATTGCTCCATCTCTTGTCACAACAGTTTTTTCTGTAGGGAAAGTAATGAATCCCTTTCAGGTCAGCTTCACGGAGATGATATTTTTTTTTCTTTATTTCTTTTTCTATTTTTTTTTGTTATGGGATCTTTAATGATTGGGAGGTGTCAGGGGGACATTTCAACCTGAAGTGGAGGGGCTCTGCAAGAATTCCGGTAGTTCCACTCTTCAGAATTAAATTACTAGACTGGAAGTTTTGAGCCTTTTAATATTTTGAGACAATGAAAATGGAAATGTAGGAATGGACTGAGATCCAAAATTACACCCTAATTTAACCATTAAAACTTTGTGAAATAATGTATACCATTTCTAACAACCCCATCTCAACCTCCAAAACACATATGGACATCAAGTCTTCAACATCATGTGATTCATTCTAGAATATGCACTTCTGTTATTCCTGTGGCTTGGTAATGTCGACAGAGATGGAGGTGGTTGAAGTTCCCCAGGAGGATCTTAAGTAAAAACTGGCTTGCAGTATTAACCCGAGTGCAGATTTTTTAGCAGTAACATTTCATTCTCAGATTCTGACTATCCTGCAAGTGCTTCAACTGAAAACAGGGACTCTTCTGATAAAAAAAATCCCCTGAGTCAGGGAAAACAACATAACCAACACTGCAAATCAGTGCTTCTGCGGAAGGCTACCTGTTGCTTATTAGCACTATGAATTAAAAGTCTAATGCATTTTTTTTGCTCATCATAAGGTGATCTGTCACAATAAATATAGTAAGTTTTGTTTTAATTTTTTTTTTTATGCTTCATTGTCAAGGTGGAAGGTGGCTATGTGCTACCAAGAGAAAGGAAAATAGAATCTGAGCCTCTATGTAGTGATTAAGACAGATGGATGCTTATCCTAGAACAGACATGATCAAGTATTAGTCATTGGGGAAGCTACAGCTGTGTGGAGTCAGTCCACAGACGTTGTGTTGAGTACACCAAAAATGAACGGGAGAGACATGAAACAGAAAAAAGCCTCTAACTGCAAAATATATGTATATATTTTACGCTATTTGAACTGATTCCATACTTGGAATGCACGACCTCAGGAGATCTAGATGCTGTCTCTGGATCTGGCTTAACTTCTTGACCGTGCACTGAGACAGCATGGCCTCATATACGTGAGTCTCAGTCCTCTAACACCCAGCAGGATCCTCAAAGAGTGATTCAGTGCCCTTGCAAGCTTGGCATGGAGCAGCTACAACTAGCCAATGTGAAATAGCAGGTAAAGAACTTGTCTAAGGTGATTTCTCATGCTGTGACAGTCGTTTAAGGGCTGTTTATCAGAAATCTCTTAGCTGGGTTTCAGAATAGGCGTAGGAAACTTGAATAGAAAGATATCTTGTTTTAGAGTACTAGAAAAAACAGAGAAACGGCCATTAGATAAGGGTGACGGGGACTCCACTGGTTGGAGAGAATTCATGCCCTCAGTTTTCATATCCAGTATTATTCTCCATTTATGAGCAAGACTTTGGCAAGCTGACTTTCTCCTGCTGAAGGCCCTTCTGCCAGATCTGCAAGATTTATTGAGCAAAAATAACAATAAGCAAACCCAAATTTGACTGTATCCCAGTGGCCTGAGGACTCCTTCAGTTCTGGTCTCTTGGAAATCTTTACAAACATTGCATTGAAGGAAAATATGCAAACACAACCTTGGATGCAGGGACAAAAAGTTAGTGATGCTGTCTCCTTTGCTCTACACCCTTGAATGAAACCACCATGACTGTGAAATCCTGGACAACTGTGTTTTAGAATTAACTCAACCTGTTTTCAGTGGCCTTGGCCTACACGGGGACATAATCAGTGCCTGTGTACCTCTCCTAACCTATCTTTGAATTTTGATATTGTTTACAAAGAGACTAAGTGGTTATATGGTTGTATTCAATAGACTATTTGGGAACTAGTGGGTAGGGAAGCTGAGATCCAAAACTGGAGTCATCTTTTACTTAAAATGTTGCCAGAGTTAGATGGCCTGCAGAGCATACTGTCTGAATTTGTCTTAATTTTACACTGAATTTTATCCTTTTCTTGTTCCAACTCCAGCATGGAACACCCTGTAGCTATGTCTATTACCTGTTTATAATGTTGATTACTGAATGCTATATTAACTTCTGGGTTTTATTACAATACAAATAATAAAAAATCATAATTGGTGTATTTGAACTGCATAGTTTCCTGTCTTCCCGTATTGTGGGTCTCAAAGCATTAAGAAAGTTCACGGGAGAAAAAATCAACACTATAATGGCTCCAACTCAGAGAGGCAGTCCTAATTTCTGTTATTTAAACTGAATGACTGAGCTGGACTTGGGACTTAATCTGTCTCATGGAGATAAATGCTAAGACGTCATTCATATAAAGCAGCTGTCCATAGGTGAGAGGTAGAGGTGAACCTGAGAGGCTACCTGAGAGTAGCCCCACCAAAGGCCAAACATACTGACAAGCAACCTTATACCTTTACAGGCACTGATAATATGCCCTTGCAAATGTAAGTTGTTTCAAATGAGAAAAATTGGAGTTTCTTGCTACGTGACTAATTAGCATAAGCAATCTCTTGTCTCATAGCAACCTAGATCTGATGATGAACACCTGCCAGCCCAGATGGTTTGAGGAGGAATTTTCTAGTTTAATAGAATAAAGTACTGTTGCTGAGCTGTCTCAAACTATTATTTAACAGGAATTTTTCAAGAAGTCTGAAAAGTGATTATTGTGAAATCTTAACAAATAAGCATCTCCAAAATTGTCATGTTCAACTGTCATCACTTGTCAAGGCATGACTTTTAAATAATGCATGGCTGTTACATCTTATTCTGTCTATGTGTGCTAACAATAGTATTGAATAAGCATAAACTCAGGAATACTGCAAAACCAATAGGACCTGCAAAATTGCAAAACCAATTTTCTCGTAACATTTTCTTGTATTAATTGCAGTCCATAGTTCTAAAACACGGACTGAAAAAACTTAATGAGTTCTAATAGAAGATTTTTGTAAAGTTTCAGATAAGTGTTCGTATATGGTAACTCTAAAATATTTACTGAATTGAGTCTTGTAATTTATGGCAATAGTTCAGTGCTGGTATGTGGAGAACTCCAAAATATATCTGTGTGCTAGACATATTGTTGCAGCAACTTCATAATCCATTGCTGAAATTCTGGTCTTACTGATGTCAAAAATATCAAGATTTCAGCCACCAAACATGGGGAACCTTAAAAATATAAACAATTTATTATGTTATCTACAAATTTTTAGAGAAGATATATTTTTCTTAAATCCATTCCTTAATCCTATTTCTTAAACTTTGAAGAGATTAAGAAATATCTCTGAAGAAAACAACATTATTAGTTTTGGTGAAAACTCTGCAGCATGATCCTTTCTGCATTTTAAAATATAACACCAAGTTTGTCTCAAATTAATGGATTGACTTTTCAGTCAAACATACTTTGCAGCTACATACTTTGCTTCAGTTTTAACACTATAGCTATAAAACTGCATATTTGATAATATAGAGAGGAAAAAAATTCCTCTTGGAAATTTTGTGTACTCTGTATTTCAGCTTATGTTTCTCTGTATGATATTTATTAATCAATATTGGTGCTTAATTTTAGAGGCAGACTGATGAAAAAATGCTTAGGGTTAAAAAAACTTCTCAATGATTATCCCACTTTCCTTTGTATCTCCCCTTATTTTTATAAAACTGTTCAATATGAAATATGAAGAGCTTGTTTAAAAAGACTAGTTTACTCTGAAGCTCCAGAAACAACTTTGGCAGGCACTACATATGCTAATATATTCCCAAATTGGAATTTAGCAGTTCTGGTGATCCATGAGTCAGAAAAAAATCCGTTTCAGTTTGGAATTCAAGTATTGACTTAACAGCATTGACAATAAAGCCTTATTTTCTCTCAGTAAACAGAGATCCTTGAGAAAATATGTAAGATGCATAAAGGCTTATGCATCAATTTACATTTCCTTCCCTGACAGAATCAACACCTTAAATTATATGTAAGATTTGAAATGAGGATGTCTTACCATTCTCTTACCATTCATTAAAGATCTAGTGTACAATTTAATCTCCTTACACATTCCTGAGGTGTACTTGCTAACAGTCTTCAACTGAGAAAGAAAAATAGAAAATATCATGTTCTGTAGAACTTGGCCACTTAGGACTGGAAGAACAATATCTTCAAGACCAGGCTGGATGGGGCTTTGGGCAACCTGATCTAGTGGTAGGTGTCCCTACCCATGGCAGGGGGGTTGGAACTCAATGATCTTTAAGGTCCCTTCCAACCTGAACCATTCTATGATTCTATGGTTCTATGATTCATATCGGAGAGAAATCCATATTGTCCTCAAATCACCAGCACACCACAAGGCAAACAAAAGAAGCTACACGAACAAAAAAGGCACAGAAGAAGCTGGGATGTGTCATGCTGAAAGAATAGCTCAAAGGATTTCTGTTGGAATCCAGAATACATATTTTGATTAATTTTTAGCAAAACTAGCCAACTTTCACGCACCAGATTATTAAGCTACCACAATTTACATTGCAGGTTTTTGCTTAGGAATATTTCCTCCTTTTTCCTTCTCTTTGTTTTGTTCTTATTTTTCTTCACAGGAGAGAGAAGGAACAGAAATGTATTATTTTAAAGGATGCTCTTTTCTTCTCTTGATTTTTTTTTACAAAAATAACAGGTGTGGTCCTATGATTCAGAAGTGGTTAGTATGGAATTCAAGCCTCTGAGATACAACATCTGAGGCCCTACTTTGCTCATTAATGAATAAATCAAGGACCCTGGTTGTTCTGTAACACACATCCTGGTTCTTTCTTAAAATAAGTATGATAAATTTAGAAAGTACTGCATGTAAGTGCTTACTAATAATATTTATAGCAAACTCACAATAGCAAGTGACTTATAAAAGTGCTATTAACTCAGTTACCCTGGATAAGTTATTAAAAAAAATAATAAAAAAAACACATTGAGGCTTCATGACTAAATGATAAATTAAAACAGAGATAGCAGTATACTTGTGAAGATTCAGAACAGAAGATGACAGGGAGGTCTTTCATTTCCCACTTCCATGTTGGATGTCTTGCTGCATACTACTTAGCTCATTCTTATACTATTTGATGACAAATTTTTCTCAGGTTTCATTTAAATTGTGGCCTGAAGCACACAGGACAAAATAGATGATGTCATAAAAGTCAAACCTGACAGACATTTCAGAGGGATGTGATGAAAATAACATAACTGTAATCCAAGTATTTCTTCAAACCCAAGTCCTTGGAAATGGCATAAGTCCCCAGATATGCGTCGATGTGCAGGGATGTGTGTATAAACATATACACACATACACACATACATATATGTGTATATCCATTTAACACCTATTAAGGGGAAATTAAGATTAAGGGAGAACAGGTTGAGCCAGCTTATTTTGGATGGCAGAGGGCTTTTTCTAGGCAAAAAATGTGACCAATTGCTGAGATTTCTAAGCAGACCTCCATACCTGATTTATTTTCAAGTTCTGTATCTGGTTAAAAATTGAGCTAGAATATCATAGAATCATGGAATTATCTAGGTTGGAAGGGACCTTTACAGGCCATCTAGTCCAACCGTCTGAGATGAATGGATTGGCATAATATCTAGCAAGAAATCCATTATATTAATATATGTGAATTCTTGTATAAATGACTAAATATATAGAGACACACACATACATACATATTGTGAAACTACTGTGTATATGAGTCAGGACTGACAATACCACAATACCATCACCTTTCCAGTTCAGTACAGTAATATCTTAGAAATATTGTTCTCCAGGACAGTAGGGAGAGGCCACTGCATTCATAAGTAGCAAAGTATGAACTGGGAATAATTATTCTAGGAAGTTAGATTGTCATGGATGCATTTTTTTATTATGTTCTTCCTTGCTTCTTGATTCTTTATCACGTGAACTTTTTTTGTGTGTGCTATTCATCTCAGCAGTTGCTCAGTGCTTCTGTCTGCTCCCTGTTCCAAGAACTGACAGTTGCCTCTGTTGATGATCAGTTCTGCTTACAACTTCTCTTCAGAAGTTTTTCCTCTTTTACTGCAATGCCATGATATTTTCAAATGTCTACTCTCTCAGATAAAGGGGGAAAACAGCAAAATAAAATACACCTGAGTGTTTTCAGAGCTACATTTAATTTCTGCATTCCTGTCTGGTCTGTTTGGGACTTGTTAATATTATAAAGAGGCAGCAAGGCAATTTGAACTAAGAGATGAATTGCACTCCGTCAAACTGCATGAGACATAAGGGTAGGCATTTAGCGTCCTTGTGGGGAAATTATGAACTATTGGTTTGAATTCTTCAGCTAATGGTCAAAACCCCAGAACAGCATGATTTGCAATAGCAGTAAGAATTCATACTCATGAGTCGGTCTGAAAAACACCGAAGCCACTTCATTCTGTATCCAGCTCCTTGTTATTTTCATAACAGTAGTTTTTCTGTAAACATGAAGTGTCAGTTCTAAAAGATTATATCAGAAAATGCATTTAAAGCTTCCTGTGTCATATGTTCCATCCTTCAGTTAATCAGCAATACAATCAACAGGCAAAATAAGGTCTATCTATGATTCATTAAATGTGTGTTGTTATTTCTTTCACATGAGATCATAGAACTAAATTCTAAGTGAACACTGTCAAAGTAAAACATAATCTACCTAGAACCTCTGAAAAAAAGATGCAACAACCTAACATAATTTATTTTATATTATTTGAAAAAAGGTTTATTAGAACAGAAGAAAAAAAAATCTAAAAAAAATACACTTGTAAAGAAATTCTTTGTTCAGTATTAAGATACAGATGTTACGTTATACATATACAACCGCATTATTAAGTCCAAAGATCTGTGCAACTGTTGTCTGTTTGTTCTACAGCTTCAGAATGATTTACCAGGACCATTTGTTGGAATAATTTTCTTCTTTTCAAGTTTATTTAAAGTTGTTACTGTGCAACGCAAACTGAAGGGTGTTGCCACAAGATGCAAGATAATAACTTCTTTCTAGCTTTGTCTCCTTCACTGTAGGATCAAGTTCTCTCCAGGATCAACACCAGTTCTTAATATTAGAAAAAGAAAAAAAAAAAAAGACTAAAAATACAAAGTCCCTTGGGAATGTTCTTTGTAATTATAAATTAATCCATTTGGGCAAGTTCCAGCTTTTTATATATTTGCTTTCCACAGACATTTGAGAAATGCAGTTTACTGGCATAAATGTTGCGGAAAGCAGTGTTAAATTACCTTTAATATTTGGGCTGAAGAAGTTTGATCTTTCATTCAATCAGGGAATAAGAAATAATTCTTTGCAATTTAGATGTTTTCATTGCAATATGAATATTATAATAGTGTAATAGAATTTAGAATCTTCTTAATTGATCCAGTGAGTGCAAAACATCATTATTGGACAGATACACTCATAGCAACAAGACAAGGACAAAACATCATAAATTCATTCAGTGAAATGTGTTAGTTAAATTATCCATTCTGCTATGAAGCTATGAAAGTCTGCTTTCTGAAGCTTTCTTAACATGTGAATGGAGCCATAACTTAGCTCAGGAATAGAGAATGAAATTTTATGGGTATGTTGTCTGACTCTGTAAATGAGGGCAACAAATCAAATAGAACAAAATAAAAAAGACAGAAATGCAAATTCACTAGTTGTTCCAATTATTGTTTGTTTAAGCACTTCCTGTGCTTTTCCTAATGTGCTAGTTTCTCCTGAGGGCCAGCATAAGAGTTACCTTTCAAAAGAATCAAATTAAAATATACATTACAAGGACTATCTCTGTAACTTGATTGAATGTGCACGACAGCAAGAGATGTCAGGAAACTGTCATAGGAAGGTTACAAGGAAAAGGCCTGAAAACCAGGAATGCTGATTGAGTGAAATTCAAAGGCATTGAAATTGTAATTTGAAGGACAAAATCTGCATTTCGTCTCATATGCATATCTATGCTCTGAGTTCTTTGTTCTGCAACCAAATAAAAATGCCCTGAAAGTACAGACTTGGCAGGTCTTCCAGTGCTCCCATTACTGGTAGAACTGGAAATGTGAAGTTACTTGAGCTTTTATTTCTTGTAGGATTTTCAAGGAGGAAAAAGTCTGACAGCTCTTGAAATCTTTCAGCTGACTATTCTGCAGCCACAATGAAAAGAAAGGATACAATCTTCCCCCTCTCCTGCCCCTGTATAATTTCTGAATATGAAGGTGGTAATGAATGGCTGCCTTCTGTGAAGTCTAGATTTCTAAGTATTCCTCTTGGATTAATAATTCTATATCACATGGAAATATGCAAAATGACATCTAGACCCACTGCATAAAATCATGTTAAAGCTCCGCAAAAATATTGGACCAAAGTGCCTTGGTTGTTTCTACCTGAGTTTTGGATTCAATCAGCATTCACTGTAGGGATACAACTGTAATTTTTCCTCTTCATTTTCACTGATTACAGATGGATCTGTACTGCAGTCTCAGGACATCTGTTTAAGCTTGTAACTTCAAATCTAATGATATCTGTTGGCTTAGAGACTCTGCAATGATTTATTCTGGTCCTGCTTCAGCGTGACTGCTGAACAGAGTCTGGATCTGAGAAATCTTACAAGGTAGCAGGGTGCACAGCCTTTGCGGTGGAAGATATCCAAACTGAGTGCAGGCTGTAGAGATCAATTAATCACATTTCTTCTAGGCCAGAGCTCCTGGGCATAGTCAAGCTACATATATTAGTTACTAGAAATAATATTTGAAATTTTTACATTAAACATCTATTGGCAGCAGTGAATGAAAGTAGCCCCCATGCTGCTGAATAAACTTTCCACTAGAAGCATAAAGAGGGCTTAAAACATTAGTGAGGAGTCCAGAAGCCCTGCAACCAAGGAAGACAAAATGTAATATCACTTATATTTTCAATGACAGATAAATGGGAGGAGAGAAGCCTGTTTCTAAACACAAAAACACCTTTCAGACCTCACTTATATAGAATAAATAATCTAATCATGCACATATTTATTTGATTTCCAGTCACCAATTGTAAGTCAATACTGTTTAATAAAATAAACATTGTACAGTGTATGTATACCTAACCAGTGTATGTGCAACTATTCAACAGGAAGGGAAACAAGTGTTTAAAGCCAAATTCCAAACTCCTCCTACTCGGTCAGTGAATGAATCAGGGCACAGAAGTTACCCACGCAGAATCCACAAAAACCAAATGTTAGTTATTAAATCCTTCCACGTCTGCTCATCATTGACATGAAAGAAACCTTCTTCTTAAATGGTGTTTAAACGATCTGCAAAACTTTAATGAGCCCTGGACCTTGACTGGATTGAAGTTAACATTGCTACCTCATTCACTCCAACTTAATCACAGGAGAAACTGTATTCCTTTACTTGGTTCATCTCACAAGATTGCCTCCTACTTGTCCTCCATTTTGTAAATATAATAAATATACTTAAAGATTTTCAATTCTACCCTAAGATGTCCATTGTTTTTCTCAAATTGTGACAAATCCACTTTCAAACGACCCAAGAATATGCCAGGACAGAGTTGGAGACTATGACCACATCCAACCAAGAGTCCTGATCAAAAGGTAATTTCTTGGTGTTGAGGCAGTTCCAAGGCCAAGCCATTAAGTTAGCCTGAAGGCCAGGGTCCAGCAATTTCTGGACAAATACATTGTGATAAGGCAGGGCTAAGAAATCAGTCTAGAAGTTAGAATCAGTATCAACAGGACCCATTACCAGGCTATAGCTGAGCTGGAGACTCCCACCTTTCTGATGTTGCTCAGGCAGGGACTGAGTGCCTCAGGCTGAGCTTAAATAGAGTTCACAGGATGACTGGTGTGGGTGGAGGCTCCAGGTAAAATTGGTCAAGGCCCTGAGAGAAATATTGGTGAAAGAGAAGCTCCAGGTTAGTAAACTCTTTTATGGTGGAGATATATTTAGAGAGTGTTTTTTTAGTATGAGATGTGGAGCTAGACAAAGTACTGGAATAGAGTAGGCAGAAAACCTAGGTGAAAATCTTTTTTTCTTTCATTAGAAGAGATATAAAGTATTCTTAAGACAATTAAAAAATTAGTAGAGAGATATCAAGCTTCATTTTGTCTTTCCTTAGGAGTGAGAAAGTTTGGCTGTCCTCCTACCTAGGAAAGAAATGAGACAACAAGAAAGGTAGACATGGAACTTGTACACTATCTGATAACATATTTTTGTAACCCAGTTAGCAAAAGATTCTTTTTTCCTTGCCTTTTCGATTTGATAGTTGGTACAATGGTATCTCCCTCAGAAGTGCATAATTTAACTATTAGCTTAGTCAAACACCTTGAATCATATTTCAAAAAGAAATGCTGATAGGACAGTGGCAAAGCTGAAATGAAATTATTTGCTAGCTGCAAAGCCACCATATTCAAGATATTGACCAAAGTAAATTCAGTAAGAAAAACTTTTTTTTTTTTTTTTGCAGGCAATAGAACTGCAGACTGTCAGGCTTTTAGGCAATTAGATAGTTCTCAGTACTTTTGCCAAAGGTCTGATAAGTTGGTGGGACTGACCATCTAGGAAGTCCTCCTTTAAAGTGCAGCAACTCCAGAATTCCGGCTGACGTTTTCATCTGGTTTGCATTCTCCATATTCTACTTCCTCCCATATCTTTCTTCCGTAGAACAAGGTATAAGTTTTTGTCAAAACTGGATAAAGCTATGATGTTAGGATACTATTCCAGTCAGGCTGGAGGTGTTTTATGGCTAGAAGCTTCAAGTAATAGAAAGAATAGTAGGGAGGTGATAAGAATACCTGCTTTAAAACAGTGTTTTCAAGAGGCTATTTCAGCTTCTAAATTCTCTCAACATATTTTCAACTAAAAGCAACTTATTGTGCCAAATTTTCTAGCAGTGTTGTTCCATTTTCTTGCTCACTCCAGTTGAAGATGACAGGCTCACTTTGACAGGGTTTTAATTAGTTTCCATATGTGATCTGTTTGTACCATGTGGCTCTGAGATTTTCTTTGTGTATGGAAAAAAACAATTTAAGCAATTGCAATTATTTACCTGCATCAGTTCTAACATTCTCAAAACAAACAGATGGCTTTGACTCTTTTTTTTTTTTAATGTGTGTAGAGGTATGGTATATATTTAACAACAATACAAACATATCTTACACATATATATGTATATAAAAACAATACAATATACATATTTTGTATATATACAACATATTGTTATTTTATATGTGTGTATATATATGTGTATGTATGTGTACTGTTGTTGGCATTCCAGATTGTTTGGATAGACTTTTTGCTCTCTGAGCAATTGGATTAAAAGAAGAAACAAAGATAGACAGGAGGTCAACTGAAGGATTTTCAGCTGTTAAACTCAATTACTAGCAATGACTGAAATGAATTTAAAAAGGTCTTTCCTGAAGGGTGAATGTACTCTACTCTCCAATATCTGACGTGACAGTGCTTGGAGGCCCTTTCCGAGATGAACTGAGCTCTGCTTATTATTTCATTTGTTCAGTAAGGAGTGGGGCTTGTAGTTTTGTTTTGTGTTTTTCTTTTGCATTTTTGCATCTTTCATGGGTGCACTATAAAACCACTGTCAAGTATACAATAATTTGCTGTATTCCCAAGATGAGCTGTTCATCTGACAGGAGCAATTAATTTACAACACACAAAGCACAAAAAATGTTTTATTCAAAGTTGCAACAATTTTAAACAGCAAAATGAAATGTCAGAGGACAATTTGGTTTAAATTACTGGGGAAGGAACTCAACACTTTTTCTCAAGAAAATGTGATTGATCACTTTTTTTTTTTTTAAAGCCATAAAATTCAAAAAAAAGAAAGATGTTTTCCTCTTCAACAGCTTTCTCTGATTCAGAGTATAGGTGCTGACGTATTCCCAATTATATAATTATCTGCTCTGCACAGTCTCTAAGTTTGTAGACTCCTTCAGTCTGCTCATTATATTCTTTTTAAGTAATTACCATAAAAATATTTGTGTCTCTCTACTGGATCCATAATTAAAAGCCTTTGGAATCACTTCTAAAAATGGTATTTACTAGCTACAATTAAGACCAAATGTATTGTTGGTAAGGATTTTTTCTTTTTTTTTTTTTTAATTTGCAGAGTAGTGTTCCATTCTCCCACTTGAGACAAAAATAATTATAACCTGGTACAGAAAAGCACTTAAGCACACACCTAAATCTGTCACAATTCAAGATAACAGCATGCTCATAGGTTTTGACCCTGGAAGCAACAATTAGACCATCTATCCTGAAACTTTATGTAACAAAACTGGAAAATATAATTCACTTATTCCTGTAATAAGCTCTGTAAGTTCTCTTTGACTGAAAAAACATCTTCCAGAAACCTGATCTTGACCTGATAACTTCAGGTTATGGTGTGTTTATCAGTTGTGTGTTCTTACCAATAAATACTGCACAAAGCTAGTCTTTGATTCATGGGATTTAAATATATATTAAAAATTAAACAACTATTTTCTCTGAAGGAAAATCTTTTTCCATATCAAAGCCCTACACATGGGCTGAGGGATCTGTATCATGCTAGCATTCAACTATGTTCTTGTTCCTGTGAATGGCAAAAATACTAGTTTTGTGAATGTGGACAAGATGGATCTTAAACTACAGTGAGTTGAGGAGGAGACTAATTTTATGAAGCAGAATTAACCAAACTAATAGTATTACAACCAAAGAGCAGTACTAACGTAATTCTGATGGAAACTTTCCAATCATCCTTTAATTCTATGAATATTTTAAAATGTATCTTACAATTTTTGCTAATTTGCTTTATGAATTTGACTTCTTGAGGTCTGACTAGGTATATTGCCAGGAACATATCAAATAAGAAATTTTTTATATGTGTAATACTAGATCACATAAGTATGGAATAAGAAAGGTTGGATTTCAGATATGGTCATCAAAAGCTAGAAACTACAGATTTTTATACAATGCAAAATGTTTATGCAACATAGGATGTTTTGTATGTATGACAGTGAGCAACTTTGTGGTTATGTGTTTCTTTGATTGGTGGTCTTTTTTTTTTTTTCTTTTGCTTTGGGTTTCTTTTTTTCCCTAGAAGGCAAAGAAAAGAAGTTTAACAAGAGCACCAGTTTTGATCCTTTTCCAAGTAAGTTTGACAAGTTTTTTTTTTTAATTGATGTCAACCTTGCCCTCAGTCTGTTGAAACTTTTTGTCAAATTTTATCACTATTTTTAATGACTGTGGTAGAAAGCCCTTAATAAGAGTGATTTTACCCATGTTCGTGCAATTCAGTGACAATAATAAAGGCAAAAGTCACAATACAAGGCTCACAAGCTTGCCTGGGAGCCTCAGGATGCAGGTATGTTCTTCACTGTACTTTTGGTTTTTCTTCACTTCTCGTCTGGGAGGATTTTTTTTCACTTGCATGTATGACTGTAAAATTCTTATCCCTATAAGGTTCTTATTTCACTAACTTTTGGCCAATACAGCTCAGAAGACAAATATGAACTTAGGGATTCTCTGGAGCCACAAAATGGAGAGGATTCAAACTGATACAATAACCCACAAGCCTCCCTGAAGGTATACCATAGGGATGGTGAGATTCGATTTTAGCTTGCAACCACCCATAACACAAAACAATGGAAGGTAAGAATTAATCTGTGGGGTTTTATTTGTTTATTTCCAAAACTCAGAATAGGAAACAAAGGTATAATAATTTGTATGACACACAAGGAAGCAAACAAACCCCCATCAGAATCAAAGTCAAACATCTGCTTTCTTCTTTGTCCATTGGTCAAGCTGGACCCTCACTCAATCCTTGTATAGCCTAGACTATGGCTTCCTAGTGTACACTGACCTCCCAAGAAGTATTTGCTTAATGTTTTTTACCTATAAAATTTGGGCGGTGGGGCTTTGAGGATGGAGTTTATAATTTCAAGTTTTCTCTTCCCGAAGGATTAGTTACTGTGGGAAAGTAACGGAAGATTGGCGAGGAGGACTGTAAATATGCCCAAGCCTGTGGAGTGCTGGAAAACACATATATCACACTAATTGTTGCTTAGTTTTGTGTGCTCAACAAGTAGAACATCTGCACTTAGAT
>JAOXNO010000001.1:34680416-34728723 GCA_028565335.1 Limnodromus scolopaceus
TCCCCTGCTTGCCTGCCTCTGCCCGGGTGCTGCTTCAGAGGTTCCCTGATCCATGAGGTATTGAGATTAAATTTGTTCTTTGCCCTTAATCCGTGGTTTTGTGGTTGTTCCTGTGTCCTGCCTGCATCGGCTCACAGTTACCCTTATTACAGAGGTGTTCTGAATCTTCTTAGACAAGCCTATCAGCTGCTCTTCCCTTTGTTAAAGATCTGTTTATTGGACCTAACAGAAATACCTCATTTACTCAGCAGAACTACTAACAGGCATTTAATTCTTCCAAGTACAAAATGCTCTTTTCCACTTTATTCAGTAAACTCCAATGTGATCCAGCATTATGATTTGTCTGTTGGTAAAATGTTATTAAGAAGAGCTTTGTCATCTTTTTCCTGCTCTTTCCATTTAATTAATCAATTATTGCTTGTGCTGCATTGGCTGCTGGTGAGGATATAAGGTGAAATAAAATATATGTCAAAGTATTAAAAAACCCCACACCCAACCAGAAAAACCCAACAACCCTCTACTCTACTGAAAAGAAGGAATGGTTAACAAAATCCTAAAGTGACAGTCCTGCTAGACATATCTGTGGTACCGCCACTTGCTTGTGTGTGGAACCACTCCTTTCCAGGCTTTGATGATTTTCATTACATAAACAGGTATAGCAGCAGTTCTACATTTTACAAAAATAGAAAACAGATTAATGCCCAAAGCGTATTACTGACTTCTCATGGAGATCAGACACAATGTTAATCACTTCTTTGAGGATGATAATGGACTTAGGGGCACTATCTCTGAGCCCTGTGTTTCAGAAATACTGTGAAAATTAGACTAACACAATCAAAAGAGTGAGCAAACTGAAAGCAATTAAGTATTGAATTGAAAATTAAATGCTAGCAAAAATAATAAGAGTTGCTTGGAGATTTGGAGGAGTTTTGGAAAATTCGCTCAAAATGTATCGTTTCCATTTTTACTGGGTTGCCTGGGAGGCTCAATGAAGATACAAGATAGGATTCTAAGTAGTCCATAAATAGAGAAGGATATGATGCCTACCACATTTTTAGGCTATGGTAACAAATACTTCTTGAGATGCTGAGAAAAGGGATGCAGTAAAATGTCTATATGTTTCATCCTCCATTTTGTTGTGAAGCAGTGATAGGAGGCTTGCAGATACCAGGATGTCTGATACTGGCATTTGTTTAAACCACATTTTTTGGGGGGCTAAAAATCCTTAAGGATACCAACTCATTCACCAGTTTCAGCAGAGATGTGTGTTACTATGTCACCTTCCCATTTTCCTCCTTAAGCCAGCATCTTGTATTCTGCTTCTCTTCATCCCAGTCAGTAAAGTTCCTGCTACTAGCCATGGCTGGTGAAGAAAGCAGCGAAGAGACAGTGTCATTGCCCCACCAGTTTTATACACTGATGAGTTCCCTCATGCAGCAAAATTCTCGATTTTCTCCCACTGCTTCATTTGCACATTCTTCCATAAGAGAAGCATGAAATGAACTGATGTCCTGGGAACACAACCTGCATTCTTTATGCAGGTACACTTTATGATAAATAAAAACAACCATATGGGTCAGCCTGTAGCCGTTGAACTTAAGTTTTCAGACAACTTCCTGTGTTTCCTTATATAGATGTTTCTAACAAAAAATTGGTATTTTTCTCACAAAATGCTACTACTATTTTGCTTCCCATACAAAATTGAAAAGATTTTCTGCAGAGATAATAAAAATAGCTTAACATAAATTGCCTTTTCTTTTTTTTTTTTAATTTCAGGTTTTATTTTGTTTCTGTAGAGCTTTGGATTTGCTGAAATTGGTAACATTTTTCTCTGGAAAATTCACTGTCCCTGAATGTTTCCTTATTCTCTCCAGTGTGTCTGTGTAAAATTTAGAATGTCCTACAACTATATGCATCAATTTTGCTCATAAAAGGAGCAAAGGATGAAGATATCCTTGCTTGCTTGCTTGCTTGTTTTGTTGTTGGGGTTTTTTTGATTTTTTTGCTCTGTTTTTGCTTTTTTTTTTCCCTGTGCAACTGTTTGTTGCATGATCCAGAGGTCATTCTAACTAAAAAAAAAAAAGAAAAAGAAGTCTTCTCGACTTCAGAACGTTTTTAAGAAGACCCAGGCTTCATGGAAGGTTCCTGTCTTACATCCAATGAAGTGATGTCAGTGAACTCAACTACCTTATGAAAGCTCCACTGCTGTATATCATTCCATTTCAATCCTTTAACTCTTCAGAACCAAGTGTGGGAATTAAGAGAGAGGTCACAACACACAGGGTTGTGCAAAAGAGGGAAACTAGATTCCCAGTAAGCTTTTCAACCATTGATGTACTATTTTCAGTGTTTTAGGTTGTTATTGTGAGAATAAATGAGGCTGACCTATGTAAAACTATTTAGCAGTTCCTTTTACAAGGCATATGATCCCCTGACATCTATATGTTGCCTTTGAGGGTTCTGTGTAAGAGAAATAAAGCCAACCTTTAAATTAAGCAGGAGACTTAATTTCTTCAAGAGTATTAGGGACTAGTTTTTAAGTTAAAAAATCAGAATGGCTGAAGAATGGCTTTCATAAATGACTGAGGATTGGAAAGAATAGCCTTTTTTTTCCACTCTTTATTAGGCTTAAGAGCCTTTGAATAAAAAAGTGAGCCAGACTTTCTGCCTTTCCCTAAAGAAAAAATACAGACAAAGAATAACATCCTACAAGCATTGATTTCAGCTACATACTTGTAAATTAGTTGATCACTGGCAGCTATCTACAGATAGCTAATTTTAAGGGCAGAACGTCAGGTAAAAATACCAAAATTACATGACTCCATTTACTCAGTGCTTTATGGAATCCCACCTGCAACCACAAGTACAATTCTTGCATTGCATTTCTAACATTTTTATATGATTTCTATGGCTCATGGTCCCTTTTTGAGGTTTGAATCTCTTATGTTTTCAGCTGATATACAGCTTTTACCTCTAACAGTAAGGGTTCATCCTTTTACATTCTGAAGTTTTGAGCAATTGTGAGAAATGTAGAACCTTGACAATCCATGCAGTCCTGCCAATGAAGAGCTTTCTCTGGTAAGGGAAAGTGTTTCTTACACCTTCAAGAAATAATGAAAAGATGCCTTTTTGAAAAAAATGTTCAATATAATGAGGAAAAACTGTATCATTAAAGAATAACAAGCCTAATATATTCTGTAGTATACTATAGCTATTAAATACTTTTTTTCTCTTAAAAAAGGAAGTGATTAATAGATTTTTTCTATTATTTGGGCATATCTGATTATGTTTTTCTAAAACAAAGTGTTAACTTAACCATTTCATAAGTAACTTACATCAACTTCTAGGTTCTATAATTTTAAATATTATAACTTCACAGTCTCTTTTTTGACCTATTCATTTCAGCACCCCCTACGGTAGACCTCCGCACATTATAATTCATCTTCCAAATAGAGTCATACTTCCTTTTATTGTTTTCCATTAAATTCTAGATATTCAGATACAAAACAAGCAAGCTTTGAAGGCAGTGGTAGCTGAACAACGGTAGATGTCTGATTTAGGAGTTACCTTGCTTGTCCCTAACAGAGAACTTAATATCTCATTTTGATGCTTGATGTTCTCTATTTTGATTTATATGCAGTGCATTCCACCCTCATTCTTTTGAGAAATGTCCTTCAGAACTAGAACAGAGGTTATTTATAGTGCTGTGGTGGTCGTTGTTTCTTCTTTTTATAAAAAAGACTTGTGGATGGCAGGCTACCAAGGGATAGAATAAACAGTAAAAATGATTCTGAATATTCCACTTCCAGTACCTAGAGGAAACACGGTAAAGAGCATTTTGATTTTAGTCATTCTTGTTGCTTATCATTGTTTATTGAGGACTCAGCAACATACAGATAAAAAGCATTGCGTAACTAATTCTCATTGGTCCATTTGTATTCTTTCCTCATGATACATACGTGTATACATATAAATGCATAAATACAAGGAAGATGACCAAAATTTGTTTTCTTATTTCAGTGCAGAAGAAAAAAACAACACAAACTGTTGGCATGCAGGAATGATGGGTTTTGTATTTAATCCAATATAACAATAAACACCTCAAGTTAAATTCCCAAATCTGGGCCAGAACTGCAATTGTGATTTCAACAAAACTTCCGGATAGCAGTTAAAAATAAGCTTCAACAAACAGAAAGTGCAGAGTTTAACTTTTCAGAAGTGACTAGCAATATAATTTATTATGAGTCAGATAATAGATGGTGCATTTTGCCAAACAGCTAAATAGCCTTTTGTTTTGCTCCCAAATCCTGGTTGGTCACCCGATAGTCCACCCTGCACATACATATATCACTTAATTCTCTTTTGCAATGAACTGCACATTTCTCTTTGAGACAAAGCCCAGATGCAATTCTCGGCATAGCATGCTCCAGCAACCACAGACTGCACATGGTGTAAGTAGAGGACAGCAGAGCTACTTCACCACTCCTCGTTCTCCAGGATTATTTCCGAGGCCCTTTAAGAACTTCCACTCCCCTTAATGTCGTGGCCCATGCCTGGTGTGATACCATGCCTGTGACAGTATTCATGTGGTCAGCAATACAAGTCTCCCTTCATTTCAGGAACTCCAATAATCTAAATGGCTGGTAATTATGTTTTAGGGCCACAAAAGTGTGATGGAAAACCCAGAGGACACCCAGACAAGAGCACTGTGTAGTATGGGTACAGTAGACCTACTGCAGACAGGTAGTCTGCAGGAGCACAAGTCCCCTTCCACTTGGCCTGGGGATCACTCCCATCAGTGGAGGATTTTTTTCAGATTAGACGTAGTCGTTGCTATTTATACAACCAGTCTCGGTAATCCTTTAAAATGTCATGGACAGATGAACCAAACCTTTTAAGCAGGAATGTATAAAAAAGATTTTTTTTAAACTGTCCTGGGCTTTTAGACTTATTAGAGAGAACAATGTAGAACCTATAAGAAGAAAATGAATGCGGTGGGAGGTCAGATGAAACCCTCAGCCAGTCTGGTATGGAGCTTCCCACCGTGGCTGGTAGCATGTGAAAGATGCCCATGTTTTCTTGATTGAACTGGGTCAGGCAGGAATTAAGTGTCCATGCCCAGGCTGTGTTGTAGCCTAAGAAGGGATTACCTCAGCAAATATTCACCTTTCAGAGCAAGACAGGCATTGAATTACCTGTTTTTCGACAAACCTCTCCTGGAGGATGCATCTAGACATCGCATTTAACAGCTAGTACAGTCAGAACTCTGCTCTTGAATCCACTTGTACTTTTATGCTTATCTAGTCACTTAGCATGTGACTACAAGATCAAGAAATCAATAGTAATTAAACAGGAGGAAAAATATTAGCCGCCATATCATTTATCCCTCCAAAGCTGAAATTTTAATTTTCAGAAACTTACACAAAGCGAGAGGGCAGCTAATAGCTTTTCAAAACTAATGCCTAGCTGTAAAACAAAGACACTACTCTATAAAAATGAAAGATCTCATAGGAAAGTATCACTGTGAAAACACATTACTCAAGATTCACAATATTTACAAACACTTCTTGGCTGCATTTGCGAGTAAATTATGAATTACTAAAATTACATGAGCATATCAAAAATAAATGATCTCACAAAATGTTGTGATGCAATATTTTTTGGTTTTCAGTGCTTACGTGCTCGTTTTTCGTAATTGGAAGTCATTAAGTTTCTCCTAAATTAGGTGAATTAAATAAGTTGCACTGTACAGCACTGTACTGTAATATCCATCTTTGGTGACAGAAAATTAGTCAAGGCACGAAGCAGACATTTATTTATTGTGAGAAGTCACACATGTTGAAGTTAATTGATAAAATTTCCTTGTGACAAAGCCCTAATGTAATCTCTTGGATTCATTTCAGAGTGGGCCTTTATTTACAGAATTCACTTTTATGCCAGGAGGGCAGGTCATCATTGTTCTTGTAGCTGGTGCAGATTTCTTTAATGTAAACAGGGACTATAGTGTGCTAGGTAAGCATAGAAGGTACTTCTCCACAGCCAGCTACTGGAAAATGACAGCACCTGATGAGAAGTTAGAAACAACAGGCCTGAAGCAATATGTTGAAAGATAGAATTCAGACACACAAGGCTTGAGACTGTCATCGAGCAATGTGTCAAGCTAATAAAACAGAACCAAACTTGGCAGGCGATGAAGCTGGCAGCTTCAGGAGCATCCTCAGGGGACAACACGACTGTGGGGAAGTCACCATTGTGCACAAACGTTAAATTTTTCAAATCCATCTTCAAGTCAGAATTAGTTGCTTTTATGTGGTTGCTCTTCCTCTAAGTTGGGGGAGGAGTAAAGAGACCCACAACAGAAAGGAAAGATATATCTGTTACTTACAGGTCCGTTGGACATGCAATGCCTACTATCTCTGCATCAGTTGTCTTGGCCATGTTCTAAGTATATAGATCATACTTAGTTATCCCTTCACATAGGAATCATGTGACTGCTTCGGGAACAGGATTTAAGAGCCTTAAAAGAATGTGACTAGGAATTTATTACAGTCTTTAATAAAGACTTACTTAAGCTTTCAAACCTTTTTGGAGTAGTGTAACACTTTTACATCTGTAGCTTATAACCTGGTTCAAGTATGTATGCGGTTGTTCCTGTAAATTAGCATGAACATTTATTAATAACGCTAAATATTAGCAGAAGGTATTTATTTCATCAAATTGTAACAAACAGTGGTAAAAGAATATATATGCCACCAAGAATGAAGTATTGATTATTCAACTGTGGAATGCTATCCACAGTAAGGTGACTAGTTTATATGCCGATTTACTGAGAAAACGCACGTATTTATTCTATTAATTTTTTCTATGCCAATTTGGAATATTGCATAAGAACAGATTAACGAAATAATAAAATAACTGAATAAAATTCATGTAAACAAACTAGAGACAATATGAAAAGGTATTTTTTACAATGTTCTGTAGGATTAGGTCCAAATGGCCTAACTTCCTGTTGCATCCCTTGGTCTCGTGTATCCTGTTCTCATTCCAGGCATTGCCAAAACCCCTACAATGAGCCATCAGGAAACATTTCTTTCAATGAAACCTAAACAATAGGAAGCAAGTACAGAATTAGGCAGGATAACCTATTAGTTCTGCTTTCTACTAAACATTTCTAGAAACATTTTACAATTAATGAAATTATTTTCACTGTATTTCATGTAATTACTTATATGGCAATAGGAAGTAACATTACTTGTACTTTAAAAAAATGAAATCTAGACCTCATGAATTTTCCCTTCAGCTTTGCCACTGAACCCTGTAACTGCACTCTAGCACAGTGCATATGTAGCCATAAAAGTTGTTCTAACTTAGTAAAGCAAAATCTTAAAATGAAAACCTGTCTGTACAGTGTTATTAAAAAAAAGTGCTGCAAAATCCTTGGTGTCATGATGCTCACTTGCTTGTGGCTTTTATTTATTTACAGCTAAGATCCCCACTGTCTGCTGTCAAACCAAGCTTTTACTTCAATCTGTTTTCTTAAATAAAAAGGAAAAAAAATATGTCAGTGCCAAAATAACTCTGAAAGCTTCTAGGAAATATTGTTTCATGGTTCAAATAGTGCCATCAAAATGAGCAAAATAATGGAATTAGAGGAATTAGTTAAATTATTTGGAAGAGGAGAACATTTGAAGAATAACTATGGAGCGCAATGTTTATCTGTAGATCAATTTTCCAATAAAACTTCTTTTAATGAAGAATGCTGAAGCAGACTTTCATTGGTGTTGTTATTTTCTTTTGCAGGAAAAATAAGAGGGCATAAAATAATTGTTTGTATAGTATCTGTACAGCATTGATACAGTTTGTATCAGTGACAGTCTAAAAATTGGTTGAAGGGTAGTTCCTTTACCAAATTACTTATTACGTGAATCTTTGTGATGCACCCTGAGAAATTATAATTATGTGATGGAATAAAAAGAGGTATCGGTTTAAACAGAAATAGCATGAGAGGGTAGTGGAGCTGCAGAGATTACAGAAAAGTGGTGGTCACCTCTTCTGTTTAGTAAAACCCATTTTTGATTGAATCAGTCAGCAATATTCATGATCTTTTTTGCTATCTGTGCTGAAAACTACACATAGGTATCTGAGATGTTTTTTAGACTATACTGTTTTATTTTCAAGAGTTCTTTACTACAGCACTTTTAGAATTCAGGTAAAAGCAGAAGGAATATATTTCAGAGAGAAGGAAAAGGGATATATGAATAGGTGCCATTTTATTATCTGCACATATTTTTTAACAAATTAACTGTGATTGGAAATAAGAAGTCCTAGGTATTAAATGACACACTATTATTGTTTTAAGAGAGATCACTCTTAAAGACTCTGTTATTACACTGTTCAGTTATAAATTTGGAGTGGATGACCAGCAAGACAGAATTACTTAGAGAAAATAGTTTTTCAATAATCTACTGAGAACTAGGAGATGTCAATCCAGATGACTGCATTTTTAGTTCAAAACTCCAGATCAAAATTATTGCAGTATACATCACATTACAGAGAGCTGTAAGGTATATACTGATTAAGCACTACCTGATGCTGAACCTACACGCTTTGAGGTAAGACACTTCTGTAGTATATATTAATTTATAATGTAGAAGCAGCAAAAGAACAAACCCATACATCTTTAAGGCTGTATTATAATCTGTCCTGGCACTGAATTACTTGAGGGTGGAAGGACAACTGGGTTGATATGGAGAAATCCAGTAACCAGTTGTTGGTGGGATATCTTGATGTTATATTTATTAAGCATTCAGAAATTTATTTCCTAACAGCAAATAACTGTGACACAATATCACAGCCCACTTGCTTTGTATGTGCAACACATTTTTATCTAAAAAACTAATTTCTTTTTCACTCAAGTGAAGTTAGTAAATTCTATTGAAGTGATTTCAGAATTTCATTTCAGTATGGGATCGAGAATCCAAATAAAATATAGTACTTTGCATCATGAAAGATTCTGCTATGGAGATCTGTGGATGGCATTTTAAGACTTCTATAATGCTTCATTTTAACTTTGGCCATGCTTTTAGGTTAAGTCAAATTACACAAGGTGTATATAGTTCAGAGTATTAGTTCAAAATCTTAAAATCTCTTGGAGTTAGGTCAGATTTTGAAACCCTCCTGCTTGGAATAGAGCCGGTACTATCACATAGGAAATGATAAGTGCTATCTTTCTCCTAATATAGGAAACTAAAAGGGTTAGAAATCCAAAAAACTGTGCTAGGAACTTGTCAAGGGAATAAGATCACACTCTGATCAGATATCAGTTGTAGAAATTGAAATAAATTAAACACTGTATTGGGAAATCTATAATGTGTTTTGCAACCAGTAAAGAGGTTTATTAACAGGTATGTTTAAATTTAGAGAACATAACACCCGTATAAAAGCTAATAGGATTTCCAGATTTAAATTTGATATTTTTTTTTTTTTTTGTGAAAAATATTTTAATGGCCTTCAACTGAAGCAGGATTTTCCTGTAAAATGGAGTTAATGCCAGCAACTCCTTCAATGGTTTAACAAACTGTGACAAGTCTCTTGGCACATACGGTGTTTTAATTAGACATCATAGTAGCAGGCAAATTGATCTCCCCTTGCTTTTTCTCTCAAGTGTCAGTTAGTTTACGGTGAAGTCCCAGAATGATTTTGGCTGAGGGGGGAGTGGAATCAGAGCAGCGGATCAGCTCTGGCCATGAACTGAGTTTGTGAGTCATTACTGAACTTAATAAGTTTCCTTTCTCAAGCGTGTACTCATGCGGATGAATGGGCGAATGTCAGTAACCGCATGCTGAGATCCTGCTTAGTAGAACAGAATATTAAATACATGTATAGTCTGCTATTTTCTAGGTCAAACTAACAGTCATTGAGCTGTATGTGGATTTGATTCTGAGGGTGCCAAGTTGCCCCTCTGCTGTCATGAGAGGCAGAGGAAAAACCAGCCCTTAGCCCGCCTTTTATATGTCCTCAGTGCATAATGGGATTGAGCTTGTTGTCATTTGAAAACCTGAAACTGCATCTGCCTCATATATAGTGCTCTGTATGCAGTAGTGCTACTGAAGGTAAAACGACGGTTGGTATGGAGCAATTTAAATAAGCCTGACAGCTACAGGGATGCCACATAGACTGAGCAGTGGCTTATCACAAGCTGCTGCAGTCTGGACTGGGTATTTATCTGTGCTGGAGGAAAAGACAATACAAGCAGTCACTCTGCTCTTCCTCACTTTCATTCTTTTACAGGATAAAGCAAAAACCACCAACACAATCTACATCAAAGAGGAATACTGTCCTTTTGTGGCTTTAGGTCTGCTTTCCAGTACCGCCCCTTATTTTTATTGTTATGCATTAAAAGGACAAAAAGCCTTGTCATGAATATGTTGGATGGTATTTATGACTTTAGTAATGATACCATATACCTTTTTCACAATACTCCAGCGGATAGAGTACCCTGCAAGTGGAAGTATGGGGTCATTTCCCTCCTCTCTGTGTAAAGATTCAAACCTCTCACCTCTCAAAAGTATTCCCCAGTCACCAGCCTATAAAATAAAATACTTTTGTAGGGCTCCTGAGGCTGCACTATCGATGACTGGGTGTGTGCAAAGCCATTTTAAGTTGTAATGCTCATTTGCAATTGCCATAGAAACCAGGCAGGTGACAGGCATTGGTGTACACTTGCATTTCCTGCACAATATGTTGCCAAAATATGGCTAAGGTGCACTTGATGTCAGGAAGACAGAAAATACTCCTGGGACTGCTATTTTTAAGTTTTCTTAAAAAAATATGAACGTTTTAAGAGAACGAAGAAATGGCCTGATATTTGGCTGGGGGAGAGAAATTCGTTTCTACTATTATTCCCTATTATTTATATATTTACTTTGTGGTTTAGACCCTACTGGGACCAATGACTGTGATACTCTTTCTGGGTTTCAAAACTAAGAGTTCTGAATATGGCTCCAATAACTGAAAGCACCTGGAAATGGCTAATTGAAGGAAAAGAAAGCATACTTTACATTTGTTGCTATCTAACACAATAACTGGAAGACGTAGTATCATGTTACATGGCAAAGACATTGTGAGCTCTGTCTTTCAGGATAGCTGCTTGGCTTTTTGTGGCAAAAGAAATACTTAAAAATAATAAAATTTGGTATTTTCTTTATTATGTGATAACTTTTTCTAGATTGTAGTGATATGAATTTTTACAACAGTTGACTGAAAAATACCATATTCTGAATGTTTTGAAGGTTTTCTCTTTGTTGAAATTTCATTTAAAAGAATACCATCATATTGAAAACATTCTGAAGTACCATCACCTTCCAATAAATATCTCTATTAACAAATTTTATGTTCTTGCATGTATTAAGTTTTTAAAAGCTGCAGAAAGCTTAACAAGGAAATTAAACATTCCTGTTATCTGAATAAAATATTTCAACATAATTCTACATAATTTTATTTCTGAGAGGATTGTTTTTGTATGTGTGCTGAGTAAATAGATTTTTATATTGAGTCTTGGCTCTTAGCACATTTCGCAAAGCATCCTTATTGCTGACTTCACCAGGAAGCCAGGGTTAAGGTCAGAAGATATAATCAGCTTGATAATCAGCAAATTTAAAAACAGGTCACCAAAAATAGATAGTGTTTCATGCAATGTGAATAGCAGCAAAATTCGTCAACTGTTTTGGTTAGAAAGGTGAGATTACTTCACCTAATACTGCTCCTCTTGTTCAGCTAGAAATAGTGCATACAGCGTCATAAAGAAGGCCTAAATACTGAAATAGATATAGAAATAGAATTGTCTCTGCATGGTTTCACAAAGGAGAAAGCACTGCTTTGCATCTTAATTGCAGAAATGACTCTTTAGTTACAGGTAAAATCTTTTCTTGTTTTAGTTTCAAAGGTTCTTGGTTTACACCTTAAAGTTCACTAGTACAGCTCTTATTACACAGAGTAGGGGTTGCCTGGGGTTCTAAAAACAGTCAAAACAGCTTTTTCTTTTTGCAGGAGACACATAGTGTCTTAGTGTGTGCATTGTTCCCAGTGCACAAGACTGCGAGCTTGCTGTGGGTCCTCCCAAGCTGCAGTCAGCCTTGCGTGTTGGGTCTTGCTCAGCAGCCATCTGCATTGGCTCTACTCCTGTTTGACATCATTGCCTCCGTGTCCTCTCCCTCTGCCCTGTCATGGACCTTTACAAGGTTGCTCCTTGTCCAATACCACCTCCGCTTTGGAATGGGTGTTTTATTGAGGCACATAGTGAGAAATGCAACGGCTCTTTCATGCTGTGGTGCAAGCATACTCTTTGCAATGCTTCATTCTCTAGCTCACAAAACACTGAGTTGCATTTTTAGTTACACAAGGTGCTGGGATGGTTACTGCTGTAGCAATGTTCAAGTCACTCCAAAATAGTATTTTTGTGTTCCTATCTGTGTTATGAAACAGATAAACATCAAATAAGTCTAATAGCAATACTTCAGAAGGTGGGATGCTCAGCTACTCTGGGTCCATCCTCAATAAATAATGTGGGTTTTGGGGTGAATTAGAACATATGTACTTATAACTATGCCTGGAAATAATAGTGAGAGATTATTTCCCAAAGCATCTTCATGCATATATTTAACTTCTAGTTGGAACTGAAAGTAAGAAAACAAAATGCACATTCAAAAGGTATGTTGGAAGGTTCTTCTGAAGATATTCATAGTTCATTTGAATTTAAGGTAAATTCAGCTAAGACCTCTTAAAAATCCTAACAGGACATGTATTCTCAAGAGACACCGTTTCAGAGCAAATGTGCTTTTGTCTGGGTGGAGTCCTTTTTATCCTGAAATGGTCATCAATCCTTAAAATATCCCAAAGAAATTTACATAATTCTCTAAATTCTATTCTTGCCTATTTTTCATCCATATAAAGACAATGCCTATATGCCCATGTTAAGATTTTCAGTCTCATAATAAATAATCCTATTTTTCCAAATGGGATAGGAAGAACCAGCAGATAAATTGGTTTTAGAACCTAGTTTTTTCTGTCTCTTTTTCTCTTCCAAACTTGTTTTACTTTTCTTTTGTTGATGAGTTTTACAGATTTTTTTTTTTTGGTTGCCATTGTTAAGGGTTTTTTTTTTTTTTTTTTTTAAGGCACAATTTTAATTGAAGACAAACCACTACTTATCACAGAACCCTTTATTTATTAGATGCCTTACACCTGGCTGCTAGAAGTCAAAAAGCTTTCACTTTTCTAAAATCTTTCTATCATTTTTCCACATTAGAAGTCCTGGAAAGAAGAGTGTATGTCACCAGCTCTGCCCAGTTAAGAATATTTTGTGATTATTTGCATTAGTTATACACACACACATTCTACAGGCTATTTTTGAAGTTTATTGTTTTCCTATGCCAGTGGACTTGGTATGGATATTGAGTTCCCTAACTACCCTAAAGCTGCCATAGCTGTAATCCACAAAGAAAGGCATTTTCAAAGATTTTCAAAGATAGTAGGAAAAACCCTTTGTGAACTGGGAGTAGAAAAAAATATGTACAGAATAGCTGTTACTAGTGATGTTTTTGTTTTTTCTTTTTATAGTCATGCCTGTGCTGCCTCATCAGCAATCCACTTGTCCCCCACTGGGCATTTTCAAGCACAAAACTAAAGGGACTGGAGATTAGCCTGTGCATATAAATTTATGATCAACTCCATAAAAATACGTACATACTTAGCTACTATAAATGGACATAAATTCCAATCAACCTAAATAAGAAATAAAGAATTTTAAAAAAGGTTACAAACTTTTGTAGCTCTGGCTCCAAGGAAGGGAACATGAGGGAGTGCAGGATGTGCTATCAAAGATATTCAGCTGTAATCTGATAGGAAGTGTTTACCTTCCAAAGTTTACAAAAATGCACTCATTCCTTGCTGTTCCCACCGGACAGTTTCAGGTTTGTTAGAGAAGAATTTCTGCTGTGGTGACTTGACAACAAAAACCTTTCCTTAGACTGGCATATCTCTGCCTACTGTTAAATGGATTCTGTGTGTGTTTGTCAACAGCATGCACAGGTCAAACTCAGCAGCCTTACAGTCCACTGAAATATTGTCTCCTTCAGATGACCAACATAAGTCTATGCCACACAACACAAAGACATATTTTTTTATATTCCTGAGGTTATCTAAATAACCTGCACTTTTATGTTCAATAGCTTGATAAGTACGTTGCTCGCTGTTTTCTGCATAGTTCCCTCAGTACAGCTAATGATGTAGAGCATATCACAGAAGCCTGCAAACAAGAGTTTATATGCATTGTGGGATTGGCTACTTTTAATTTCTAGGAAAACTCCAGATTGTGTTTAATAACACTGGCTGCAGTGTTTCATTCTAACAACTCATAGTCAGTATCTATGCAAATATAACACAATAGACTTACAAAACAAATCACCAGAATTTCTTGAAAGAAAAAGGTCTAAATGTGATGTAGTTTTCATTTCATCTACAAATAATTCCTTTTAAAATGATATGTTCAGAGTCTGTAGACAGTAGAGTCTTGCAGTTCATTGTCTCCAGTGAGATGATCTGTCTGAAGAGTACTGATTAACATTCTTTTAAAGAGCTCAGCTTGTTTCAATGAGAATCATGATTGCTTTTTGATATGGCAGCCGCTGTGAGTATTTACACTTCTTCTCACTTCAGCTGTATGCTGCGGGAGGCTTTACAGTTCTCATCCAGGCATGACTTAAATGATCTGAAGTCATTTGTCACATATCCTGGAAAAATTAGGAGCCTTAATGTAGAGGGATGTGAGTGAATAATTTTTAGTGAATAATTTATTCAGGAAATGTGACCTCTTTCTTGCTTAACTTTTCTGTGAACAATGATTTCAGGAATATATTTGCTATTTGTCACTGCTCAAATAATGATTTTTGTAAAAAGGTCCTATCTTCTACTTTTCCTCTCCATTGTATGCGGATGATATTCGTTGGTTGAGATAAGTTACTTTTGCTTTATGATTTAATATTTCGATTCCCAAGAGATTTAGTATGTCTATGAGTAAACTAGTAATTGAATGCAGATGCTGGAAAGAGCTGTCTTCCAGAAAGTCATGTTTAAAGCTCATGTAGGCCTAGCCAATATCCAGTATACTTACCAATTTACATGGACTAGTATCTTTCCCTATTCAGTTGTTCAAGTAGCGATGGCTTTGAGTGAGAATTACTGTGACCACCATAAGAGATGGAGGCCAAAGTCATGTGCTAAATTAACTCAGTGGAAATTTTATGGACATTTATAAACATTTTATGGATGTTTTACAAGGGCTGTCCATAGACTAAAAGAATGATATCTGTATATTATATCAAAGGATGGGAAGGGATGAATGGTTAATGAGGAAGTATTTGATAGCGTGGGACCTGAGCATGATGTAAACGTTATGGAATAAGGGCTGGTGAATGTGCTGGTTTTGGCTGGGACAGAGTTAAATTTCTACATAGTACCTCATATGGGACTCTGTTCTGGATTTGTGCCGAAAACAGTGTTGATAATACAGAGATGTTTTAGCTATTGCTGAGCAGGCCATTTCTGCTCCTCACCCCACCCCACCAGTGAGCAGTCTGGAGGTGCACAAGAAGCTGGGAAGGGATACAGCTGGGACAGCTGAGCGCAACTGACAAAAGGGATATGCTGTACCATATGACATCATGTTCAGCAATAAAACCTGGGGGAAGAAGGAAGGAGGGGACATTTGGAGCCATGGCATTTGTCTTCCCAAGTAACTGTTATGACTGACGGAGCCCTGCTTTCCTGGAGACGGCTAAACACCTGCCTGCCAGTGGGAAGCAGTGAATTAATTCCTTGTTTTGCTTCGTTTGCATGCAGTTTTTGCCTTACACGTTAAACTCTCTTTCTCTCAACCTGTAAGCTTTCTTTCTCACTTTTAACTTTCTAATTCTCTTCCCCATCCCACTGAGATGGAGTGAGCGAGTAGCTGTGTGGTACTTAGAAGCTGGCTGGGATTAAACCCTGAAAAAAAAACGAAGAACTGAAATAGGAAGAAGGAAGGACTAAGCCACACAAACTCCAGGTTTAGGAATCTAATTTCTAGTTGAAACGCTGCCCATCCATCAGTATTAATCTCAGGCTTTCCATGCAAGATGTCTGTAATTTAGTCATTTATGTATTAGGGCCATACACATGCTTTAAGAAGGCAGAAATCAACCCATGCATTGGGAAGGTGGTGGTATTTTCTAGGGGGAACATATTGCTCTGGGAGGTGATTACTTCTACCAACCTTGTCCAGAAAAAGTAGAGGGAAGATAAAGGTATGATGCTCCCTTTTATCCAGAAGTCATTGTCTGAATCACTGATTCAGGATATTAGAGGTGTAAATCCCTTTTCCATCTGTGGTGATCCAAACCTATAAATAATTGGTAGAGTGGTGACATTTGTGATATGACCTTCTTCACAGTCTTTATGAATTTTTGGTCTTCCTCCTCTCCAACAGCCTAACTCCTTCCCTCCTGTAACAATTATGAGAGCACCAGTTTTAAAATGGTTTCAGGAACACTTTTCATTTATGAATGCATTTGCAGGAATGTTTCGTTAGTTTCCCGTGAATGTTCTTACTAATAAAAATGTTGCTGACCTGACTATACATGAAAAAAAGCGTTTATGAAGAGACCATTCTTACACTACTGCCTAACTTTAGGTTTCCTCAAGGGAATATGATGTCAGAATGGAGAAAGGACACAGCTCTCATACTGATAAAATACCACAACTGCAAACCACTGCTACTGTATGTGACACAGCAGATGCAAAAAGCAACATTTCAGAGGGTAAGCATGGTGAGATGTTGTTTGGATAATGCAACAGTGCATTCTAAGATTGTCATTCACAATAAATTCAGCACCAGTGGCTGTCTAGACAAGAATCATCATGTTTTATTTACCTCATCCAACACCACTGCTCCTTCCAAGGAGCTCCTTATTTCACACTTCACAGTTTGTCCCATTCTTTGTGCTGTTCAACATAAGCAGCGGGAATCTTGATGCCACTGAGACACTTTTTTCACCTAGTGAGAAACTGCATGTATTACTGAGAAAGCAGTATGATCTGTGCTATGTATTTTAAAGATCTTTCGCACTGGTGTTTCATATTCATATTCTTTTGACCTTTTAGGATTAGAATTGCCTTTGAAGGAAGGTAGGAGAGAATCTAGTTCATTTTCATCAAATTTCAGTCATTGCTGTTTTTTTTATACCTACATTCTCAAGTTTTGCAACTCCTGTTTTTAAGAGTTTCCTTTTTCTGCCTCTATTTCAAAGTGTTAAACATGCTTTTTGTTCTTTTTTGCCTCCCACTTACACAAGAATAATCCCTTTTTCTTGTCCAAAGTCATATATATTCAAACTAAAACTGATACAGTGCATTCACCCCTTATATCTCATATATCACCTTGGCTGATCTTCAATTCTAATGCTATCTTCTTCTTTACTTAATATTACTAATTGTTCAAAGTACTGTAGAGTCAAGTCCAAAAATTGTCTTAAACAAGGACCCAAGTATGCTATTTGCCATGACCTGAAAGAGAAAATCTTTTTAGTTTTATGTGGACAGACAGAAGAGACTATAAAGAATAGATGTTATAACCTTTTTTATTATTATTTTTTGCTTTACTCCTGAGAAGTCTGCAACAAAATTAAAAGGAGTCAGGTAATACCAAGATGAAATGTAGACCAGAAGCACAGGAAGTGTGGGAATTATCATTGAGAAAGAAGAATAATACAAGAGAGTTAAGAAAAGCATTGGCATATATTTGTAAGTATAATCTTAAAACTGCAGTAATGCAGTTATTTCCAGTGATTAGCTTAAGTCATATAGCTTTAGGACAGGATAATTTTTAAGAATTTTCTCTTCCTGAGAAAGTTTCTTCTATATATTGCAAATATTGGACTTCAATTTTGATTAAGAAATGGTAAATGCCTGTTTTGCCCCACAGTAATTGCTGCATACAATACATAAGAATGTCTCAAATTTTTAGTACACATAACAGAAACCAGACAGCAGGATTTATTCCATATTATGAATGTTAATAAAATCTGCAAGATATGAGCCAAATTCAGCTAGGCCAAAATATTACCTCTACATTAACATGTAAACTTTGACTATGTGATATAAAAAGTTAGGTGAACTGATTAGCAGAGGTTGTAATTTCATTGGTATTTCTGGTACCATCCTCAGAAGATTCTCTCTTTACATGACAGAAATGGAGGGCTTCCTTTTAATTCTACTGTAAATATATCTCAGCCTTATACCTCAAAAGAATGTGTCTGTCTGTGTGTGTGTGTATGCACATGTATGGCTGCATCTCTGGAATGTAAGTTCAAGGATATATATACCAGATATAGGTTACAATTTCTTCCACTGTTTTTACTTTTAACTTTTTTGATACATAGATCATATTTTGGCTTTTCAGAAATCATTACACAGGATCTATCTTAGGTATGATACACTTACTAGGACTTAAATGAGGGATTAACATCCAGCCACCTTGAAAGAAAAATCCCATTAATATTTAAGGCATTTAAAACCAGAGGGATTATTCTGTCATCAAATGTGACCTGTGATTGCCATGGGACATAGCAATCTAAATTCTCATTCAATGTACAGAGATTGATTCCTAACTCTGATCCCATAAGATCTGTTTCTATTACTATTTATTAGATTTTCAAATATGTTTTTCATGGTTTCTTCCATACTTAAGTTCATTCTCTAAAAGTTACTTCAAAGCTACCAGGTAAATATCCACCTTTGATATGATGTCTACCAAAAGTGTTGACAACTATTCCATGTACAGAAAGTTGTATGACAAACAAGGTCTCTTACTTGTGAGGAATCTTGTTTCCTGAATGCAAATGCAGGTTTCATTGAACTTCAGTCTAAACCAAAAGTGGGAAAATTCAGAGAGAGAACCTGGAAACACAGTCTTTCCAAACTGCAGTATATTGCTGCTCAACAAATTTAATCTTTCGTACTTCTGTAGTCTGTGGCTTTGGGAGACTCCTGAGGTGAGATCGTGCACGGCTGACGACCCAGCACAGCTTGTGTTACCACTTTTGGAGTGGCTTCCTTGTAAGAAATCATGAAGTTTAAGGACTTAAAGCCCCAGGTCCCAGCCCCACTGCCAGCAATCTGGGAGTCCGCAAGGGAGGATTATGGGAGAGATGGCAAATATTTCAGTCTCAATGAAGGTGGTTAATGCTTAGTTTTGTGGGAAATGTTCTACATGGTTCTTATCCTTTACCCAGCATGCTGACAAATACTGCTTTACCTTTGGGGTTTTGTCTGTTGGCATCTATCCGTCCTTTCTTCACTAATTTTCAGTTTCCAAGCTCTTCAGGGCACTCACCTTCATTGTTTTGTTTGTACTGCTTTGAACACAAAGTACATCTCCACCTTTTGTAAATGATGCTTTAACACTTAGTGCTAAGACTAAAAATCTTTCTACTCAATACACTGGTAAATTAGATAGGAAAAAAATAATAAACATATAACAAATGGGAATATTCCTGTTTTAAAAAATTATGGTTAAAAGTCTGATTTGCACGTTAATTATATTCTGAATAAAAATGTTTTCCATAAATCCATTTAGTCATATGCACTTGTTGGAACAAGAGGAGATAAGAAAATAAGGACTTAATTCCCTGCTTTTCCATGGCCTGATGGAAAAAGCAGAGGACAGTTGTCTTCCAGAGACAAAGTTACCATTTCATCACTATCACACATGAAAAATACTATCACAGGAAACTTAATCCACCATTGTTTTCTTTTCCTCTTGCCTTTTAGCAGTTGATGAAACTAAATTCCAAGGGGAATCTAATACCTATAAGAGTAATTTTACTTGCTACCCGTGACAGCTTTGCAGAACCACAGTACCTTTGAATAAATGGATGGACTCTTTTTTAGCTCATGCATTTTCAATGGAATTGGAAAGTAATTTCTCCTTATGAAGCTACCTGCAGATACATTGACATGAAGTGATGCTATTAGCTACACATGGTTACTCACAGAAGCGTTGGTTTTACATTTTTTTCCTGTATCGCAAGTGATCAGTTATTGAGGGATGGATTCATATTGGCCTGGAAAGCAAAATGCATCATTTTTGCACTATTTCTTATAGAATGTTGGGTAATTATTTGAAATATAGCAGTTTTACCAAAGCATGTTGACTGTTCTGTACCTCATATATTGTTTCACAGTTGTAGGAAAGTTACCCACCAGAAAAGTCAAGTTTAAAAGGAAATTCATCAGTATTTCCTCTATTCTGCAAAGTAGAAACTGAGAAAACCAGTGCTGAGATACAAAACTCTTTGCAGTAAAAACTATGCTAATCCTTTGACCACAGGTTCCCTATGAGGCATAGTTTATCTATGGTTGCCACCCTGTAAATTACATGCAGTTATCAGTGGGTGACATGAAATATATCCATATTTATTGTGAAATACTGTGCTAACTAAACTCAATATCTTTTTGACAGAACTAGGCAGTTAATACACTTAATTTCCACTGGAATAAGACTGCCTGTTTTTTCTGTTTAATTACTTGTGAAACTGAGTAACTTTCAGAAATGCTGTTGTGATTAACGTATAGAGCTGTTAGATGAAAACAGATCCTCTGTGCTAGGTGCTGTACAGATGGCTGGTGAAAGATGAACACTGCTTCAAAAAACTTATCATTGAGAAGGCAAGATGCCTAAAGTGAGGAAAGGAAATCTATTTCTAATTCAATTAAAAACATTAATCTAAAATAAGGATGTAAGTAGGCTGTGTAAAAGGTAACCCAGTTCTTTGAGATGTATTCGCTTTCCTTCAGTGCATACAAACTACCATTAAATATATGTGAACAGCAAACATGTATACAGCAGTTAGAGTGGAAAAATATTTCACTTCTGCTCTCCTTCTGGCTTATTCCCTCTCTTCAGCTCTGGTACATCCCAAATTTCAGCTGTCCCAGACTGTGACTGGGCTTAGTCAAAGTGGAGACACAGACTGGACAGATTGAAAGAGAGGCTGATAAACACTAAAAATTCCAGTTGTTTACAAAAACTTACCTTGGTGGTGTACCAAGGTACCAAATGCTCAACCACTGTGTTCTTCCTTTTAAAGAAACAATACTGTCAAGAACATCAGTTTCTGCTAGGAATCATGAATGTATCATCATCTCACTTTTCTCAAAAGTAGCTGGCAAATCTAATTAAGCGTTAGCAATCTCCTTTCTTTTGGCATAGCAGGAAAATGCACCTCTGTTCCACAGATGCATGGAGGTCAGAGCTGGCTCCTCTAAAGGAAGGCTGACCCAAGGATTGCAGATACTGTTCTGGCTGCTTACACTACATTGTTTTTATGCACTTAGTTTAATTGTCCTTATTTCTACTTAAGCTGTGTGATAGGCACATAAATGTGATCTATGTACAGCCCAAGTAAAGCCTATGTCTCTTAGTATATACTGTCATTTATTCTGCCAAATACTGACTTGAAGTCTCTAACTTGTAACTGCATAGAGAAATATCTATAATGGGCATATCATGTTCATTAATGTCTGCCTTACTCAGACACAGTTTATTATTCATAACAATCAAATTTAGTCCACACTATCATCAGGAATTAGAACCATCCACCTACTTTTTTTAATAGAATAAAGTGAATAGCTATCTCCCATATGTTAATTAGGGCAATGATCTAAATAGGTCATTTATAGTAATATGAAAATAGTATGATAATGAAAATATAGCCATTTGTAAAACGTTAAATAGGTCTGCAAATGTCAACGAGATGAAATTCATCTTTTCTAAAACTGAATCACAGTTTTTACCTTCTCAGACTTAATAATAGGTAAAGTTCACGCAAAATAACTAATTTGTCCAAATTCTAAATGGTGTCCTTACTCAGCAATAATATATTCTGAGGTAAAAATGGCTTTTTATGGCATTTCATTGAGATCATAGTCAATGGTAGAAGAAAGGCATCCATACTCACATCTTCATTTATTTCTGAATTTCAGTACACTTATATGAGCAATGCACTTACCATTTCTACCTTTCCATCAGCCAAGAGCCAACTTGTATTGTTAAGCATCTGTCGTGGTTTGGGCCAGACTGGACACTGAAATGAACAACAGATGCTCTCCCCCACCTCTCTCTACAAGGAGAGGAGGGAGAGAGAGAAAGAGACTTATGAGTTTAGAAAAAAACTTGACTACTTTAATGAAATACTAATAATAAAATAAAACGAAAATAATGAAATATATACAATAAACACAAAACCATATCAAGCTCCCAGGATAATGATCATGTCACCAGCAGGCACTGGGAAAGTCCCAGAATGAACTCAGTGACAGACAGGAACTGGATTCCAGATCTGGACTCAGAAATGCACAGATAGGAATCAAAGGCAGACAAAGTCCTCCTCAGATGCCAGCCACTGAAGAAAGAGGGATGAAGCTTTGATCCCTCAGCTTTTATACTAAGCATGATACAGATGGGACAGGATACCACATGGATCAGTTTTGGGTCACCTGTCTTGTCCACTTTTCCCCACGGGTGTGACCCCTCTAACCTTTTCCATTTCCAAGCCTCTAATGGGGCATGTCACAAAGTGAGCTGACCTTGGTTGTTACAGCAATAAGTATAATCAAGAGCCTCTCTGCATACCATTCCTTGGCATAAATTAGAAACAATCAGGTCTTCTTAGTCTCTGGGAGTGAACAGTGAACAATATGCTGTTAATTTCAGAGAGTTTAGTTATTTAGAAGAGGCTTAGCTGAAAAGTAAAGTTTCTGAACAGAAACTTGGTTCTATTTTACCTCAAACCAGGACACCATCTAAACACAACTACTTAGAACTTTATCTTTTCTCTCTAAATTTTTGTATGAAATAACGATTGCATGTGTGGAAACTGAAGAAATTTAGCTTAAACAGATAGCCTCATTCTCTCCCCAAGGTTTCTTAGAGTTTCTGAGCTGCTCAGAGATCCTAAGATCTGTGTGTTTGGAGAAAGAATTGTTGCACTGAATTACAGGTTGCATGTTATTAAATTTTAAGTTATATATTAAGAGCTGGCTTACACTTATTAGAGCTAAATATTTCATGGCAATTTGATGTTAGTGCTTCTGATGGGAAATCTGTATAGGAGATGAAAAATTACATTAGAGATTTGCAAAGAAAACATATATTAATTATAGATTGAGACATATCTATTTATTTGTCAGAATGCAAGAAAACAAATCATATGAGAAGCTGAAAAGGTATGTTTCAAAGAAACAAGGAGACATGTAGCCTGGGAAACTTACTTATCCTCCAAACACTTTTGGTGGTATTACTATTTTTATTTTACTTATTATGTTTCCTTCATTCACCTAGATGAAAAAAGAATCTTGTCTTTCCAAAGTTCATTATAAGTATCTAACCTGCAATTGACTTAGAAGAATTTCAAATAATTTAAAACTCATCTCACAGACTTTTGTGAATTTTGTGGTCAAGAGCTTCCTGAACAGATGTCTACTTGATAATTGATTATTCATTTTATGCAACCACTCTCTGGAGCTTAAAGGAAAGGCACTGTTTGATTCTTACAATGATGAAATAAACTGAAAGCAAACCATGACAAACAGCATTGGGTGAAACAGAGGTATAAGGATGAAAAAACACAAATATCATCCTTAATATATTTAAGACAGATGAAATATCTGCAGATGTCAGATAATAAATATTCTTATTTTCCTGGTATTAACATATGGGTTTATTTGTCCTTCTAAAGAAATATTTAAACCTTGATTGTGAATGATTTAGGAAATACATTGTTTTTTCAAATCTAAAAAACATTACCCCTAAAAACCCGAAAGGATTCTTACTACAAACGTTCAGCTGATTTTAAGCTACATAGTACCTACAGCCAGTGGGCATTTGCATTTTGACAGTAAAATGTCCCTAGGGAGGTAAAACCTCTGTTTCCAAATATGCATGTCCGTGCTCTCTATATTTGTTACTTAGTAATAAGAAAGGCCTTGGGCATTGTGAATAATTGTATGTGCATAGAAATCCACTGTGCTTATGCTGAGCGTCCTACTATGCTTGCAAAGCAAAAATTTACATTTTTCAAGCAAGCTACTCATATAAAGAGCAATTATGCAGCACAGTGGATTAAATCTTATACATCTGGCCAGTGTCCTCCTTTTCAAACTTGGGGCCTAGCCCCAAGGATGTGAGTAATAGTACTTTAAGTGCAGTGTAGCCAGGCATCTTTCTCTCACTGGCTTCCTAATTATATCTTGTTACTAAGAATTTAATGTAAGTATTTAGAATAAAACGTGTAGCTTCATCACGGGCAGGGGATGGGATATATTCATGGGATAGATGTTGTGTTTCTTCAGAATGGCTGATAAAGAGTGACTAAAAGACAGAAATATTGGTGAAAAAATGTGGCTTCAAGTGCTCTCAAATGTGAAAAATATTTTTATGGGAGGTATTCCAATCACATTTAAATATTCTTACAGTATTTTTTGAGAAAGCTCCAGTGGACATATCCACTGCCAGAAGACACTCATGGAGCAGAAATTCCTATGTAACTAGAAGCTTCACCTCAGAGGTAGATGCTTCTGCTACATCTAAATTGCTGAGCTGGCTAAACCCCTCTTTTCAACTCTTTTGATGTATGACACATTGCTGTCTTCTGGCTGCTGCTCTGAGATGCTCAGAAATACCAGTGGATAGCATTTCAACAACTTTGGTCTGTTTGTTAATCCAGCCCATGGTGCTAAATTCTGCAGAATAAATTTTTTATTGACATTACTGCAAGTCAATAAAAAGAATGGAGGATAGACTAGCTGGAGAACATGGAAAGACGTTTAAATCTTTCTCTGTTTCTACTATATTTTATATTCTGTTGAAAAATTCATTCCATTAAAATAAGAAAATTCACAGCTAAGATTAAATAATGGCATATCCTCTTGAGTATTTATTTTCCTTTATCCTTCCCCCTTGCCAACAATAACAGTTGGCATATGAATGATATTTTCTACCTTCAGAATGCTCTAGGGTGATTTATTTAGTGCAAGTTAAATTGTGAATCTTACTTAACTACACTTTTCAAAATTCAGTCTCTGTAATTTGCACCAAATAAGTGACCTTTATTATGGAACAAAGAGCTAATATTAGCATCCCTTTGAATAGTTGTGTACCACTGAGACTTCATTATCATGGCAAAAATGTTACTAAAGTAAATATAAATAATGCAAAAAGCATTGGTCAAAACCTGATCTAATTTCACCAAATGTTTCTTTACTGCACAAATAATCTTCTAAAAGTCAAAGAGTCAGTCTCTGATTCAATGCAAAGCTATCATAACCTGGCCCCTAAATTAATATCTTGTAAATAAAAATAACAAAAACCCTACACCAATCCCTCCCCACTAAAAAAACCAACCAAACCTCAAGCAAAATGAAGAGAATAAATTTTATGATGCATAATTCTCATTTTTTACTCACTTGTGAACTCATAAGACACACTAATTGACAAGTAGTCAGCCATTGGTCAATCATTATGGAGAATTTAAAAATGTAATAATTTAATAATTAATCTAATAAATTTAATGGCTTAAAATATGTTCAAGTAAAAAATAAACATTTGTAGTAAATTTGTCACTACATCTTAATCTATCTCACCTCTGGATCTGATGGTAACACTTGGCTTTTTAACAGTAGATATGAAAGTGTGTTACAAAGGAAGTTAGCATTGTTTCTATAGCATCATAGATCAGAGTTTGAAAAGTCATCTAGCCCAGTCTGCAGATCCAAGGCAGAATCAGCTGTAACTAACCCGCCCAAGACACATATTCATCTAATCTGTTCTATAAAGTCTTCATTGATGGAGAGTCCATACCTTCCCAGACAATCTATTGCAGATCTGTCTTCAAAGTTGATGTTCACACCCTCTCAGATGGGTGGCTCCTAGACTTCTGAGCCCTTCGCACTCATGTTCCCTTGTTGGCAAAGCCACCTAGTGTTCACTAAGGGTCAGAACAGAGAGGGCACTCACACAGAGGTAAGGTTTAATAAGAAGATAGGATAAGCTGAAATGATTCTATATGGGGTTGGTTGAACAAGCATACTGACCAGCAGCCAGCCTAAACATACCCAGCCAGTTTTATTCTTCTCCCCTCCTCCCCCTTCCCCACCCATCCCCATTTTTCCAAACTCTTTTTTTTTCTTCTGATTCACCTTGATCTTTCCTTTTCCTTACCTTTGGTCCTTTCCCCCAAGCATCCTGAAATAAATTATCCACATTTCTATAGCCCCCTTAAATGATCCTATAATAAGCTTTTAATGATCCCCAAATTCTCTCTGCTCTATCCCAAATGTTATCTTACCCATGCTTTCAAAAATAAGTCCTACATTCCTTTAGGCAATAACCCCCCCTAGTTTACTTGGCAATCAGTGGACAAAGTTCTCCTGAGGCATCTTGATAGGTTTCATACTATGATAATGGTCTAATCATTCTCTTCTGAAGGTTTCAGGTGAAGCTGCTACATAATGCACCATTTTCACTTAACCCATTAGTAAGACTCCTCTGCTGCCTTTGCTCCTCCGATCTTTACCTTCATGCATAATTTGCTTAGCCTTTAGTCAGGTAGCCAATCAATATATACCCAACCACCCTCTCCATTATTGGCGCTGGATTTCAGCTATATCCTCAAGATGTGCTTAAGCTAGTAGATTTTTTTCTTATTGAAATACTTTATTTATGAACATGGGTCTCAATGGGACAAATTAGGTTTTTTCCCAAACAGAACATATGTATATGCACATTCTTAATGAGAAACCACATTCACAATTTTTAATTTGTCAGACAACGTACCTTGTCTAAACTTCTTCTCCTCTGTTAGGAGCCCATGTAATGAACTGCTGAAAATCAAAAGAAAGAAAAAAAATTATTGGTAAATCTTAATGGTTATCAATAACATGAAGTTTGTACCTATTTAGTTCATGATGAAAGTATATTTTGATTCTTCGTGAAGTGCAATCAGATGAAATTAATTTAACTTGTGTCTGAAATAGCTACTATCTGCGAAAATCTGACATGCTTTTCATTCTTACACAGTCAATGAATTATATGCAAATTAATATTATTTAAAACACATTAATATTTACATAAAATGATGCAAATGTATACTTAAAATGATACAACCTGTGAAACTTAGCAAGCATTAGTAGTTTCCTTTGATGTGATATAGAACTAAAAACCACCCTGTGTCCACACAATATCAATTAAACAATTCTTTTTTATATGTTCAGACTAAATAAATTTAAATAATTAAAACCTTCAACACTTCCAGGAGGAAGTATCCACTCTCTGGGCAACATGTTCCAGTGTCTCACCACTCTCAGAGTAAAGAATTTCTTCTTAATATCTAATCTAAATCTACCCCCTTTCAGTTAAAATAGTCCATAATCATTGGTTGGCCCTCTTTCCCCAAATTATCAAGATTATAATAAATATATCATGAATTACAATGAGTAGATACACATTGTATAAATACATTATAATGAATATGTAATTCAGTTTATCTGAGAAGGAGCATATTTTGTTCTTGTGTTTGTTTATTGAAGTTTGAACCTTTATACTGCTCTGCAAACACTTTTAAAGCTTTTTCTTTACTGTCACAATGTGAACAAATTCTTTTTCTGTTTTTGAAAGCTGAGCTTCTCATAGTTCTAAAAGCTGGCCACGTAATGAAACAAGTGGTAATATTTACAAAGACAACCACCAAAAGAGTTTTCATTTGTTCTTTTATTTGCTTTCTTGGAGCTGAAAGTCATCCTGGCAAGATTAGGAATCCGTTCTATTTTCATGTCCATTGGTGATATGGTATTTTTATATATTTCTATTCAAAATATTCAAATACTCTCCACTGTGTTATTTGTCTTCTTATAAGATTAATTGTTAATTCTAGGAGCATTGCCTTCTCTAAGTACCATGTTTTAGAAATCTATTGCAATGAATGGATTTTTACAGTGAGTCTCAATTTGACATATTACTTTTGAACATCCCCATACAAGAAGTCTCTGCTGTACCCTGTATTATGCAAAGTACATCTTAATTTTATAGCTAGAATTGCATTTAAATCCTTGGAGGTATACATATTTCTTTGTTTACTGGCAAGTATCCAGATGTATGTGTTTAGAAACGTTCCCAAGTTTCCCCAACCCTTGAAACAACTCCGAGTCTGAAGAGTTCAATTTGTAGCCACTGTAGTCTCATAAACTGGAAGTTCTGTGCCACAGCGGCACAGAACTTGTCCTCTGTGCCAAGAGGACTTGGATGCTGAATGTTGATTCGCATTTCCTGTCTCCACACCTTCCATCTCCTCCTTCCCAAAAATCCCGGAGACCTTCTTGCAGAATGTGGGATAAATAACACTTAACACTTTCTAGATTCTGTGTACTACATGAGATCATAGAATCATAAAATGGTTAGAGTTGGAAGGGACCTTAAAGATTATCTAGTTCCAACCCCCCTGCCATGAGCAGGGACACCTCCCACTAGACCAGGTTGCTCAAAGCCCCATGCAGACTGGTCTTGAACACTTCCAGGGGTGGGGCAGCCACAGCTTCTTTGTGCAACTTGTTTCAGTGTCTCACCACCCTCACAGTAAAGAATTTCTTCCTAATATCTGATCTAAATCTACCCTCTTTCAGTTTAATACCATTACCGCTCATCCTATTGCTACATTCCTTCATAAAGAGTCCCTCCCCATCTCTCCTGTAGGCCCCCTTTCAGTACTGGAAGGCTCCTATAAGGTCTCCCCGGAGCCTTCTTTTCTCCAGGCTGAACAACCTTAACTGTCTCATCCTGTCCTCATAGGAGAGGTACTTCAGCCCTCTAATCATCTTCATGGCCCTCCACTGGATGAGTTCTGACAAGTCCATGACCTTCCTGTGCTGAGGACTCCAAAGCTGGGTGCAGTACTCCATGTGTGGTCTCACGAGAGTAGAGTAGAGGGGCAGAATCACTTCCCTTGACGTGCTGGCCACGCTTTTGATGCAGCCCAGGATGTGGTTGGCTTTCTGGTCTGCCAGTGTGCACTGCTGGCTCATGCTGAGCTTCTCATCCACTAGCACCTCCAAGTCCTTCTCCTCAGGGCTACTCTCAATGGCAATACAATATTGTTTGAAGTTATAATTGTTATCAATTCATAGCATAATCAAAATATATTTTTGAGAGAATTGAAGTTTAAATTTCAAAGTGTGTCTCAAAAGTTGTGCTCAAAAACAGAGTCATGCTAAGACTGCTTAATACAGTCTAACAGCCCTGTCTCTGTCATGTGCTTGCTCATTGTCACAGAATTTTATTTTTCCGACAGAACTTTATTTTCAAAAGATTAAAAAACAGATCTACATGGAACTCATTAATCATGGCAGTTAATTAAAAATATTAATTATTAATATTTGCTTTGTGCTGCATGCAGTTCATTGATATCCAGTGGTACTATTAAGTGGTTGACACTAATCACTTGGAATTATCACTTTGACACACTAATGGCAATGTTTCTGCTTCTAAGCCCAGGGATATTCAAGTTTAGTGATATGAACATGTATTTGTGAAATCAAAGAAAAATAAAAGATACCTACCTGAGAATCACAATATGTCATGACACCATTCAGGATAGGAACCAAATACTCCAAAATATTTTATAGTTAGTACTGACAGCAAGATAAAATCAGTGTTTTTCCTGCTTGCACTGGTTGTTTAGATCACTTTGATGTGTTTTATACTGTTATTTGCAAAATCTCAGTATTCTCTCAGATATGCATATGCCTTCAGATCACTCCTCAATAACACTCTCACCTTTGGCTAATTGATTCAAGGAATTTTGAGTCACATATTAATTACATATTTAAGCAATGAAATTTTTTCAGAGGGTAATGATTTTTCATTTTAAGTTGAGTAAAATCTATAGCTCTGAGAACTAATGGGAATTTAGCAAGGCTTAATAAAATGCATTCATGGTTTGTCAATGTAGCCTTTTATTTAAAGCAAAGAAATTAGACGGTTAGGTCTTTTTAGAACTGCAGTCATAAGTTACTAATCTTTGAAGTAAACCTTGTAGCTAAACAATTACGGGTGATGTTATTTAGGGTAAAAGAACAAAGGAAAAAAAAAAGAAAATAGATGCTTTGATTTCCTGATAATAGTAATTATAGACTTTTATCTTCTTATTTTTCTTTCGACTCCATTTTTTTACTGTAGGCTTCTCTCATTCTGTAAAGACATCAAGGGGTAAAATTTCAGCCACTGGGGTTCAGTAAATTTCTCTATTTAAACAAAAAGTGGGAATTACAATTTCCAGCTGTAAGCTGGAACTCATGAGAGTTGAAAGACCTTGCCTCAGAGAAGTAGGCACTAACAATCAGATTGAAAAAAGAGGAGAAAACAGGAGGAGAAAGAAAAGACTAAAAAAAGCAAACCCTCATGAATTTTATTTTAGTTTTCAAACACGGCACAATAAGCAAATCAAGAACAATGTCATTTGCCCAAGGTATTAATAATTTTGTATTACTACTTTCTTCTTTGGGCAGGTAGAACGTTCATGCATATAGGAAAGGCTAGAATTTGCTGGGATTGTCAACTTGTTTTGAATCCTGAACTCCACACCTTAGATAGAGGAAGATGTCTGGAGACTGGCTGTGTCACATACAGGGGCTATGTTATCAATATTATCAATGTTATCCTCATGCAGAATGGAAAAAAATTCTTATTTTTTTATTAGCCTTTGATGATCCCTGCAATATATGTAATAAGGAATTGAATGCCCAGTTTTTACTGAGTAAAATATAGGTAATAATAAGAATAGTATAAAAATAATAACAGGTGTGTGTGCATATGTGTCTCTCATCAAGGTTTTAAATTTATACATTAATTATTTTTAAAAAAAGGTTATTTAGTCTTCCTATATTGATCTTATTCCTCAGTTAAATAAGTAATTTATAAATATATTTCCCTGTCACACCCACATAACATCTTTGTGTGAAATCATTCTCCCTTCTCTCAGTTTCAGTTACACATTTAATTTTTCTTGGCTACTCTGAGAAATCTTCAAGGAGAAGAGACTTTTTTCTCCCTTGGAATCATATTTATTTTTGTATATATTTATTTTGGTTTAGACAGGTTTCTCTTACCTGATGTTAACAACCAGGGTTTTGTCTGTGCCATTTATTGGTGGAATCTATATGAACTATTTTTAAAAATGTGATTTACTGCAGTCTGTTCAAATAAACACTGCAAATATGTTAATGAGCTCTGAGTCTGGATTTTGCATAAACAACTCATACTGTATGCACTTTTTATTTATATTTTTATTCATAATCATAGAAGGACTCAGCTGATATGACTGGAAAAGACCCTTCAGTCATCTGTTTCAGTCTTTTTCCACATATTTTTCCAAATTTTATTTCACTGCTAGTCTGTCTTCTGGAGGAGTGTGTGTGTGTGAACATATAAATACACGCAAACATATATAGACAAGTATATATATTCCTAAAATTTAATATAATCTTTTGTGAAGCATTTTCAACACGTAGACTTCAATTTTCTCTCTGGGTATCATTTCCTTACCTGATTTTTCCTAATGTTTAAAAAAAAAAATCAGATGCAGTTACCTTTTGTTTTAGTTTCGTGTGCAGTTATGCTCTCTCATGCACTGTATATATTCTACCTCTCTCATTGAAAAATTGTGTTTAAAACAGAATTTTAAGATACAGTTGCACTCCGTATCTTCTCTTTCATATAGAAACATGAGTTTCCTTTCCTTCCTTCTTAGCTTCATATACTAATGTCCTTTAATCACTTGACAGAGAAAACTGGACTGTGTGAAGAAATTAGATAGAACTTGTAACCTATCTGAGACCAACCTGTCCATGTGATTACTGAGTTACTCTGAGAAGAATCAAGCCAAATACTCTTTGCAAACTTGAATAAGGGAACTCTCCTCACAGAAATGGCTGCCTCAAAAATTCATGGATAAGGATATTTGTTAACGCCTTTGGTTGACAACCAAGGTACCTCAGGAAGAGGTTTGTAAGGTTTCCTATTACCAGGAATATCCAAAATTCTTATGACGTATTATGTTATAGACTTAACAGGTCTCAAAGGCATTTTTCTGCACACTCTGCTGTGTGAGTGTCTAGAAAAAACTGATTATGTGATGAAACCATAAAACTAGAAATCTTTTAGAGAATATGATTGTGGGTGGCCATTCAATCAGCTGGTACTCTCATTCCATCTCTACTCATTTCAAATGCAAATGACTGCAAATAATAAAACTGCTTATCAAATGTAATTTTCTGGTACTACCTTGGTAGAGCACAAGAAACCTACTCTATTACTCCTTTACTGAAATGCAGGGTTTGCTCAGCTGTAGTATAAAGTAGCTTCAAAAAAGAAAAGATTATTAAAAGAATATTTATTTAATAATAACAGTACTCACAGATTACTGGACTCAATGAGGTGAGGACATTTACTACTTTCTTGTGTTTTTAGTGTTTTCTCTGAACCTTTGATAAGCTAGGAACTCTGTATGAAAAAGAAGCATTTCATACAATACCCAAATAGAAGGTATCATAAAGGAGCTGACTTAAAATTGCCCTGGAAACTGTAATAAAGGCATTTTGTAACCTGAGAAATTTTTAATTTGAGTTAAATATTCTAGTCATATCATTGTTTGAAACACAAGGGTTTTTTTTCCCTTTTAAAACTAAATGTTGGAAATAATGAAAATTATATTCTTAGTAATGTTATCATCCTCTATCAGGATGATATAGCAGTCAGTATTGATCATTTAACTCCAAAAGTGATTCAGCATTAAATGTAATACAAGCCTACTTTGAGAAGCTGATTTTCATCTTTCATTGGTTTGTTGTTTAACCTCAAGCTTGAAGCCAAATGTATTGTCCAAAATTATAGAATCACAGAACCACAGACTAACCAAGGTTTGAAGAGACCTCTGGAGGCCTGATCCAATACCCTGGTCAAGCAGCACTGACTAGAGTTGGTCACCCAGGACCACATCCAGATGGCTTTTGATTATCTCCAAGGATGGGGACACCACACCTTCTCTGGACAATCTGTTCCAGTGCTCAGTCACCCTCACAGTAAAAAAGTGTTTTCTGAAGTTCAAACAGATACTTCATGTTTCGCATTGTGCTCATTGACTCTGGTACTGTCACTGGGCACCACTGAAAAGAGCCTGGCTTCCTCTCTTCGAACCCTCTTCCCTGGTGTTTCTAAACATTGATGAGATCCCCTGGATCCTCAACTGTCTCAGCCTTTCCTTTGATCAGATATATTTGAGCCTCTTAATTCTTTTAGGGGCCCTTTGCTGGGTCTGCTTGAGTATCTCCATATCTTTCAGCCCAGGACTGTACCCACTACTCCAGATGTGGCCTCACCAATGGTGAGTAGAGAGGCAGGATCACCTCCCTTGACATGCTGGCAATGCTCTTTCTAATGCAGAATTAAGTTCTTTCATTGTTGTATAACAAAACAAAAATCATTCAGATGGTGAAGGGCACCCTTGGAGTGCTTAATTTCATGTGTGAGGTTTACTTTAATTCAAAACATAGCATTTGATCCAGCTTCAAAATGATATTTTATTTCTCTTTTTTTTTTCCACTTATTTTTCTTTATGATCAAACGATTTGAGAATATAGGTTTTGGGCTGTTTCTGGTGAAGCAGACCACTTTTTATGCATTAGGAAAAAAAACATTGCCACAAAACATTACCTCAAGCAGTAAATATGACTATCTTTTTCAGATAAAAATGAAATTCTGAAATGTGAAAATAATATGCTCATTTTCACATCCAGCAGGAAGTATTGTCTAACAGTTACACATGTACTGTGTTTACTACCACACAGTTTTCCCTGTTTTCATACCAATCTCCTCAGCCTCTGCTAATGGTTTATTCCACAATTATTCTCTTGGCTCTTTGTCATGGTTCCTCAGCCCACAGCTCTAGCTTCTAAACTCTCTCTCTTCTTCCCTTTCAGCCTTGTGTGCATCCCTCCTATCCGGTTGCTCCTGTTTTTCCCTATGTTTAGTCTTTCTCCCTTAGCTTCTCTCTTCTTTCTAATGTTATTTAGTAGCTTTTCTTAAATTCAGCCTCTTCTTTCTTCCTGTTCAGTCGAACAAGCAGAGAAGTAATATGAGAAAGTCTCTTTAGTGTAGCATGGGATTGGGAAACCATCTTTTACATGCTGAAAGCACAACAGGCTTTGGGAGTCTCAGCGTGGTGATGATTTACAAGCACTAAGAGCTGTGAGGGGATGAAGTGTGTTTAGCAAGGATCAAATCTTGTGAGAAGTAGTGGGAAAAAAATCAGTCTCAACTTCAGAGAATTACACGGTGCTTTTGCTAAAGACTGTAGGAGTTGGTAAAGATAACACCCAGTAAACCATTTCCTTCCCCTATAATGACATATTGTCAAATACATTGGTTCTTCTCAAGAATTCTGGGTTTTGTTTGGAATATGGGCAGAACAGCACCTTCTCAGCAACAGCCAATCCAATTTTATTTAAAAAATGTGAACTTGAGTTATTGCTCCTTGCATACATTTGGCTTGCTTTCAGTTTTAGTGCCCAAATGATTGAAATTTAACAAATTTACCATACAAATCTGAAGAAATGGTAAACATCTGTAACTCATGATTTCTAGCTATGCTGTTTGTGAAAACTTTTAACATATTATGTAAATATTATTTTAATTATTATGTATCTATTTTAATCTTAAATTCTTAATACAATTGTCTAGAGAATGACACTTTCATTTTGCAATGATTTCTTAACTTTCAAAATATTTTTTCCCATCAAATCAAATAAGATGCCTTTTTGAAAGTATTTAAAAGATACCATTTCTTTCATCTTTTTAATTGTACTGGAGCTTTCAGTTCGGGAACAAAAAAAAAAATTAAAAAAGTTTTATATGGCACTGAGTAGTCACCTCTGATGAGAAATAAATTCACACACTTTTCAATCTCTTGATTAATGCACTGTATCAGGATCGAGGAAATACAAATTCAAGTCTCTGATCTTCTTTTCTTGAAAAAAGGATCTGATATGAGACGTTCTTCACAGCAGAAAAAGTGACATCTGAGTTGCTTCATGCTCAGGATGAACGCTTTGGTGAGTTGTCCAACAAAATATGGTAATCTCTTATAATCCAGAAGAAATTTCTAAAATTCAATAGGATCTTTGAAAGAATGGGATTTTGACCTGATTACAAATGGTTTGATGTTTTTTTGCTTAAGATTATGGATGCACTATTCTGCCTGTTAAGAGGACACAGATCAATTCCTCTCAAAATACCGCTGAAGAACATTCCTTTCTTACAGCCACTTTCATTTCTGAGTGAACAAAAGGAGGATTTATTTGAGTTCTACAGAAAAGAGAAAAAGAAAACAAAAAATTAAATAGCTGAATGGTGCCTGTGAATAGGGCAGAAACTTGTCTTATGCAGCCTAACGCCTTGTGTAGCTAAGCCTGTATTTGAAGCATTTCATTGTCAAAGTTTTAGTGACAGTAGTTGGATGAGTACAAATGTGAGCGAAATAAAACCTTTCCTTTCTAGTGCCCTCAATCTCTTGGAATAGTGGCAAAGGAGAAGATGAAAATCTGAATTTGTTTTCTTCCTCAAGCACTGAACTTTTCCTTACTGGATTATATATTTGGAAGCCTCTCCCATACCCCTGCCTTATTCCTAACAATAACATATTATCAAACTGGAGAAGACTGTGTGGAGATTTTGGGGAATTTCCATCAAATGAACTCTAGAAGAACAAATTACACAAAAGTGAAAGATCTAGGTAAAGACAGACAGCTCCGAGGCAGAGCATGGACTAAAGAAACTTCTGAGGTCCCTTTCAGCTATAAGATTTGATAAGGAAGAATGGTAAGTAAATTATTAACTCTTACTTACTTACCTGATTGGATTATTTTGTTTGGAGTATGAGCAAAGCAACATCTTCTCGGCCATAGATGAAAACCTGAACTGTTCTAACACAGAAGCATAGACATTCAACCTCCCAGCACAGAAAACCAGACCTCTTACTGATATTTTAATCAATCCTTTCTTATTCCAGATAAAGATTGCCTCTCCATTTCTCTTCTGTTGGCCTGATGAATAAGTGAACTGGTATACATTTCAGTTACTTATCAGTTTGGTAACAACATTTGCAATGCTTTTCACTGAGCATTCATGGATCCAAAAGCTGTCCTTAGTACTCTGTTTGCCAGTACGAAGTCCAAATGAAATCACCCAGGATTGTCAGAGAGAAAGGAATTTCTTACCTTTACACACATACCAAAACATAGTTTCAGAGATGCTCTTGTAAAGCAGTAGTCAATGATGCTGCTGTCTTAACCTGCAAGTGTTCAGGCAGACATGTGCTTTGCAAAGAGGTGGAAGAGTTACTTTCCCAGCTCCTCATTGCCAGCTTTTCTTGCTTGTGATTATCACTCCCTTAAACTTCTCAGCAGAGCTGCTCATGTCAAAATTGCAGTCAATGTGAGGTAGGTAAAGTTAATGGGTTTGATTACAAGATTTTTCCTAAGACAGAACACTCTGAAGCTGTCTTGGCAGCAGCAGAACTAGCATATCAGAGTGATGGTAAATTCTGCCATGGAAGCAGGACGGACAGAGGCAATGATAAGCAGCCGGAGACGTTCATAAGGTAATGTAGACCTAGAAAAGGATATATGTTCAAAGCACAGTACATCATCACACTGAAAACAGTGTATTTCTTTTCCCTTTTTGTTCACCATTAGTTTTCCCTCCTTCCCCAGTATTGTACATTTTCTTTGTTAAATCAGCTGTTTGTGCTGCTGTGTACCAAACCATCTAGTCACATTCACTGATTTAGAGAGAAATGCTTTATCCATGACTATTCTGTTGTTCATGTTAGGTTTATACATTCTCAGATCACCTGGGAGGCTTAGACAGATTCTTGATTGCATTAGTGTTGAATTAACACTAATTAACAGGCCACAAGGAGTTTTTCTTGAGTTTATGTTTATCCATTGGTTTACTGCTGGCAGAAAGAAAATGGGTACAATGTCTGCTTGTACCAGGCTTACCCAGTGATTTTTGTTTAATGTATCTGAACTGGAAATGTTAGTTTGTACCAAATAAGCACTTCACTGGTACTAATCCATCTTGCAGAAAAATTCATGCCAGATTTAAGCATTGCTGAACCACAACATTTTTCTTCCAGGATCTAATTCACAGCATGGGCTTATGTCTCTGAATCCATAGCACTAATGGGATGGAGAGGTGGAAGAAGAGAACCTCATCCAGATCTTGCATCAAAGCATTAGTAATATGAAAGAATGCCTTCAGAAATACTTCCACTAGCTGGAGTGAACTAACTTGGCACATCACAAATTATAAAAGAGGGAGTTCTTCTCCTCCACCTCATTTTTCCAGTTCCTCAGTCTTGTCTGCACAGTCCTTCCTCAGCTCACCTTGACGTTTAGCTGAGGCTTCTGTGAGTTACTTCATTTCAGTAGCTCAGCAAAAATGCTAACAAAACCGTAGGCCAACTGTAGCTTATCAGCTTTTTGCCAAGCTGATAAATAGAATTGGCTCAGCAAGGTATCCTCCAAGCCATATAACACAAGGGAGGGAATGTTGCAGACAAGAGCAGGGGAATGTACAGTGAAATTGTCGCTTTTACTGGCAGAAAGTTACTCAGGCATCTCTGCTGCTCAGGGAAGTGTACCAGAAGACTAAAAACGTGGCACTGCTCCTTATCACCTGGGAGATCATTCAGGTCCCATTAAAGTAATTAAGTTTTCACACTTATTTAATGACACCTGGATCAGGTGCTGTATAAACAGACTGGTAAATCACTACTAGTGAGTTATTAACATGCAAATGAACTCTGATCTTTGGTATGAGTGGATATTATTCAAGGATGGTAAGTAGTTAGGAATCAAATACATGCTCCAAACTTATAAAGCACTTTGTATGTATCCAGTAACTTTCACACCTAAATCTCAAAGTAGTGATTTAAGAATTATCTGTGATTAGATATCATCGCTACTAATTATTTTTTAATTTTCATTCCTTTTCTCTACATTTCCTTTGATTGATTGGCTTAATTTTTGCAATGTATTGAAACTTTTAATCAGTATTTTAAAACTAAACATATAAACTTTTAAATATTACAAAGAGACTTGTTCTTCGGGTGGTAAACGGAGGTGTTAATAGTCTCCCTTTCTTACAACTGAAAATTTTCTGTGTTGATCCTGCGTGAAAGAGCTCTTTTCTTTCACACCACCACTTCAGTTTCAGTGCTATTTCTTTATTTTCTCAGCTCTTTTAACTCACAGTATTTACAGTTGTCAAACAGCAGAAATTCACCATGCAGTTCATATTGAACCCACTATTGCACACCACTTTGGTTTTCCATATTATTTTCTTTTTTACTTTGACACATTAGTTAATACTTGAATCCTATGACCATGCTATATGTGGTCATAGGAGCTTCCTCAAAAAAGATAGCATTACACTCACACAATTCAAAGGGCTGATAGGACGTTTTAGGATGACTATTGTAAACTCATCTTATTGCATATTCTGCTGCTGACTAGACTTTTCACCTCATGCAAATCTGAGCATAGTAAATATCACCCTGGGTATGTGGAAGCCATCTAAGAAAGCAACAGTAGAATGTGGAGATGGCAGTAGATGTGGATATTTAAGACTGAAGTGGCTGCAGACCGATACTTATTCTTAGACATAAAAGATTTCCTGTTATGCTCCTCCTCCTAAAAACCTCCCTAGTAAAACATACTTATCCCTTATCTCAATTGTACTATAATGTAATCTGTATTCATCAAAATTCTACATTTAAGCTGGCAGCTAGTGTAATTCAAAACCATGTAAGCTAGTAATTTAAACTGTGATATTTTATGTGTTTAATGTATGAAAGTGCTATTATTCAATAATTTGGCATGTTTTTGCAGTAATAGCCACTCTAGAAGCTACTTTAGTGATATTTTTTATGTTATTATGTGTTTCAGCATTGTTGCTAATTTCATCCTATAAATAATTTAAAAAGTCATTGCAAATAAAATTCTCCATGTCTATTAATATGGAGATTGAAACTAGTAACTCTGTGTCTTTATCCAGTTGCCTATCAAATTCTGTTTCCATTTGCTTATACAGCAGCTCCTTCAGTTCCTTCCCTGTTCCTTCTGTTCCATGTATTTCTGTACATAGTTGTCCAAATAGTAGGACTAGTAGTTTTGAATGCCTGTCTGTGTGTGTTTAGTGCATGAAGCAAGCTGGAATTTTCAGTACCTGAAACTCTCCGGCACTGCTAAGTTGATCTCTAAAGAATACTACTGAATGCCTTTCTACAGGCTGCATAGCTGCCCAAAGAAACCCACATTACTCTTGGATTCATGTCATTTAGCTCTAATGGGATATGACAATGAAAAATGAGGATGCCTTTGCTCTGCTGGGAACTTTCCTCATCTTTTAACCTCACTGTAGTCCCATGTTGAACAATTTGAAGCAAGCCCAACCCTGTGGCACAAATTTCACATTTCTTTTCTTTTTAGCTAGAAATAAAACCTTTTCCTGCCACTAAGATAAACCCCATAATTGATTATAAACTCAATCACATTTTTTTTCTTACATTATTGAAACTATCCTTAAAGGACAATAAATGAAGGGTGACTGTTTAGCTGTTAATTTTATTACATCAGCTTCTTAAAGGTATAATGAAATTGTTCTGAAATGCAACAGTACTAAGAGCTCAAGAAATAGGATGCAATTAGTGTTTGTATTGGTACCTGTGTGTCATGAATGCAAGAAAGGTGACAAGTAGGATTTTGAATAGCTGTACTGAAACTTTTGCTTGGAACACTTGCAAAAATAACCTCACAACCTTCACGCAGATGTACAAATTAGCAGAAATATTTTAAATAAATGTTCAGATATATTTTATATCTTAAATATAACAAAAATATCCACATAAAAGCAGATACATTAATTCTAAAGATATACACATATAGACATATATATCTATATATACAAAAAAAGGTACCTACATCTTTGTGTGTATTGCTACATGCCTGTGTGTATATTTGTAGTGATTTTTGTCTTTGGGCTACTACACTGAAAATAAATGCATAAGGGTGGAAATTTGTCTGCATAAATTGGAAAATGCACCAGAAGATTAAGAGCATACAAACTGAAAATATTTCCTTTTGTGGCAATAATAATGCTGTAACATCTATGTCAATAAATATGTTGTAATTCTATAATATCTTTATGTAGCTCAGTAGATCTATGGAATAATACTTAAAATTAGCACATGTGCATGGTATGCTTACATTTTGCTACTATTATGTCTTGCGTGGGTAAAATAATAAAAAAAAAATTATACCAGAGTAGCATTGTGATGAAATACTAATCCTACTTTCACTCCAAATTATTTGACCACAATTATCTTCAATATAAAGAATACTATCTAGGCATACATGCTTGGTAGTGAGTAAATGTTGCAAAATACATAACATAATTTACTCAGATAACAGTACTTGCATAATTTCACTTGAACTGCATGCAAGCTGAAGAAATATAAACAGAGGTTAATGAGCAATGCCAAAACGTGAATTTGCTGGAAGGGTTTTGCTGGAAGGCTTTTACTGAGGTAAATGAGGTCTCTGTGATGTCTCATCTTATTTCTAATCTTTAATGATCTAAAAGAACAAAGAGCATATTCATGGAATTCAGTGATAATCAGTCTGATATTACATGGAAGGGAATATTGAACACAGTTGAAACAGAGATAAAACAAAGAGATGATATGTTAGAAAAATGGCAGTAAACAATAATACGAAGTCAGATATTAAAATAACACAAGGTAACATATATACAGAGAGACTGAAATAAGGTCACTGCTGGATACTACTAGAAAGTATTGAGAAAACATGAAATACAATACTAGTCAACCAGAGGAAGCATTTAGTCACAGGCAAATGCTTTCCACAAAGGAGGGAAAGAAAAACAGAAACAAAAACATACCAGTGTTGAAACTGTGCTCATGATGTCACCTCAGAAACTGTCAGTGCAGTGTGATTCTGCAAATGCAGTATTAAACAATGAATAACATATGTTGATTATTTTTTTCAACAACAGCACAGAGCTCTGTCCCATCTACAAAGCTACTTTTCTACTACCACTCTGATCTATTTAGATTATGAGCTCTTCAGAGCAGGAACTGTGCCTTTGCAGAAACCTTGTATATATTGTATATATTAAATCTAAACATTAATCTTTTGTTGTTTGTACTTGCCAGGTAGCAAAAGCATTTTTGATTTTAAGTAGATCGGTAAACAGTTTTTCCATTGCAAACTGACTCCTGACTATTCAAAAACTGTTCCTGTTTGACATTAGGATTAAATCAAAAGCTTTTGAAATTTAAATTATAGTGGATAAAATAAAGAGAGAAACTGCAGGACACTGGAGGACAGCCATTAGCAGCACAATTATTATGGGGAAAAGTTTTAAGTTCCTTCCCTGCTCAAGTTGAAGTTGGAGATGTTTATTCTGCACGTATATCTCTTTACCCCACTACTCTGAAATAGAAATCTTTCTTACTGAAGATGTCCACGATTTCACAAATAGGAGACTAGCTATGTCAAAGTGTAGTAAAAGGGGTACCCTGACAGGCTAAAACTGAACTAGGTCATCACTTCTATTTTTGTTTCATTCACTGTTTGTCTTCCCCCCAGCTGCTTCCCTGGATTGCTATAGACACATATAAACATGGTGGATAATCTGGCGCATCCTAACTGCCTCTTGATGTTTAATTTTAGGCAACTGACATCCTCTTTTACAGTCCAGAATAGCAGCGTAATCACTGTCCTAAAATCTTTTCTATTGTAGCATTGATTTGAACCGCAGTTGTTCCCTGGAACTCTGTCTTAGAAATATCTAAACTTTTTTACTCAAATTTTCATGAACACTGGTGAATCATTACCCAAATATACAGACAATTAATTAGTGTAAAGGAACAAAGAAAAAAAATTCCTTCCCAGTTCCAGTGAATAGAGGAAAGCAAGTTGATGAATTTTTTTCATATCTTCCTGCTGTCTTCTCTGTCCCCATTTACTGTACCATCTGCAATAGGAAAAAAACCATCCTCTATTACTTAATAAGTTACGTTTAAATATATGAGATATTGCAACTATCTAGCAAACACTCGGGCTTTCCAGCTGCTTTGTTTCCCACTGTTAGGCTAGAATGGCAGAGAGTTTCTCTGAAGAAAGATATTGACAAAAAATCCTAGGATTATAGAGGATGACACTTGACAAAATGTTAAACATATTTTTCCCAACACCCTGAACTTCCATCTCCTCTATTTTCACGTGTAAATGATCTTAAAGCAAATTACAAAAAAGTAGAGTAGAGGTCACATTCTAGACCACAGCAAAAATCACATCAGCCTGCAACATTAGACCTATAGGAATGACATATAGGCTGTTAAATACTTTTGTGTATAGCTATGGACACACTGAAATAATTTATACTCTCTCCAGACTCAAACTATTTCTTTTTGTACATCTCAGGGAGTCCTTTCGCTAGATGAAATCTTCTTAATATTTATTCTTTGTAATCTGATATTTGGATATCTGAATGATTTATTATGAGCTCCCTAGGAGTGACCTATAACAATGCACAATGCCATGGGAGAGGGCAGGATGCAGTGTCTGCAAAAGAACATGTCTACAGCAGTCAGATCTGTTGGGGAGAAACAGACTGTAGTGCACATGTCAATGAGGCAAACATATTCTGAAAATTAAGTGAAACTAAGCTTATTCCAAAACAGCATGAATAACTGGCTATAGTACCAGAATAGGACTCAAGACCTTTCTCCACTAAGTGACCTCCAATAAGTCCTCTTGGTTTGTTTTGTTTTGGGTTTTTTGTTTTTGGTTTTGGTTTTGTTTTTTTTTCACTACTATGAAATAAAGATTACCATGACACTTATGAACATAAGTAATCATACATTGCAAAAAATAGATGAAATATCTGTTCTATTGCAATAAATAGAACTGTCATCTTGAAAATGCAGGAAACTGTTTTGTTCTGGCATGGTTATGCAGAACTGCACCATACTTCAAGGCACACTTTTGGACATCATATCTCAAGAAGAGTTTTGATCAACTAGATAAACTAACACAAACATTGAGATTTTAAAAGAGATATTAAAGAAAGATTGAGAGGACTAGAATTACTTATTTAGAGAAGACAAATAAAGATAAGATAATAACCTTCCATGCTGCTATGAAAAGAAAGAACAAAAAGTAGTGTTTAAATTTAAGAAAATGAGATGTAGGTCAGTCCACAGAAAAAAAGTCCTGAACATAAGGATAGCTAACTTAGGAGGGAGAAGTGGGAATAAGAAACATTTAAAAAAAATAATAATAATTCCAGAACATTTTCAGGGAAGTTACATTTTAAATAGTTGTGAAAGAGGAATACAGGCAATATTATACATAGCAGACTGATTGAATGCAGTTCTTACTCAATGTCTTGCCATCCCTCATATAGACACTGGGTATCATGCTATCAGCTTCCAGGAATGGTTTGGTAGCCTACCCAACTGCAACCTGAGCCTAGGGTTACAGATCCCAGGATAACAGAATCACAGAATGATATGGGGTTGGAAGGGACCTCTGGAGATATCTAGTCCAACCCCCATGCAAGATCAGGTCCACCTAGAGCAGGTTGCACAGGAACATGTCCAGGCAGGTTTTGAATGTCTCCAGAGACAGACTCCACCACCTTTCCGTGTAGATTTTACTATGTCATCAAATCTAGCCTGGGATCTCTCGCTGAAAATCTGTGAAATCATCTTATCAAAATGACTTTAAACCAACATCTTCAAAACAAGACTTATTTTATTTTTCCATTCAAAAATTTCCATTCAGTTCAAAGCATGTTCCTGTCAGCATCTTCTGATTAATCAAAGATGTCCTGCATCAATGAAAAAACATTTTTTTCTTGATGAATTATCAAATCTCCTGAGATGTACTTCACAGCTATATGTCTGGCAATATTGCCTTTGGGGATACTTCTAACTGGACCATTATTTTACTTTTCTTCTTCAGTTTTAAACAGTGCTTGCATGCTCCTTCAGAGTAAATGATATGCAAGAAGATGGACAGCAACATGAGGCAAATAGAATCAGATGTGGTATTCATGAAATAAAATTCAGATCTTTCTGAAGTTCATGATAACCACTGCAAAAGCTAGTTCTATTTTAATAGCTTAGGAGATCTTTTGTCTCTTGCTTCCTAAATAAAGTAGAAATAAATTTCAATCTTTGAGACCTGCACAGATCACAAAGTGTCAATAGCTTACTTTTTGCAAGGGAAAAATTGGGTAGTCCAGGAGACATTTGAGGCTGAAAATTCTTTTCAATCCTGCCAGTGGAAAAAAGGCAGGGACAAGGGAATTTTAAGATCAGAAGCAGCCAGAAATCAAGGGCCAGAGAGGGAGAGTATGAGCTTGAGGTGATGATGAGTAGGAGGAAGGGAAAGGCATTACTTAAAATCCATCCATCAAGTTAAGAAGAGCAAGAACGTGTTTTGGTTTTCTTTGATGGAGTGTGGCATTTCTCTTGAGAGTGTTATAACATCTTGAGGACATTGCAGAAGCAGCATACCACAAACTGATCATCCGGAGAGCAAGTTTGTAATGTGATGCCCTCACTCTATATTGTCATAACAACAAGTGGGATTTATCAATTTGAATATAAGATGCAATTTTGTAAGACAGTTAATAATATGGGATTTTTACAAGGGACCATTTTATTTGAATCCTTGAAAGTCCTTAAATTTCATCTGGATGGTTTAAATTAACAAAAAACCTTTTCTTCTTTTTCACAATATCAGGATGCAATAGGCTTTTAGAAAATGTCCCAGTCTTGAGTTGAAGCTATCAAGAGATGCGAAAACCTGTCACTAGCACTGATAGATTTTCTTCCATAATTGATGAAAATGCACAACTTATTTCCAAAGTGAGTATCTAGTTTCAATTTCCAACTGCTGGTTCTTGTTACAATGTCTTCCACTAGATAAAAGAGCTCTGTAGTACTTAATGTATTTTTTTTTCTGTGAAGATACTTACATACTGTAATCAAATCACCTTACAATCTTCTTTTTGATATGTTCTGTGTTTCACTTTAAGGCACTTTCTCCAGTGTTTCCATTATCTTTGCTAATCTTTTTTACATGAACTTTCCCTAACTTTCATCCTTCTTTTAAAATATCTAGAGACCAGAATTATAGGGAATATCCTGATAACACTCCCATGGTAAAATCAACCAGGCACTCTAATTAACTTTTCTCTCCAAGAAGTAGATCACTTCTTAGTGCTACAGCATTGTTCTGAAAGCTAGTTATCTTGCCACTATGACTCTTAGATCTTTTTAAACTCTTCTTTATAGGAAAAAAAGTCTTATTCTGCAGCTGCAAATTCCATTATTAAACTAATAACTTTATATCCAGCTGCATTAGAAATACTTCATTTGTACATGATCGGTTTATCAAGCTATTCAGATTATTTTAGAGCATCTACATTCTCACTATTATTTACCATTGTGAAAAATGTTTTATTGCTGGTGATAAGATAATTACTTCCTTATTATGTCTCACTGGACAGTGTCCTGTTCCCTGTGGAAAGCCATTCTTCTGTATATTGCTGATTAACCACTGATTTTTAAGTCAGTTAACTAGTTCTTGATCCATTCAACGCATTATACTTCATGAGACTGTACTGTGCCTACTACCTAGATTTATTAAACAGTGGAAATTAATGGCCTGGAAATCTTCTTAAAAGTTCTTTCAGCTTCTGATTGCTGTAGTCTGCCTTCAGCAAAGACTGGTGTCTTTATTAAGGAGACATCAGAAATCATGCTTGTGTAGTCTCCTTCTGCACTAGGAGGTAATCTATCATTACAACTCCATAATAACTTGTTTTCAGCCAAACAAGGTTGACGCTAGCAAGATAGAGGGCAATTTACATTCAGGCTTTCCTGCTTTTTCCTTCATGGAATGAAAACAACTGCTAAGAAAATTTTCTACCTAAAAATTCTTCTAACATCTTGAAAATCTGGATTTGTCTCTGAATTCTGATGTAATATTCCTTTTATGTGTTCCAATAGATTATGATCTATTGGATCTGTGATTTTTTAAACCACCTTACAATTATTAGTCTTGCAATTACATCTTCTCTACTTTTTACTGAGGAAGACAATGTACCATGATCAATGTACCAAAGAGTTCCTCTGTCTCTCAGCAACAAGGATGCATTGAAGACAGAATCCCACCCATCTTCAAGGTCCTTTGGATTAACTGTACTTCAAGTGATAGTGTGTAGCATAAGAAAGGTCACCTACCAATATATGCAGAAACGCATTGCCTGTCAATTTTGTAAGTGAAAGAAACACTAAGGAAAAAATAGGAGAAGAGAGAATAAAAAATCTGTTCTTATATCTTAATGTAGAAGTAATAATTTAAAAAATCTTTTAGGAATATACTAGCTGCATAGTTCTGTTTTCAAAAACTGTTGATCGTAAGCAAACAACATCTGCAAGATATTCTTAAAAGAGTATCTGGGATAATTTGAATTTCTGGAAAAAATGTCAGTGTCTTGTTGATATCAAAAGGAAAAAAAATCATACAGTTAGAGGATGGATGATATTTTTAGGCTTTGACTTATTCAAGTACTACAGGGTTTTAGAAACCCATCTCACCAAGGCAAGAATAGTGAATAGTTACCGCACAGTCCAACTAGTCATCACTCCACATGACAGTGGAGCTGCAAGTTTCACAGAAACTGTTCAAAAACAGAACAGAGTAACATTTTCTGGCACATTTTACAGCCTCTAGTGATTTGTACTTCAGCCAATGCCTGAGCCAGAGCTGGTAGTTTTGTACAAACGTCTCTTGGCATACTGTAGACTTGCAGGAAATTGCAAGTGCTTTAAGATGAGGATCTATAGTTTATGTAATGTACAGAATCACTAAATTTGTCTCATTTAAAAGTGCCACACGGGTTTCATTTTATCCCTAGTTAATAGAGGGAATGAACAATCATTACCATTCATGACTTTTGAGACCTCGAGCACTTTTGTTTGTACTGTCTCGTTTTGAGGCTGTGGAGTCTGTTTCTTTTATAGAAGCTGTCCTTGGCATATTATTTCTGTATCTTTTCTTGTCCAATCCTGTTCTTTGTTTTGTTTTGTTTGAATCTTGTTGTAATTTTACCTCCTTGAAAAATGGTTCTGTATCACAGGGGACCAGAATTATTTCAAATCTGGATACATGATCAGTTTGTACAGCATTGCAATAATACTGCCTCTGCTGTTGATCGACCTTTTCCTAATTTCTCTCCTCCTCCATCTTGCTTTTAGAAGGTTTTCTTCCTTCATGGTTATAGCAGCTAGAGACCTTTCTCTTCTTTACTCTTATAATGCAGAAAACACTCACTGATTACCATATATCTGAAGGTTATAGAAACTTCTTATTGGTCGTTCTCTCACATAGCCAGCTAAGATAGCAGGTTCTCCTGGAGGACTGTGTTACTGCTTTAGCTGAGGTCCTTTCACTGAGCTCCTTTCTCATAGGTCATGTGAAAAAAAATCTTAGTAGACTTCATAGGAATCCTGGATCATTAGAGAGTGTCAGGATATAGTCCCTCTTTACATTTGGTGAGCTCTAAAATAGATAACTGTGTATAATTATCTATAGGTTGGATAACTTGTCACTGCTGGTTTTATGTATAGTGTACTTAACTGTTTCCTGAAAATGATATTCATTTGCTAATTTTCATACTAATATGTTAGAGAACATTTTCCAGTCTTCATTTGCAGTTTCTATTTTGAAATCAATTTTTGAAAGCACTAGAAAAGGGAGTGTATTTTATGTATTTTAGGTCTGTCCTCTACCAACAAAAGTTCAGATCGATGCATCACAAATCCTACTTTTGTGAACTCCCTGCTCCCCTAAAAGTGCATCTTTTAGACAAATAAAACAGTGATATTAAGTTAATGGAGGAAAAGAGTAAGATAATAAAGAGATTTTTCCTGAGTAACATGCTCTAGCTCTGGGCAATCCTGCTTCGGCAGGGGAGTTGGACTAGATGATCTCTATGGTCCCT
>JAOXNO010000001.1:34731369-34756061 GCA_028565335.1 Limnodromus scolopaceus
TCTAGTGGGAGGTGTCCCTGCCCATGGCAGGGGGGTTGGAACTCGATGATCTTTAAGGTCCCTTCCAACTCAAATGACTCTATGATTCTATGATTCTATGATTCTACTTTACACCTGGACTTAAGCTATTCTATCTGTGTTTTTAATGCCATCATTCCAATTATTCTTCCCTCTTGACTGAATAATGAGTTGTGGTTTCCTGGTCCCAAAATAACTGCTTATGACTTGTAGTTATTAGCTTTGTCCCACTGCCTATCATGTAAGTGCAGTAGCTCTCATGAAGAATTCTTTTCTTTCGTTTTTTCCTTCTTTTCTTTTTCAGAAAAACTCTCAAGTCATGACCTCAAGAGGTCTTCTTCTTAATATTAGAGAAGAATCAAACAGAGTTCATTTTGGTTACAATTTAATTGTGGGAATTTTGTACACAATATGAAGAAATCTTTCCCATTCTTATCTTACAAATACATTAAGAAAACCTGGTCAGCTCTGTGTAATAAAGATTCGGTGGACATCAGGCCATATACATCTCAGTGCCTCATAATTCATGTGGTTCCCTTTCACCATGAAGCCTCTTGAAGGTTTTAATGTGGGCTATAAACCCATAACTCACTGGTCATGATCTTCTGCTGAAAGCAAGTATGCTATACTTCTGAAGCCTTTTAAATGTTAGTTGTAGGGTTTGAAAAATATTTCTACAGCTATTTTCCCACAAATTCTGTTTTTCTTTTCTTTTTAGTGTTAGAAAATGATATGTGACTGGGTATTTCCAATGAGATTAACAGCTTCAAATTGCCTCTGGTTTTGTTTTCGGTTTTGGAACTTAACAAAAAAAATAATAACATGGTAAATTCACCCTTTCTTAAAAAAGAACTGAAATTAAAGGAAGTTTTATTAAGTGTACAAAGAATGATTTTACCCTCAGTGCAATCTCTGGAACATAGAGGGCACTGTTACATTAATGAAAATAACATTTTACAAGCTGAGCCATTTAGAATTTCTTTTAATATTAGGAAGTAAAGCATCAGTATGCTATAGGATAGTGATAGTTATGATGTAAATGTTCCTGTCTGCAAGTTCATACAAAATGTAAATGGAATCATATATGCAGTGTATTTAGCTAGAATGAGTAAGAAATAAAAATCTCTATGTAGAGATTACTTTTATTTATTATTATTATTTCTTGAGTAAGGTTTGCCCTTTATACTAGTAAATGCTATGGCTTTAAAACAGCTTCATACTATTCTAACTTGCAGAGACATGTCCTTAATCCTTCTAACACATTTGGGAAAGTATATTAATGCACATAAAGTACCCTACACACTAAGGAGAACCATAGCCACTATTTTACAGATAGAGAAATCGAGTAATTTTGCTTCTGCTCTACTGGCTTCATGAGCAAGAAGTCTATTTATACAAGTGCCATTGTCCTTCATTCCTTCTGCTCAGAAGCAACAGCAACACTGGAAGAAGAGGAGCTTTACACAGATTGTTTTCTTGAATGACTGTGCTTTATTCTGTGCTCTATTCTGTGCTCTGGGAGACTGTGCAATTAAGAACTACACTTGTAGGTCAGAAGACAGCAAGAAGGCAGCATTTGTGAGACTGCAACATAGGCAGAGAATAACAAGCTTTCTTGTTGGGAGAGTTAAGATCATCTGAGACAAGTCTGACGACCCTACCTGAAGCCCTTTGGAGTCTGCTGCAAAACTTGTTTTGGGGTGGCACAGCTTCCTGAGGAGGGTCTGGGCTGGGTCTCAATAGACATTGTACTTTGCCACTGGCTAGAAAGTTGTTTAGAACTACTCCAATACGTTAAGTCCACACTGCATTTATTGCAGTTTCACCAGAAAAGAATACTCACACAGGTTGAGGTTCATTACTTCAGGAGCAAAGATGCTAATGCTCCCACATCTACAGAAAGACTGAGAAAAAAAGGTAATACCCTCTTTGGGATCATCTTTAGTCTTGTAGCCCAGTCTTCTTTTGTGTGTGTTTATTTACTTAAAAGCAATTAAACCATACAGTAAACATGTTCTCAATATTTCAGTTCACTCCTTTATGGAGGGAGCTTGGTGACTTCAGTAGCTACTTCAGTCTGGAAACAATTGTCATGAATCTTATAGAACAGATGAAATTATAAGAAAACACATTTTCCTAGCAAATTTCATTAAATGGTAGAACAAACACAGTGACCCGGCATCTATTTTAATTAGGGTTTCCTAAGTGTCACCATATAACATACATAGTAGTAGTGATTCTTGTGTTGGAAAACAGTAACTGTGAGATTGAATCTCTTTGCTTGCTGTTATTCTGTTGTTTTCCGGGGTTAAAGAGAATTAGACAGCGTCCACTGTTTTTTATACTAGGTACTTAAATAAATGGCTGTATATGTATACCAATTAAGTTGAAGGTGGTTGCTTTTTTTTAAAGCACAATTGGTTAGGAATGCAGCCATGGGCAAGAAATTGGGAGAACATAGTATTGATACGAAAATTGTTGTTTAAGTATCTGTCAGTTGGCTAAGGATGCTGCTATATTTGGAAAATCATGCCATCAAAATTCATCAAATATGACCTGGAAAAAAAATATCTCCTGATTCTTTGGTCCAATTCCTGTTATTAAGTCTTAAAATAATCCTTCTCCTGAGACCTTCAGTTTCTCTTTGTGCTGTTATGAATGTCTAGTGTGCTAAGCCACAGTGTTATCTTAAAACCAACTACCAATGTTAATCCCTGCTATCAATTACCGGAGTTCACTCTTGCTGTTTCCAGCTGAGACCATAGTTTTCTCTAAATACCTTTTATAGAATAATTTCTGTGCTGCATATGAAGGTTATGCTGGAGAACACATCTACAGTTGTGTGTGAACATGTATATATATTGAAGGTAGAGGAAAAAAGGTAACATTTAAACTGAAATTTTAGAAAACTGAATATAATTGATTTTTGTCTGTCATTTTGAAGAGACTGGCTATGGTCCTACTGTGAATAGAAACTTTGCTGTTGCTTAAAGATAGATTAGAACTAGGCATTAATCAAATTTACCTTAGTTTAGAAAGATACCTAGAAAATAATAGAATATTATATTTGATACAAACATTTTCAATACAATACAAATTTCTTATAATACATGTTGAAAGCTAACTATTATGAATCAATTACTATTAGCAGATAGTTAATCTGAATTTCCATACCTTTATGCTTTCAAAGTAAAACAAAAAAAATTCCAGGAACACCTCTAAAAACAATCTTGGACATAACTGTGCTATATAATACCATTCTTTCAATCTCAGCTCATAGAGTCAGCTGATTGATAGAAAATAATTTTTGAACAGAAAAGTTCAAAAACCTCAAAAATCAATTTAAAGGAACCTTTAACTTTTAAAGTTATTTTGTGAATGGTATCAGATAGTGTAATGTTGTGAGTATGACTGTGATTTAGAAATGTTCAGAATTATTTTACATTTCTGTAACTTCTTGCAATAAATTATGGCTGTATTTGATAAATATTTTTATTAGAAAGCTTTTATTGTTTAATTCATACAAGTTTCAATTCATTCCAAAACTACTAAAAGATATGTTTTCTTTACAGTGTTTTTTGTTCCAGGTATCAAATAGTCCTTTTTTTTCTCCATCTCTAAATGTCACTTCTGCAAATAAAACATATTCAATTTCAGGCCAGGATGAACTTTCGAAAAATTGGATAACTTAATGGTAAATCAGAATCCTACTTATGAAACTTTGGGTGCTCTGCTAGAAGCAGTGAGAAGGACTAAAGAACACCGATACTTTCTCACATCATGGAAGACTGTGAAATACTGAACTCAAAAATTTTACCCAGGAAATTTTTTCTATGTTATAGTTGTGTCATGCTTTCAAATTCATTGATGTATTTGAACTCTACACTGCATGATGCATTTTCCAGACATGAAAAACTGCAAGACATCCTACCTTAACCATGTCACAAGTGTAAGACTGAATATTTCCTTCTCAGAGCTTCTGGAAAAGACATGAAAGAAATATTTCTCAAGCAATAGTGTAAATCTAATTCTAGTTTAAAAAAACCCTGGAGGTAGCTGAAGGAGCCAGATGTATCTGGTGTAGAGAGAGAGTTAGGTGCCTTACAACTAATTAATTGCATTACAGGCTGGGGAGAGATGGGGAAACATTCTTTATGTAGTTTGGAAGAATTATACATACGAACTGGCAAGCCTTTGAAGAATAAGACATTTTTTATTACATAATAGAAGCCACAGATATTTCTTGACATAAACTCAGCATATTTACAATTTACAGCCTGTAATTTGTAGTTTTGTTAAAAAAACCCAAACTTACCATTAAACTTGCCTATTGATGGAGACAAAGACTCACAGACTTTGTATGAGCTGTAACATAAATGAGGGTTTTTTCCTTTAGTGGTATGTGTTAAAATAGACAAGGAAAAAGGTAGTTTAAATACTTATAAGCTAAGTGGTTCTAAATGCTTTTATTTTTCTGGGTATGATTCATACTAAGGCAACCTCCTTTTCTCTTTAAGGTAACCTTTCATAGCTGATACGTCTTCTGGGATAGTCCCCTATGACTTGTGTGTTCTATTCTGCTCCTGGCAAGCCAAAATAATGTCACATTCAGAAAACCTCAACTCTAGCACTGCAGTTATCAATGCTTTTCTTTTCCAGTTCAGTTCACAGCTTTCATAATCCAACCATTTTCAAAAGACTTCTTCATGCTGCAGCCTTTTCTTCTTCTCTTTCCGTTCACATTGACAAGCTCCTTTCCTGTTAGCAGACTTTAACAAGCAAAACAGCAGGCTATGAGGAATTTTAATTATAAATCAGAATGAAGAAAAGCCAGGTCTGTAATGTTTAAACTGCAAAAAGAAACCTTCTTATGCTAAGAAGGACTAGATCTTATAAGCATGAGTTTATGCATGAGAGACAGGAGACACTCAAATATCATGATCATGTTGGATCTTCTATGCATCTGATTGGGTTGGTTTATAGCTTGGGACAAAGTTTTCATGGAAAACAGAAAAGTCCCAAGGGATTACGACAAACTGCATAAAGTCACGGTTAACTAACTCTTAAGGACAATGTACTTTGTTATATGTTTTTATTGAATGAGGACTTCTTCTTCATTCTGTCTAGAACTGCAGGCTGTTGAGATGGTTAAGAATGTAATGTCTTTTTCCTCCCACAAACTCTGCCAGCTCCATACTTCTGACATTCTCAGTTTCTTTGACAAGCAGTAGGTATAATAGGGAAATTTTTCAATTCACATTTTCTGAAAATTGAATATGAAAAAGGCATCAAAAAAATATCCCAACTTTTACTACATTATTCATTTTAAGACAAAGTGAGATTGGAAAGTGATTTCATACCTTTCACTTCACAGAACTACCCATATAATTTCTTGAAGACTGAAATACTACCCACTTTATTTTTTCTTCCCATAATGCAGTTCATTTCACAAGCAAAAGCATTACAGATTGTCTGTGCATCTAGTTATTTACTTTGAAATGTTTCTGAGCTTTAATTAGTGCTTCTGTCAACATATTCATTTGTGCCATTCAGAAGACATGCAAACCACCCACACATGTTCTATTGCCCCAGCTCCCAGAAGGTTTGGATTTGAACAATACAATAAGGTGCTGTTGAAAAGGATTTCAATCACACAGGTTTTTTCTATATCATTTGTAAAGCAGAACTTAGGAGTTACTTGCTTCTTTTTTCCTACAGGCACATTCTGCAAACTATATGAGTGAATATCCATTGTAAAAATCCCATAAAAACATTTATTCCCTATATATATTTTTCTTGTGACACTTTTAGAGATACTTGTAGTAGTAAAACAGCTGTAAGAATGAAAGTGTACAGACATGTTATTTCATAACGGGATGATAAACAGATATTCATCAGTACCCAAAAGGACAAAATGATTACTAAATGAAACCTGACAAATTTCCAAATTCTGCTTCTGAAATGTACAAAACGAACAGAAGAATATAAAACACAGTCTTGGAAACAGAGACAGCCCAGAGTTGACTAAAATTTCCATCTCTAGAATATATTTTACTGAATTTAGTAAGAAGGTTTAACAAACTCTTATATGAAATAAAGAAATCACCTTTTTTTGGTTTGTTTTCTGGGTTTTTTTGCATGAAAAGTAGGAAAATGCCTTGTTAGGAGATTTGGGTTTCTATTTTTATTGAACCCAGAATTTTGCTGACAGTTCTTATTCAGTATTTCTTTCATCCTCATGGCTTCATTTTGATCTGACTACTCTCTCTTATGAGAGCTAGCACAGCCTGTGGCGGAGACAGTTGTTCCCACACAACTGCCCTGAAGAGCCATGCAGTGACAGATGTCTGACAAAACTGTGGTGCCTACTCTGAATACCTGATCGTCATGTCCTGAGAGAAAGATGTCAGGCACATCCTTTAGCATGTGCGATGTTACAAGTGGGAGATAGGGTGTGTCTGCCATTTTAATGGATAATGTCTTCACCAAAAAGTGGATATCAGGTCAGCTCAAGACAAACATGAAGACAATAGTATCTAGAAAATGTCATAAATCTAAATAGAGTTTCCAGTGAGATTAACTATCTCTGTTTGAAGAAAGGAGGGAGATACGAACATTTTTGTTACTGCTATTCCATCTATTGCTTTTGAAAGAACTAGATGTTCATTTTTTGTATATTTTTCTGATATTGGGAGATGTATTTCTCTTTTGAAATTATCTTCTTTCTTTTCTAATCACCTTTAGACTTTTATAGCTCTCCTTTGTCCTTTTCTTCTTTTATCATTTTAAGAAAATAATAATCAGAGAGTAGAAATAGGAAAAAGGAAGTAGAAGAAATCAATTTTCTTGATCTTGGCATCCCTTCCTGTAGTTTGACAATGAAGTTCTAAAATATCTTTAGATTTTTAAAAATTTTCATATTTGGACCAGCTCTGATCATAACTAAGCTTAGCTTTCTTCAGATACAAAGATGGCTGTCCAACACTGTTGCTACTCTTCTCTGTAACCTCAGCTCAAATCACACTACACTATTGTCAGAACACAAATGCAGAATACCAGCTTCTCCATTGGGCCCCCATGGGTTGTTTTTCTTTTTGGCTCCTGGATGAAATAATTTGTAGATCAATTACAACATTTTCATTGCAGTTATCTTCCTTTTCTATCCCTTCACAAGTAACATCCATTCCCCACTGAAAACACAACAGCATCTCTCATTCACTGTCATTTGTCATAGAATCATAGAATTGTCTAGGTTGGAAGCGACCTTTAAGATCATATAGTCCAACCATCAACCTAACTCTGATAAAAAAACCAAACCAACCCATCACTAAACCATATCACTAAGCCCTATGCCAACCCGTCTCTTGAATATCTCCAGGAATGAGGACTCAACCACTTTCTTGGGCAGGCCATTCCAATGCTTAATGACCCTTCCAGTGTAAAAATTTTTCCTAATATCCAATCTGAACCTCCCCTGGTGCAACTGGAGGCCATTTCCTCACGTTCTATCACCTGTGACTTGGGAGAAGAGACCAATCCCCGCTTCTCTACAACCTCCTTTCAGGTAGTTGTAGAGAACGATAAGGTCTCCCCTCAGCCTCCTCTTCTCTAGGCTGAATAACCCCAGCTCCCTCAGCCTTTCCTCATAAGACTTATTCTCCAGTCCGCTCACCAGCTTCATTGCCCTTCTCTGGACCCACTGCAGCACCTCAATGTCTTTTTTGCGGTAAGGGGCCCAAAACTGGATACGGTACTTGAGGTGGGGCTTCACCAGTGCCAAGTACGGGGGGACAATCACCTCCTGAGTCCTACTCACCATGCTGTTCCTGATACAGGTCAGGATTCTGTTTGCATTCTTGGCCACCTGGCCGCACTGCTGGCTCACGTTCAGTCAACAGTCAACCAACACCCTCAGGTCCCTTTCTGCCAGGCAGCTCTCCAGCCACTCTTCCCCAAGCCTGTAGCGCTGCCTGCGGTTGTTGTGACCCGAGTGCAGGACCCGGAACTTGGCCTTACTGAACCTCATCCCATTGGCCTCTGCCCATCAATCCAGCCTGTCCAGATTCCCCTGCAAAGTCTTTCTACCCTCCAGCTTGGTGTCATATGCAAACTTACTGAGGGTGCACTCGATCCCCTCATCCAGATCATTGATAAAGATGTTAAAGAGAGCCGGCCCCAGTACTGAGCCCTGTGGGACACCACTCGTGACCGGCCGCCAACCGGATTTAACTCCATTCACCACCACTCTCTGGGCCTGGATCTCCAGCGACTTTTTAACCCAGTGGAGAGTACTCCCATCCAAGCCATGTGTAGCCAGTTTTTCCAGGAGGATACTGTGGGAGGCCTTGATTGTCTATTTTTTTCTCACCTCCACCTTTCTTTTTACTGGAAAAGTGAGTTTTCCCATTGTATTAACTCATAGTCTTTAGGAGGTGTCGAGAAAAAGATGTGCCATTGCATTTTTTTTAATTTTTTTTTTTTTTTTGACACAACAACTGTCTTCCCACCACAAGTTCCTGAGAAACTCAGTAGACCCAAGGTGAGTCTGCAGTCCCTGTGCTCACACAGCACACACACCAGCCCTAGGAACCCTTGGAATGAAATACTATTGTTCCACAGGTATCACAATTGGAAAGCTGTGATGCAGGTGGTGCATCATTTTGAGATTTTGCCTTCAACATATTTCTTGTCATCAGCATATGCCATCAGTTATGTCATCAACATATTGTTATGTTCAACATATTGCTTGTCATCAGAGCTGAGCTGGCCACCAAACTACATGGAATTGTTCCTTACCTGGGCTCTGGATCATTTTAAACTGCAGAATAATGAGGAGTGCATAATAAATCACAAATACCTGTCTGATCTGTATGTGCAGATTCATGACAACATAGCAGAAATGTCATGGATTTGCAAAACTCTGAGTGTGATATTGAACCATTGACTGGCTATTCATATTTAAAATTACTGTGGCTTGTAAACTCTGGCAATTCAGAGTGGGAACCATTTGATGGAATACTTAGGGATTAGGATTTGCATGTATTTTGGTCTCAGGCTGGTTTAATAGGACTCTCATATTATGTGACTGTGTATGTAAGTCTAAGTGTTTATTAATAAACCTGCAAGAACTGGTAAAAATCAAATTAAAAAAAATGCAGTTGGAAACACATTACCTGTTTTTTAAATTTAAAAAAGCTTTTGAGCCTAGTGAGAGCTTTATTGAATTTAAAATAGGAATTTTGTTGCACTTGGTTTAATTTCATTGAATGCCTGCTCCATTGTAAACTTTCTTTCTAATAAAGATACTGCAATTCTACATCTTAAGATAAGAAAGTTTTCAAAAGTCCACACAGTTTTCAAAAGTCAGATACTTCAAGCTTATTTACAGTTTTAACCCATTCCCAATTTTCATTCCCTTTTTGTGTCTTTCATATTGGGTTAGACAGAGACAACTCTTCAGTTATTTGAGTGCACACACATGTATCTCCAAAACCAAAAAGATAAATTAATATATCTATATTAATATTATTAATATATATATTATTAATATAATAATATATATTTTTTATATATATATAATAATGAATGTCATGGTTTTGGCTGCGATTCTCAAAAGCATGTACATCTGAAGTTTACCAGTTTTTCACAAATGTGAGGGGCTAAGTGCTTGTGAAAATGTTAGGCCAAGTGAATAATGGGACAATTTAGATCATGACAGACTTTCTCTAAAATACTCAAACTAATCAGTCTCCAAACCACCCACAAACACAGAACTGAGACAAGAGGACTAAGTATTAAAGAGCATATTAATCCCTGCTGAGAAACTAACATGATGACATAATATTTTAGAAGTTGGATATATTTTAGAATCATTGTCTTTGTGTCAAAGTCATCAGAAGGGAACAAGAAAAACAATTACCTCAATTTTAACCATCACAAAGGCAAGCAGCACTGCAGAAGGCTGGTTATGTCCACATTCATTGTCTGAATGTTGATGGGAACTGTGCTGTGCTGTGTGAGATTGATACAGATAATAAGAAACCACTGGTTTTGCTTTCTAAATTTTTAGGGTTTAGAGGGTTAGAGAGGATTTACATGTGAGAGGGTAAATCAAAAGAATGTCTGTGAGGACTTAAGTATCAGATGCACTGGGAAGAGAGGTAATTTTAAAATCAAATAGTAAATTATTTTTTTTGCATCACATTGGTTTGTGCATTCTCCTAGCCTTTGGGAAAGTTTTTACTACAATATAAACTGCAGGTTTATTTGCTGGAATACTTTACTCTGAAGTCTTGTTACCTCTGCTAATGTTATCCCCACTGCTAATGTTTATCCAAAAGAGCAGATGGAAGTATCTTATGTGTTTGAACTGTTGCAGCAGAAGAGTGTTACACCCATGGATATACTCCCTTATTCTTTGTCCAGCCTTATGCCATCATGTCAGGGGGTCAGGGGGAAATAACACTATGTATATTAGGTGGTCCCAAGAAGCTCAGAGTTTTTGTTTCCAGGCTTATCTTTGCTTTTCATCTCCTGTATCATTTTCAGGGCATAGACAGGTGGAACAGCTACTTCTACAGGAGTCAAAACCTGTAGGCTGCACAGACTAAGGGGTTTTAAATTTCCACAGAATCATAACGTTGCAATCTTGTACTTTTTAATGGCTTTAAGGCTGTATATAGAGCCTCTGAGCAGAAGAAACAGGAAAGAGATCCAACGCCAAAATCAGTTCTGAGTCACGATTTTCCCCAACTGCAACCTTTTCTTCCTAAATATTAGCAAACTATTCTAACATTAGGTATTATCTTTTTGGAATACACAATTCCCTGAATATTTTATGTATTAAAAGGGTTTGTTTTAAAGACTTTAATAAAATAATTGTTTTAATAAAATATGTGTTTTGATCACATATGGCACCAAGGAAATTTGAAAGGAAAATAAAGAAGCTTGATTTTTTTTATGGGATTTTTAATTTCTCTGTCACAACAGAAGGTGGAACAATTTTTGTGGTTACTGATACTGCATTGAAATTACTAAGAAAGGGTTTTCTCTAGTGTATGTGTTGGGTTTATGTCAGTTTTAATTTCTATGCCTTTCTTGCAGCACCTTTTGATATAACAAATTAATTTCCTTTTCTTTGGATGAATATAACTTTCGTGTCTCATACATGTCTTCTGTATGTGCAGGAACAATTAATTAAATTTTAATGTTAGATATCACCTTCTAGCTGTGATAAGACTATATTGTAGTTGAGCTGTTCATTGTAATCAGAATAATAAAACACCTTAGAAAAATGGTGAAAAAATTACTTTTATTTAAGTGCCATTTGGTTCTAAGTGAATATTTTTAAAGCAATTTCTCCCTCCATCCTTGTTACTCTGATGGCAGACATTCACTGGGGGCACAATTTAGTAATTTAAATCCTCTGTGGATTTTCTATTATTCCCTCAGCACTGTCCCAAGTAACACAAACTTAAAAATTTTCTCTCCATTGGCACATTGGAAAGATTAAGAAACTGTAGAATTTTGTTAGAATGAGATCTGATTCAAATCTTGGTAGCCTCTTCCCAGGTTTGGACAGTTGTCTAGCACCAAGTCTATATTCCAAATGAGAATACATCACAGAGAAGGTGACATCCACGAGCCTTAAGAGTGGCATAAAAGTTTGTACTGTGAACAGAGAGGGATATTAGAAGTGGCAAGAAATGTAATGCAAATTGTCTTTTCTGAGCAGTTTCTGTATGCAAAACTTTGTACTATAGCTTGATTTATTCTTCGCTATCAATAGAATACAAATCTTTAGAAATGCCCTGAAGTACATTAGCGTTCTTATTTTATCTTAGGTGAGTTTATTTCATTACAAGTGAGTTCTTTTCAGACAATTTCCTCCCCATTCATGTCACAGTGTGACTCACAGTTTCTTCAGGTTTCTTTTCATAAGTTGAATAGGTAACAAAAGAAAACTAATTTCTTTCTTTCTTTCCTCCTGGAAGGACTGCACAGGACATAGAGTGTTGCAGAAATCAGGTGAAGAGCTTTAATTCCAAGCAGTGAAGCCTAGAACAGCTTATTTTGCTTTTGATAAATGGGATTAATTTAATATCTCCTTTTCAGATGTCCTTCAGGTGTTTTCTTAGTTCTAAACACACAGATAAAATAATGTATAAAAGTGGTACATAAAGTTTAGTGGTGAGGATTACGGTGAAACTAAAACTTGATTACTGACTCCATATTGTAATGCATTTCGGGCACCAAGAAACACCTGGGAGTTTCTGTCACTCCTACTGCTGTTCCTGCTACCTCCTCTCCCAATTACCATCACTGGTGCTGAGCTGCCATGAGAGAGCTTAGGATGATAATACTGACCTCTGATATTGATGCTGGCAAGTGTGCAAAGGCTCTTAAATGTTTTTCTTCTTTTCTTCCTCATCAGCTACACAACAGCTATTTTACTTCAGAAGTAAAGTTTTTAAGCATCATAAGTACATAAAAGTTTTTAAGCATTTTTAAGCACATAAAAATGTCTTTATTTTTCTCAAAACTAAAATAATTAGTGGTATCTTTAAATCATAGTCATACCGTATTTTGGCAAATGTTAATTTTCAGATATTTATTATAATTAATATCCTTCAGTCGTGGTTTCAATTGGGTTGGAGTTAACTTTCTTACCAGCAGCTATACATACTGCTATATTTTGGTTTAGAATGAAAACAGTGTTGGTAAAACACTGATGTTTTTAGCTGTTGCTCAGCAATCAAGGCCTTTTCTGCTCCTTACACTGCCCTGCCAGCGAGTAGGTTGGGAGTGCACAAAAAGTTGGGAACAGACACAGCTGGGACAGTTGACCCCAACTGACCAAAAGGATATTCCGTGCCATGTGATGTCATGCTCAGTATATAAAGTTGGTGGAAGAAGAAGAAAGGGGGGACATTTGGAGTTGCGGTGTTCATCTTCCCAAGTAACTGTTACATGTGACGGAGTCCCGCTTTCCTGGAGGTGGCTGAACACCTGCCTGCAGATAGGAAACAGTGAATGAATTCCTTGTTTTGCTTTGCTTACACACGCGGTTTTTGCTTTACCTGTTAAACTGTCTTTCTCTCAACCCAAGAGTTTTCTCACTTTTTTTCTTCTGATTCTCTGCCCCATCGCAACTGGGGCCAGTGAGCGAGCATCTGTGTGGTCCTAGCTGCCAGATGGTTTTAAACCACAACACAGTCTTATTAGAATAGGATAAGTCATTCATATCTTCACCTTGCTCAAACTGGACTGCTGCAAAGATCTATATATGCTTTAAGAATTCCCAGCTTGAAATCCTTGACACATTAGACCTGTAGGAGAGGATGAGTGCCCATTCAACATTAGCAGTTGTAAGAATAAAGCATGACTCCAGAAGAAACACCACCCATTGAATGCCTATTAGCTGCTTTGGGGAAATCAGCTAGACAGTAGGAATCTAGATGTAAACAAAAAAAAATTCTAAAATGCAGAATATGTAACACATCTCTATGGTAAGAACACTTCAAAAAAACCCGTGCATTCAGCCGGGAGATAGATTTTTTTAATTCTTTTTTTTTTTTTCCCAACTGCCATTTGATGTTGTTTACTGGAAGCAGGTAGGACAAACACCTGTTTCTTCTGATTTGCATTCAAAATTAAGGCACTGTGTTGACTTACATTGAGAAATAAATGTGAACTGGAATTTGGCCTCAGAAGATCCCCATTTCTTGCAGCTAGTCCTCAGAGGAGCTGGATGGAAGAACAAGAATCTACTATCGTAACAGGAATCAATCCCTGCTCTCCTCCCGCCACCTATGTTCTCATTAGATCCTGTTCCTGAGCTGCAGTGGGAGTAACCTTTTGTTGTGAAAGTCAAATATTTCACTTGTTCTCCAAAGCATGAATTTTACCTCACTCATTCCTAATAGTTTTTGAATAACCCCTCCTTAAATAGAAAAATAAAAAATTGATAGTGAAATTTTTTTATCCATTGATGCAAATCAGAACCTTCTTCACACCATCATGCTCCTCAATATAAAATAGCAGTGTCATTTTCAGATCTTTGTAATAAACTCCTTCATATCTTTTTTTACATCCATGGAGCCACTAAACATCCCATTGATAAAGTATCCGGTATAGACAATAATTGTAATATGATACATCAAATTTAAAATGTCTCATTGGTCTCTTTCCACAGTCAAATTCGGAACTGTCTTCAGTGATTGATTCCAGACTCCTACCAGAACTACAGGGCAAGGCACCAGATCAGTCACACTCGGCAACTTCTATGGGCTAATGAAACTCTCCTCATATTTAAGGCAAGCATTTATTATTAGCCTAATGAAACACTAGTTAAACCACTAAAAAATATTGCTCAATTTACAATGGCACTAACCAAATTGGGTAATTATTGCAGGGAAAAAAAAGCCTCTTTAATAAAACATTTAATGTTGATATACACAAACATTTTAGTATCTAATCCTTCCTTTGGTGGTATGCTGCCTCTTCCAGTACTTCTGTGGGTCCTAAGGTTGATTGTGTCAGTCTTCATGGAAGCAGCTTGTATGAGTTTAAGGTGAGTCATCAATATCCCAAGTCCTTCACCAGAAACATGGCACTGTTCTTATGTTCTTTTCATTCAGTCTAGGCTATTTTTATGTTTTCCATATCACACCCTTTTTTTCCGGTGTATGATGTAGTTTACATATGTTGGATACTTGTTCCTTTTTCTCTTTATTTTTCCTAAAGCTGGTTTTTACTAGGCTACCAAAATTAAATTCCTCCAATGACCAGAAATTGTTCGGTGAAGGTCTGCCTTAAGCCTTATGGCTTGAAGCCTCTGCTTTCATCCTGTGCTCACAATGTCGAGATCTCTGCTATCATTACCCCCCAGCACAGCTCTATACTACGTCTTCAGTATAGCATTACACATAGCTCAGTCTGCAAATGATAACTACAGCATATTACTATGTCACTTGCTTACAGCCATATATCAAAATGATTGTAACAAGAGACATGACACCAATGATACAAAGCTAAGCTAAAACCAAACCAATTTAAGTAATAGCTGGTTGCTCATTATGTAACTGTCGTTAAAAATGAATAAATCATCTGATAAACGGTTGTCTTCTTACCATCACCAATACCCAATTTTAAAAAGGAGGAAGGTCTTCCGCTGCCTCTCACTTGGCTGAGGTCAAGTAGAACAATGTTACTTCTAGTTAGGGAACTTTTTATAGTTTCATTATCAAGTGCAAGCTATAAAGTGAAGTTTGGTAATATGATGAGAAAAATATCTGAGAAGAAATTACAACACAGTATTTTAACTGAGCTAGAGGTAGAAATACATGAATTTGAAGATAACTTCATAAGTTCCATTGAGTAATAAACTACATAAAAGTCTATATAAAATTTCATATTGAAAGATTCTTCGTATTTTAATACCACCATGAATTGTCATTATATTAGACAAGAACAGTAAAGGACAATTTTTTTTCTTTTCATCAAAAATAGAAATAAAAAACCTTTATTTCTTCATGTATTTGTATTGCTTTTCTTGAAGAGGTAGATGCATCTACATAGGCAATAAAACTGGTCATACACTACATTCAATTAAAAAGCTGTGCAATAATAAACAAAGCAAAACTAAAAAAAAAACCAAAAACAAAAAACCCTGACAAATCAAGGCCATAACTTACAGTAGGTAAATATACCTAAAAGCAGAATGAATATGGATGTGGTTTTGCCTAGCAGTCTAGTAACAGAGTATCCCTTTAAAGAAGCAGTTCCTACTGAAAGGTACCTGAAATGAGACTACATTAGGCAGCAGTACCTAAAAATTTTTCTTCTCTTTGCCTTTCAGTGTCCTGTCTGCATTTCCATTAGCATTTCTCTGGGTTCTATTGTTTGCAGGGACTCCCTTCTTATCCACTGACATTTCCAGGGTCATGATGTTCAATTCAGGAACCACTACACTGACATTGGTACATTTTTTGAGGTTCTGGTAATTTCCAAAAACCAGCAAACAGCAAGCCAAAACCAACCAAACCAAACCAAAAACAAACAAAAAACCCCCAAACTTTGCAGATACTAGCATACTTCACTTCTCTCAGACAGTGCTTTAGCCATGCCAATAAGAAAATGAAAGGGTAACTTTCAGGCATGACGTTAAACAGAAAAGAAAGAAATAAAAAGAAACAAAATTCATTCTGTAAAAATATATCTGAATATTAAAACAAAGCAAGCCATTCACCTAAAGCTTTTCTGGGCTACTGGCCCCAGCTGATCCTAGCTTTAAGGAGCAACTACTTCCACCAGAAACACTGGAAGAGTTCTTGCATATATTAATCCTGTTTTTAGCACTGCCCTCCCACCCCTAAAGTGATAAATAATTAGCCCATGTCTCTCTGTAAATCCTATATAGTCCTTAGATGATGAAGTGGTTGCAGTCACATAGAAAAAGGCAGAAAAAATCAGGGGCAGCCAGAAGTAGACCCTTTTGCAAATTCCTTGCACATTGCATTTTTTCACCTGCTCATATATCACACATAAGATATCCAGAAAAGAGGTGATTAGTGAAGGGACAAAGTTTTCTAATATTATTAAATTATTCAGAGTAATAAAAGCAAAATCTGGATGTGAAAAGTTATGAGAAGTTTGCAATACTGAATTAGCAGTAAAAGATGAAATTCAGTGGTGATAAATGTGGAATAACGAGCATGTAGAATAACCTCTATGTATATAAACAATGAAGAATCCTAGAGTAATTTATTAGCATTCAGGAAAAAGATTCTGGACTCATTGTACACAGTTCTACAAAAATGTCTGATCCATCTTAGGAAGTGGTTAAAAAACCCAAATATAACAAATAACAGCAAAATAAAGAGCTATGCATAAACGCTTTGCAGTACTGTCTCAGGAAGAACACAGGAAAACCAGAATATGTTAAAAAGAATAAAGAAACTTATGGAGTAGGTTTTGTGCAAACAGAGGCTGTATAGATAGAAAAAGAGCTAACTGTGGAATGTTAGAAGTCAATAAAATCATGAATGGTTTGGAAGACGCGAATAAGCATGTCAAATGAACTTCCTAGGGAGCATATCTTGAAGAAAACAAAAGGCAGTATTTTCTACACAAAACAGCTAAATTGTGAAACTTATTGCTACAGGATGTTATACATGACAGGAATACAAACAGGTTCATAAAACAGACAAATCTGTGAAGGAAGATTCCATGCAAAACAACCTTATACAGACAGTGAAGCACTCTCTAAATAAGTTTATTGAAACTATTGATTTTCATCAGCAGAAGATAGCCTGACCTTTTTTGAGTAAAGTATTTGTCTTTCTTACTGGTGGGAAGGTTTAGAACTCTTTGCTTTATATTTGGCACATTGTATACAAATTCACAATTATGCTTCTGGAGATGTTAGAAGAACATTCTCTATGCTGGCTAAAGTTGGAAATTAAAGCCTAACACAAGGCCTTTTTTTGATCCATACGATGTTAAGCAAATGCCTATTTGGGATTACAGCGAGCTAGGGAAAGATTAGTACATACGGTAAAATACGTTGTAGAAATTTTAGAGTGACTTTTAAAATGGAGTATACGTATCTATGTATCTACTGTACAAACTTTTTCTGGAACAGGCAAGAATGCTTTCTCTGGGATGTGTCACCAGTATTAATTATAGCTGATAAAACATAGTTTTAAAATCTATCAGTATATAGAAGAAAAAAAAAAAAATCAGACTTTGTGTGCAGAGTATTTTTTTTTTCAATGCACAATTAATTGTGTAGGATAGTTAGGAATATTTGATTATTTAATTTTTTTTTGCAAAATCTTCTGTTACTGATCTGGGCAATATAAATATGTCTATTTAACATCACTGCACAATTTCTAAGGAAATATACCACCAAACGAAAATGTAATCTTTTTAAAAATTGCAATCACCTTAAGTTGCCAGGAAAATGATGACTTTTAAATGTGAATTTCAAATTAAGACCTCATTTATGACGGGAATACTGTCCATCATTCAAAGCTGGAGAAGATCCCTTTAGTTACAGGTGGGAGAAAAAGTCAAAAGAAGAGTCAAGTATCTAGAGATTGCAGTGAAGGTTTTGAAGTAAGAGAAGAGCTTTTTTTCCCTCCAACTAAATAATACTGATAGGAGAAAGACAAACAAAGTTCAGGGAGGAACTACGGAAGGCTGGGAAATTTAGTCTTTTGAAATTACCCATAGAGGCAGTGTTGATCGCAAACGATTGTAGCTGATAACAAGATGATTTTATTTTTTTTTATCTATGACATCATGAACTGTGTTTCAGCTAACTAGAGAAGTATTTTTGTAGCATGAGATGAAAGGTATGTGTTACATGCCCTGTTATGTGCATGAGGGCATGTGAAAGTACAAAGTCAACTGGAATAATGTTGGAGGAGTGTGCAGTATGCAGTTTCATCCATATTGCCTTTGAGAGCAGTTGTGGAGTGAACTATACCAGAATGAGCTCCTTTGTAGAATACTAATAAGGGAAGCAGCAGCAGCAGAAACCACACAACAACGTGAATGGTTTAAAAGAACTGTCTCAGCACAGAAATGAGGCAGGTAAGATACTACAGCCAAGCTGATGGACTTGGTATTGCTATTTCTGGCAAGAAAGACTTGTGCTTTTTGACCTGTAAATCCCAGACAACAATCCACCATGAGGTAATGCCGCTGGAATAGTGAAAAAGCACCACCATAGAGATAATTGAACTGATTATTGTTTTTAACCTGACCTACATTCAATGTGGCATTCATATACCTGCATTACTTTTCTTGCAAAAGTTAAATACTTTAGACTATTGTGCGCTACTCATTTATCCTTAGACTTTCATTAAGGGAAGTTCCCAGCTATGACATTTCTAGAAAATATAGAATGAATATGCAGCTCTTTGGCTCTTGTAAAAGTAGTCATCTTACTTTCAGAAGAGATGGTACTTTTTCTAAATACATATAAGAACTCTTGTAAAAAGGTGTTTTCTTAATTCCTCCATGGCATAATCTAATTTTATTTATACTTTATTATAAATATAGATACCTTTATTCATCACTATGGTATTTCAGCATTTCCATCTATCCTATTTTCTGAAAAACAAATGCTTGCTTTTAGCACATATGAGTTGATAGCCCAACTTCACAGGAAGAGAGATGAGGTTTTTTAAGAGATGACAGAAAAAGCCCTGGTAAAATAAAAGGACTCATTTTACACATCTCAGCCTATAAGCAATTAGTAACATGAAGGATTTGTCTAGATATAAATTTTTTAACAGTACATAAAAGAATCAAAGTCTAACCTGTACTGAGTAGTGCAAAACATGTCCATCATACAACATTAATATCACCATCTGCAGGCCATCTTACTCTCTTATGCTTTCTGCACAGCAGCATGAATATGTCATTAAAGAGGTTTGCTTTCTTCTTTCATTTGCTCTTGACTGTGACTGAAATACCTAACATTTCTATTACCATTTATATGGAAAGGACTGTCTTTTCCTGTAGATTTCCAAGGGTTCAAATCCTCATATATCTGCTGGATGTGCCTGAGAGAACTTTTCGCTGCCTTTTAAAGTATCCTTTTGTGTTTTATCTTCCCCTTTTAATGCTGAGGTAAGCATAGCTGTTATTGAGACATCAGGAGGAATCTCAGTTGTTGTGCATAGAGCTGATGGCCATGTACCGGAAATGTTCATATGAGCTGAATCCTTTGTAAGAATGGATTTACAAAAAGTAAACAAACATGATTTCCTCAAAGTCCGTACAAATTCCAGACTTTTCAGCTGTACTACAAACTCTGTCCTGGTACTTCCTGGCATCTAGGAAGCAAAACACATGAAGATTTCTCAGTCTGGGAAAACACAGGCTAAAGTTTCTGCAGAGTCCTTGTCAGTTATGCTAAACATAACTTTGGGCACACTTGAAAATTACTTTCACTCTATCAGGTCAATGAATTTCTACAAACTAATTTTGGATCTCAAATATTCTTGATTTTTAGACCATTTGGAAAAAATACTGTATAAGTAAAGAAATATGGATTACAGCATTCTGATTTGAGTCTTCTGGCACTCAAGTGTGATATTTAGGATGAGCAGCTTGGATTTAAATCAAAGTTAGCAAAGGGAGTCACTTAATTTTTTTACTCCAGATGTTCACCAGGCTGGTGCTTTTAAAGTAATTCCTGTGGTCATTGGTACCAAAAGGATTCATGGATTTGACAGAGTTGGAAAGGACCTCTAGAGATCATCTCGTCCAACTCCCCTGCTAAAGCAGGATTGCCCAGAGCACATTACTCACGACTGCATCAAGGTGGGTCTTGAAAATCTCCAGAGAAGGGGACTCCACGACCTCTCTCAGCAGCCTGTTTCAGTGTTCTGTCACCCCCACCATAAATAAGTTCTTCCTCATATTTGAGTGGAGCTTCCTATGTTCCAGCTTATGCCTGTTGCCCCTCATTCTATCGCTAGAAACCACTGAAAAGAGTCCGGCTCTATCATCCTTCAACTCACCCTTTAGGAACTTGTAAACATAGATGAGGTCTTCCCTCAGTCTTCTCTTCTTGAGCTCAAAGAGCCCCAGCTCTTTGAGTCTTTCCTTGTAAAGGAGGTGCTCTAATCCCTTGATCATCTTGGTTGCCCTACATTGGACTCTCTCCAGTGGTGAGAATAATGTTGTTATCCTTATAATATAATTCTAAACCTTCCCTTCTTCAGAATGTGTGCAATTACAGGTAGATTAAATTGGCATGAGTTGTTACGAGTGGACAAAAAAAATCCAACTGTTTCTGAGGTGCTTTAATAAGGATCTTTAAGCCTTCTGTTATCATTCTACCTCCATCCAGAAAGAAGTCATGGAGTTTGTCATTCTAAATAATTTATTGTTTAGTTCTAGGCTCTATTTCTCTTTTCTGCTCCAGAATGTCTGTATCAGCTTTATAGTTAACAAACATGATGGGCAATCTGTAGATCTATACAAACCTATTAAAATAGTGACCCTTTTTAGAACCATTGAAAATAAACTGGATTTCTTATTTTGTGTGACCCCTGGCTGACTGAGTGGGAGGGATTTAAGGCAATGCAAAAATGACACAGAAGCAGTAGAGTTAGAGATATACCCTAAAATTACCCATTGGCTGCGAAAGTCTTATTAACAGAAATAGTCTCTGTACTGTTCAGTAAAGTTGGGAGAGATGAATCCCAGACATCCCTTGAAAGCTGAAGTCAGTACAGTTATTTGTCCATAATTAGGGAAAAAAAATCTGAAAATGTACATTCAGAAAATCTACTTTCATGTTAATTATCTGTTGCTCTCTATAGCAAAGGCTTGTTTAATATTCTCTGAGATGCTATAAATCTCTGCTAAAATTTAAGGCTGCCTGCTGAGAATTAGTCAAAGCAAGCACTGAATAAGACTACCTGCTAATAATTCAAACATAATTTGAACATTAAAGCACGTTGCGGGTCAAGACTGGAGAACAAAATTTAAAGAATAGCAACAAATACAAATTATAAATTCCACTGAGTCAACAGTTCCAGAACCCACAGAATTCAAACTCCTAGGGACTTCCTTTTCAGTGTTCACAAAAAAAAAAACCCTGCTTGTGTTCTGTTACTTTGGGGAATAATTCTTAACAGAGAGCTGATTACAAGAACAATAAACATCGGATGTATATGTAAGGTGAGTTGGGAGCATTAAAATCATATTAAAAGGGACTTTTACATTTTCCCATATTTATTAGATCAAAGACAAAGATCACCTTACTGAGTTTCAAGCATTTAAATCTTCCAGATTAAAAGAGACATTTTATGCATCTCTGAGAAAACCTGGGCTGAAGGGAGGCTTAACACCACTTCCACACGCTCTAATAAACTCAGACAAATGGTTCTTCCATTGTACACATATATTTTCCCTTCTTGTACAAACTCATAGGCTCACAAAGAAATGAGAAGTTCTTTTGTGACTAATTTTGAGCAGAGAACCTTTATTTCTTCGTATGCCTTCAATGTGACATAAGAAGCTATCACCAAGAAAAGGTGTATACGCCCTGGATCTTCTTTGTAAACAATACACAGCTACAGTGTATGCTGGTGTTGGCCAGCAGAATATTTTAATGATAAGGGAAAGAGCTGATGATCTATGGAAGGAAAATTATTTTATCTGATGTTTCCATTTTTCTCCTTTTCCTGTAGTACACTGCATTTACATCAGGGTAAGTGTTCTGTGGACGCTTTTGGAGTAAGTACCTTACTTGCACCATATGCTCCTATGTACGTTGATGTTTTCCAGTCTCACAGTTGTTTAATTTTCTGTTTTGCTTTCTTTCTAGCAAAATAATTTTTTGGCCCACAACTTATACACTATTAGAAAAGTGATAGGCCAAGGAGACCAACTACATGTAAAGACAACATAGAAAATGACACTACTGTATAGGAATAGCAAAAAAACAAAAATACTTGTATGTGCTGGAAAAGCTGTATTAAGAACCTCATTCAAAATGAAAGCTTTAAAGATTTTTTAAATACAGCAGCATTTGTTTGCAAGTTTAAAGAAATTACTAGTGAAACAGTGATTATTTTGGGGTGTATGTGGTTATACTTGCATATTTATAAAGCCGAAATGGTGATTTCACAATAGTATGCATAGGATCTCAACATTCAGATGCTGGGTGTGGCTCAAGTCTGTATGGAAAGCCTTATGCGGTTTATTGATACGGTCAGGGTTCAAGTGAGGTGCCTGTCTTAAATTTTAATCAGCCATATAGTTGCGCCTAAGCTGCAGGAACCACAAGTGTCAGTAGTTCAATAAAAGCACCAAATTATTACTATTACTATTTTCCTTTTTTTCCTCTCTCTTTTTTTTTTGGTGCTGTGCATGCACTGCACCTACATAAAATTCTTTGTTTCTCTTTCAATAGCTAGAACAGAGTTCTTGCCAGAAATGTCTACAACATAGATACCTGAGTAGAAGTTTCATCAAGTTTTTCTTTGCTGTAACCAAACTGTCCATTTTGTATTGCTTTATATGTGGAACAATGAATCAAACATGAAATCCCATATTGGCTGCCTCATCTCCCACACGGACATTTCAGATTGCTAAAGGATGGTAGCTTCTAAGATTATATCTCCCTTTATTCCACAAGGAGTTTTCTTTCAATTTTGATTGAAACTATTATAATGCCATTTTATTCTTCGTCATTGAATCACAAATAGTGGGTCTTCCCATGTTTCTCAAAACTTTGAGAAATCTGATCTTCATTGGAACTCTTGAGGAGGTTGAAGTACAGCATTTTAATATTTTTGCTGTAATTGGGAATGATGATAAATCTTAATATTGCATATAAATTCTCACACAGAGAGAAATTAAGTTCTAGAAATGACAGGAAAAGCTGATTTATGGACCATTGCTTATGCTTGAGAAACTGGCAGAGTTCATTGATGAAACACAGAAGTATAACTATGTAGTTTCCTTTATTTCTTCTGGTTTTTTGTTTGTTTTTTTTTTAATCTTTGAAGCTAAATGAAGTGAGGTGTTCAGGTATAATCTTTAAAAGTGCTTAACGAGCTTTGTATGAATGTATCTGAATGGACAATATCAACAGAGCTGATTTGCTTGTTGGTATTTCTGACTGTAAGTCTACATCATTATCCAAATTCAGAGTGATTTCTCCTCAAACCAACAATAAGACTGAAAGGACTTACCTCTACCACGTTTACGGGAAATAATGAATGAAAATTTATGAAGAATTATACCATATAAATGAAGAAGAATTCCAGTTTGAATATTTTGATTTCTGCATGTCACAAATGGACATGTCCCTGGAGATTTCATTGCAGTTGTGATTTTTTAACCTTTTTCTTTATGTGGTGCATTTTTTTTTACCCACTCTTAAGTAGCTTTAAAGTAAACTTACCATATCCTTTTTTCTGATGTTTTTCCTGATGATTAATCAGCAGGGTCAATATTTTTAAGTATTTATGCTTCCTTACCTGTTTTCAAGGTCAAGTACCTTTTTGGTGGAAGAAAACTCATAAATGGCATTTCATTTCAGTTTGCTGTCATATCGCCACAAAGAGGTCAAAGTTATTGAAGTTGTTATTGAAGGCTGTGAGCGTAACATCAGATCCAAAGAAAGCAGCATAATCTAGAGATGATAGCTAGCTTTTACACTGTAGAATTTCCACAAAAATTCTTGGGAATAAATTCATACTAGAAATAACATGGAGAAAAAAATATTACCTTATTTGTTAAAGAAATCATCAATAACCCATTCATCCTCTGGAATGAAAACCCATCAGAGTCTTTTTAAATTGAACTGAACAAAGCTTAATATGTGGATTTCCATTCACCTATTTACCTTTCAGAAGAAAGATATGAATCTTTCTATTTATTCTCTCAGCAAAATACAAGCTGAAAAGTAGTATCATTTCCACAATGTTGACAGTACTAATCACCATTCCATTTGAAAGGAGTATATATTATGCTATTATTACACTATGTTTCAAAAAATTATAGAACTATAGAATCATTAGGGTTGGAAGGGAGCTTAAAGATCAACGAGTTCCAACTCCCCTGCCATGGGCAGGGACACCTCCCACTAGAGCAGGTTGCTCAAAGAGCCATCCAGCCTGGCCTTGAACACTTCC
>JAOXNO010000001.1:34756394-34788393 GCA_028565335.1 Limnodromus scolopaceus
TCTGCCCAACCTGTATTTGTGCCTGGGATTGCCACGTCCCAGGTGCAGGACCCTGCACTTGGCTTGGTTGAACTTCACGCAATTTGCACGAGCCCACCTCTCCAGCCTGTCCACCACTCGTTACTGGCCGAGCGGTCCATTATGTGTTCTTTATTTATCAATAAGAAGCACAGAAATATCCTTATCTCTCAGTGTAAGCAACCTAATATTATAGTCTCCATTTTCATGCTTAAGTATTTCTTTAGATCAATGCCAGTGGGCTAAATCCTCTTTACTGAGAGTGATAGGCTACAGCTGAAGTAGGGATTGGGCCCCAAAGACCTTATGAATGTTATGAAAACTTGAGATATTTTTCAGATGACCGTTCGATAAATCTGAAAACAAACAAACAAAAAAAAAACAAACAAGAAAATTAAGGTAGTCACAGGGAAATAATTTTTCACAAATTCCTCAGAATATCTTATAAAGAACCTCCAAGCTCCCTCAGCATGCATTCAGTTTTAAAATGTCTGAAAGACAGCATTTAGGTTGCATTACAGTTGCTCTGATCATCACCTTTATAAACATTTCATTTTTATTTTCCTAGAAGAAGAAGAAAATGAATAGAGCAAAGATTTATGTCATTGAATGTCATAGCTGATTACCTCCAGAAATGAGAAGAATGCAATTTTTATGCTTTATTTAAAGCTGAGCTATTTTTCATAAGCAAATATAGCCAGGCCAGACAGCTTTAATTTTTAAGAATGTATGGTACACTCTGGTATAAATTTGTAAATTATGATATGTTTTTAGAATCAGTGTTTTCCTAAATAAAACATTCAGCACAATTCTAGTATGCATAATATTTCTGTTGTAATTTGCAATGATATTAAGACAATAATTTTTCTTAGTAAGATGCAGGCACTATGAACCATTTGAAAATACCATTCACTGATAATTTACTTCCAGGGATGACTTATGGTTACTGTATGAAGTCAAAATATATTTATTATGAAATTTCAATAAACTGGCTTCTTTTCCCAGCCAGTGGAATGAAGTTCCACAGAGAATGAGATGTGCAAAGAATGTGTAAAAAACCTAACGAAATTCAAGGATCATTGCTGTTAAAACGATATGTAATGGTTGTGTGTCTGGCATTCATTTTTATATTTATTTTTGTAGGACAGATATAAATAGTCATATTTGTGTTATACAAACTATCTGTGCATGGCCAAAACAGCCAATGGTTCCAAAGACCTATTAATTCCCTGCTAGATGCCTACCTCTAGTAGTAGTGCATGCAGTGCATGTCCAACGAGATGCTCTCAAAAAACTGATCTATACGTCTGATGAATTATTTCCTCCTGAATCCATTACTGAACACACACACACTTTTTGTAAGACCTGAGCAAAGGGGTATGTGAGAATGTAAGCCCATACCTAAATGTCTGTTCATGGGAGAGCAAAAAGGATCTAAAAGTATATCCATGTAGATGGTGCCAGTCATTGGGAGAAAGCTGTGCTGTGAAAGCTGTGTGCACAGGACTGTGTTCACGGTCACAGTCATTAACATTGTGTGTCCTGAAACAGTGATGCACAAGAACAGGGGCACGGTGTTTTTATTGTTGATTTAGTTATCAAAATATATCTATATTTTCATCGAAATATTCACAGTGAAACAGTGAATGCAGCAGATATGGTTTCAGAGTAAGCATAGAGAAGTATGATTATTATAGAAATTCTGAAATAATGAAAAACAACTAATGCTGATTCCCCTGCCACACACGGAGGCCTCCATTTTCTAGTTTATCTTTTTTCTGAAACCTCATTAAGAGACTCTTTACTTCCTGTAGTCATTATATTTCCTAGCAGGAAGCAAGGAAATTCCAGTGTAACCTACTACTGAGCAAAGAAGAAAGCCAAAGCAGAAAACAGAGATAATGCTATCACAAGATTTTATCTGACAAATATCTACACTGCAAATCCTTAAAACTGTACTTCAAGTTAATGACAAAGTCCCCATAACTTAAAGCTGCAATCGAGCTTTGTCGTAGAGAGCACTTGGGTTTATCTTAATTATTTTAACTGGCTTTTCAGCAACCTGTGGATTCTGGGTATTTTGCACATCTTTGCTCTCAGCAGTGAATATAGGAGCTTATTCCCCATTGCCAGCCTCCAGCAGCTGTCTTGGAGAAAGCAATGTCAAAGTCTCTAATCTTGGAAACTAGAAGCAGGTTGTACATTCCTCTATCATAATTTTCTTCTTCTCAGTGCACTTGGTTCAGTCAGTTTGAGAAGTTCATCCACCCCTAAAGACAGAATCTTGACTTGGCCAGAGTTTTGAAGCAGACCCCTTTGCCCCTTTCAAGTGGGACAGCTGACAGACTGAGAGAGTTGGGGTTGTTCAGCCTGAAGAAGAGAAGGTTCTGGAGAGATGTTATAGTAGCCTCCCAAGTACCTGAAGCTGGCCTTCAAGAAAGCTGGGGAGGGACTGTTTGCAAGGGCATGTAGTGATAGGACGAGGGGCAATGGTTTAAAGCTAGAGTAGGGTAGGTTTAGAATAGACGTTAGGAAGAAGTTCTTTACAATGAGGGTGGTGAGACACAGGAACAGGATGCCCAGAGAGGTGGTGGAGGCCTCATCTCTGGAAACGTTCAAGGTCAGGCTTCATGAGGCTCTGAGCAATCTGATCTAGTTAAAGGTGTCCCTGCCCATTGCAGGGGGGTGGACTAGATGACCTTTAAAGGTCGCTTCCAACCCAACACATTCTATGATTGTATGATTCTATGAAAGTAAGCACACCTGAAAAACCTGGAAGAGTTTTCAGTCTCTGTAACAAGTTTATATTTGACCAAAAACTGACAAAATGACCTATTGGATGAAAAAGATTAAAATAAAAGTGCTTACAAACAGACTTCCCCCTTTTCCATGTATCATGACAGAATGGCCTCTTTTGAATTTGGATCTCAACCATCAACTTTTGGCAGTTTGTTAGGTTACAGTCAATTTCACAGTCCCAACTGAAGTCCCTAGAAAACCTTTTTTCTGCCATCTTTGATACTTCACTGTGTACACAACAAGAGTCACAACCTTTCTTCTCCTCAGTAGAATTCCTGCTTCCAAACTTTCCAGCTCTCCTTTTCTCTGTCCTGTCCCACTTTAGGAAAGCTTTTCTGTTGTGAAGAGGTTTTTTTGCGTCTAAAGATGAGAAAATTTTCTACCTTGTCCCATCAAAACTTTCCAAAAGGCTGGCAGCAACTGCCACCAACTAAACAAGCATCCTTATTTCCTCTTGTCCAGCCCTGCTTTCTTTATGTAGCAACATAAAGCAAAGCAGTCAGCAAGCAAAGCAGACACCATTCCTTGCAGCCTGCTCTTCCTGACCTTGGCATCAGATTGTTCCTTCAGAGTACTGTTTTTGTCCACTGCAGTATAGCTAAAACACTTAATTTAAAATATTTTAAAATTTAATTAAAAAGTTTTTTCTTGGGCAAATCAGTGGGTTTTCCGCATATCTCCTACTAATAATCAGGATCCTGAAATCATGAAATTTTGATTTTTTTTCACAAGAACTCACATGACATGAACATTCAGCTAATCAAAACATCCACTCTAATTTAGAGAAATAAAATGTATTTCAATATTAAATGGCATACATTTGATATGAGATGACTTGTAGTTCACCACACAAGCCCTCATCTCACAAATTCCAGTACATAGAAATAATTTAAACATTCCTATTTCTCACTCACACACCAGCTATTCATAAAATGTAATCTATTCTGGCAGAAGGATAGGCATTGGGTTAGAATAATGGTTGCTTATTTTTAGACATCATCCTGTATTCTTACTACAGCCTGAGAGCTGCAGTTACCTTAATTGGATCTGATTTTTCTGGTTACTGATATTCTCATATTCTGAGCAGGTTGGTAGCTTCAGCATTACCTGTCATGCCATACTATTGGCATGTTATAAGAAGAACAGAACTGATATTGTTGGTAGAGACTGAGGCAATGGTGAGCAAAAAGGTTCAAAGTGAGCTACTAACACCAAAAACCGCAAGTGGCAGGGGAGAGTTTAACATCCTAAGAATTTTCATGCCTTGAGAACAGGGTCAGTTGAAAAATGTTCCTCTTGAGGGATCTTTTCTTCACTAACTCTTATATTGTCAGATTATAATGAGCACAGAATTTCTATCAATCCAAACTCAACTACTAAGGAATATAACTTCCGTGTTACAGGTTTATAAGGTGAAAACATTCAACCTGGAGATGAAATCTCTGGAAAAAATAATAGGCTATTAATTCTCTAACTGGAAAGCTGCATTTTTGATGGGTACTAGTAGTTTCTAAAAATATTTCAACAGTTGTGGAGATAAGTGTGAAGGATTCTACCTACCAGACTATGTGACTATGAAATTGCAGTGGTATAACTTTTGTATATAAATACTCCTAGATGAAATCATAAACGACTTGCTTATTTGTTTCTGTGAAAAAGCACTGATATTTCTATTTAGTTCTATATTAATACACTTGATATTGTCCTGTAATATTAATCAACCATAGACAGAATAGAAATCAATACAGCTCTGAAATATGGCCATGAAATACCAAAAATAAGCATGGGAAAAGGAAGTCTATGCAGTGTATTTCTAAATGCTTTTAAGGATTCTACTAGCCTTGCAAAGAGCAATTTTTTTCCCTCGGTAGGCAGCTAAGGCTATGCAGTTTATATGGCATGTTTGATGTTAGGTGATATATTCCTTTAACATTATTATTAAAGTCTTAAGTGTGGATTCTGATGACAGATATTCTGGTGAACATCTGGCAGAACTCCATAGAGGATCTTTGGAGTTACTCTAATTTATATAGGTGTCACTTGGTGTCACATTGATGAAAATTTGGTTCTATAATCCTACTCTCCACAAGTTGTTTATGTTTGCATCTTTGTGGCTAACAAAAAATTTTATGCTGATAAGTAATTTTTACCCAATTCTGAAGTTCTCAGCAAAACTTTGACTTTGCAAGGACAAACAGGAAGGTTTTGTTTATCTTAAAAAAAAGTAACTCTGGAGAAACTCTAAGTGTAATGCAGAAATAGAAATGATATTGAAAGGTATTTTCTGATGCAATTGTAGAGTTTAACCAGTTAGTTATAGTAGACCATAGTCCTGTTGATAGCCTCTTCATTTTAACTAATTGCAATAAAACAAAGAATACAAAGCCACCTTCTGTTGAAACACAGCAAAATTATAGAATCATAGAATCATAGAATGATCTATGAAATTCTATGAAATTGAGTGCATTCTTAATAAAGTAAAAATAGGTAAAGAAGGCAAAAATAAACAGAATATCCAGAGTCTACTTAGAAGTTTGAATTAGCTTTTAAGGTTTTATTTGTCCAGTTATTGCTTAGTTTCTTGATTTTTTTTGTCGGGGTTACACCCCTCTATGTATTATAGACACGCTTATGTTAGCCACACTTGCAATTAAAGTTGTAGGTTGTTATTGATAACCCAGGTAGATCCTGCTTGCTTCTCTAGAAGATTAAGGGTAAAAGATTCTATGATTGAGCAAGAAAGCCCTACAATGGAAGAAGGCTCAGAGAAGGTAGGCAGAGGAGATGTGCTCATGAAGCTGAGCCCAAGAAAGAACAACATAGAAAGCGAGCAGAGCTATTGTAGGAAGAGCTGGACTTTGCTCAACAAAAAGGGAACCAGAGAGTGACCTTTGTTTTAGACAGATGGCTGTATCGGTTGAGTGGATCTATCAGTTGTGTAAAGGGTTTTCCCAGTTCAGTCAAAAGGTTGTAAATGTCTTCTTGAACTAGCCAGAACAGCCTGGGGGAAGCGCATATACATAGCTCAGCCCAGCCCATTGTAAAAACTCAAACAATTGATAGAACAAACTTCGAAGAGAGCAATGGGCTTGAGCTGGCTTCAACCCATATGCTTCTTTCTGGTGGCTGGGAACACCCAGTGTCATGAGAGCAGTCATATAGAAAACATTAACAGAAATCATATTTGTATTGTGATCCAACTGTATATTGCAATTGCTATATTCTCCTAAGTGTACTTGCATTGTGATTTCAGTATATTGATGTATCTCTCTGATAAATCAAAATCCTGTGCAATGTCAAACATCTGCAAGTATATTGGTATTAAACTCTCATCATGTGGAATATTTAAAAAGAACCTGGTCTAATACTACTGGACTCTGACAACCTGTTGACAGAAAACTGAGAGTTTCCTGATTTTAATGTCCTTTCTTATATCCAGACAATTTGACTAGAAAACTCTCTTGAACAGTAGGTTTAGTATTTTCTTCTCTAATCACCTACTGTCCACTCAAGACATTTTCAAAATACTCTATGAACAAGCAATGTTACCTGTGACATGAAAGGGTAACTCAAAACTACTGTTCAGATTGGGCAAGTAAAACAGAGGATAACAAGGGTGGTTTTTTTTTTACTAATATCAATAATGCAATCCTGGTCTTGCAAAACAGATAAAAAGATCTCTCTGAGCTTACAGCTCTGTCAGAATGCAAATATTTTTCCATGGAAGTATAATATTTCTTGACACTTTCAATGTGTTCTCTTATCCTAATATCTGTATCACTTTTTAAACACTAACTAATTAATCCTCTTAACATTGCAGGGATTAAGTTCTGCTGTGGTATGAAGGAAACCACACTGTTAAGTCTTGTAGTTATACTGTAAGTTATAGAATATTTGGAATGTTGAGTTACATATAAAGATACCATTGCTGTAATTTAAATTGCTAGTTGTGCACAAAAGTCCTTCAGTGAATTTTAGGGCAGCTAATTCAGCAACTTTTTTTTTCAAGTTTTTGTACTCTTTTGCATTCTGTTTCCAGATATGGCCATAAGTGGATGCCTCATAAAGAAGAAGAGTAGAACAGGTATTTCTGATATGTTCGCATTATTAGTCTCTAAATTTTCCTTGAGCCTGCTAAATTTTTTCTACTTGCTTACCCTATTTTCCTTCTTGTCATGCAGTAAGTAGGAGCTGGTTTTCCATTTAGATTCTAACTGGTACTATCTTTCAGACCTGCAAGGTTTTTCCTCTGAATTTCTTGAATGTCCCCCTGTATGCTTCCAGAGTATCCCACATGTCTCCTCTCTTGTTGTCTAGTAATCATATTGGTTTTATCCTAACCTGATGTATTTTGCATTAAAGTCTGGCTTCTGTGACGAATCAGGGGGTGTAGAAGTAAGTAGGTTGCCAAAGGGTTCTCTTTCTCATAAAACACCAATGGCACGTACCCACAACTCACAGCACAAGTGTTATCTTTCCAATGTCAAAAATAGCATAGAGTAACAGATAATAATATTACTCCCACTCAAAACCTGCCATTTTGAGAAATAACTGATCTATATCTGAAAGCTCAAAGGAGAGCTACTCAGGCCTTGTGTAGGACACAGGGAAGAAGACCATCAGTTGTCCTGGTGTCTTTACCTATTTTCCTATTATATTCCACACATTACTGCTAAATGGATGTACTCCCTTCTCTCTTCTCTGTCCTCTTGGTAAATCTACTCATGTTCTGCATACTCTAGCCTTCTTAATACCCATCCTTCTGCTCAAGCTCTTCTTGTATGCTTTTCTTGTTTCCACATAAAACCCTATAGTCAGTTTTTCATAAAACTAGCTGTATGCTTCCCAACGTGTATTAAATAATCAAAGCCGCTTTTATGCCTGGCAGGTCATGTTGATTATCATAAGACAAAAACAAAACAAAAAAGCCATCTCTTTTTTTCTCAAATGTCATACTCTTCATGAAATTTGTTAATGAAATGAGCTTTAAAAACTAACCTGTAATAAAGCAGTACATATATCCGTGATGTCACATGCTCTGTACAAAAGAGATGAAACAAAATGGTGTTTGGAGTTTTTATTTACATACATTAATCTGGTTTTCTCTATTGTTTTTCAGTAAGTGCTTGATTTATATTTAAGCAGTCTGTAGCCTGCTACAGTGAGAAGCAATATTTCTGATACAATAGTGTGCATAATGTATTATTTGACAGTATGCTTACTATGATCTATGAGGAAAAACTATTTTTTCATACAGTCACTTATAAGAAAGTCTACTAGCTCTGAAATAAAAGCTAATAAAAATAATGTCACTTATGCATAGGCCCTCAAAATTAAAAATAAGAAGTACCTGTAATTTCAAGAAATTCAAGGCACATCAGTTATAATATAATTAGCATATAAGCACTTGTTACCTTCTTCTATTTTGCAAGATGCTAAACCAACAGAGAAAAAAGAAGAAACTTATAGAAATGTTCATTCCAGTGATCACAGTTTTGATGGGTTGTGTGGGCTGAAAGACAAACCCCTTTTAGAAAGCCAAGTTATTTTAATTGTTATGTTTCCTTTCATCTTCCTTCATTAAGAAAATCTCTGTTTCCTGCCATAGCACTGCTTACTACAAGAAATAATAAGCAAAATTATATGGATTTCAGGAAATGTAAAATTAGCATAGCTTTCCTATCTGAAATTATATGTCTTTTTACATTTCAATTTATAGAAATATTATTAAATGGCTACAATTTTTAAAATAAGAAATTATTGTCTAAATTTTGACATTTCTACTGTGGGGATTTATGGTGCAGAGTGAGTTTTATCTCATTAAAAGTAGACATAAATTATGAAGTGGACGATGTCTGAGCCATATGCTTAAACTTGTCCTTACAGTCAATGAAGAAATATGGGTTGTTTCAGCACAAAACTCTTTCCATTTTATCCCTCTCAACAGCTAGCTGAAAGAAGGTTGTAGCAAGGTGGTTGCCAGTCTCTTTTCCCAAGCAACAAGTGATAGGACAAAAGGAAACTGCCTCAAATTGTTCCAGGAGAGGTTTAGATTGGATATTAGGAAGAATTTCTCCACTCAAAGAGTTGTCAAGCATAGGAACAGGCTGCCCAGGGAAGTGATTGAGTCACCATCCCTGGAGATATTTAAAAAATGTGTGGATGTGACACTTAAGGACATGGTTTAGTGGTGGGTTTGGCAGTTAGGTTAATGGTTGGACTCAATGATCTTAAAGGTCTTTTCCAACCCAAATGATTCTCTGATTCTATATTTCTGTGATTCTAGGTGTCCTCAGATACATCATTTCCTAAAAGTAGCATTATTTTCTCAATTGACTGTAAAGCAAGCCCTAGATAGTTAGCTCAGCTATGAATGTCTGCACCATGGACTTCTACAACTGAATCAGATAAATCCCTATGCTAACGTACTGAGGAGCCATTAGATACCAGAATGTCCCACTCCTCTCTAGAACTGGAAAATATTGCAGTCTCTTCTGGAAAGGCATTTGGAGCCATAAAGCAATACTTAGGAAAGAGCTTCTAATAATCTGTAAACTATAAATGACAAAGCAGTTCAGTTTCTTGGTCATCACATATTTCGAATGACACCGCATGTAAGATGGTTTGGGTATCTTTCAATATCTTAATACTTCAAATCAAAACAGGAAAAGACAATTTTAGCAACACAGAAGAGAGAGATAATCCATCTCTCTGTCTAAAACTCTCTATACAGTGGTGTTGAAGGTAGCTTTCTGAGAGGAATAGAAGGGTCAGATGGTTCAGACAACTTGTCCAATAAATTATGTAGGTAGAAAAACCTGCTAAAATTAACACAAGCCTTCTCTTACAAGGTGCCTGTAAAATTTTTGGTTTGGGTCAAACGGGATTATTTACATTAATTTTTTAATTCAGATGACATTTTTCAGAATTCATATTTTAGTCAAACCATAAAATGCTGTTCTCATGCAATTCAGCAGCAGAATAAAAATATCCATTATTGACATATTTCTGTGTGAGACAGTATCACAGCTCATTATATTGCTGCTACTGATTGTTGTACACAGCTGTTCCACCAGAGCAAAGTGAGTCCCAGGTCACATCACTCGTTACTGCGAGATTGAGTGAAGTGCAGAACGGGTGTCCTCCTGGATCTAGCTGGCATGGAGATTTGAGCTGACACAAAGCCACAGTCTCAGCGTTTGCTCTCCGATTACTGCATTGACACAGCTATATACAATAGAGCACAACAAGTTTAGCTGGAAGGAACAAGCTCAACTGTAAGGAAGTTCAAAAGTGAGTTTTATGTTATCTTTAGACTTGAATGCTCTGCTTTGTGTGAACCCTTCAGATGTTAATAAGGAGTTATTCTTCAATGTTTATGTTACTACTTCCTTTTGTATTTACAAAGGACTCCTTGAAGATATAGATATCTTTAATTTCCTTTCATTTTCTTTGACAAGTGTTTATTTCTTTCATATTTTTCTTATACTTTTTGGCTTATCCAAACATATGTTTTTTCCCCTTCTGGATGCCTGACATGCTTGTCTTTCTTCTAGTAAGGTTAGTTTTGAAGCAAATTTGTTTGCTCAGTGGCATAATAGGTAGGAGGGCCCTCTTATGCACAGAAACCTGCCATTTTAAAACCAAATTGACAAAATTGGTATTGCAACTAAAAATACCTCATCTAGCTTGCTCTCTTCAACTTCAACTTTACCACAGGAAAGCATCTCTAATACACATATTTATTTGATGGAAGAATGTGTGATGCAAGTGGATTATGATGGAACTGTGAAGCTGCAGTAGCCCTAATTCATCACGCCTTGCATAGCAGTAATGTCAGATTTTGTCATGTAATCCATTCTCAGCCTAGTCAGTTCTTGCATAGGATTTATCCAAGGAAAATGTAAGGTTGTATGGGAGCTGGTGCTGTTGATTTATCTAGATATTCTTCAGTCTGAGCCATTATCAAATTTACAGACTAGTACAGCATATGCAATGGGCTAGTGAAAAAAATTTCTTTCGAAAGTGATGGACTAGTGTTTCCTGAATATTAAAAAAATAAAGTTCTACTGTCAAAATTTTAAGCTATATAGTAACTTGTGTTTACTTCAGTACTGAGAGAAAATTGTAGCATATGGAAAAAATTGCAAGAGCACAAGTAATAGAACCATAATTAATTAGCGTAGAACATAGTTTGCTTCAAAGATATTTTATAATAAACTCAATTCCAAAAGGGTGTCAATTTACAATATAGGTTTTTTTTTAAAATGGGCATATTACATAATTCCAGCAATGTTTTCTTGATACATCAGGGACTAATAGTAAACAAGTCTTTATAGTTTTGTTTTCTTCTAATTCTGCAAACTGTTAAATATATTACAAAACCACTCTGTCCTCTGATATGAAGTATGTCTAAGGAGAGCTGCTTTTTAAAATGTCTTAATGGATCGTTGTCAGGACTAGTGATGTTATAGAGAAAAATTTTCTTTTGGCATCTTATTTAAGAGTCTTATCCCCTTGTGTACTCTATGAACTTTCTTCACAATTGTGTATTCACTAACAAGTGTATTTTATCAATACCTTGAGTTGGGAACTCTTTTCAAAGAAAGCAGAATATGCTGTCAGTGACAGAGCATGAGGTTATAAAGTGCCTTAATTCCATTTCCTTCAAGATGAGGACTTGAGTCTATCTCAGCATGAGGAAGGGTGAGCTATATCAAGTTTGTACAGTATTCCTGCTTTGTCAGACATAAAGAGTGCAATCTAATGTAAACATGGGTTTCTTCTTACCCAACCTTTTAGTTATAGGAGCTCCTTGTACAATCAGTCAAGGGAGGCCCCTCTGGAAGGCAGTTCATGCCAGCCTAAGAAAACTGGTCAAGATGAAAGGAATAATGAGCTCTCTGGAGGATGCCTGCCAATCTGCACTTACAAAAGAGGACCAATAGTCCTAGATGCTTAGCCCTGGGCAGTTAACTCCTGGATATCCAAAGCCTGAAGAGGTGATTCCTTCCTGCCTCAAAAGTGGCAAAATATTTTTCTCTCTTTTTAGCCCCTTATTTTTTTTTTTTTATTTCCTTCTCCCACTCTCTTTCAAGAACATTTTTCATCAGCTGTTCAAAGTCTGACTATTCCATGTTGATGCACATTGCAGCTACAGCCCAGAAAACCAACTGTCTTCTGGGCTGCATAAAAAGTAGTGTGGCCAGCAGGTTGAGGGAATTGATTCTGCTGCTCTACGCTGCTCTCCTGAGACCCCATCTGGAATACTGCATACAGTTCTGGGGCATCGAGCACAAGACAGTCATGGACCTGTTGGAGCAAGTCCAGAAGAGGGCCACAAAAATGATCAGAAGGAACACCTCTTCCATAAAGAAAGACTGAGAGACCTGAGGAGAAGTGGACATCTTACTGTGGCCCTTCAGTATATAAATGGGGCTCATAAGAGAGACAGAGAGAGATAAAGGGCTGTAGTGACAGGTGGAGGGGCAATGATTTTAAACTAAAAAAAGGTAGATTTAGATTTGACAAAAGGAAGGAATTTTTTACAATGAGAGGGAAGAGACACTGGAACAGGTTACCCACAGAAGTTGTGGGTGACACATCATTGGTAGTGTTCAAAGACAGGTTGGACAGGGCTTTGAGCAACCTGATCTAATGAAAAATGTCTCTGTCCATGGCAGAGGTGTTTGAACAAGGTGATATTTGAAGGTTCCTTCCAACCCAAACCATTCTATGATTCTATGATTCTTCACTCTACCTTAACTTCAATAGCCTTTCCAGTTTCCTCTCTTTTTTTAAAAAAAAGATTTATCATTTACACAAACGCAGTCTAGGGAAACAATGAAAGAGTAACCCCAAGAAATATTTTTTTTCTCTCTTCAATTTTTTCTTTCTTTGCATTGTTGTTTTCACACAAGAGGCTTTGACCGACTCTTCCTTTTTACCAATGCGTTCAGTTTTGTCTGTGTCAGTGTTTCCCTGTGGCATTAGATTAAATGGATGGTTATATACAGAAATTTTTTTTTTTAAATAATCTGTAACTTTCCTTTTCAAATGCTGAGTCTCCTCTTGACTGACAACAATATGCTTCCATAACTCATATTCATACACTTTCAAACCACTTTTCATATAAATTGGTGGTTTGTTCCCTTAATGTTCAGTTGTCCTGTGCCCCAAATGCAAAACTCTGCCCAGCACACATTCTGACTCAGAAGAAAGCTTTTTAAACATGCTCTCAAACATGCAGCAAATTCTTCAATTAAATTGCAGGCTCTAAGTCAGAATACTAATATATGTGTGTACCTATGCCTTAATGAAACCTAAAATGGTGGTTTCACTAGGTTAACTAGTGATTCACATAGTTCATGTCTTCACAGTATTTTATTAATTCTTGCCTTCTTTTTAAATGGATAAAAGTAGTTAAATTAGATAAAGTACTCTTTGTTTCTTTAAACTGTTTTTGGAGAGAAAATGTTAGCATTTCATATTTTTTTAAAAAAGTTTTCCACATAGCATAGCAGAGAACATGTTTCTTTTGCCCTATAATTTCTATTAGAACTAATTTATTTCTCAGTGTGTTCTCAGAAAACACCCACAACATTAATTGTATTCATCAATGGATTTAACATAAGAATGTAAGAAATACAAATGTCACGATGCTTCTTGTTTCTTTATTTTGAGGTGAGTTTTATAGAAACTTGTCAACACATCTTACACAAAGCATACTGCTGGCAATCATCCATAAAAGTATTATTAAATGCATATGTTGACACTGAATGTTTATATCTTATTAACTGTATTTCTGCTCCATAACTGTTACTGAACTAAGTATAAGATGAAATGAAGACAGTCTTAAAAAAACCCCACAAAATAAAGTAACACAAATGTGTGACAACATCAAATTCTCATCCAACCACGAAATGTCCACAGAAAATGTTATTTCCATATAGAAATTATGTTATAGTTCCAGGAAAAATTAATTAAACTAATTCTATGTCACAATACATGGGCGTTTTCCTTGTTCCCCATGTGTTCTCTCATCCGACTGCCTCCACTTCCCTGTTTTCCAAGATATAATTGCCATACTATTTATTTTGGATTTTATTTTTCTACAAGTTTTTTGGTCAGGCCTGTATATTTGCTCTGAAAACCCTTTTTCCTCACTTTTCTCACCTTTTTCCTATGTTCTTTGTTGTTATGGGTTCTATACCAGGTTGTCATTTACCTGACTTTGCTATGAACTCCTATGTTGTCTTTTGAAAGGAAAACATCAAAATCATAAGCTCAAAGATCAAGAGATCACTGCATGTGAGTGTCACCAGTGATGGTAACTTACACTGAGCATTAGTGAATTATTAATTGCAAACTGTTTCCAGATCACTTATGCATTGTTCAATTATCTACATCACCAGGGCTTGCCTTGCATTTGTCTTCATGACTTTATGACTGTGAGCACGCAACAAAAAGCCCTGCCTTTCTGAATGCAGTAAAATAAATTACTTCAAAATTCTTCCTGGCAGATTGAGTTAGTTTATTCTCTTGACTCCAGCAAAAAATACGGGGGCACCTACTGCTTTAGCCAGCAGTTGAAGACAATGTGTTTGGATCCTAGATTCGGTACATAGAATCTGTAAAATCTCCACCTAATGCATTTAACTCTTGGCACGTTTATCCCCATGACTGTAATATAGAACATACTGAAACAAAGCTGTGGTTACCACAGAGCATCCCTGCAAGTAACAGTGTTCTGCTCGGAAAAGCTAGCAGCCAAGTTGCGCTTACTCTCATGTGAAAGTTTGCAACTCCTTAAGTTAACTGAAATGTTTTATCCACAAGAGGAAAATTTTGCATTCTGCATGTGTTCCTGGTTGTATTCTCCTGATAACATTAATTCTGGGATGTCCTAATTGTTTCAAGTCTTCTCTGAACGTAACAAATCTGCAAAAGTCACTGAACTCTACTTTTTTTTGGTTTTCTTCCAAATCAATGACAATGCAAAAACCAACCAACCAAACAAACAAATCCCACTCTTTGCTGTACATACAAATTGTGCTTTATGTGAAAGAGTGTTTTGTGGTGTATGCTAAGTGTGGGGGGACAGCTAATGACACTATTGAATGCCACCTGTATACTGAACATGTATAAACCACCAAGCATTTCAGTCAAAACAGCTATATTTTTTCTCTGGTCCTTTGACATGTTTTTCCTTGTTTTCCAGAGAAATTAAAAGGTTTTTGCTTTCACTGCCTTTTCTTGACAGAGATGCCACAAGGTATCTATACATCTCAAAGGCTAACACAAAATCAATCTGTGTGATTATGCAATTTAACTGCATTTGCAGTGCTAATTTATCTTCTAGCATCTGTAAATTACTTTATTATAAAAAATTCAAAGGCTTAGCTGAAAGCCAAATTAGACGTGGTAGCAACACAAAAACATTATCAACAAGGGAAATCTCTAAAAGCACCAGCAGACAACAAAACATCAAGTGATGTGTAGAAAGACATAAAATGTGATATAAATTCATTAAGTGCTGACTATTGTTTTATTTGAGATCTGAGTAAAAGTATATTGCTGGAAGGTTTGCCAAGCTGTGCTACAGGGAGTCAATTTGCCATTTTATTTTAACCCTTACTATTCAGATACTTTATACTTATATTTTTGTTTATCAAAAAGTTACAGCTTCCCAATTAAAGTGAGAAGAACAGGGGATCATGGGACCTTTGATAAATGAAGGAAAAAAATTTTCTCCCATTAGGTGAAGTTGAAAGCTGAAAGTCTTTCCTCCAGTTATTAAATGACAGCACTGAATTCAATGTTAAACATTTATGCAGGATGAAAAAGCAACCTATGAATTCAAGGTTAAACATTTATGTAAGAGAGCAGCTTGGAAAAAAATAGAAACTTAGAAGGAAACTAATGACCTTTAAACATCAAAGGCAAATTTCCTGTCCATTAGGAGGTCAGTGTGCTAATGTAGCACAAAAATGCACTGACATGATTTCTGGTGTCACATCTGATACTGGAAGAAACGCTGTTCTCACTGAAAAGAAGGCTTTATCCTACTATGAGGTAAAGGTTTCAAAAACCTCTCTCTTTTCCCTTTACAAATACTACTTGAGTTTTGCTTTTTTTGCAGTTCTGGAAGAATTTGACATCAGACTTGACATTCTTATTAAGCTGAATGCCTGGCAACGACAAATCTACTTAATATTTTAGTATTGAACTGGTAGTAAATGTAATGACTTGATACAATAAAGATGCAGAGAAGGAGCTTAATGCTCCCACACATTCTTTTTACCATGTTCTCCATTCCAAGCACCATAATCAAGACATCTGCTAATAGAGTTCCAGATTGGAAAGTTCCTTCTGAAGACAGTATGTTAATCATTATGAAGGCAAGCATAGGACAAGTATATGTTAGTCAGTCTCACACTACTGGAAGATTTTGTATGAAAATACAAAATACATCTGATATACTTCTTACAAGATTATACTTTTTCCGGGTGACTTCGTAGTGACTTTTTGTCTTTAGTAATCACATATGATGTTTGGTTGGGGAAAGAAAAAAAAATAAAATCCCATAATTTGAAGTGTTTCATCTGAAGGAAGAAGAAACTCAACCATTTATAAATCTACTGCAGTCTTAAAGTAATATAACTGTCATCATTTTGCCTTAGTAAACTAAACCACATCTTTTGATTTAAGATACATTTATGCTCTGATTGTTAAGACTACTAATTAGATGTAAATGTTGATGAGTGAAAAAAATATTCCATTTAGAGTATACTTACAAAAGCCAATGCATCCTTGATGACACATTTTCACTCTTAGCTATAAATGCACAACTGAAATATGCCAGATTTGCCTCCCTCTCTTCAGAAAGGCTGTATTGCTTTACCAAGTCAGTCTATTTCCTAAAACTGCCTGCCTGCCTGCATAGCCTATACAGCCAAAAGATACAGGTTTACAACTGGGGCTGATTTATTATGGTTTTTCTCTTGCTCATATTCTATAATTACCAAGCAACTAAATCCTTCCTGAATTCAGGTAAAGTAAACCTGAAAATCAAGATTTTGGAGACAGTTTCCAATCCTGGCCTGAGAAACAAAAGATTCATCAATCAACCAGTCACTCACATTTTGGCAACTCCAGTCACTCACATTTTGGCAACTAAGAGCACAGCTATTCTGTGGACTACTTCAGTCACTGATTACAGATACTTAAAGTCAATTGACATGTCCCTCCTGTATATGCACCAGTTGATAGGATTTGCACTTCTCACTTGACACTGATGGTGCTAGTCTACACAACAAACTTCATAAATACAAAATTTATGCTTCATAGATCATTAATTTTTACTGTTGTAATATACATACATAAGAAAAAAACCAGATTCCTTTGTATGAACAATATACTCAACAAACAAAAAAAAAGAAAAAAAAAAGATGCGAAGGGAAGCATATTAGAGGAAGTAACTGGAAATGTAACAGCAGAATGAGCTCTAATATGTCTGAAGTTGTAATGTCATCTTATTCATAGTAAACAGTAGATTTACCTTAAGTAAACCCAAACCACAAAAAATCCCAGAGATGCAGCCCTGCCCTACAACATATCCTGAAAGAATGAATATTCTCTCTTGTTACTAAAAAGATATGATCCATTAGATGGAAGTAGATGCTTTAAGCACTGAGAGAGGAGAAGAGAAAGCTAAGTGAAAAAAAATTAGTGACAAATATCATCCAGAAACAGGAGAGAGAAGTATCAAGCAGAGTACAAAGACAGAGAAGGATATATACCAATATGAGAAGTATAATATTGAGGCAAGAGCAACTATAGGAAACTAGTTATTATGGGAGGGCAGGAAATGAAATAAAACTGGAAAAAAGAAATATTGTGTTGTCACTGGGGATACCCAGAGACAGTGAGGGGAGAGAAACCAAAATTCAAACAAGATTGGGGAAGGAAAGTAAATGAAATAGAACAGTGAATAATGGAGAAAGAGAAGGAAAAGAAAGCAGAGAGAAAGCTTTTAGTTTGGTGGATTCATTTTTTTTTAAAATTTTTTATTTTTGACATTTCCCCAAGAAACTTCATGTCCACGTGGAATATTTGTTATTTAGAGGATTTATAGGTGAACCATAAATACAAACCATAGAAGAAAAACTGTAGAGCAGACATCTTAAATAACCAGGATAACAAGGGAATTCAGAGTGCCTGTATTTTTAAAACAGACTTTTTTTCAGCAAATCTTGAAGTATACCTTATATAAATCTTCCATTTCTCTGTTTATGGACTGTCCTGTATGCTTTTCTCTGGAAGTGTTGTACACTTACCTTGGCAGATGTAAGTCCTCATGCCATTTCCCTCTCCATCAAAGAAAACGTTCAGCAGGGCAAGAATCTAATGACAAAAGGACTTCCCTAGGAGTAAAGATCTGTTCATACATTCTTTGCTGCTCTACAGTCTCCAATAGAAAAAGCAAAGGGTTATAAACCCCTTGAAAAAACAGGGTATTAAAGGTTTTTTTCCTTTTCCCATGTGCAGTTCTATGGTGTTTGGCTTTTGGTCCAGTGTTTTGTCTTGTCAATTCTCCCTTTTTTTGTCTTCCTCTTGTCCTTTCTTCTTTCCTTAGAACAAGCTTTTCTTACTTCACATCCTACTTCTTTATTGTGGGTTGTGGTTTTGGTTTGGAGGGTTTGTTTGTTTGGCTGTTTTTGGTTTTGGTTTTGTTTTCTGCACCATGCTAATCCTTCACAGTGCAAATGTGAAAAAATATGAATAAATGCTATATAACAAGACTCACAGTTAGATCACTTATGGAAAGTGAATATGGAAACAAGGGATATAAGCATAATGATTTAAGCTAATGGCCCACTATTAGCATTAGTATTGCCATAAATCTCTAATAGGTCCAGACAACAGGAGGCAGCAGCACCCTGCTGTGTTGGCATGAATTCCAGCGATGTTTTCTGAGATTCCTTTTATTGCTCTCCTTTTACATTGGAACTTTTAGCTTCTTGAGATAGGTATAATTTATTTTAGCTGCACCAAGATACAAGTCTGAAACAATTACACTTATATTATTAAAGGAAGCAAACCAGAGACCACTTTCTAGCTCTGAGACCAAGTGTCATGGCACAGCTTATATCAAGATAGCTAAATTTCTTACCCTTCAAAATAAGGTGCTTTCAGAGTGCCTTTTGGGATTGACTTGGTCAGTGCTGTCCCCTGAACTATGCCCAGGAATCGTCTGTGCAAACAGTAGCCATGCCAGGTGACAACCGTGTTAACAAGGTACAGTAACAATGACTGTGTGGCAGTGCCTGTTCCCATACCCCTGTGCAGATTAATTTACTAGTATAGGCACTGCCAATAAAGCTTTTAAGTGCTACTGTAATGCAAACAATAACATGAAACTGGCAGATTTCCCAGCGTTATGTTAATTTTTTTGGGTGTATTTTAACGTACTTATTTTAAAATCCAATGAATGCTTAAAAAAACCCAAAGCAAACCAAAACAAAAAACCCCAATAAAATATATTCATTTTCCCATTCTGGAGAATGATAACCCTAATAGACTGAAATCTTACATTGCTTTAATTTGTCGCAGCTTAAAAGGATTCAGAAAAAGTCTGCAGATGGAAACACTGGCTTGGACACCATCTGTGAGACAGATAAAGGTCTCTGTAAACAAGTTACAGCAGTAAAACTTGGAACCTGGGATAGATTGTATATGAGCAATGCACATTTAAATATCTCTAGCTTTAAACTTCAAGTTGAAGTATATCTGAGCTGTACAAAATAATGTAAACATGAAAAAAATAATTGTGGAAGGAAATTCAGTGTCTCACAGGCCTGTCTTTAACTAGGGATTGGTTGCTTCTACAGTCCAAAACGGCTCAATGAAGCAGACCTTGACACTTTGCTGGATCTCGGTGATTTCTGAACACCAGTGTGGAAACACAAGGGTAATTTTTCATGTATTGTTTGGGTAGACTCCTTGCTATTCTGCTTTACCACGTTGACACTGTGCTCTCTTTCCTCTTACTGAAATTCTTGTTTGCTTCTTATGTAGATGCAAAGGTGAATGAACATCCCACAGAAGGGTGGTTTATAGTGATCCTAACATTTTAACGGAGGACTAATGCATTATGGTATGATATTTTAAAAAATGTCCTAAACTATATGAAACCATTCCTTGGTACTATTGACAATGACAGAAGGATTTTATGTATGCAAGAGACAGCATAACTGGAAACTGTACTGTAATTGCTTGTCTTCTTGCTAACTACCTCAGGAATTTTCTCTTGTTATTGGATTTTTTCTATTTCTATAGTACAGTAAAAAATCTCTTATAGAACTAAATTTATAAACACATCCCCATGGTTCTCAAAATTACTAAGATATTAGAGTCAACAGCCCAGTTTTAAGTTTGTTTATGTAACATGAATTTTCAGTTAAAGATTGATTTTGAATGGGGGATGGTGGAACAATAAAATCATCTTGTAGAAGGAAATGTTACAGTCAAAGACAGTTCAAAATGTCCCAAACCTGGTTTTGGGCAGAAAACTAGGAAATATCAGGATTTTCTTCCCTCAAAATACCAATATGAATTTTAGACTCAGACAAGAGCATAAGCCCAAATCAAAATAATGAAATTTGGTCCAGTGATAATTACATTTGTTTTTCAATTTCTTTAATATCTGTATTTTTGAATGTAAATCCTTAAGCTAGGGTGGGTTTGCTCTGTTTTGCTTTTAGCTAACTGTCTCTCAGCCAACTAATTGAAAAATAACAAAAGCATTGAAGATAGATGTTCAGACTGAAGGAAATCACGTTTTTTACATGCATGTTCTTCAAGCTTTTCTTTGACATCATCTGTGTGACAGGTGATTATTAAGGAGGATAATATCACTATTCTACTCAAGATAAAAAGAAATTACATTTTTTTAAAATCAAAGATAATCCATTGTTTCTGTACCATTGGTACCAGACTTTATTTTTTTATTTTTAATGCAGATTTTACTTGGTAACTTATAGTCTCCACTGCTGTAAACTCACCAGTTCACTTAGACATTCAGTTCTGTCCTCCTGAGTTTGTTCTTTTTCATCCTGAAAGATATCTGCAAATTTCTCCTGCATAAACACCTGCAGAATCCTTGAGCAATAGCTCAGCATGTGGAAAAGGTTGGGAAATAGGGAGGGCTACTTTGTTTATTTTCAACTGTGGGTCCAAAAATATCCCAGGACATGAAGGCAATTTAAATGTGTTCCGGACTAAGACCCAGTTAAGACTCTCTCTCTGAAGACTCAAGCACCAAAGCCAAAAGACAGAAACCACTCAGAGACTACCAAGGACTGCTGCGTCTGACAAACATTTTTCATAAAGAAGAGCTTTCTGAAACCTAAAAGGGGTATATGAATCATATTAGAAAGTCAACAATAGCATGAAAAAAGATTGATTCTGCCCTTGTTATCTGAGACACTTATATTATTATACACACTTACCCTTACTGTTTCATTTTCAAAATACGTATTTATGGCTAGAACTGCTTCAGTTTATCCTGCTGCCTATACTTCAGGAATGAGAGAAAGTTGGGACTTTCACCTAAGGGTATGGGACTGCCTGCCTGCTGCCTGCTTCAGATGGTGTCAACCCAATTCAAGGGAGGGTTTCTCTCATAATGACGTTTGGTCCTGCTGTTGCTTTCTAACACAGCCCTTGGAGGATGTCACTTTAAGTTGGAAAAGAGAATAATGCTGCAGGGGAAAACAAGTTGTGCTATGAGGTAAAGAGGGTTTCACAGCAGCTAGGAGTTTCTTGGCCTAAGTATAGCTGTGCTGTGACTTTATGGAATATTTCTTCAGACTATTACAGTTCTTGTACTAGAGTCAGAATTGGAAATGGACCCTATATCTCCTCATTTGGATTTAGAAAGGGATACATCCAAAGGAGCAATAAAACTCTGGCATGACCAATATGCAGAGCCCAAGACATTCTAAAGCTTTCACCATTTGCCTTGATTAAGGATAATGTCTCATACTTTGTAGGTTGGTTAAAGTCTTCAGAAAAAAATTACTCAAAAATGGTAAATAAAGAATATTCAGAATAATTGAAAAGATTTCAGGGAATTATCAGCATAGAAGATTTTTGATTCTAAACCAATATTTGAGGTCATAAAATTAATATTTGAATTCTAAGATTTCTTAAATTCCCACTGAAGTTAAAATCACTGTAGTCGCGGGGGCAGATGGATAATCTAGACCAATGACCTAGAAATTGCATTGAATTGATTCTTCATAGGTCATACCCACCAATTTCAATTACATAATTTGTTGTTCCAGCTGTTGTTATATTTATCATATTTGTAGGGCTAAATCAGGAATTTTAATTATTATATTATTATACTGTGAAGATTATCAGTTTCATCTGAAGAAGTTTGAGCCCAAATCCAGGATAAATTTGAGGGGATTTGTGTAATAATAAATCTTATCATTGTTGAGTGTTGCAATCAAATCAAATGTACATTTGTGTGTATATTCCTTTTTTTTTTGTCTGCTGAAATAACAGACTAAATGACTAAACCCATAAACTTTTACCATGCTCTCAACTGATTTAATTTAAATCCAGAATACCATCAGAGTCAAGCTAACTCAAGTTCTCCTGTGTATATTTCTAAGGAAGAGCACATGTACAGTGAGCTTCTATCACAGCTTAGATGACTGTTGTTTTAGCCATTGCATTTCTAAATCATGATTTATTTTTACAGGCGGAACTAAAATTTTAACCTGGTCAGAGAAGTGCACTTGACTGCACTGTATCAATTATGGCTCTTGCTGGGACTGTAAGATTTATGCACTATTTTTTTTTTTCATAAACAGTGATTTCAGTATTATAAAATAATGCAACAAGTTTTTTTTCAAATGTAGTTGTAATCATTGCAAAACCCCATAGGCACAGTTTACAGTGGGAGGGGGGAAATATGCTCCACATATTTCCAGATACTACAGATACTAAAGCAAATATTCAGCAATGCCAGGGAGGGAAGATCATCCTTTATGTGTATTTCTGTGTTTACTCAGGCTCCTTTGTTCTGTTCTGTATCAACTCTGTGGTGGATTTCTCGTGTAAAATGATTTGTAGATGCTTAAACTCTATTTGTGTAAATACTACTCTTCCAATCTGATCCTTGGAGATAATGCTGAAATGCTACAATAGCTCTTATCAAATATCACTGGGAGAGAGCAAACTTCAAGATCTCAAGACAAAACTGATTATAAATATTTTATAAGATAGATATCTAATGGATGGATCAGATTTGCTGTGAACAAGAGCCTTTCTTATTCTTTTCTTTTTTTTTTCTTTTTTCTTTTTCACAACAACACAACATAGGTAAAGAAAAGTCAGTGTAAGACCATTTGTGTTGGAAAATTTCCCTCCCCAGCCAAATTTTACATAAACCAAAATTTTCTAGGATAAGTTTATCCTTGTTGTCTTAACTATTTAAACATACTGACACAGGTGTTTGGTTATGCTTTTCAAAAGAATACTTGTATCTTACCTCTTTATAAAGACTCTATCCGATTTCTAGGGTTTTAAATACAGTAAGGGGAAAGAAAAAAGAAGAAAGAACTATTTGAAGCTGGCAAGATTTTTTTCTTCTCTCTTTTCCTCTGAAAAATAGATTACTATTGGAGTTGGTAAAAAATTAAGGTGTCCTAAAGGAAAGCATAATAAACTGTAGCTTGCTTACATGGTTTATAGGTTATTCAGTTCATTAGCAAGTGTTTATGAGTTCAGAAATTACACATTAACTCCAATTTCTCAGTTTTCTCATTTATGGTATAAAAATATGTGGACATAAGTAGTGTATTATTAATTTTGCTCTATAATGGACAAAGATATTTCAACAGTTTTAGCACATTCGGTTTTAGATTTGTGACACAAATATGTGATCTACTACAATTACACCAAAAAAACCTAACTATTTAGAATAGGATTTATTCTGTATGAGGAGTAAGGAAGAGATAGCTGGTATTGGCATATGATTTAACAGATGCATTCAATATTGTTGTTTGTCCGGCATATGGTTTTGTAGCAGTTAAACTGAATAATTACCAGGAACCACTAAAGTGATTTTGCTTCGAGAATTGTTGCACTTGTTTTTCATTGAACAATTTCTAATATTCTGTCCTGCAGATTAGACTGTGGTTCCTGTGGATACTGGGTTTCTATCTGAAAGAAATTTCCACATTAACAGTTTGTCAGTAGGCACATGTCAGGTAGATGTCATTAAAGAAAACATTCTTATTTGAGAAAGTCAGGCCAACTCTTTGGGGCTATTCTGTTTTTCTGACTTAGCATATACTGCTTGAGAATTCCTAGTTTTCTGAGGATGTTCCTGTGAGATTTTGAGATTTTCTACCATTTTATTTCTTCCATTCTGAAACAGAGGGCTCAAAAATACGGCCTTAAATAAAAGAATAAACAGTTCACTCCAGAGTAACTTTGCTTTTCCTTTTTGGCATGCAAATAATGTTACCTCTCCTAAAGATAATCAACATAGAAAAAGATAAAATATTCTATGGTCAATGAAGCATGTGACTGGACCATAAACGTTGTTTCATATCATACAGTATGAGATACATTCTTAGAATTACAAAGCGGAATAAAAAACTTGTCTTGTAGAAGAGAATGCATTTTAAAAAAAATTCATTGTAAACATTATGGTTAATAAAAGAACTTGGTTAACTTTTGGTAGCTGTTTCACTTTGTATACTTTGTTGAACAGAAGATGCTATTTTCAGTGCTCTGGAGAAAGTCAGCTACTGAGAGAGAAGACACCATTGAAATTCTTCGGCGACATTTTTTGTTAAACTTCATTAAAGTGGATGAAATGGGATCAATTTCAGAAGAGTGATGGGGCAGTAATGAAGAGAGGCCCAGTGCTATTGAAAGCAGCACACATCTGATGTTTTTATTCTGAGACCTGTTCCAGGGGAACATCCTTACCCCTTAGTTGCTGTTCTCTGTGTAATTATCACCTTCACTGCTAAGGACAGACTGCACATCATTTAATCACTCCATCGGCAAAGTCCTTGCCTGTGACATCCAAAAGCAGTCAGGAAGGCATTACTGAAAGAGAAAAGGACACAGGAGGATTTTTTAATATTGTAAAGGAGAGAATCAAACCTTTTGTATTTGCTCTAAGATAACATATGGTAAACAAACATAATAGGGAAGGCAGCTAGTGTCACTCACCCTTTTTCCTGTAAGGCTTTTTTAAAATCCACATTGCATACAACTTTGATGCTTTTCTATTTCTCAGATAAGATTACAAAACTTTAGATTCTATTAAGCCGTTAGATAATGTAGTCTGTTCATCTGTTGTTTATGGTCAGCAAGAGACAGTACTGCGCTGTGGCTAATGACCTGAATCAGGTGATAAAAAAACAGGCTGACTCTGTGTTCGTGCTTCTGATCTCAGTTAGACATGATTTCCCTATCAGCCTTTTCTTTGTCTGCTTAATTGTATTCTGTTTGGGATATGGGAATTTTATCATACTATTTCCTAGTGTGTCTTGAATTTGAAGCCTTTTCAGTAAGTCAGTTCTGTTCGGTATGAGTATTCTTATTATTTCAAAAGTATCCCTAAGTTGAATTGTTACACGACAGTATGAAGCACTGTATTTCTCTAATATGATCCAGCAGTTAGGAATAGAAATATCAATATCAGTCATGGCTGTTGTAAGAAAGCACAAGAATGGTGCTTTCTACAATTTTTTCTGAAAAACTTATACCATTTAGTGAAAGTCAATATTAGTAGTTTTTCAACTTATACTAAAATTAATAGCAAGTCTTCCACTGGAAAAATTTCCATCAGTCTTTCCCAATTCTCTTCTAAAATCAACAGATTTTGTAATCCTTTGTTTGTTTGTTTGTTTGTTTTTCATATCTAGATTTAAGGTAAATTCTTCATGAAAAATTAGTTTGTTATATGATCATCACCACTAATACAAAAAAGCAGTATTTCATAGTCCTATTTTATTCCTAGCAAAATTTTAAACCGAAACATTAACTTTATCTCATTCAATTCTGTTTCACAAATTCTTTTAGTTTGTGGAAACGGGCAAACGTAGTAAACTCAAATTATTTCACAGGAAGAATTCAGAGCCACAAGCAGGAAATCAGACCTATTGGTCTGGCTTGGTTTAAAGTTTAATAGGTTTCCAAAAGCTCATGGAAGTGTGTATTTATTGCAAGTAAAATGAGTTTACAGTCCTCTTCTTTTCCCCTCATAATATACTGCATATTAAGAACAAGCTTTTCAAAAGTGACAGGATCATTTTCAGAAACAACTGAGCATCTGCTTTTTGAAATCAGATCTTTTAATGGTGCAAAATTGATCCAACAAACTTCATAAAAGCTTTTCCAGGGGCCAGAATTTTACCCTTCATATGTGGTGATTTTGAAAACCAGTTTACTTTAACTTGGAAGGAGTATTCAACTTCTGTAAATGAGTTATTGGAAAAATTATTTCCAGAGTCTCGGAAGCATTAAACACATACATTCTGAAGAGTAGAAAGAGAAATAATGCAATGATTAGTTTATTAGTGCAATGAAAAAGGGGTGAAAAGGAAAGAAACAAACAATAATCTGATAATCTGTTCACCCCAGAAGTTTCAGCTGGGTCTATGGAGAGTATTAGAAAGGATAAATATGTTGTGACATTTTCCCGTTATGTTGCTTTCTCTATCTTCTGTCTTAAATATATAGCTGCTGTTCTCCTAATGTGACAAAATCCCATTGCTCTCAGCTTGGCAATTAAAGTGCAGTAATACTTCAGGTGATAAAAACATGAAGAGATGTGTTAATATTTCAGAGATTATTTTTTTTTTCACCTATTTTATTCAAAGATGGAAATAAGAATACCTAGTTAGCTTGGAAAGATACAATGATTATAGAACAGCATGATTATGGTAGACACATTTAAATTAAAGGTCACTGCCAAAAGAACAGTCATCTTGAATTTTATCAAACGTAACAGAAAATAGGTGTCAGAGTGCCTAGAAAGTCTACTGGGGCTAAATCACATTCAGATGGTTCGATCAGATGGTTGTTTATTTAAGAAACATAATGCATATGCATTAGGGAAGTGGGGTGGCTGATATTTTTGCAGAGGGATGAATGTAATTCTTCTACCAGGTATCATAGCAGTAAACAAATAAAATTTGATTTCATATTTTTTTACTACATACATATTTTTCAAATGCACTTCCTTCATTTAAACCTGTCAGAAATATCTTAATTCATGGTTTATTGGAGCTTTCCTCTCCTTCCTTCTCACAGCTGTTAGGACAGTATCCACTCAGCATTTAATTTATGACTTTAAATCCTGACCCTCTGGGTTTTCTGTTTGTTTTTTTTTGTTTCTGAATCTTTATATTCATGAAAAGTCTCATTGAATTAGATCAATTTAACTGGGGATAAGATGACATGACCTGAAGAGGTCATCAAGTCCTTTCCTCTAACATTACAGCCAGATGTTTGTACCAAAAAAAAAAAAGTAACAGAATATTTTAATCACACACCAGAAATCTTTAAGAACCCCATAGCAAATCCAAACCACCTAAGAACTTACCAATATGTATCTAGATACCCACATTTATAGTATGAAACAGGAAGAGAACAGGATAGATTAAGGCAAGAATCGTTTAGGTTGGAAAAGACCCTTAAGATCATTGACTCCAACTGTAAACCTAACACTGCCGAGTTCACCAGGTTGTCACACAAGTTCACTTAAAATGCCAAAAAAGAAATTAGTTTAAAGTATGTGGTGAAAAAACAGATGATTAAAAATTATATTCTTTCTTGCACTGTAGTAGAACAAGTGTCAGAGATAAAAAGAGAACCAGAAAGAGAGAACTGAAAGTCAAAGATGGTTGGCAGCACTCTCACTCCTGTTGTTTTTCATCGCTACCTGAATTCTTTCAGGAGTATTTTTCTTGGCCTACATATTTTCAGCTTCTGAATATCTGCAACCGTATTATTCCCCCAGTGAAAAAATAAGTATCACACAGAGGTTCTCTGTTAATCTGAAGAATAGATCTTCAAAAGACAATTTAGATAGACAATGAAACTGCTTTGGGTGCAGATTAGTAACATCAACTGAAACAGCCTCGTGCGAAAATCTGAGTTCTTCAAGAAGAGTGAAGTTGTGTTTTAAACAATAGTGGGCTTCAAAGTTCAAGGCTAGTACAAACAGTAACCGATTATATCTACTAAAGTTACAACTAGAAACTTTAAATATTTGGGGAGCATTTAAAAATTATTTATTACAAGTTATGCATCTCTGAAATAATGTCCTTTTCCTCTGCTTATCCTTCTCTTTAGGCATGAGTTCTCTGGACTTGTGAAGAGGGAGGGAGGACATTAATGGTTTTTATTCAGGCATCCAGCAAGGTGGCACAGAAGAGGAAATGATTATTTTTTAACTGAATGCACTGGTAACTATGCACACAAATGCCCAAAAATAGCTTTATTTTTCAAAGGTTCTGGAGGAGCAGAATGCAGGACCCATAGCATATATATTAACAGCACCAATTATCCATGCGACTGCTGCTCTTCTTGAGCTCTGGATGTTTCAGGAGATACATTTTCTTTCTTTATGCTGTGTGCTTAGAGTGTGAAATTTAAGAAAATAAACCAGAGAATTATTGCTGATATCATGGGCTTTTTTACTTCTTCCCGTTGGGTCCATCAGGTTAATTAATTCCTGTTATATAATCATATATATTCTGCAAGTGATTCCTGGAGACTTGTGAGCAGAGGAAGGTTTCAAGCTTTTTGTTGTTCTTCATTTATATGTTTCCCGGATTTTTCCCTTAATTCTCTTCACAAGAAGCAATAATTCCGGCTCAGACATATTTGTGCTCTTACTTCCTTACCCCACGGCTGCTGGTTATGAGTTGCATTGACAATAACTTTGCAGCTGTCAGCCAGAAGTGCAAGCACATTTTATTTCATCGTTTTTTAACATGTCCATAGAGACAATAAGTAATAGAGGTTTTTTTTTTTATTTAATATCAATAATTAAGGAAATGCATGTTTAAGGATGTTCGGGGTTGGTGGAGTTAAGTTTTCTCCTTGGAAGAATTTTAAGTTAGGGATTGAATGGCACAATGCTGGATGGTATTTGCACTCATCTTCAATGGTCATAGCCAGCATGATATCAGGCAATTTGATGTGCACTGTGTCTTGAATATAATGGAATTTTGTAAATGTTGACCCAGACTGCAGGAGCCTATGTAGATTAAGGATTTGTTTCCCTTTTGAGCTCAAATTTGGAGGGGCCTGTGAAGAAAAGGTCTCTGAACACTGGTCTGCCAGGCCTTCACTGACTAACAGGAAAGAAAGGTCAGATGATGTACCATCAATCTTTTGATCAGTATTACCTGGGGAACAAATACTGCAGAAATAATTTGATTTATTTTTTTTTTCAAATAAAATGTTTTACATTTCTCTGGAGTTTCTCAAATTTTTTTGGAGTTTTTCTCATGACCAGCTTTCAAATCTTTTAAGTAATTATGTGAAATATTTTGATCTCGGTACATTTCTGAAAGCAAACATTAGCTGTTCATTTTCTTAATCATCTCAAATGCTAGATCTTTCTGTATTTATTATCCAAATATAAACAATTATCAATTCCTTATGAAAATATTTATTTATTTAACTGCACTATACAACAGTGGATGTATATTTAAATTGTCAGGCATGTATCTTAATTGATATCAAATTACTGTAAATTAAAAAACAATGTTAGTTTTAGAGTAATCAGATCCTTGTTTAAGACATTTAATTGACTATGTCATCAAAAATTGTTTGCTGGGAAAATCCTATTGAGGCTTACTATGATATTCTCATTATTATCCTGAGGCAGTGAGAGTTAGTTAAAATTTCATTATAGGAAAACTAAATATCAAAGAATTCTTAAATGATGCTCCACAACACGATACATACTTTAGTCTAATCAATTTCCTATTTGGGTTTTAAAATCAATCATTGTATCAGGCAGCTTAAGAAATTTGGGGAATTAATTTTAAGCTGACATTCCAGCGTATGCAAAGAATCTCTTCCTTATTTTCACTATAACTGGAGGAAAATAAAAGCTGAATTTTATCAGGAAATTTTCATGCACCGATATTTAGTTTCAGTTTTAAACAAATGGGCACTTTTGATGCATTTGAACACTTGCAATGCAGAGACATTGTTTTGGTTTCTAACTGCCCCTCATTTTTGTAAACACTTCAACAAAGTTCACAATTTAATATTCCTATTATCATCATTACCCACAGTGAAATTATGTTATATTAAATATATTTGGTCCTTATATTAAGAATGCCGCTTGACGGTCCTAATTAGTTATGCACTTTTGTTCCCTCAGCTTTGTTTAGAAAGGCTTCTAGGATAGAGCAATATTTTCTTGATGAGTGTTCCTAAGCAGTTCTTTCAACAAAGGCACTTTCTTTTTCAACCATCTCACTTAAATGCAAATAAAAACCTCTCCCTGAGAAATGAGTTTCAGTTATAAGAATATGACTGTGATTATAACTAAGTAAAAAATAATTGTAACCATTAATTTACCTAGAATCCCTCTCATCTGCTCATAGCAGGTAATAGTTGACTCAAGTTTCTCTGCTTGCAAAATTTTAACATTAGTAATACCTCCAAACTGATCATGCAGCACACATGCACTACTGTCTGGGTCTAAAAATTTGCATAATTTCTCTCAGTTGATTTTGGTCAGACAGTTGCAATAGGAAGAATGATAGTGGTTCAGTTCTCATTCTTATATTTAGGAGGAAGTTAGAAACTCAGTAACTGGAATCTTCTAATCCCTTGGAGTCATGAGGCAGGAAAATGCGTGCAGGTGTCTCTGACCAGGTTGCTGTGGGAGAGGATACAGATCCTCTTGAGCTGAAGTGGACTTAAAAGCCAAGTCTCATTCCTAGGTTGCAATATAAAGTTGCATACCATTACCACTGCTTCATTGGTTAAAATCTGACAACTTCTCAGTTTTCTCAGATAAAAGGTTTATACATTATTTATGAACGGATTATAGAACCTAGGCTTTGTCACTTTTACACAGCAAAGCTACTTTAAAGGCCAGAGTCACAGGTTTATACTCTGGAGAAAAGTAGCATTTCAGAAACATATTTGCCTTTGAAATTTTGGAATGATTCCTGTCCAAATTTTCATGTTGTTTGTCTTGTTTTGTTGCTTTCCCTCCTCACAAATACTACATGAAACCCATCCACTTAGCTCTCAGCATTAGGTTCTGCCATAGAGAGGAAAAGCCTAATACAGAAGAGTGCAAGGTCTTAGGTGTGGACTTTTAAAGCCTCCCTTCTGCTTGGCTCAAACAAAAAGTGAAAAAAAAAAGAGATCTTCAAAGTTGACATTTTTATATTAAATTTTATACTTATGTGCATATCTATGCAAACATACCTCAAAACTTACACTTTCACTTTCATAAATTCACTATGTTTGCATTTAATTTAACATTTGGAAGTTCCCAGTGTTGCACTTCTTTCTTGCACACTTGTTTCCCTTTGTGAAGTGTAGTGAATTCATTCATGGCACTTAAGATAGATGAAGCCTCTCTGAAAGATGTTCATATTACCTGGCCTTGTAAGGATCTGATTGCTTTGCTATTGGACATCAATACATTTCTTTCAACTTTGCTGACATCTCATTAATCGTGAGTAAATTCATGCCAGGTCCTTGCAAGAATTGTAATTGATGCCCAGTGACATCCAACCAGGCTCTTAAATTGTTCATCAATAAAATAACATGTAAATTCTGTCCTTGAGGAACAATGAACCTACTTTATTTGGACCCCAACAGAGAATCCCAACATCCATTTTTGAAATCTCCACTTACTAGGTTACTAGAAGCTGCACTTGATGGTAATAAAGAAAGCATAGAAAAAGAGCAGATGGAAAGCTGAATAATGAGATCCAAATATGAATACCATACCATACTGTAATATAGCTATAACACATGATTCTCTGACCTGGAATTAACTTCAAGGAGCAAATCTCTTGCATTTTGTCTTTAGGAGAGTGCAGTGGTGAGAAGGGAAGGGAAGGGAAGGGAAGGGAAGGGAAGGGAAGGG
>JAOXNO010000001.1:34796299-34824961 GCA_028565335.1 Limnodromus scolopaceus
GTGATTCTGTGATTCTGTATTGCTATGCAGCAGATAAAACCAAGCAAGTCTCAGCTGAGCGGGCATTGAACCTGTTTGATTTAGAACTTTAACAAGTAGATGTAGCATTTATGAATGGATTAGATACCAATTTAAATATAGGGAACAAAGGCAGGGTAAACTAGATTGTTAAAAGACAGTGTAATTCTCTGGCCCTTTCTGATTTGGTTGGTAATTTGAGGTCTGTATAAATAAACTGTTTTTGCCTCATCAGGCTGTTAGGTATGACATAACTGAAAAGTAATATACTAGCTGAGGACATCTACCAGCCTCACACAAGGACAGGGTCTTTATATGTGATATTGTAACTCTTTCTTTTCTCTCTTTCAGAAGACAAGCCTCAGGGATTCTTGTGAAAAAATTCATATATGTACCTAGGATCTAGCATTTCCAGAATCCTTCAAGTTTATAGATTTCACGGAAGATAAAAAATGGTATAGTGAATTTGCTGTTTTAAAATTTTGATCTAGTTTTTCTGTAGAAATAAATTATAAACAAATTTTTCCCATTAGAAACGTAAACCCAAGGTTTTCTGATTTTCCAGGGTAAAAAAAAACATCGAAATTTTCTTTGTTTTTCTTTTTAAATTTACTTTTGATCCAAATCAAGTAGGAGCAGTTGCAAAAACTTCAGGCTCACTTGGACAAGTCTGTGTGTGGTTTTAGGGCCATTTTTAGAACACTGTGCATTCATACTGCTTTCTCTAAAGATAAGGGGAAAAAAAAAATCAAAGCAAAAAAACAGGTCCATATTGCCATCTTGGTAAAACAAGAAAAAGTTTCAGTTGCATTATGCTGAGTTTGTGACTCATAGAGAAAATGATGACAATTTCTACTAATTTTTTACATAAATGGTGCATTATTTTGGATTCCGAAATAGAGAAGAAAATGAGAAATCAGTTCTATTCTGTTCTATTCTTATGCTACTGTAAATTTTCCATATTTTGATTTACAGTATGGACATCAAGATATTAAAAAAAAAAAGATTCTGTATGTACTCTGATACTGCAACTACACAGAATATCATTCTAAAGGTAGCAGTGGCATAACACAGATGTAAGGGACAAGGCTCACATGCTTTTCATCCTGTTCAAAGATTTACACAATATTTAATTTGGATCACAGGGACTTTGTATTTCAAGGTCAGTTTCCCTTTATATAGCATAAATTTAAACCACCTTAAATTAGTTGTTAGTGCACATGTATATACATAGAAAACATACACTGTGTAAAGTTACATTGTTAAAGTATTTTACTTAAATCAAAATACACAGAAATTACATATTAATAAAGATACAGAAAGACACAGTAAAGTCCAGTGTGCTAGTATTCAATGGTCAGTCATGTTAGATATTTGTTGAAGACTCCTGGTTCTGGAGACAAGGCAGTACTTCTCAGAAGTCTTAAAGAAATAACACCAAAAAGTGTTATATAAGTACCTACTTTGTATTTATTAATAGATATGTGGCTTTACAGCCAGGAGACAATGTGTTTGGCCCAAAATCTGACTTGCATGTCACAAAAGTTTAGGGGTATATTACTGTGTCACATTTAATTTTGAATCGCTCCTTCTTGCCTGTTCTCACTGTCTATATTACGCACATGCGAGATTGCTTCTGGGGTCTCTCTGGTGTACCTGAAAGTCCCACTGAGATGAAACCCTCTAAGCAGCCCAGTGCCCACCTCACCCAGCAATACGGCTGGGGTTAAGTGTCACCTGCTCCAGTTCCCAAAAAAATCTCCAGTGTGGAACAGTGCTCATACCACACGGCTCTGCATTCACCACATGCTCTAAGCATCACAATCTGTCTAGATATTTAATGGAATGTGACAAGGCAATGTCATAGTGAGGGGATGAGACACAGTTGTGCTGTGGAGGTGCATGAGAAGTGCAGAGCAGAAAACACTGCATGTGCAGCTTATAGGCAAGTATGCACCAAGTTAGACCTATATTTAAAAGACAGGTAGACATAGTGCTTGGTGATGTGGCTTAGTGATGTTTTTTTATTAGTTAGGTTGATGGTGGGACTAGATGATCTTAAAGGTCCCTTCCAACCTAGACAATTCTGTGATTCTATGATTCTATATATGCTTGGGGTGTGATGAAGTTTGGATGTGAAGTAGTTGATCTGCTTCAAAGGAGGCTAACCTCCTTTAGGCTCCAGCAGAGCAAGCCATCCTGCTTCCATGCCAGAGCATACAAGGACCCTTGAGTACCCTAGAGTAAATTGCAAAGACAGTATAAATGTCATACATTCTCTCTGCCTTGATTATAGAGGGAGCCCAAAGACAGAAATAATGAACCAAAGAAGTGCTCATTATGTATATAAAGATAAATGGAATGAACCTGAGACTCTGGTTTTTTATTATTTCTAAATAAAATTTTATTTAAATGAATATGTTTTTGCCTTCTGTTTTATTTTGGTTTTCTTTTTGACTGATTCACGTTTTTGGGTGTGTTGTCTGATGTTTGAGCAATTTTCAAATTGTTAGGCATCCTATAAACACATTTGAACTTTCCTTAGATAAATTGTCAGCTCTGACAGTCTGTGTAACAGCAAGTTTATGAAGTAAATATTTTCTGAAGGTGTCTTTGCTCATAACTCTTAATCTATGCTTTTGCTGTGTGATTCCTGCTGTGCGCAGAGAATAGCTGTTTAGGAATTCTTTGTGAGGAAGCAAAAACTCCATTACCAGTTTCTTCTAACCAGAGCAACCTCAAGTTTCCTTTGCTAACCATTCAGGTCAAAGGGCACATGTATCTCCTAATGAAAAACTATTGGCTTTTTTTTCTTCCTCTGTCTCTGCCTCTGCCTCTGTCTCTGTCTCTCTCTCTCACTCCCTGGAATGTCTCAGAAAGTCCATGTGACAGTTCTGGCAGTGTGAGGTGTCTGATGAATTGCAAAGGCAAGTGACAGGTTGAAAAGTTGTGAACTTGCTCCCTGTTGAAATTAAAAAGCTAAGCTTCGGCTCTGTGAATTATTGTATTTTCCAGTTTTAGAAAGGTAGCAACCCTTACCATGAGCTCTTTTGCTTTCCTCCACTAGTGTTTCATGCTGTTGACACTTGAAAGGACACTCCAAAGTAGTTCCAGGCTTAAAATTTAACCTATGTTTAAGACTGTAGCAATCCTGCAGGGAATGGTCACTGTATTTACACTACATTAAATGACCAGAAAAGAAAGTCTAACAATACAACACAAAAGACATTCTGTAAAGAAGTTGATGCTGTTTGTGTGTGATTTCTAAGACTGTGTGAACTTCCTCAACGTCTAGCTGACATTGATTAATGCTGAGTGCATTTTTCTCCCTTCCTCCTCACCCAAGTTGAATGTAACCTTACCAACTCTGAATCAGAACATCAAACTCCAGGTGAATGTAAAGATCTAATTCATGCAAAAAAGCCCTAGGTCTGCTGTGTCTATGGCATTTCTGTCTGTGGGGTCCTTCATAATGATCTGAAATACTTGAGAGGGTAGAGAGATGACATGACAGACATTATTCCCCACCTGGATCTATGGAAAAGTGGAAGACAGCTTAGGTGAACCTGATTTATTTTTGTGGAGCTGAAGAATAGTCCCTGTTAAAGAATGGAAAAATCAAGGAGATTGGGACACATCCTCCAGGTAAAGTGTACATTAGTAGAGCAATTTTGACACTTGACTTGGGAGCCAGGTATCAGTGTGAACATAAATAACACATGCTCCTCCCTAAAACATTTGATCCTTCCCTTTTCATACGTAAATAACCCATAGTACATCCTCAGTGATCCTGAAATGCTCTTCTCTGCTTCCCGCAGCAAGTCCTGTACCCCTCAACAATGGCCCCTGTCTGTGGGGTGACCCAGAGAGCCTCCCCACTGACTCCTGGTGCAGGATGACACCCATCCTGTGGGTATGACACTGCCCTGGGACAGCCCTGGGGCTGAGGCAGCAGCTTCTTTTTCTGACTGAAGTGTTGAGGGTCCGCTGCCCACCATCATGCCTCTGTGATCTTTCATGTTCATGAAGATGAGCCTTTACTCTTCTGACCTTACAGGATTCATTTTGCATTGTCTTCTCTTAATAATTAGGAAGTATAATGAATACTAGTAAAATGACTGCAATGTTTTGGAGTGGGCTGCATATCATCTAGCTATATAGACAAAGTATGTATCTAAATCTGAACCAGTCACTCACGTTAGTCACTTCTTGCATAAACAGCACAGAAGAATAGGAACTCCCTCTAAAACAAACTCACCTGTAGGACAGCCAACAGCCCATCTCTATGCCACCTGACACAGTTCTGTTGTAAAGACTCGTGTATGAATCATGACTCCACATCACTATCATTTTTTCTATTTACAAAAACATTTTTTTTCATGTTATTATAGAGGGGAATGTTTTTTCAGTTTGTTTCCCTCAATTTAACTGTTTCCTACTAGCAGGCTTCAAATTCACACAATAGAGAAACCTGACAGGAGTGACACTGATGGCATGTAGTGGAGCTTGTCTGTTTTGTGAACTGTCATCCAGAGATAAATAAATTGGACACCACTAAAAGTGCCTCATTCACAAGTATTTCACCACTGAATTACTCTTCTTATTGTTACTGAGTAGCCCATTCTAAAACAGGAGTGACACAGTAGAGAATTGGTTCAAGGATGGCTGGTTTTTAAGGAAACTAATGGAAATATGACGGTAATAGTGGCTGTTAACTTAATTCCTTGCCTTTCGTTTAAAATTAAAGGACATATCAAAAGCTGGGACACAAACAAATTTCTTGTACAGCTTATATTATACCTATTAAAATACATTATCCTGGTAACACAGCCATTGATTTTGCTATTATTTTGTATACCAAACTGTATTCAGTTTTGCTGTGCTGTGGAACAGCACTGTTCTTCTTTCTGCATTGACACCTGAGAGCTTGTATAGTCTGCATTCATTAAATATAAAAAGTGAAAGCAGACACTGCATAAAAATTCCTGACAGTAGTGGAAACTTTTATATTTTTTTTTATTTAAGTCTTGAAATTGCACTGAGTATCCAAATAATGATAAGAACTTACTTTCATTTCATTTAAATTTCTTCAGAGATTTTAAGATTTGACCTTCAAGTCCACTAGAAGCCCATCAAATGATTCTGCAGTTCTATTTAAAATAAATTATTCCACTTCATCTCACAAGTAACAGGCATGAGCAGATGGACCATCCTTGGGATGATTGAGGTGTTAGTGAACTGAAAGGTAATTAAGGAAATACACTGGTTAAACAAGCCTGTGAAAGTCAGAAAGCATTCCATCATAAAGTATAAGGTCAAATTATTGTCCATGTGATAAATATGTGATATCTACTAAAATTCTAATATTCCCAGAAGGGAAATTATAATACTTTTTTTCTTTCCTTCTCTTTTGATTTTATGCAGTAATCATTGAAAGACTAAATAATGAATTCACTTCCAGTCTTAAGTTCCATGTAGTACAATACATGTGAGCAAATTATCAAAAGAAGTCTCTAGCTTTCTTCAAAGCACAATTTGTTCCTGCATAGATGCTACCATCTCTAGATGATCAGTGACTGAAAGTCCAGATATCTGTTCTGCAGCACTAATTATGATCACTAGAGGTGTGTGTGCAGGACTTAAATGTTGATTTCAGTTTTAAAGTTGTGTCTTCAGCTGCATGGTTCCTGTCACAGCTCTGCTGATGTTAATGCAAATTCTGCTGGCACCAAAAGTTCACTCTGGTGCACTTGGAATGGGCTGCACTAAAACTCCCCAAAACTGAAGATTCTAGCTGAAACTGACCGATTACCCTTGGTCTGTAATCAGTGGAAGATCACCAATTACATGGAATAATTTTCCCAGCTATTTCAGATGAACCAGCTTTCTAAGGTGTTTTTTATTGGCTGTTCTCACCGCCTTCTACCTCCTGCTGACCCTCAGCTGTTTTCTCCCACTGACCACTCTCAGCTCCCTGGGGTAAGCAGGCTCTCTGGGTACACCAGGTCTTCTGTCTCCCCAGAAGAACTTCACTGGAATGATTTACCTCTATTGTAGCATACATTGTCCTATTGATTATCAATCTGGACATACTTTTAATTTGTTAATATCGCTTTATCCACACACACACAAACATTAGCAATTAGCAGCGCAATATGTTTACTTCACTCTATCTTTAAAGATCACATATACACATTTCTGGTTCTGTGCATCTTCCTACTTACAATACTACAGCACATGTGTTTGAGTAGACCTTTTCAGACCTTTGATGGACATTTTAGTCTATTTTCTGCCAGCTTGTCAATCACACTCTCATGTTCTTCGTTATGTCACTTGCGCAGCCACGTTAATTAGATTTTGTGGTTTTTGAGCTTTCATATCATTGCTTTAGCTTGCATTTATCTCTTGCTGCCAGCTACAGAGGGAGCCGGATGACTGCTTCAAACTAGATACTTAGCTTTTAAACATCTAAACTTGGAAGAAGATACTTCACACCACTAATACTTTTGATTCCCAAACTGAGACTCTAAGGAAAGCTTGATTTTTTAGAAAAGAGGGAGCCTCCATCTTCTGAATGTGAGTCCAAGTTAAATTAAGCACTCAGAAGTTGAAGTACTCCGAATCACCAAATATTTTTTGACAGCATTGATTAATGAAATACAGATTCAAAAAGATTCTTCATGCATAAAATAGAGAGCGCTTTTTCAAACAGTACTATCTTTAAAACTTACATAAACATTTGTCACACTGGTTGTGAGCTGACATACTCTGCAATTTACTTTGCAACCAGAGAGACTCCTCTCTCCCCAAAGTGACTGAAATCTTACGAAAACATTGCAAGTTTAGATGCATATCTGTATGCACATACATACTATACAACATATACTTCAGGGAGAGCAGTGAGTTCTAAACACAAGACTGTTCTCAACATATCAGCTGTTACTCTTGGTTATGTTAGAGGATTAATTGTATCCTCTACAAAGGCCAACGTATCAGGCAAAGATTGCAAAGAAACTGCTTTAGAGATGGCTATCTCCTGGATAAATTAACTGGTGCTTTATCTTGATTATGGTTTATTCTAGGTTCCAAAGAAGCTTAAGTAGGTGAATCCCACAGTCAATAAATACAGATTACTCAGCTTTCATTGAAAACTGATCTTCTCCACAAGGGAAATCTATGGTAGACCTGTTCCGTAAACACAATGAAAATGTTTCACTTCACAGTGCAGACAAATGGGGCCTAGGCTTGGTACTCCATCAAGGTGGACAACTAATGCAGTGAAATAACTCATACTCCTAAGAAAGTGATTATACTTTCCTCTTTTTAGTATATCTAGACACATACAATTAAATAAATTAGTGGATCATTCTTTCTTTGGTTTCTGTTTTTTCTTGCTTTTAAAAAAAAATACATAGAATTATGCTCTTCTAAATCCTAAATAAGATATAACTAGAGCTGGAAAGAGGAAGGGATTAATCTCTAAAAGGAATTGACTATGTTTTCTTGTTGAAAATCTTTGGCACCATGATGACAGGATATGATTATGTGCACAAATATATATTCAAGGAAGTTGGACAAAGAGTCTATTCCATGCTTATCACATTCTTGAATGGAGTAGTACTTTTATTGTGAAGAATAACGTGGGGTTTTTTCTGTAGAACATTCACATGACAAAATCAAGTTTGAGCAAGACATTTTCAACCACCAAGACTGATCATAGTGTATTAGTAGCAGTTACTGCTATTATCATTATTACTAAAGATGAAAAGTGAGGAAAGAAAAAGAAATATAGCCTTGTCCAGAATACAGCTAGTAAGGAAAAACAGCAATCATAGTTGAACACAGAGTGACTGGGAAATGGAACTCTAAGCACGTCATTGGGGATATTGGACAAGAAATGGGCTGTGTATGTGACTGGTCAAATGGAAGATAGGATGTCTTCCCAGGCAACAGGACAGAAACAATCACAGAAACCATTCTGACAGATGATAAAGGAAAACCAGCTATTCTCTGCTACTGCATATCAGATCAATACTGAAGTAGTGTAGAATAATCCTGCTTCTTTTTGCTCAATTTATGACCTCATAAAGCATAGGTGCAACTATCTTAGCAAGCCATAGACTTTCTATTGAAGGTCTATTACTTTTTACTCGTAAAGTAATTGAGGTCATTAATATCAAAGCACTTGAGAAAAAAATTAAATATATATATATAAAAATCCATCTTGGATTATGGCTATATTAATAAAGAATTTAGTTTTAAATTCTTTTACAAAGCAACACAAAACAAAAAACAAAGCTCAACAAGCCAGGTCCCCATTTCATTGACAGCCTTAAAGAAAATGGTTTATTACTACTGTAAGGGGTATTTCAGTTATCAAAGAAAAGTGTGTATCTCAGAAAGGATATTTTTGAGAGTATAGAATTTAGAACTTTAAACTATGTTAAGAAATCCAATAATAAAAATCAGTCAGTTCTACTCCAAATCCGTGACATCAGCAAGGTACAGTAATGAATACAGATTGATGCCTGAGCATGCCTTCAGAAAAAATTATTGTTGTCCCTGGAGCAGGAAGCCTGAGTCAAAATTCTTAGAAAACATTGAGGTTACATCTTAGAAAACAGAGAGGTTAAGGGAATGACATCAAAAGCACGACAAAAATATTGAAGAAATAGATGAAAACTGAGGAACTTAAACAGCTGTACAAGAATAACACATTACTGCAGTTTAGGAAAAATAGTAAAAGATAACAGATAGACAGACAGAAAAAACTCCTGAAGACTAATCAAAACATTTTAAAATATCCCAACCCAGAACTCTGGAAGATTAGTGAAAACATGCATATTGCTTTAGGGTACAAAAGACTTCATTTTCTAGAGAAAAAATCTGATAGAGCCTGATTTAAGACACTGATTACATTGCATGAATTAAAGAAAATGAAAAAAAATTATTCAGCAACAACATTGGGAAAGAGAAATCTGAAAAAAAGCATGAAAACTGGATGTATCTTGTATAAAAGATAAGCATAACACCTTCACATGGTCTTATCAAGAAAAAACACATAACAAAATAATGTTAATTATGAAAAAAATGCCTTAGGACATCAGAAATCTAGCTATTGACTGATCACATTTCTCAGTGTTTCCCAGTTATTTGAGATGACTCAAGGGGATGAGGGACTCGGATCAACAGGGGTTGATCTAACTGTTTGGTTTGGGGATTTTTGTGTGTATGTGTCTTTTTAAAATTCTTATTTAAAATCTATAAATACTATAGAAAACAGATCAGTATTACCTGAACTGACTACCTGAGTCTAAATGTATTGTTTGTTATTCTTTTGAACCCAGAACTATGCCTCCTTTATAGCCATACTTCAATAAGAGAAGTTAAAATTATTTTCTATCAGGGTGAAAATGCTAGTGGGTTTAAGCGCCTTCCTGAAACATGGTAAGAGGGAGATCCTGGAGTTCACATTTCCCCTTCTTTAGGAATGTTTTTGATCTTAGAACCGTTGCAGAGAGGTATGGTCTCCACCCTCCTTTCTATCATTGAATGAATGCCAAATGTGCTCTCAAAGTATTCTATCAGACTGGGTTACTCTGAGGACTTAAACATGCATTAAACAAGCACGTGTGTACTTAAGCATTGGAGCAGACCTGAAGCAAGTTCATATCATGGTGTATGTCTTTCCATACAAAGTGTCCAAAAATGCATGCCCTTAAAATTAGAAACTTACAAAACCTTTCAGGAAAGCAAATATTCAGTGTACTTAGATAGTCCAGCACTGTTGTGAAAAAGGCACATAATGACTTCCTTTTGCTTTTTTATGGGTTCCCAACAGATTACTGTGGTAAGATCTGGTTATTTTTTGTTTGTTTGGATAGTAATCTGAAACTTGGAAAGAAATTTTCTATTTAAAAATCCTGCTTTAATAAATTTTAATTTAGATTGCTCTTATATTTGACAAGATTTGTGGCACTTGACAGGCTGCAGAACCCTAACAGCTCAGCAGGTCAGCAGAGAATTGTTAGCTATAGAATCAAGCCCAAATATTTTCAAGACTGCTTTTCTGTAGGTAGATGGGATATCATTAACTGAATGAACTGAAGCTAGGTGAGAAATCTATACCTTTTTGTTTGTTTGTTTGTTTTTGCGTTTTTTAAAGTATAAAGATTTTTTTAAAAAATATTATTTGAAAAAATACAATAGTGCATCATTTAAGCTCTGGAGGGCATCTCTTTACATTGTTACATTGATCTGATGTGTGACAGGGATTGTCTTCATTCAGAAATAAAGTTGCACAGAGAGGTGGTAGATGCCCTGGCCCTGAAAATATTCAAGATTAGGTTGGATGGGGCTCTGAGTAACCTGATCTAATTGCAGATGTCCTGCTCATTGCAGGGGCATTGGACTAGATGTCCTTTAAATGTTTTTTCCAACCCACGCTATTCTATGATTTTATGATTCTATATGAATTCTTTTGATCAGACTACATTGCAGTGACAGAATAACTTCCCATCTTAACTCTGGCATTGGCATCTCAGGATGAGGTAAAGTAGGAATAGCCCATCAGTTATATTATCTCAGGCCAAGTGATATAACAGGAAGTCTTTCATAACTGTTTGATCAGAAACCTAGTGTATGCAAAATGCATGATTTACATCTCATGATTTTCAGTGGTTCCAAAAGTAGAAACAGCTGTTGCTTGAACAGTGGAGATTCTAATGATGTTTTTATAAGCTAAATACCAGGCTCAGCTCTTATCAGCCAATATGCAGGTTTAAACTATGAAGTATTTGAAGGATACAAATACACTTTTAGTCTGAATGTTAAAATATAAGATTAAACTTGAAAAATAAATCTTTTTTTGGAAAAAAGAAAGCTATATTTTTTCTTATTCCACTCCAACTTATGCAGGTTTGCCTCTTGTGGAGTTCTCTTATTGGTATATAATCATATCTTTTTAAGCATGACTAGCACTGTAATTACAACATCATCATGATCATCAGCTTCATTATCCTCTCTTTTGTTTAATTTTATTATTACTACTTAAAGCTTCACTCCTTTCTTTAGATGTGGAGGATACAAGAGAAGATTGATGTCTCAGTAACTACTCTAGCAGGCCCCCATATACCATTGCTTTTAAAGGTTTCTAATATACTGAGGTAAAAAGCGTTCCTAATCTGTATAATATGGTGAAAAGATTGAAAAAATGAATCAGTGTTCATGGAGTGGGGAGGTCTGCTTGAGGCAGAAATCCTCATTGAGGGAGGAGAGGTAGACATTGAAAACGTAGCCATATAATTCACACATCAATCTATAGAGAAAGCATAATTTCCATTAATTTATAGTGAATATGGGATACACAGATCTGCTGAACAATTTGTTATGGTTATATTTTAAACCTCACCTCAAGCTCCACTAATGTCCAAACTGTCTGTATGCATGTCTTGGGAGAGGGTTAGAGTCTCCCAGAGATTTGCTTACATGCAAGATCAGCCAACATAACGTCTACTCAGCTTATATCTGTTGACATAAATCATATCATCTCCTATGTACATAACATCTAACAGGGCATACAAATAGTATAAACTCCTTCCCAGGAGTCTGGGTGCAGCAGACAATAAGGGGAACACAGCCTTGACGAGCTGCAGGCCAACTGGGCTCGTACTGTGGTGCACACGGTTCACTACCAAAGCGCATATATCTGTTGTCCACTGAGGATGGTAACTCTAGCTTCCTAAGCAGAGCTTGCCTAGATTGCTTATCTCTGCGGCACTACTCATTACTCCATAAAACCATGTCACTCTTGTGACAAAGGCAGGAGAAGAGGAAATGATAGTCAAAATGTTTTGCTTAGAGAATAAGAAGTTATTTGAGCTCTCTTCTTCCCTCTTGGTTTGTTTGTTGCTTTTTTTATTCTTGTCCTCCACAGTGGTTTGTGATTACTTCATATTTTTAAGTTTTCTTCATAATCGCTAAAGCTAGAGACTGTGTTAAGAAAGAATTTAGACACGAATGAATAGAGCTTCTTCTAAAAGAGGAGTTGTTGTTCCAATATGACCTAATTTCATCTGAATTCTGTAGTTTATGTGTTGATGTCTTCTGGCAAATCTTATATATATTATGCTAATTAAAACCTCCTTATGTTAATCTGAACGCAGAATTTTTCACTGCCCACTTGTTGTCATTTTTCTGCATTGATCTACTCATATCTTAAGGACTGCCATAACATCTGGTATTTCTACTCAAAATCTTAAGACAGAAATAAAACATCCTTTGTTTTATCAAAGGGACAATCTGAACAAAGACACGTTGCAGGTATTCTTAAATGGAAGCAATGAGAAGTCAATCCAGACAGAATGACATTAAAAGAACGAAGCAAAATACAGTATGTCAAACCTTTACTGTGAAAAAAAGCATATGCTTTTCATATAGTGAAAGCAACATAGCATCCATCTCACATTTGGAGATAGAATATCACTGGTATCCTTGCTGAGAAGAACATATTGAGACACAGTTTACAGAAGCCCATCAAGAAAAAAATTAATCCTTTGAATTGTGGAAAAGAAGTTAGCTTGGAAAGGAATATTCTGCTTTCCAGCTGTTATTTCAATAAATAAATAAAGTTACTGTATCAAATCTCATCCAGTGTAATTTAGCTGCTTCTAATAATGTGATCACGGCAAATATATCTGTTTTTCCACCATACTATGTCATCCTGAGAACATGCAACCTCAAAGGAGAAAGACACTGTACAGAACCTTTAAATGTCACTTCCAACACATCCTATTCTATTCTATGAACTTTCTGCAACTTTTCTGTAATTACAGCTCTACAGTGTACTGGGTTTGGATATACAACCAGGTCAACGAACTGAAGGCAAGTTATATTTTTCTGTCCTGCATTGATTCATTTGCCAGTGCTCAACCAATATGAGCTGGAGGGATGAATGGAGCCAAAAGAAAGACCAGAGGATAAGCATATTGCAACAGTATTGGAAACTAGAATTTGAGACTAAGTTGGGAGGAAAAAGAGATGGGTAATTACAGGCAGGATGTTGGGACAGCAAGGAGGCAAAACTGGAAGCTGGGCTATGTCAGTCTGTGTTTTAAAACTAGAAGTCTAAGCTTAATTTTCATCTTTAAAATATTCTGAAAACTATTTCAATATTAATACAGTAAAATACTTGTATTCCTTTTATGTATCAAATTCTCAATTCTTCTTACACCAAACGATATTCTTTTGCCAACTTTAGCAATCTTGAAGTTTGCTTGTTCTTTTACAGTCCCTGTTTTATGATTTCTCTTCTCAATTAAGGGAGAAAGTAGAGCTTTGTGGGGGTAATTTATACCATGCTAATGTGGGTGGCTAACAAAAGTGGGTTGAATTGCCTTTGGGTGTTTCTTTCCCCTTTGCTTGCTAAAGGAGCTTAAATTACATACTGAGACCACATGTCTAATCCATAGATGTCTAAATGAGATTAATTCCATTCTGGTTGCTGTTTTATAGTGCAGATTTGCTAAATTTTGCAGGTGTGGGGAAAACTCAACCACAGGAGGCAAGCTTATGCCAAGTCTTCCTGTTGGGATATTGTATAGTAACATCCATTCCTTCCTGGCTGACCTAGGTACTAAGTTTTCTATGCTGTTTTATTAAGTGATCAGACCAAAAGTCCCTGACATCATGGCACGGCAAAGCAATGCAGAGGCTCAAAATCAGAAAGCAGAACCTCCCCTTCCATGTAGATGCAGTCACTGAGGCAAATGAAGCCACTCTGCTTTGCAGCTTTCTTGGGATCCTGGTATTTCTTTTTGTCATCTGTTCATATGTTGCAGCTAAGCTTACTCCCCCTCTCCTGTGGTACACACATTCAGTGACTATGATATTCAGATTTAGCAGAAGATACAGGGGCTTAGGTAAAAATTTAGAACGCAGGCAGGGCTATGTGTGTCCAGTAAGCATTACTTGTCAGTAATTTTGACTCTTTCTTATGTTCAGCCCTGTGTTACCTCTGTAATGGATGCCCCTGGCAGGAGCAATCCTTTATAATGTTGGAGATAAAAGCAGACATAAGTAAAACAACCCAAACCACATCCATTATTAATAATTGATGTTCATTCAGCATTGGCAAGCATTGATTATAGACTTAAATGGAAGTTCTTTGCAATATTGATTTGGATGCTTTTGACTTGAAACTGAAAGCTGCACGCACTTAATGGAAGTTGGTCCCATTTCTTAAAATTAAGCAGTCATTAAGTATGTTATTCACTACTCTGTTTTTGTATGTCCTTGAGTAAATGTCAAAAATGTGTTAAATGTTGCAACTTCTAAAAATAGACTAGGATAACAAATAGTCACAAAAACTTGCAATAGCTTCTGAAATTCTTTTTGCAGCGTGTTGGGAAAGAAAGATGATTTGCTGAATAATTAGCTTTTTAAAGAAAAAAGGAGTGGAATGAAGGAGGAAGTCAGGGGAGAGGGGAAAGGAGGGAGAGAAGGGAAATTAGCTGTCAGTTAGAGGGAAGGCGTTGTGCCAATAGGTTTTTGCTCTCGATTCTGCTGCTTTATACCAGTGTCACAGATGTTCTGAATCCTTGGCTGAAAAATATGGAGTTGCAAATTTGCCTAAACACAGGGAAAACGCATAGTTGGATGAAGCAGTTAGGTAATTGTTCTTACATTACTGGAGAGCAGTATCTGACTGGAAATGAATTGTAGGTTTTGGAGATGATTCTGTTTCCATGAAATGTCTGAAATGTAAGCACAAATTTAACTTGCCATTAAGCATTTCTTCAAGAATTTTCTTGTGCTAGTTTCAATAGTACTACTGAGGTTCCTTTAAAAATGACCTCCACTTCCACCTCCAAAGTGATATTGAAAAAAATCAATGAGTTCTCAATGTAGAATAATCTTTACTATTGACTCAAAATTTGTCAATAGGAAAATTATTATTACTGGATGTAATGTGACTTGATGGTTTATTTGTAACTGAATTTCTTTTGAGAAGATATCTAAGATTTGAAGACCATATACATAAATACTTGAGCTGTTCAAATGACAAATGAAACCAATCAAACTGTTTTTGCAGTCATATTAATCATTAAATCCTTCTTTACTCAGTCAAATGAGGTTTTCAAAAGAAATGTTGACAAATAGAGTACATTTTTTCTACTGGTTAATGTACAGGGATGAAGTGTTACATAAAAGCTGTATAAACACTTCTTTTTATTTAAAAGATCATAGAGAGAAATAATGAAGTAATAATTTCAAAAATGCATCTCATAAAAGGGGTAGAAAAGCTGGTGGCTTGCAAGACATACCTAGAAGTAGGGAGGAACCAGATCACAAAAAAGTGCAATCACTGTCTTCTATCAATCAGTTATTTAGCCCAGCCTTCCATTGTACAGAGTTTGCCTTAATCTTTTCATCTTCAGTTGTGAAGTCTATTATTGGACTATATGAAAGTTTCATCAAATGTGATGGAGTAAATAATTGAAAATATGAGAAGACTAGCACACTGAAAACTTAGGTAAGTCAGTAAGGGGTGACTGCTTTTGACAGAAAAAAAACCATTTCAATTAACTGCATAAAATCTTTTGAAGGGTTTAGCTGTTCTGATAATATGGGCTTTGCTAATATAAGGCTCATGTGATTCTCTAATGAAGTTGCAAATGTGTAAGGGAGAAAAATAAATTGCACCAATTTTAAGCCCATGAAATAAAAAGCCATACCTACACTGCAGGGTACTTGCAAATGACTTAAAAGTCAGATGTACTGTTTAATGAAAAGATGTATCTTCTGCATCCTTTAATGACATCATTTTGCCAGATAAGGGTCATGAAAACAACAGGAACTTCTTTTGCTTTATAAGACTCTTTGACTTAAAAAATAAAAAAAGTTAAGTCCATGCCTGGGAATGTCCCTGACAACTCTAGAATGACAAGCAAAAATCAAAATCAAGTAACTTTATTTCATGGCCATTAGTACTTCAGTCCTGCACAATGCTCCCAAGTAGGTCACTAAATCTTAAAGATCCGTTAAATACTACTGATGTTGTATGAAGGAAAATTGCCACAAGTTTGCTCATAAGTTTAAGTGATCCTTTTTTTCTATCCCCAAATTTTGTAGAACAGCATCCTGGCTCCTATGTGATGCAGCCAATTAGAACACTGAGTATAACACTTTGCTAGAAAGGTGACATTTAAGCCCATACCAGTTTTGCTAACATGTCTATAGATAGCCCAGAGTTGTTCGGGGGGGGTTTGGGTGTTTTGGGGTGGGTTTTTTTGGTGTGTGTGTTTTAATAAAAGCCTGTGACTACAATCTCTAATACAAGAGGAAGTGATGTTTTTTGTGGTTTATTTTCCATACTGTCCTGGTTTGAAGTAAAACAGAACCAATTTTCTGTTCAGTAATTTTACATCTTAGCTAGGCCTCTTTTAACTCTTTGAAATTAACGGCATATTGTGGAGAAAACTGCTCCTTCTTGGAATGATAAGACCAATGTTTGTGCTACATGCCAAGGAATGGTATGCCGAGAGGCCCTTGCTTATACCTATTGCTATAACAACCAAGGTCAGCCAATTTGTTATCTGCTGTTGTTAGAGGGTCGGAAACAGAAAAACATAGAGGAGTCACATCTGTGGGGAGGAGCGGACAGGACAGCTGACCCAAACCTGACCAACTGGGGTATTCCATCCCATCTGCGCCATGCTCAGTATAAAAGCTGAAGGATCAAAGGGACAATTCTCTTTCTTCGATGGCCAATGTCCAAAGAGTACTCTGTCTGTTCATCTGCCTTTGATCCGTGTGTTCCTGACTCGAGCTGGAACCCAGTTCCCATCCATCACTGAGTCCAGTCTGGGACTTCCCCAGTGCCTGCCGGTGATGTCACTATCATCCTGGGAGCTTAATACAGTGTTATATATATTGTATCTAATTCATTATTTTTTTTTTTAATTTTAATATTAATTCATCATTAAAGTAGTTTAGTTCATTCTAAACTTCTAAATCTCCTTATCTCTTCCTTCTCCTCTCTTTGGGGATGGTGGGGGGACAGGGACAGGGAGGACCATCTGTCGGTCTGGTTTTGGTAAATTCGGCCAAAACCACGACAAGTAAGCCAAGGTGATTAAGATTCCCAATGTAAGAGGTATCTCTTAATAAAGCAGAACTGTTTCTCCAGTGCATTTAGTGACTACACTTGAAACATATGCAAAGGGATGTATAAGGTCAAGAAAATTAGAGTCTGGTCCACCTAGAATCTAATTGTTGATTACTTAAGACTGTTTCATTTTCCCAATGGTTGGATGGTTGTCCTGTGATTTTAAAGTCTGATTCAGGTTTTGAATAACACAAGAATTACACAGGTTTATGTAATGGGACTGCTGTTTCTTTTTTGGCACCTATGTTCTGTAAGATTTAAAACCTACCCAGCATTAAGTATGTATTCATTTGTGACTCATATCTGATGTGGGTTATTATTTAAAATAGGGCAAAAAAAAAAATCATACTTGGAATTGAAATGAGTTTGGAGCATTCATTTTGATGACACAATGCTTTTGAAAGGCCAATTGCTTTACGAAAGTACCCACACTTAACAGACAAGCTTCCTGAAAAGGCTGGCTTCATTCACCCCATGCCTTAGTTCTTTAGTTTAAAACAGAAATATTTGCACCTAATATCTGCACAGGGTAAAAGTATTTTGTGCATAAGGATGTGGTTGCTGTGAGAGAAATCACCACAGAAATCTTCAAAATGAAATCACTGAGGAGTCACATTAGGAAATAATAGTCCCCAGACCTTCTAGCCTTGCTGTTTAGCTCTGTAACCATCACTCTGAAAACAAATTACGTGACTAATTCTTTACCAACAACAAAGGAATGTTTTAATAAATCATTCTATACCCAGAGTTATTTTTTTCTTTCTTATTTTGATACACAATATTTCTTTCTCAGTAAGTCCCTAGAATTTTGAACAATATTCATTTGCTGCTATTTGTGTTTACAGTGAAATATTTGTGCTGCAATAAAAACTTTTGGTCTTAGTTGACAATGGAAAGATCATTGTGATAAATGTATATATTAGGAAAACATGAAAGATCCTAAATAATTTACAGTTGGTGAATAAGATTGCAAACAGCACTAACAGTCGGAAGGAGAGGAACAGTTGATAATGAAGAACTTGGTATCACCACTGTTTAAAATTAATCTTTAAAAACAATTTAAATACAAATTCATTCAAAGAAACACAAAGCAACAACAAAAACATGCAAAATACTACTATTATATGTTTCCGTGATTCTATATCTGTTAATAGGAAGGTTAGTTCATAATTTGGACTCTGGGACTTCTGCTTAAGAGCTCAAAATATACCTATCAGAGTTTTTGTAAGCAACAATTCTAATTAATTTTCCTTCTGCAATTTTAAATGTCTACATGTTCTAGAAATGTTGAGCCTATGTGGCCATAAAAGAGAATAAAAGCCTCAGTTCCAGTTACACTCATGGATATTGCTTTGAAGTAGGCACAGGAGGAAGCACGTGGTATATACAGCTTATTTTCTCTCCGTTTTTTTACCCCAGAGCAAGGAGTCCTGGAGGGTGACAGAATGGGCAGTAGACTGGTCCTCATTTACTGAACAGAGAGTTGAACTGATACGAACAGAGTCACAGTCTTCACATCCTGAATTTAGCATGTGCCAACACAGTCCCTTTTACAACCTTCGGCTCCATGCAAGCTGTTGTGAATGTCACTAGCTGTACATAGCCCTGAGGTACAACTCTTTCTTAATCATTTTAATGCAATTTGCTTAGGACAATATTGAAAACGGCATTCATAAAATCCTGAAACCTTGTTTGCAGAGGCCACAGGGTAGATAAGAAAAGAAATAGGGATCTCTACAACTGCTGTAGGCTTCTGAAGGATTGCTTTCCTAGCGGACATTCCCATGTAAATGCTAATGCACTGAAAATCTGGCCTATGTGCCCACAGGCAAGGAATGAAGCAAACTAGAGAAAATTGCTTATAAGGAATTCCTCTTCCTTCCCCTGTTTCTTTGGTTGCCTTGAAAGACTGATTATGCAGTCTGAATTTAGCACTCTGGGCTTAGCTGGACTTGGCCAAATCAACATTTATGTACAATGTAATCTTTCAGCTTGCCTCCCTCTTCAGCACTTCAGAAATGACCTGCAATGACCATGCTGTTTTATAAGTAGACCTTGGTTGCCCACAGACAGACCCTGCGAATATCAAATGAGCTAAAATATGCTAAATTCATGAAGTGGACGTATTATCAACAAAATTTATGTTTTTTCTAGCAATTTGAAGAGTCCATGATGTGCCTATATGGTGCATTCTGGGGCAGACCATTTATGTCTGCTTTTTCCTGCTGAATACAGGAAATACTTCCAGAACTTTCAGTCTGGAAGTCATGTAAGATGACTCCGATTTTGAGTTAATATATTCAAGTAGTCAAGTAGGGTCATGTAGTCATAGAGGGACATGTGGGTTCACATGAAGTCCAAATGGAAGTGTGCATAAGGGAGGTAAAGACAGACCCACCAGGCCTCCCATTACTAGTTCTCTAGTAGATTTGTAATTATTGCCTTATCTATCAGCATGTCTGATTAACTGACCTAAATACTCATTCAATTTTCATAGTCTTTTCATGTTCAGAACATCCGATTCAAATCAGACAAAGAAACACAGAGCTGTCTTGATTCATCCATAGAGCAATATCCTAGGTTATTTTTGTAGAAAGAGTCAGTTCAATATTAAAAGTAAGGTTATCCAAATAAATCATCCTGCAATTTTATACTTCCAATGAAAATTAATACAATGGCAATTGCTCTTAACAATGACAATGACATTGGTCTCCACAATGGTTTGCAGAGATGATTTTTTGTTACTCAAGGTCTTTGAGTCTTCTTTACTAAAATGTAGGTAACTGGAACGCTGTCAACACCATATCTCCACACAAATGCATTTATTTTCCCAATAATACAAGGCTACTTACCAATGTACATTTATACTAAATTAACTAAGTATTAGTAATTATCTGCAACAGCATAAATCCTGCTTATGTTTCAATGACTAACAAGGCTGAAGCCTGAAATTTCACTATTATTAGGTACCTTCAAGAAAGTTCAGGTGAGATTCCATCAAAGCCGTGTAAATCATAACGGAAAATATGCTCTCTTTCTACTGATGGTTACAGCATTCCTTAGGAAGGAAATTATATTTTCTCTATGCAATGACTTCTCTTTTGCTGTTTTTTCAAACTGATATCCTAATTGAATTGTGCCATGTTGTTACTTTCAAGGGTCTTTGTAAGAAATCTTGGCCAGAAGTCTGCATGAATCTGATTTCATAAGCTTTTCCAAACCTGACATTCTTTTCATGTAGATTTAGTCCAATAAGAACTGATTAACCTTTTCAGACTGCATGAGATTTCATTACATTGCTAAACTAATAATTGCATCTGTATCAGATTGGACTTTAGGGTAAAGTTAGCTGTTGAAGGAGCTTGACCCTAAAGTCTCATCCATTTTCGATTCAAATTTAATGAACACATTCAAACTTCATTGCTTAATTACATCACACATCAATGAATTTTGCATTTTGATTAGGTGATAATTCTATGTGATTCTCTGGATCACTTGAAGGTATGCCCATGAAACATCTAAACCATGCTGATGAGTTCCAAGAGTTTATATATGTGCTTTAGACTCATTAACATTTTGTTTCCTGTGTACCAGAGGTATTTGTATTTCATTTTATGATAGCATAGGCATTTGTAGTTTTGGTCTCTCTTCGTGCTTTGCAGTATGTTTTATACTTCTCAAATATTGTTTCCTCTCTCTCACTGTGCCATAGTGACTGGAGTACAGCTGTATCCGTCTGATAAAACTTCATAAGGGGACATGGAGATATGGGTCTCGTATGTCTCAAGTTTTGTTTAGAAAAAAAATACACTCAATGAACTTCAGTGGTCCCCTGTTATCTTATTCTTATCTCAGGGGCTGTTGTCCCCCAGCTCCAAGCCATTACGTTTCTTGAAAAACATATAAAATATGTTCTTGGAACTTTTCCTTTCAGGTTTTTCTGTGTGTTCCCCACACATTATTTGTTTGAGCAATGGTATGCAGAAGGCCTCAAATGTAAAATTTTCAGTGAAGAAACAGAGGAATACACCAAAACAGTGGAATACTTCTTAACTTTGGATTTCTTCATCATAGAAACAGTCACAGCTAAAGATGAACCATGAGATATATGGAATGTGGAAGAACACCAGCAAAACTGGGATACCTTAGACAAAACTTAAGTTGCAAAGAATGTTCACTGAGCATGAAATACAGATGGTACGCTGTGCCACACAATCAGTGTGGACACTCTTTCCATAAGGGCCACCTGCAGGAGCAGCTTAAGCATGGAGAATTTCCCATAAAGATGAAAGTAGTCAATCTTATTTCACAGATTTTCGTGAGTATAAAAAAGCTGTGAGGCCTAAAAAAGACATGCTAAATCTTGTACTATAGATCTCTATTCAAATAAGAAAAATAAGAATAAACAGAAAAAACAGCATCTGAGGTGCCATACTGAGGAAAAATATTTCTGGCCAGCAAAGCAAATGCACTTGCAACTTCATGGAAATAAACTGCATTTGATTTGTTACAATTTAGATAGTTCATAGAAATTAATCTATAGCAACTAATGCTACTAATTTTCCTACTTTAAAGAAGGAAATTTTATCATCCCACATCTACAGTTACAGTTGTTTCAACTTTGTAATATTTTCATTCCTATGGCGATGACTGGTGGTTTACTTTTTTGAACAGACCCATTTACAACTGTAATCTTCGTTTTGTTTGGTTTTTTTTTTTTTTTCAGTGCGTCTTCAGGCTATCATGGTACCTTGGAGGATGTCAAGCTCTGTAATTAGAGAATCTCTTAACCAAAGAGCGCTAATGGCAGCCATTGCAACTGTCAGCAGTTTTTCACTTTTCACATGAGGACACTGTTTGCTAATTGGATTAAGTCTGGTTCTGGCTGTAATCTCTGCAAGCAGCAGTTAAAGAAAGAACTGCCATGTCACACCTGGTTTGTGGGCTGGAAGGTGATGAACACAGCTAATAAAATGTAATTTAAAGCACAACCCATGCACATAATTAACTATACCTTATTTCCTTGATTAAAAATCTGCTTATCAATGATAATGGCTTAACTAAAATATGAGATAATATTTTAAGGTAGAGTAGATACTTACATTACCTGAATAAGATACTATTTAAATGTGCTGAGTGAGTTTCTTTTCTGTGGCATTGCTGTCCATTTTGACTAAACGGTCAGGTGATGTTCAGGGCCTTGCAAGTTTGGTGTTGTACAGTGGAAATATTTAAAAGACTGAGATACTGTCCTAATACAACTCAGTCTACCTCTGAAGTTTCTGTTTCTCAGAGCAGTACCGTCAAATTTCAAGAGGCAGCTACTCTGGCAATCTAAGACTGCCAGTATCCTGCACAGAAAGTTTTACTTTCTCTTGACTTGCCTCACAACCCCCTTGTCAATGTTTAGCATCTCTTGATTTCAGTTGATTTTACAATTTCCCATCTCAGTCCCTTTTTTCCCATGCACAAATGCTGATAAATAGATACCACTAAATCAATTCTCACCCCTCTGCGTTTGCAGTAAGCGCAGCCTCTGGTCACGGTTACTGTTGTCTCAGTCATCATTAGCATTTAACTCCACCCTTATTGAGCCTGAGGTGAAAGACAACAGAAATAAGGTTTATGATTGCTCAGTGATCAAAGACAAGTTTTCAGTGAGCTATACAACCTCTGGCATAACAGTATAGCTACACTGTTGGGTGATTTCTTGAATCTTTATAGTTCATAATAAGACATGGATTCAAGGCTTATGTTCAATAGTACTGCAAGGGAGGGTAATCAAGAACTGATGACTCTGCAGAGGCTTGGAAATTCAATCTAAAGGAAATTCAATCTACAGAACACTGACCTGACAAGGATAGAGAAAAAGGAAACAGATGATGGAGCCTAGAAGCTGTAAAAAGAATTTTGGTACATCATGCAGTGGGAGTAGTGGGAAAATTTCAAGACAGGCTGAGAGGTTACAGACAGCAATAGAATAGATAAGGCTTATTTGCAACTGTCATTGTAACAGCTGAATTCTTCAGGGAGCCATACGAGACCTAAATGAGAAGAATTTACACCTCCGTTTTCCAAACACTAAAAGAAAAAAAAAAGGGCTTTTGTCTTGACTCTGTTTTGGTATGTGTTTGCAGCCATCTGAAATATTTTGAAAGAGTAGATGTATAATTTAAAATACCACCATCACCCATCCAGCTACTGAGGGGCCAAAACCAAATCAGCTGAGCCTGACTGTTTGTCTGGCAATAGTTGAAGAAGCTGAAGTTGAAGGAGGTGACTGCTGAAGAGCTTGAGATCCACTGTGGAAAGCTCATCAGCGGTGGCTCAGTAAAGTCACTCTGAGAAAAGTCATGAGGCTCTGGAAAGACCTTGTCTGGTAAAATAATTTTCTTTTTCCTACTACGTTGAAGAGAAGTCACTTTCTGTCAAATATGGAAAGAATATGATGTTGAAAGCAAATGAAAACTAATTCTAAAGGGAGTAGCGTGCTCTCTCTGAATGTGCATGGAGCTTAACAGTCCCTGCATAAGGGATAGAATCTGTTGATAAAGTATGTATTAGTGATTTGTCTTTATAATGCATTTTCAGTTTCTGGAAATTTATGAATGTGTTTAAACTAATAAGATTAAGCCTGGCAGGATCACGCTGCCCTGTGATCCATTCTCTCATATTCTTGAAATGTAAGAGCAGCCTATGAAATAGTTTTGGCCCAGTCCAACAAATTTCTTGCAAACAGTTCCTGAACACAACTCAGGAGTAATGTTCAATAAGCATTTGCATCCAATTACTGTGCTCCAGGAAATAAGAGGGTTTAATACTATGGACACAGGCAATTCTGTTGTCAGCTGGCCTCAGATACTGAGATTCATTCCAGGCATATTCAATTTACTGGTACGGTTATGTACCCACATCTTCTTAATACTCAAAATAATGTCTTCTTAATCATAAATCTCTATTTAAAAAATTAGGGTTGAAGTCTTAAGGAACACTGGGATGTTCACCTTTTGATAGTCTCTCTGGAAGTACTAGTGCATTATCACAGAATTGCCATGTATTGTTAGATTTGCATATATAATATGATCTCATGCATGATGTGTACAGAGCTAGCTTGTTTGCATCATTTTGTCCCTAATTTTTCACTTTAAATGCTAACATTTCTTTCTTCAGTGTTCATCCCTATATGTCCTGAGTAGCTTCTACCCCATGGCAGATTTGACTTTCTTGTTTTTAAATGACTTTAACTTGTGATTCCTTGCAAACAATTTATTTTTCTTTCTTTTTTTTTTTTTTTCCCCCATAAAATGACAAGATGGCTTTTTAAAGCCTTGGACTAAGTCCTTTCGATAATTCAGCTGTTGCAAATGCTTTGTCTATAGACCATGACTTGTAATTTGCAATGTACTGTGTAGGCAGCAGTTTTATGGGTACTTGTCAATCTATTTTACTATATTCCTTGCCCTTGCTATTTTTTGTCTCCCACTGGCTGTATTCTCTTTTTCATTTTTTTTCCTTTTAACCTCCAATGTTCTCTCATTTCTTTATTTAAGAAAGATGAGATTTTACAGTTTAAACTTAACAGATTAAAGGGTTTCATACTCAGCTATTATACATATAATGAATTCTATTAGACCATGTGAACACTGAAAGCTCTTAATTTCATTGTAATTTTATCACTGCAATAAAAGATCCTCTAGTGTTGGACTACTAAAGTGCTACTGTAGAAGAGTCCTTACATAACTTTATATGGAGGCATGTATGATGTGCTTAGGGTGTTCAGTTAGGATTTCCTTAGTATACTAAGATGTTGGCTTCACATGGGATACAGATTATATATGTATCTATGTATCCATATATGCAAATATTTATATAGTCAAAGTTCAATGTTACTTTGCTATAAAAGCCTCTGGCAAAATACTTGATTTAAAGGAATATTAGTCCATGAAAGTACACTATCCTTAATAACCATATTTTATCTCATCCTACTCACATTTCAGAAGATTTTGTGTGTTTCTATATAACAGAGGAACGGATATAAAAAACAAGTCATATGTTTAGGGTTTGGGCAGATTTTTTTGGGCGGAGAAGAGGGTGACAACCCATGGAATAATGAAATTTGTCTTGGGTGAAAGTAGTTAAAATCCAATTTGGATAAATAAAGACCTCTCCCCAATACAAGAGGACTATACTTTGATGTGGTATTTTAAGCAGACAGATTAGTAAACTTGCAAAAGCAGAGCTGTAGGAGATCCACAACTACCTGCAATTTATGTTTCAATAGCAAAATAGCTGTTGTAGAAGAAAGAAGTGACTTTTGAAAATTGTCAGTGAAGTATTTTGACACTTTCTGAAAAGGAATCAGTTTGTTTTGAAATTATGGTTTAGTTATTTTATCATGACTGAAATTCTTTCTATTGATATACAATTTTATCTTCTTTTCTGATTTTAAGAAAAAATAAAAGCCTCTAATAATTTATTTTTTGGCTCAAGGTAAAACTTGGCCAAGAAAATCATAACCTCTTTATCAACCAGTTTTAATGAAGAAGAAAATCTTCCTGATATACTGAGAAATGTAAAGTTGTGCTTTGAAAATATAAATAAATGGGGGTGTTTGTCATTATACCCTCTGATACTCTCTGCTCATGATGTATGCCTATTAAGTACCAAAAATAGCCAGAATAGAAGAAAAAAGTCAACACTTGTGGTAAGTAGGAAGAGTCTGTGATGCTATGAGTAACTTTTTCAGACAGTAACATTGTACCTTGATATCGTCCACAGAAATAAAGGTCCAAAAGTTTTCAGTTAGGATATAGAATCCTATTGAAACGGATGGAAAATATCCTCTTTATAACTCATAACTATATGGGGAAGATGCTGAGAGTTCACAAAACCCATAAAGAACCTGGATGTTGAGAAGTAACTCATATCTTTCTGATTATAGCATTCATTGTGGCCAAACAATTAATAGAATGTATTACAATTTTTTGCATAACATTCTAGGTTCACTGACATGTCGTAGTTGTTGATCACAAAAGATGAGGAAATCCAGCTCTTGAAGAGTTGGCAATTCACCTGCAAAACAGCAAACAGGTGCTTTAGTTTTATCTCCAGAATGTATGTCATTTCCAATTCTTAACATTGTAATAAAAACTTCCAAGTAACTGAATAGTAAGGAAAAGAAAAAAGACAACCAAACCACAAAACACAAAATTAGTCAGGAAACAGCTCAAGTGGATTTCATAACAACACGCTGGAGTTCTCAACATGTAAACATCAATTTCATCAATGAATGATACAAAACTAATTTTCTTGTACATCTTTATTATTCTGTCTGATGTTCATCAAGGAAAAGACTGACAGTTACTCAGACCTATCAAAAATCTTGAGCTATTTTCAGATATACACTTCAAGGATGTCTACAAAATATTGAGTAGTTCTAAATAGTCTCTTATCTTCAGTTGTTTCTTTTTTTTTTTTCCCCAACAGTACTCTGCTTTCTACCTTGAACTCATTTTTACATTTTTTATGCAAATCCACTTTTAATGTCACTTTACAAAAGAATCACCATGAGACTACAGAGTGTTTTCGGGTTTTTAAAGTATAAACTTTTTTAAGTGTGCTCTTCAGACAGAGAATTTTTTCCTTATTTTGTTTCCTAGTGAGATCACTTCAAAATTGTCTGAAACTTTCCATATCTGAAAATTATGAAGAAAAGCTGACAGAGACTGAATTTTCATCTTAGTCTTCTCCTCTTTTTTCCCCATCCTCCAATTATCTATCCTGAGAAATTTCTAATAAAATCAAGTTCTGGGTCACCTCTGTAATAACCCAGCTCATTCCCCAACTCTAATGAAGCAAATTTTTTTTCTGAGAAAAAAATATTGGGATTCCAGATAGCCCTCTTTTGGAACCAGGAACTTACCTGGAGATTTCAAGCCCTGAACTATGGCAAAACTGTGTCAGCTCATTCTCCCCCTTCTCTCTCAGTCTTGCTGAACAGTCCTGCAGTGCACAAAGTCTAATTCTTTTCCCCAGCACCTGTACAGTGTGACCTGGTGAAATATGCCGAAGTAGATTCAAGCCAAACATTGCTGATTCTCTTTCTCTCTTTTTCTTTCTCTGTGTGCATGATGGGGGTGGAGTGCAGAGAACAATTCTACTCTCTGTTTAACATAATAATATGTTTTCATAGTATTGTGAATGATTTAATTAGAAGGAAATCTTCCTAAGGCAATGTTGTAAGTGGTTTCTTTACCTCATAAAAGGTTTTGTACTTTTTCCATAAAAAACAGTATCTTCCATACAAACAACAACTGAAACCTTTAATTAGTCTCAATTTTAATTAAATGATGATCCCCATTTAACAGTGATTAAATTGCAATAGCTAGATAAATTAAGACAACAACATTTAGTTTAATTAATTTAGGTATGGTATTACTTCTTATTACCACTGTGAATGACACAATGGAACTACAAATTTCTTTGCTTTATCAGTTATCCATTTCTTTGTGCATGCAAATATACTCTATCATTAAAAGAAAATTATTAACAGGATTATATCACTTTGTTTTAAAAAAAAATCTTAATTTGAATTTTAAAAGATTTTCATACCTGAAAAAGACTAAGAAAGCTACTTAAGTTTTTCAGTCTTAAATCCAGGAGCCCTACATTTGTCTCAAGATAATCTTAAATGAAAGAATATTATATACCTTTTAAAAAATATAAATGTATTTATTTTGGTCCAAAAATTCTGTTTCTTTGAATCCAAGTTACTCTGGTTCCATGAAAAAGTCTTTTCCTTTAAAATAATTTTCCTGTTTTAAAGTTCCACTTTGGATAATTTACCTTTAACTGTTTCTTACAATTCTGCTGTTCTTTCTGATAGCAGGAACATAGCACCTCACTTCAAACTAGACATCCGTAAGTCCATGGGCCCTGATGGGATACACCCACGAGTGCTGAGAATACTGGCGGATGTTATTTCTAAGCCACTCTCTGTCATTTTTGAGATATCTTGGAGAACAGGAGAAGTGCCTGAGGAATGGAGGAAGGCAAATATCACACCAGTCCACAAAAAGAGAAAGAAGGAGGACCTGGGGAACTACAGGCCAATTAGTCTCACCTCTGTCCCGGGGAAAATGATGGAGCGGCCTGTGCTGGACATCATCTCCAAACATATTGAAGATCAAGAAGTTATCGGTATTGGTCAACACGGATTTACCAAGAGTAAATCATGCTTGACCAACCTCATAGCCTTCTATGATGTTGTAACTGGTTGGTTAGATGGAGATCAGCAGATGTCATCTACCTTGACTTCAGTAAGGCTTTTGACACTGTCTCCCATAACATCCTCATTAGAAAATTAAGGAAGTATGGGATAGATGAGGGGGCAGTGAGGTGGGTTGAGTCCTGGTTGTGTGACAGGACTCAGAGGGTTCTAATTAATGGAGCGGGGTCAAGTTGGAGGCCTGTGACCA
>JAOXNO010000001.1:34830102-34889577 GCA_028565335.1 Limnodromus scolopaceus
CTGGTCGTTGACATAGAGGGCAACACCCCCTCCCTGTCTTCCCATCCTGTCCTTCCTGAAGAGTCTGTAACCCTCCACTCCAGCGCTCCAGTTTAGTGGTGGTTTTGTCAGTGTTAGGTTGATGGTTGGACCCAATGATCTTAAAGGTCACTTCCAACCTAGATGAATCTACGATTCTGTGATTCTATATGATACTAGGCAAGTAGCTCAAAAGAATAATAGCAAAATTCTGAAACAATCATCATATTTATTGAGCTACCAATTGCTTTCTCGGAAGATTACATTCATTGTCAGTTTCCTTTCATTACTGGGTTTACCAAGTCCTTGCCAAATTCCGAGGAGGAAAAATAAACCATTGGGAATTCTTTCTCCTTTGCCCCATGAAATAATTCTGAATTCTCTATAAGATCTTGTTACAGGTCACCTCCAGCTCTGATGATAAAACTTCTGACATTTAATTGCGCAAAAATTATTGTTTTCTGTTTGAATGTATCCCTGCAACATTTAGCACTGCTGTGAAGGTATAAAGAATATAACACACAAAAAAAGTAAAGGATAAAAAAGAAAGCATATTCATAATTTTTTATCCTTCATGCCTTCATACAGTTACATGAAAATAATGTCTTTAAACAAAATGATTCAAGAGATGTGAAGTTGTAAGATTTTATGACTTAAAAAGTAGTTAAAAGTTGTCATAATTTTATCAACGGATAAATGGAGGGCATGTCAGCTTTCTGAAAATAAAGTTTGTTCTCAATATAGTACCTGTCAGGAGGCAAGTTCAGCAGGTGAGCAGCAAAATAAATGCAGAAGTTTAGCATTGTAAATATAGATTACACAGCTGCTGCCTGAAGGCATAACACCTTATGCTACGATCCTCTTCCATTAAGCAAAATAAACAAGGCTGTATGTGGATAATCATGTGCTGTAAAGGACCTCTGCTGGAAGTACTACTGTTGAGTGAGAAGGCAGTGTCCCTTTCTATAAGCCAGAATTAAATCATCATCTCTACATGGTTTTAAAGTACTTTATTTTGTAGGATCTGTAATCTACTGTATATAATTTAATTATTCTTATGAATAAGATAGGATTAGAGTGCTCCAAAGGAGAAAAAAATTGTGGACTGTTGATCCGCGATTAAAACATTACAATTGATCATAGCCTATCCTTTCACCAGTCTTTCTAAGCTCAACTTGTCCCAGTTGTTTTCTTCATTCACAAACTTTACAGACCAAATTCTGTATGCACTGAAATGGCTGAGCTCTCTGCTGGAGTTACTGAGCCAATTAGAAAAACAAAACCACGGGGAATTGTTCCTCCCTTACCTGTTGAAATAATTCTGAATTCTCTACAATATCTTGCTGTTTGCATGCAAAAGTCCCAAACTACTGCCACTCTTTTTTCACTTCTGCTGCAGAAGCCTTGCTACCATGTGAGCACAGCTCTAAGGTAAACCAGCTCAGTAAGCCTGGTATACAGACCTGGTGAATGCCTACAGGGCTTTACCGAGACTGAGTCTTCATATGCCCAATAAAGCTTTAACAATCTTTCATTCCCTCCTACCTCCATCCTGACAACATCCTTTGTAGCCAATGACAACAGCCACTTGGAGATGGTGCAACATGCATGGCTAAGAGATAAATAGGAGCACCTCTACATGCAAAAGGGATTACCAGCACAGCTGAAGAAAAGAGGCTTTTCATCATACACCTAAAAGAAGAACATAATGAAACAGGTTGAATCTTCTGCGCAGCACTTCATTGCAATGGTGTGTAGTTTAGAGGGCTGAATCATTTTTGCTACTGTTCACCATCCCCTGAAAATTCACACTGTTATCTAGTGTGCCTCTACTCCAGGATACCTGAATGCAATCTGTGCACTGGCTTTAGGAAAGATGCATTTGGCACTGGCATGGTGCAATAACCTGCTGTGTCTAGACAGTCTCTTGGGCAAAAAGTAACCATCAGGTAAAGAAATGAGTAGATGCCATGTTTTTAATTTTAAAGGTATGCTTTGACCATCAGGAGTTCAGATGCTGGTTTTGCATTCTCCATCTGGGAGGAAATAACTTTCAAAGGAAGTGTTCCTGCGATGAAGGAAAGATTTTTTTTTTTTTTTGTCAAATGTCTATTTTTAACGCAGAGATTCTTTTATTGCTCCAGTTGTCCACAAAGTCATCTCCCTCAGCTGCCTCCATTTTCATCATGTTCATATTGCCAAAGCTGGCAATAATAGCTACCTCACAGCCACCTTTAAGTGGTGGTTCTCTGCCCTTGCCACTCCTCAGCAATTATCACATATGAAATGTACGTTGTTAAAAAATGTAACCCTGGTAAATTTTGTGGTCTTTTTCAAAATTATAAACAGTTGCTGTAGCTGAAAATTTGTTTAGCAAATAGCTTTTTGCCCTTTCCTTGCATGTACAACAAACACAGCCAATGCAAACCAATTCAAGCAGGACAAGAATGCTAACTTAATATCTTAGCAACAAAACTTGTCATAAATGGATTTTCTTAGAGTATACTTTAAAAATCATTTTTGTGCCTTATTGTCAACAGAAAACCAGATGCTCATTTGTTTCTAAAGACCGATAAAGTAATTCTCAACATACAGTGTTAATTCTCAACATCCATATTTTATGGACCCATAAATTCAACAGTAATTTCTATTGAATTTTCATGATAATAATGTTTACACAGAAAACATCCAAGACAGAAGCTAATGGAAATGCAGAAGTTATGCTAAATAGATAGACTCAAAAATAATTTGGTTCTATTTGGTTTCTTTTTTAAAATGTAAGTGTATATCAAACATTAAAAATGCATGTGTTTTCATGATAAAAATGTATCTAATTGCTAGGTAGAAAAGATGCACAGAGGACCAGGGCTATTATTATAAATATTGCAAGCCAGCATTACTGTTGTGTGGAGGCTGAGTCTTAGAGTTGCTCAAGGTAATAAACATTCAGATCATCTTGTTTCATAAATTTGTTCTTAAACTCAGCAAATTTTAAGATAGAAAGACAGAACTATTACATGGAAAATGTCAATTACTATCCAGGGAATCTGATAAATGAGTCTGAAATGGGAAATAGATCAAATTGTCATGAGGAAAATGTAGCCAAACTGGTGAACAAAGTAAGAAAATGGTAAGCAACCTCTGCTGTCAGGAGGAGACTCTCTCTACCATTGATACCTCATGATAGCTGAAAAGCTCAGTAGGATACACTGATCAAATGAACTCGATCTCCTCTAACACCAGTGGGGATGGAGATGTTTAACTTACAAATATAAATGTAAATTTAGGGGTCTCGGGGTCAAACAAAATCTCAGCCATGCTGACCATGAGATATTTTTACCACCTACTTCCCAAATAAAATCTATAAAGCTATACATATACTCTCAGTGCTGGTTATTTTTTTTCACTCTTGCACTTATTTCCACCTTTCTGTTCTTCTTTACTTTGTAAAAGTCTTTCTTTAAGGAAGCTGAACTGGGGTGTTTCTGTGGCAACAACATCCACAGCAACATCCACAGCCACAACTTCAATCTATCTTAAGTGGCTTTCTTACCTATTCCCATTAATTATTATCACTAATGATAGTTAGTATCATCCTAAAACATCAAATAAGTTTTTCTTTTCTTATAGAACTCTCATTTGAGTAGCAAAAAACTCTGTTTTGTGAATTTCTAAGTAAAAATTACTCTGAAATAAACAAAGGATGGTCTTGATCACATCTTAGGTCTTTGTCCTGATCACCACTCAGTAAGTGTATGTAAGAGTTTATCTTTCTCATTCCTCTTCCTCTGCATCTTTCCTGTGAAAGCCTCAAACACACACATAATTCAGGGTAAAGAGCTCTATTGTTAGTCATTTAACAGGCTTTTAAATCATGTGTGCTTTAGTTTTTCATTAAAAATCTTTCTGGTTTGGTTTGGTTTGGTTTTAAAGTGTGATGTGCAATATATTAAGGCTGTTAGGAGGTTTATTATTCCACCATAACATTTCATGGTATAACAAATTAAATTCATTCTTCAAAGTATTGTTTAGTTTTTTGTCATGAACCATATGACTCATGCAATAATGCTGAATTAATTCATAAATTCACTTAAAATAATGAGAAAAAATTAATTTTAAGTTTTAAACCTTAATTATTCATTATGAATCAATTCTAATAATACTGGCAATGTATTCAGCAGATATGTCTGTAGATGACATATACAATGAATTTGTGATAGGTCTCAATAATCTGCTCACCATATAATTTAATGGACACTTTCTTTAACTTGGTTATGATGAAAAATTTCAAATAGAATCTTAGATTCAGAAGATAAGCTCCAATTGACTTCAGAGGAGCAAGTTCAAGACCTTTGTGGGTAAATATACACCGATGAATAAGAAGCTCTCTAATGTAAAAGATTAGCACACTGCTTCCTTGGCAAGAGAGTCAAATTCTTATCCAAGAACTGCATACTCAAAAAACCTTTCTTTGTTTAAATAGCTGTTTTCAGTCCTAGACTACACTAGCAGTTTCTTAAAAGTGTACGTAAATAATGAAGGTGACTTGAGTGTTAAAGGATAATTACATCGTGATTTCATTTAAGAGACCTTTATCTTGGTGTGCTCAGAATGTCATTGTTGTTGCATGTAGGTAGCAATCTTATTTATCTGAAAATCTGGAGAGGATTAAAGGGCAGTTTCAGGAATCTTGGTAATTAAAAAAGTTCAATAGGACCACGCCTTAGATAGATCCTGTATGTATGTGCTAATGTTTCATATTGATTATGTGAACATTGGATAACACAAGTTCAGCAGACTAAATATGACCTACAAATGTGCCAAAGCAGTGATTACTGAGACAAAAATTATCAAAAAGAATGCAGTGAGGCTGAAGAGGGATTTCTGGGAAGGATGAAAGTTGTCTGTGCTCTTCCTGACAATATATCCATCTAAAGAAAGAATGGTAGCATTTTCACAACAGAAGTCAAAACAATTGCCCTAAAATTAGTCACAAACCTTTCGTTTTTTTCATTGAGCCACTTATTGTTTTAACAGATTAAGTATTTGACACAAGACAAAATGCAGACAGCCTCCTTTTGAGAGGAAGGCAACATGAACATTAATTCACTTATCACAAGATTCTGGTAGTTCAGGGGGTTTGAATTAGTTGATTAACACCTATAGAATCCAGTCCTAGAAGACTATGCCATTATTGAGAGAAGCAGCACAATGTGTTTCTCTTTGTGAATCTGAAATTTGTTAATTCCTATTTTAGATCAGATTTTTCCCTTACATTGAATGGAGACAAACCAACAAACAAATTACATGTTCTCTAAAAAATCTTTATCAGCTTTTACTCAAATAATATAATTATTATATGTGTGTGACTTTGTATAAGTACCTGCAAGTACTTATGCATTGTCCATGTAGTATATGTACATTCTCTATATATGGAATTTAAGCAGTGCTCTAAAGTATTTTTGTGGGAATTTTCATAACTTCAAGTAATATTTTTTAATATTTTCAAATTTCTCATGATTGATTTATGCCACATAATCTACAGTACTAGAAGTAAGAATGTTTGGTACTGAAAGAATAAAGAAAAAAATAAATTGTTAAGGTAGCTTAGGTAGCTGTAAAATGATTTTATGGCGAGGCCTGTGAGCTTGACTTGTATGTGGACAGTGCGAACTTTGGAAACTTCAGCCCAAGTAACAATGTAGACATTTCTAATATGCAGAAATAAACCACAAAACAATGCTTCTGCAGGAACACAAGGAACTACCTGATGTTATATCGCTATAGAGTTAATCATCTATAGGCAATGTCTCTTCTAATGAGAACATTCACTTTTTTTTTTCCTAAAGTAAGGAAAGTAGTGGTAAATTCTTTTGGTTTCTCATGTCTCTTAGTGTCTATGTCTTAACTTGGCAGTTCACATGTGGCAATACTTGATTGACCATCATTGCCATTCATAAAAGACAGAAACACCAGTAACTCCCCTTTATGAAGCTTCAAAACGTTGTCTCCCTTTAACGGGGAAGTAAGTGTTTGTTTCTGATATGAGAAATATCATTTCCACAGATTGTCTAATCTCAAGGCATACAGTATGTGAGCCAGGTTTACTGCTGACTTACATTCAGTGTGAATCCATTAGGTTCAGCAGTGTCACATAAAATTTCATCTTCTGTCCTTTTGTGCAAATGTACAATTGTATGTATTTTCAGAAAGTCCCTCAGGGTGTTAAACCAGCATCAGCTGAAGTTAAGCTTCTGAGAGTGATTATTGGTACTTCACAGGGATGCTAACTAAGTTTATGTACTGCACTGAATGTCCATGAACAATAAATTTGTTAAATCCAATAGGTCAAACAAACAAGGAAAAGTAACTTGTGTGGAATTTGCAATTTTGGATCTGCAGTTTTACAAACACTATAAAATAGTGTTACAATACCCCACTAAGTTACTATAGTTCATACCACAAAGACCACAATAAAAACCTATGATTAAATTGTCAGAGCAGTGACAGTATTTGTGGCCTCATTACTAAAGAAAGAACTAAAAGCTCTAGCCTCTGTGTAGCAAAGACCATTGTGAGGTAAATTAATTCACATAGAGTTTGAAGTACATGCTTCAGCCACAGTTGACCACACCTGCTATTCTGAAACTTGTTATGCTTTCCAAATTATCGCTGATTACTTTCAATATTACATAAGACAAGGCAAGTTATTTGCAGATCAAGTGGTAGCCGTGAATATTTTCTTGCATCATGTTGCGCGCATCCAATATATATGCAAACAGATATATATATATCTCCACATACATATATTCAGTGTGTGTATGTGTCTATTGCTAAACAAGTTCATTTTTATATACCCTAACTCTTTAAGATTCTCTACAAAACAGAGATCTTAGTTTATTATTGTTATTTCCCCTGACAAATTGATATGAAGTGGAATTTATTTTCATATTGTGTTTGTGTAACTAATGATGCAATTCTGTTTCTTATTAGTCTTGTAGACAACAAGTATATATTTTAATTTTGGTTGTTGTATTTTTTCCACAAAGGCAAAAGCTGCATTTTAGCTTAAGAGTTCTCCAATAACTCGCCTATTTCTGTTGTGTGGGTATGCAGAATTTGAAGAGGATAGCTGTTTAGGTTTGGTTTAGCATGGTAGTATTCTACGCTTGTCAGTTGTAGTGAATCTGATGAAAAAAGACAAGTATATAAGTTGAACATATGTAAGGACAATTAACAATGTCTGTTTAAGCACTCAGTATGGATACCTATGTTTGGAAGACAGGATCCTGAGCAGTGAAATTCACTTCATAAAAAAACTTGCAGCTGCCAAACATAATGGTCTTTACTCTTCCTTTTAGAACACTGAGGATTTGAGGCATCTCCAAGGCCTGGATTCCTCTCAGGGTGCTAAAAGGAGATATTGTCTATGGCTATGTGTTTCACATTTCTTATATATTTTTATCACAACAAAAGCTATCACAGCTGCAAGCTGTTCAAAAAAATTGAGAAAGTTTTAACAATGTCAAACTGAAATTCCCTGGCATATTTGAATATAATGTACCATTAAAAAAAATTAATTATTTTCACTTTTGTGAGGGAATAAGGCAACTGCCCCATATATGTCACTGAATCTCTATTCTTCTATGTTGACATGTCAATATAGAGTCAGATCTCGCATTTGAACTACCACTGTTTAGAGCTGGATGAGATGTGCAAAACAAAACAGACTTTAAACAGATTTAAGGGGAGCCTACATGGTTTCCTGACTCTGTACAACAATTTTGCTTTGGCAGAAAATGGAATTACAGGCTGTGGAGGAACCAGTTGGGAGATGCATTCCTTGAGAAAATTAAGTCAGTGAGGAATGACTAAGTTCTTTTAGGACATACGGTATTTAGGATGTTGTTTGTTCATACCCTACTGAGATATTTAATTTAAGGGAAGAATGTAAATCCAGACCTATGTGATTGCTACCATTTTTGCAATCTAGTTTCTCATCTAGCTTCTAATTCTGCAATGTTATTCCATTAAAGCTATTTTCCCTACTTCTCTTCCTGTTTTTTATCTATATTTCTATTTGACTAATTCCTCTGTTGCCCCAGTGCAATAACAGGGTATTGCTGAACACAGAAGCCAAGGTCTCAGCCAGGTATCACTTCCACTGACAACCCAATGCAACAGTGTCACCTGCCCTCCTTGGGAGAAAAACACCCCTAACTCTATGCGTGTAAGTAATCAATCTATATTCAAATATAGAAAGCTTCAGTGAAGATGTTTGCACGAACATACAAATACAATTTGCAAGTCTGGTCTGGAAAACATATTGTGGGGAAAACAGGGAGCTAAAATGTTTGTTCGAACTAAACTGACAGTTTGGCCTCGTGTGCCTCTCTGAAAAAGATATGAAAAACAATTCAGCGTGCACTCTCTCACTGCAACTGCTGTGAAGACATGTGAGGATCTGACAGACCCTGCTTGACTAACGTGGATAGGAACACCTATGAGAGATATTTTGTGAATAGTTATTAAGCTCAGAAAGCTTTGCAAAAAAAGTTATGTTTTAGAGTTATATTAATTTATAATTTAATGTTCCATTTTTTTCAAATACCAACTGGCAGATTTAACTCTCTTTATTTTTTAAATTATATCAAAATACGTCTATGTAACTCCATTTTGCATATGATGTAGAGTCCAATTAAATTTGCCTGTTTTCTTTATGTTCTGTATGGAAAGTTTTGATCAGAATCTAAGTGAACCATTTCCAGCAAGAGCAAAAGATGCCTGCTATCTTTAAAAATTACTCTGTTACTGGCTAGTAATCAGTGTCTTAGTCTATTTACTCATAAGCTTCTGTTTTATGTAGAGCTTTTTATGAAATATTATTTGCATGTACTGCTTAAACACATCAATTCTTGTATGCAATATATTTTATTTCTCCTATTCCTCACTCCTTCAAAGCCTAGTATTTCTAAATTAACCACAAGGAAAAAAGCTAGTAGGAAATTGAGATGAGGTAGATTACAACCTGATTTTCTTCTATGGGAACCTTATTAAGCTACATCAGAATAGGTATATTTGATCTGCACTATTTCTTTTTGCAGACGGACTCAAATCACACAAATACCATTTGACATGTGCACCTTCTGCTTGACTTGAATGACTAGATCATTTAGTGTACATTCTGTGTGGTGGACCCTCATGTCTTGCACATTTCTGTAACTGTACTAGCACAGAGCAAAGACTTCAAAACATAGCAACGGTCATATTACTATAGGGATGATTTAGATTTCACTTCTTCCCATTGGTTGAAGAGTGGTTTAAAGTAAAATAGACATGGGTGGAAGGAGATTCAAAAGGACTACTTTTATACTATGGGGATTACTTTCACGGTATGGTATACAAAACAAGGGACTGAAAGAACTTGGCATCTTCAGCAAACACCAGGAAAGGCTTACTATTTGTTAATAAATCAGGCAGATAAACACCAGGCAGTGGAAAGAACTAGTTAAACTAAATGACAGTAGTAGCACAAATGTAAATGAAAAGAAAGCTGTGCATGAGTACACAGATTGAAGTCATAAGGAGAACAATACAGAACAATAAGATTATGAAAAAGTTTTCTAAATTGGAAACAGAATAGCTTTACCTGCTTTGAAGACAGCACTAATCTGGTGCTTGAAAAATGTTCCATAAGGTGGATACCAACAGTAGACCTGAAGACCATGAGATTGTGTCTTGGCCAAGGCTCCAAAGAAAAGGAGAGTCTTGCAAATCCCAGAAACTTTTTTATTTGTCTTGTTTATAAAGATAAGGTTTTAAGTGCTTCCATTAAATAAGACAATGAACAGCTTTCACTGTTTCAGCCACAAGTCTTACTGTATCTGTGCTGCTTCATAGTCTTCCAGCAGTTTTTCCTCTGTAATAATTTGTTCAGCATAGGTAATACGTACCCAACCACAAAATAAAATGGGTCTCACTTCATTCTGAAAAAAACTTATAGGCAATTTTCTGCCTGAAATAATTGATCTTCGTACAAGCTTTTCTGTTGAAAAATTATACCATTTCAAAGTTATATAAGTTTGTAGAAATAGTTTTAAAATTAGTAGTTTATATAGAAGCTAGTTAGACTGTATCTAGGGTGCTGAAAATTTGCAAACCTAGTCCCTTAACAATCATAGCAATCCTTTAAATTCATTTCACCATATTTACAATATCTGACTGAATAATTTGAATCACCCTATTTAGGAAAACAATATTTCCTCATCAAGTATGTTGTTTTCCACACACCATAAACAGCTACCATTTCTTCAAAAATATTGTGTAACATTAGCTGAAAAAGGAAATGCAAGTGCTTATTTGAAAGATGTCTTTATTTATAGAGTTCCAATTTTTTACATGTAGGAATGTGTGTTGAAGAATGGACTTAAAACGTGCCTCTGAAGCTAAACTGTACCAAATGATTACTTAGTTCTTTTCTAGTGATAATATAATTGTTATGTTTATGATATAAATATTAGTCTGTAAAGATCTGATTTCAAAACAGTTATTTTCTGAACAGTATCCAACTAATGATCAGATACACACAGGGTAATGAAATAACATCTAATCAATACAAATCAAGTATGTAGGCTAACAGGAAATATGACAGAAAAGTTGTTCAAAAACCAGCCTAACTTGATGGAAAAGCTCTATTGGTTTCCACATAAATATAATGCAGGGTCATTAGGCTATCTTATTAGAGACATAAAAGCAATGCATCTAAAGTAATGTGGACTGAGCTAGTCTGGTTTTCAACTTCATGGGTTTTCTGCATAACTGCAGTCAAATCTGATAAAAAAATATTTCTGTACTGAGGTTAACCAGAAAATCTAAACCTCATTTTAAATTCTATTATTCAGTCCAAGAAACTGCCAAGTGTGATGTGTCTAATATTGTTAGCTCTACTATATATTGAAATACATAAATGCAAATGAACTGACTACCCATGAATTGCAAAACAGCTAGTAATATATTGCTAAGGGGATGTTTTCCTTGTTATGCTTCCTATGAGAATCTCATTCCTTGGAATGTCATTCAGAGTATATGGTATTTACATATCCACCTTACCTTGAAAAGGAGGTCTTTAAATTCTTAATCCTGGAGGTACTCATATGCACAGCATTGGTCCACTTTTTCCTGATGATTTTTATGCCCCTTATCACCAGAGTATCAAAGTAACTGACAGTGCTGTAAGACAAAAAATCTGATGGCAGCATTTTTGATTGGAATATCAAGGCACTAAGAAATTAAGTTGGCCTCCCAAAGCCACACAGGAAGTCTTTGATTCTTTAAGGCATTTCAGCAGGATTCTGCTTCCCTGAAAACCACTGTGCCATCCTTCCTGTTGATTTAAAAGTTGATTCTGAAGTTAAATATTAGACACAGCTACAGAGTCTTCAGGGAAAAAAGATGGAAGCAAGTTGGGGCACATGACTGAAGGCGATTAGCTGGAATTTACAGTATCTGAATACAATCAAGACAACACAGACTTCAAGAAATTCTGAAAGTTTTATCATGGAAACACCAAGTGCAGTTTCAGAGGGACCCCACAGGTCAAATATTCATTGGTGACAGTTTCTCAGATCGGCACCTGCTCAGAGAAAACAGCTGCTGGAGCCACAGTCAGGTCCTGATCCTGTTGATATGGCCATGCCCAACAAGACCTGCACCCTGGGTTTGTGCCACACACTTAGCCCAGCAACCCTAGCCCTTCTCTCTACTCCAGTTTGAATTCATGTCCTGTCCTGCCCCCATCACCTCGGTGTGTGCAGGACAGACCGTCTCAGAAACAGGGTGCAGAGCCTTTATTCAGCAGTCTCACATCTTCTGTGGTCCCAAAAGGCCCCAGGCTCAGGGTGGGGGAGCAAAGGAATGGAAATACTCTCCAGATGTATGAATCCAAAGTCAACACTCAAATAATTTAGTAACCATAATAAATAACTGTAGAAGTTAATCAAAACTGGACAAAAAAAATACAAGATTCAGTCTTATATTCTGGGTTACATAGGTGCTCATTCACCCTGTTTACAGTGCCTATAAGGACTGTGTAGCTTTAGATATCTACACATCATTTCTGCATCAAAGCACTCCCCTTGGGCAGTGCTCAAAAGGAAATAAAAAAAAATATTTCTTGTTTATTCTCACTCTGTGGCTCTCAGGAGCTTTTTACCTGTCAAAAGGTTTCACTTTTCTCTTTACATCTTCTGCTGACTAGCACTCTTCCTTGGTTTTGTCTTCTCCCCTCTTCTAACCTCCCAAAAGCTGTACTTTGCCACTGTTATAATTTCAAAGCCCTTCTGCAGCTTAAAATCATTGTCAGAGGTTGAGACTTTGGCCCTGCTGTAGTAATGCTGCTGAACTCTGCTAGATGTTTAAAAGGAAATAAATATTTACAACTTGGAAAAAGTTTTCAAAGGTCTCCCATTAAGAAAGATAGATATGTCTCTGTGTAACAAAGAAAGAATGTCAAATAAGCAGGTAAAAAAAAAAAGCAAGAAACAAATTGGAACATCAGCTATTTTAATCTTGTTTCAGAAATGAAAATATCATATGTGAAAGACCTGATCTCAACTGAATATGGACTAACTGATCTAGTGGTTGCTCCATGATGTCCTATTGAACTGAAAATGCATGAACGACCTTAAATGACCTTAATGAATTTCTGTGGTTCAGGGCCTGGTAACAGTCAGTTACCTAAACAGTCAGTAATTCTTTTTAAGTTTCATATTTGGAGGCCAACTTCTTGAAGACAGAAGGAAGTAAACCTCAGACATCCTGATATTCTACATTTATTTAGCTTTGGGAAAATATTTTTCTCTAAATATCTGTTTTGAAGTTGCTGTGAGTTTATATACCCGCTCAAATTGTTGTGTTCTAACAAGTTACTGTACAGCAACTAAGGGATACACAGTCTTACACAGTGGCAAATAAAAACTAATTTTACCAGGAGAGAAAGATATTTTGTAATAGATAATTATTATTTTTCCCTATCAGTTATATCCTCAGATTTTAATTTAAACCCTCTAATTTTTCAAGTCATATAACTATTTTCTTTTACTGTATCTCCACCCTTAAGTCTCTTTCAGTAAATCTTGATTAATCACAAGGATGAAAAACAGAGACAACAAAAACTCAGTTCTAGTTATTTCTTCCATATTATTCTCTTCATCGTTCCTACATTCATCCCTCTACCTCACTGCTAACAGGAGTGAGGTGTCTACTTCTGACATACAGAACTGAATAATGCCAGCTGGAACCTCCTATTCCAATAATATTGGCTTTTTTGAAGGCACATTGTAAATATGGATGTAGATCTTTATTGGTTTTTGAGGGAAATGGAAATGCCTAGTTTTATTCCTCACATTTTAAAACAGGTGATGGGACATCGAGACAGATGGCCAGGGGACAATAAAGAAACAGAAAGACAATCAGGAAATTTTAGACAGAATCTTCCAAAAAGGCATATAGAAATCCTTTTCCCAGTACCAGCGGCCAGCACAGTGGTACCACATTGGTACCTTGTTGTTGGTCTAATAGAAATATGTGTTTTTCTCATTGCTGAGATGTGGCTGGCTGTTCTGACAGGACATATCCAAACCAGTGAATTAATAATAGATTCTCAACACTTTGATGAATGTATAATAAGTGAACTGCCACTGCAATCCTATATTTTCACAGTTCTCAAGTTCTACCTTTGAAGGTTGTTTACCTGTGATAAGTATAAATTCAGAACAAAAAAAGTGTTTACTGATACCAACTATTTGGTGTACTTTACACATAGTGTAGAAAAGGGAAAAGAGAGCTTTATTAAACTATTTTGGATCTTTTCCCAATGATACTGCATGCTGCAGTCCAACACATAAGCATTAGACCATTATACCATGGGTAAGAAATGAGAATATTTTAGGTCTGCTCAACACTGTGAATATTTCACAGTTGATTCAACTGCTGAAACGCAGGTGTTTTGTGCGCTGAGAAAATCCAGTGTTAAGTGATCCTCAAATTTTCACTTTCACCTGTGCAGAATGCTCATCTAGTGGATAAAATAAATCACACCGGTTAGCACATGGTCTGTTAATATGTAGTATCATTATGGTTTTGCTACTTTTTGTATAAGAGAGTATAAAAGAATACTTTTTTTTTCTTACTTTTTTTTTTTTAAGGAAACCATACTTTAAATAGCTTGGGTAGGCAGCTTTTTAATTAGGAGACTCCCATACTACACATACAAACAAAGAAAACCTGTAACTACTAGCAACGGTGTTTGAGTGGAAGTAAGGAATACATTTAAGGAATAAGCTGAGTAAACCAGCATACATTTTTCACAGTCAATTCACAGAACTATCAGTAAAGAAGTAACCTCTCCAAATCTCTTTGAAGTGAATATAAATCTCTAAGAAAACAATCTGCAGATAAATTTGCTCTTCTAGGTTTTAGTTTTTACAAAGACAGTCCTACAGTGCTGACCTAAGGTTCAGCAATAAGAAAACATCCTTTTTCATCTGGCACTTTGAGATGTTGGGATAGCTTTTCATAGTCTAATGCACAGAAATAATTGAAACAGTTCTAAGTGTAGTAGTTTTGATCTGCACCGTAATATCATTTTCTTCTGGAAGAAGATTCTGTAGCCATAAATCTAAAACCAAAGGAGCCAGAAGGAAAGCTAGTGAAACTGATACTAGAAGGACGCTACTAAACTTCCACATCCTATTACTGGGAATATGTAAATATTTTGCATGATCCTTGTACTATGAAAAAATGGCAGCCACAAAAAATACATTCCTGGGAACGGAAAGAACCTTTTTTTCCACTGCTCATAATTACTTGCCTTACTCACCAGCCAGAATCAGACTTTTTTTTGCTTGCTTTCTCAGTATCCTGACCCTTGCATTTTGAGCCTCATAGCAAGCAAGCACTATTTCTGAACCTGGGAGTGTCTGAAAGCACTTATCTGGATAAGCACTTCAGGATAAGAAAGTAGAAAGTTGATCAGTACAGAAGAAACAGTGGGTAGAAGTTGAAGTGCTGTCGATATCAGTGTTGTGTTTAGGTGATTCTGGATTTAGACAGCCTTGGGGCTGCTTAGTTTCTTTTACTAGCCAACTCCTAATGGCTTCTGCTTTGCAAAACATATTTTTGAGAATTCATTTTTTCATTTTTTTTTGTGTTTGTTTTATTTTTTTTCTCAATTTGACCTTTTGAGGTGGGTAACAAACGGGTTTGGATTCTCGTATCTAAGACTTAAGATGTGGGGTTTCTTTGGATTCTCCCCATTGTGCCCTTACTCCTCCTGTTCTCATACCTGAAGAATATGTCTCTAAACTTTAAACACTTAACCATATTAACTACTGTCTGATACACATTTGTGAAACATATTTATTTGTTAGTATAAAGATAGCAGGATAAGAATGTATACTGTGTAAGTAATACTAAAAGTAAAAAAAAAAAGACCATGTAGCCCATTTTCCAATCAGGAAGTGTGAAGACGGCACTATCACAAAATTTTGGTTTTATGAGCTTGTTTATTTCTATTTAGACTTAAGTTTTTATCATCATTAAAATAAATAGAAATTAATGGTTAGCTGAAAAAGCAGGTGGACATCACTGGTCTGAAATACAAGAAGACATATAAGACTATATATTTTAAAAAAATATGAAATATGCTCTAAGGGTAAAAAACTTTCTAAATAGTCTCAGATACACTTTTCAGAAATATTATTTTATGTGTACAAACTCATAAAAAATTCATAATGGATCAGTATCTTAATTCTAATTCATTCTAGGTATTTAACTTAACAAGTTTTTATGGATATGAAAACAGATCTATTTATAGCTCTGGAAAATGTTGCTTCATCTAACTGGAATAAATATTTCGCAAGGAAAATGTTACTATTGTTTGTTTCCCCCACAAATTCAAATAAACAATATTCATTACAGGCCTGAGTTATCATAGGCAGTAATACTGCCCATAAAATATTTTGGGGTGAAAGAGGCTAATATGTTATGTAGAGAATTCTTTTAGACAGTTTTAGGCCTTCTTACTAAATGGCATGGAAGTCCAAATTACTTTCCTATCACACATGTCAGTGCTCAAATGGCAGGACTGTAAATAGGGTCAACAAAGAAGATATTAAATCATATACTTTAATTTTTATAGTACTTGGACCCCATAAGGTTGGGAAATAAGTTTCAACTTTTGCATTAGCTCCAAATACTGCATTGAACATTCATTACTTGTGTGTATGGCTTCATTTGGTAAATGATATGTATCACTATGCTCCTGCCACTTAAGGATTTATTTTTATTTTTCATTTTTAAGAAAAACTTGACGTAACTGTTCATATTCCAAGAGGACTGTGATTTAAACCCAGGTGCTTGCTCTTAGCAAATTGTGCCTTCAGAAAAAATGAATACCAAAGTCAGGCTCTTCAATTATTTCACTCTTGAAAGCAGAGTGATTCACTTAAGCTTTTAGGAGGAGATTTTGGGGGAGGAGATGCTCGCTCTAAACCTGAAAATGCATTTTGCTTTGCTCCCAGGAAAAAGAACATAAGGGGTGAAGAATAAATCAAAGCAGTTGATCTCATGAAGAGCTTTAGAAATAAAATACTGTTAAAAAAAAATTTCTTTTGTATAAATATAGCAGCCAAATAAATAACCAACCCTGGGCTTCTGCCACTGTATGAGACAGAACATAAGGTTTATCCAGGTAATTCATTTCCATTATTCACCAAAATCTACTAATCAGAAAAAATATCCATTTACTGCTCAGCACCGTAATGTTTTATTAGAACCCATGCTGTGAACAAGCAAAAGATGAGAACCAGACAGAGGAAGAGAGAGAAGAATATTTAGCTGGAAGTTTGGGTGGGAATGTGTAAAAGATCTTCACTTAATCTGTTTGTTGCAAGAGTTGAAGCCACTCACACAAACCTTTGAAAACAAGCTCTTCTGTCAGAAGCATTTGCAGGTGGGGAGGAATATGAATACACAGACTGGCAAGAGGCAAGGTGGACAACAGTTTGGCCTACCTAGAAAAGGTCACCACGGTATAAGACATCTACTCTGGAGTCTCTGCTGGTAGGCCTTGATGTCGATTATGATGTTGACTCAAGACTTTTCAAACATCTCTTGTCTCCCTGTGGAGTACAATTCATACTACTTCATCCCAGTCATGTGCTTGGTGTATTGTTACTTACCTTTGTGTGTGATTTCAGGCATATGCTATGTGCTATCTAGTTCATGAATCATGGGATTTACTTATTGGTCTGATACACAGACCCATAAAGTGAAATGATTTATCCTACATTTTACCTAAGCCTGGAATGTTATGGTAGGCTTAACTTGTGCTTCAGAGATGTCTAGTACAGAATTTTCTGGTTTTAATGTTAGCCAGACATAAAATAAAGTAAGAAGTACTATTGACATTGTAGGATTCAGGATATTCTACAGCAGGCTGAGAAAAAGACGTATTCTTAATGCAGGATTGTTCATCTGATTCAGGTAACCAAGTATAAAATGAGTCATGTAGAAAGAATTGGTTGGGTTTTAGTTCCAATTAGAAGGTCACATTCAATTTTGAATGGCCTTTAACTCAGGTTAAAGTCATATTATGTTATTTTTACTAATGGATTCATTTAATTCGATTAACCAAATAGAATGTTTTTTGTTTAACAAATATAACTCTCCTTCAAGTCTTGTCCATAATTAGGAACAGCGAAAGTGGTCTGGAGAAAGTGAAAATGAAATTTAAAGAATTCTGCTTCATTTGAATGAATCCAGAGCAAAACCTTTTTTGAGATACTTGAGTGTACATTAATCGTTGGTGGAGAAATTGGAGGAGAAAAACTTCAGACATCAAAATCTTTGCACAAAATTCTCATTTGAGGGGAAAAATGAGTGTCAGTACTTATGGTTGTAATGAGACAATAGGTATAGGGAAATAATGGGAGCAGAGTTTTATAACTTTATGCACTAGATATTAAACATTACACTCTACTAGGAATTGATAGGTTTGGCAGGGTCCACTGAGCTTCTTACTTCACAACCACTGTATAAAATTTTACCAAAAACATAATGGTGACATCACTAATTTAATTTCTTTGTGAATTTTGTTTAAACACTTTCCAGATAGAGATGTGAATGTACTGAAACTCATGAAATGGAAAGAATCATTATGAAGTTAAAAAAATTCAACATTTTAAGGATATTCTGATTTCTTGAAAGAAAAAGTGTTCCAAAATTTAATGTTTTTTGGCACCAGACCAAAATCTAGAAATAGGTTATCTTCTCATGACACGAAAACCAATTTTCTGAACAGCTTTTCTAATAGGACATGGAGATACTTTAGATATATACAGACATATGTGTACTTCATAAACTTTCCTCTGCTCTCACAACCTTTGTTATGTACTATTCAGAATCACCAGCTGAAATGAAATGTGTGAGTTATGATAAACCACCAGAGAGGACAAGGTGTTAAAAATGTTTTGTGAGTGTTTGTGTTATGAATGATATGGCTATTTGTGGCAGATATTTTCCAGTTTGTTTAAGATAAGAATTTCCCTCCAGCTGGCACTTGTCAGAGGACCACAGAACAAACTTGTGAATTTGCTGCTTACAAATGACAATTGTGAAGATGTATACATAATTTTAGCTATTCCTTGAACATGTAAATCACGCTAACTTTCTAAGGATGATATGAGAGTATATTAAATTTAACCATGGCAGTTTAAGTCAAGCTAATTCAGTTTTTCTGAAACTCTGTCCTGTATGCAATACCCGGATAGTTCTGCTGCCTGAACTGTTTCGTTGTGAAGCTGGATGAGCACCAAGATAGTTCTTGTAAGTGCTGTCATAAGTGAGGGACAGATTAACCCAGCTGAAGGAGAGGTGAAAGAGCAGCCGTAGAAGTCTAGAGCAGCTTTTAGACTTTGCCTTTAATTTTTAGAAAATCAAAACCACCATGTTTTGTATGTCCTCCTTCTGGAGGAAAAAAAAATATTGAAATGTATAAATTTAATTTGAAAAGCTAAAGATCCAAATATTTCTCTCCCAAAGTTTTAAAACAGGCTAGAGAAATTGAAACATGAAGTGGTTTGCTCAAGGGCATACCCAGGACATAACAGAAAAATGAAGAATAGAGCCATTTTCCCCAATTTCTCAGTATGAAATCAGTTGCCTGTCCACTTCAAATGGCACGTCCTTACAGTGCTAACTTCAACAACTCCAACTTTCAATATTTTCAAGCTCCAGTTACAGCCTATTTATGCATTAGGAGATTTTAAAAAGCCAAGCTTCTGACAGGAAGATCTTGATGACTGATAGGTATGATGTTTAGCTGCTTTCATTCATTGTAGCAAAGATGAATGCCAAAACTGTGCTTCCATTGTCCTTCCAAATAACAATTCACTGGAATCAGGCTTTCCTTGCAAGATTTTCTCCTTTTTTTCAGGTCTATGGGTGAGATTCCCATTGAAGCCGTAGGAATATTGCTTAGTATCATCACTGATTCCTTTTGAAAATACAGCTAAATTATCTGAGTAGGTTTATTGTTATAGATTTTTATTATAGAATCATAGAATGGTTTGGGTTGGAAGGCACCTTAGAGATCATCTAGTTCCAACCCCCCTGCCGTGGGCAGGGGCACCTCCCACTAGAGCAGGTTGCTCAAAGCCCCATCCAGCCTGGCCTTGAACACCTCCAGGAATGAGGCATCTACGACTTCCCTGGGCAACCTGTTCCAGTGCCTCACCACCCTCACTGTAAAGAATTTCTTTCTAGTATCCAATCTAAATCTCCCTTCTTCGAATTTAAAACTGTTGCCCCTTGTCCTTTCACTACACTTCCTGACAAAGAGTCCCTCTCCGTCTCTCCTATAGGCTCCCTTCAGATATTGAAAGGGCGTTATAAGGTCCCGCCGGAGCCTTCTCTTCCCCAGGCTGAACAACCCCAGCTCTCTCAGCCTGTCCTCATAGGGGAGGTGCTCCATCCCTATGATCATCTTTGTGGCCCTCCGCTGGACCCGTTCCAACAGATCCATGTCCTTCCTGTGTTGAGGACTCCAAAGCTGGACACAGTACTCCAGGTGGGGTCTCACGAGTGCAGAGTAGAGGGGTAGAATCACCTCCCATGACCTGTTGGCCACACTTCTCTTGATGCAGCCCAGGATGCGGTTGGCTTTCTGGGCTCCATGTATTCTTTTACTTCTTCAATGCAAACAGCTATAACACAATGCAAAATAACACTGGTATCTTTTTAAAATGGAAAATATTCACATTTGGGGTTTTTTTCAGTTTCTTGGAAAAAATATGCCCAAGTTTTTGCTAATATCTAACGTTTTCCTACTGAAAATCTTGGCATTTTTACTAAATGGCTAAATCATCATGAATTCACCAGACTTGTAGTTTCTGTCTGAGGCAGTGATTGGTCTTCTTTCCAGAGTCTAATGAATGTACAATTTTTACAAACCAGTTCTCTTTTTGTCATCATATATACACATACACATATATTTATAGAGAGAGGAATTGAAAAGAACAATAATAATTCATTTTGAAGCACAATCGTACATTCACAACATGAGATTCTCTTTTCAAGACTGGTACAGGTTTTATGAATAGCCTAACCATAGTGGGATTGAAATTTAATAAAATTGACAATGCATGCTCAGCATTATGCATAAGAAGAAGTAGTCCCTGCCACAGGCCCTTGCAATCTGATTTATTATCATCTCATCACATGGTAGCCTTGTATGTCCAGTCACATTTGGCACAATTATTACAAAACAGGTTCCCTCAGTTTCTCTTTGGAATGCATGGGAGGTCAGGATAATGTACATTGGCATCCAGACCAAGATCAAAGGGGGTAATTTTTGAAGGCATGAGCATCAAGCCCACAGCCTAAATAGGTCTCAATAAATATGTTCTGATCCTTAGTTAGTGGTCTTTCTGGGTTTCACCACGCTGCAGGAGAGAATATTATTCTACCTTATCCTTGCAGGTGAAATGACTGTTAGGCCCTAAGACAAAAATTGAAACAGAGTAATTGCCAGAGTGCTGAAGGTACCAATGGCTTTCATCTGGTGAGTTGCTCCCAGACTAGCTATGTAGTCACACATGGCTGTCCAAGGCAAGAAACAGTGATTTCTACATGGATGTTGATGGTTTAAGGTTAAAACGAAAGACTTTAATGCAGGGTAAACTGGAGGTTCATCTAGGTTCATGGTGCATAAGAATTCATGAAGCATGTGAAAGAGTAGGATACAATTTCAGTTAAAGTAACTTAATTCAGTTGCCTACACATAAGTTGTTTAGTGCAGATCCTATTCTGCAGTCTTAGTTAATTCAGTCAAAGGAGTCTAGAAAGAAATTCGGATGATCAACCAGACGTATTTTTCTGGTAATCTGAATGACTCTTTAAACTCCACTGACCTTAAACTCAATAATAAGCACCTCAGTCTAAATGCCTTAATCCTGACTTTATTCCCATTCTGGAGACTTGGTTCACTTACCAACACAAAGATACCTGCAGGCGTCTTTGTAGTATGCAAGATATTTAAGACATGAGACTGGTGATAAAGATGACCCATGGAAGACTTGTGCTTTTCTGAATAGGCACTTGGAACCCATGATGTGATACCCAGAGCATCTCAAAGGACACTGCACTTGTGTTTAAGCAGCAAAATTAAGCCCTGGCTTCCATGGGCTGGACACCACACAGAAGCATGGGATACCTAACAGACCTACAATCAGCACACAAATAGTGAAAGCCAAACAAAGAAAAGGTGATAAAGTGAACTCTAATAGTTCAAGCTACTTGCTTCAGCAAAGTCAAACCCATATTTAGCACAGCTAGAGAAATCATAGGTAATGATTCCACTGCAGCAGCAAAATAATACCCAAACACTATTCAAATATATCAACCTTGATATATTTCATTGTATTCTTACTGTTAGTCCCCAATGGTAATACCTAAATAATCAAGGAACAAAGAGCAATAACATGGTTCAGAATGATCACGAAACTGGTTTTGTTATATTTGGAATGAAAAGGAAGTGAGCGTGTGATGGAAAAAAGGAACGTCTAACTAAAGCATATTTCTACTGGCAGACCATGCACTGGCATTTCTACTGACAGACCTTTTATGACTGGGGTGCAATGTCTAGTGAAAAGTGAATTCTTCACAAATAGCCAGATCCAAAAATCAGAACATTAGCTGGAAACAGTGACTCAAGTGCTGATCTGTTCAAACTCAGATCGGAGATCTGAATCTCATGCATCCAAATGACTCAGGCAAACAGTCAGCTATTTGCCATTCTCTCCTGCACGACCAGTAACCAAATCTGCATTTGTTATAATTTTAAAATGAAATGCGAATCTTTTTTTTCCCCCCCAACTAGTCTATTAATCCTCTTTTTAAATAAGTTATCCTTTAACATTTGTTGCAATTGGAGAGGACAAGAAAAGCATTTGCAAAGCTGCCCTAATAGTAACTACTGTTATCGAATGAAAAGAATAACAATATTTTCTCAAAAGAGATTCTAGACTGAGTTCAGCAAAGCCAGATTCTGCGAACAGAACTGGCTGACTGATGGATATAGAGTCTGAAGAGAGTCAGCTGTGCTGTTCAGAAGCTGTGTATCCTCAAAACTTTATTTTCAAATAGATGAGGATAAAAAGAAATATTCTGAAGATCAAGTTCTCTCTTAAGGGAGATTTATAGCTAACCTGAAAATTAGGGAGAGGAGGCTGTCTTATATTTTTCTGTGGCCTATATTTTTAAATTTATGTCAAATTCTTCTGAAACTTGCGCAGAATTTATTAACACTAAACACTTATTTTATTTTTTATTAATCTTTACTCACCTAATGGAAAAATGTTTAAAAGTAACTAACTTGTACTATAATAAAGAAAGTCAACACAGCTACTTTGAAAGCACAGTATTCAATATTTAAAGGGAAATTGAAAGTAGCTAAACAATGCAATACAATAATATATATGACACAACAATTTACAATGCCTTGAGGTCTATGAAATGCTTTTTTCCTTTAAATGGTACACTTGTGAACACTTACATTACTTTACCCTTCAGTGCAGAAGTGTTGTACCAAATTACACTGGGGAGAGTGTTTAGGATTTGTTGCATTAATTTTTTTTCTTGGTGTTGGTAACAATTCCATGTGACATGTATCACAATAACAAACACAAAAGAAATATGATCATTCTACCACTTAGTGTATTTTAACTCTGAATGTCACACGACAATTCGATATATTTCTGAAACTTTTAACTTGTAGGATCCAAGAATTGCTATTATATTGAAATACTAGACACAAATATTTGTGCTATCTGGTTATCTGATTTTTTAAATACTAACTAATCACTGAATTTGACAGAATGTACAGGTTCCTAAGTTCAAGACCTAACCCACTGTACTGTAACGTACTTAGAGTTGATGTCTTGACAAACGCAAATAATGTTGCTCTTATTAAATTAAAGCCACTATAAGCATTTCTTTTACCCATTGCTGCTGGAATAAGTTTGTAAATAAATCTGTAACTGCATAAATAGTCAGAAGTTATGTTTAATTTTGACCCCACTTGTGCGAGAGTCTCAATATTCTTATGTGCATAACAAGATGCTTCTTATCAGATATACACAGAATGTTCTCTTTTCAATATTTTTGACAAAAGATTCTTTTGTCACAATATATATAAACACTTTTTCCAATTCCATTTTGCAGCTGATGCTTTTGTTATAAAACACTATTTTAATATTTGCTTTAAAGCAGTTTAGTCTTTTGGCAATGATTTGAAAGCTTGTTAGCTGCACAGAGTCTCCAGACAAGGTAAGGTAAAAGAGATTGCTAGAAAGGGAGCTCAGCATTTGTTGTGCAGGAATTGTATGAAGATGAGCTCTTGGACTGTTAAATTGAGTCTTTTCAAACGCAGTTTAGGTAGTTAATTTTAGAATTTGAAGCATACTCTAAAGAAGATTCTTAAGGGAATTGCTATTATTGTAAGATTATAACTATAAAAGCAATTTACCAAACTAAACCTCGCCAGCTATTCTCACTGACTGTATAAGAACTATAATTCTTTGGAAGTAAGAATTTACAGTAAATGAATCTGAAAAAATAAGACCATTGTTGGTCTTACAGTTGTGATACACGGAATTAGGCCTTGAGAATCTGGAGTCAAAAAAACAAGTGGAGTATTGGCCCACTGATGTCATCCTAACTACTTCTACTTGACAGTCAAAGAATGTCTAGTTGCAAATGTCTAGTTGATTTCACATTACCCAATGAATTTCTGTCACATAGTGACTGATGTATTGAAATAAGGTACATAGTAAGGATGCAATCTTATAATGATACCGTAATCATAATAAATCATTCATATGATACAGAGTGGAGTTTGTTGCTAAACATACAACTTCCAGTCTTCCATGTCTGCACAGGAAATCAGATGTAAAGACACATATTTGAGAGCAGGTGATGAAAAGAAGAAAGTATTGAGGATGTCTGTGTAAATTCAAATAGTTGGGAGGGTGAGGAATGGCACCATATGAACAATGCATAACCTATTGAGATATAAATCCTTTAAAGGGAATACCACATATTAAAAATGATGAATGTAAATCCAATATTATACAACTAAAATTTTTTATTAAGTTCTTATGAGCTCTATAAGTCTGAAAGAGCTGTTGAACAGCTGTTTGGGAAAGCAAAATAAGCAAGCCTAAGGTACCAACATGACATTATATCTTGGATTAAACTGTATGGAGTGACACAGAGTAAAAGACAATTGATATAATTTCCTTCCCTTCTAGCCTCGATTTGGTCTCAAAAATCTACATTTTTTTTTTTTTTTTAATTCTGTATCAACAGGAGTAAGTTGAAGGAATAACTTTATCTATTTCAACATACATTCAGGTAGTTGTAGATAGCTATAAGGTCTCCCCTCAGCCTCTTTTCTCTTGGCTATACAATCCCAGCTCCTTCAGTCGCTCCTCGTAAGACTTGTGCTCCAGACCACTCACCAGCTTTGTTGCTCTTCTCTGGACACAGTACTTGAGGTACGCCTCACCAGCGTCAACTACAGGGGGACGATCACTTCCTTAGTCCTACTCACCACGCTGTTCCTGGTACAGACCAAGATGTTGTTGGCCTTCTTGGCCACCTGGGCACACTGCTGGCTCATATTTCGCTGGCTGTCGAAAACAAGATATAGTCAGGAAAGTTGTTCTGTTTAATTTTGCATTTGGACTCACTTGAATACTCTGATTTATGCTCTTTTCTACAGTTGTCTCCATAATTGGTTTCTGGCTCAGATAATGCAACTACTGGAACATACTAAAACTGTATATATGTCTGACTATGTCTGACAAACTCGAAGTACAAATGTAGAGCTCACCATAAAACAAGGATTCCATGTTGCCAGAACATGTGTCAGGCTTAGTTTTCACCTGCACTGGGAAAAAACTGGGATCTTCTGAATTGTTTTTATTGTACAGACACAAAGGAAAAGTATGAGATGTAAATACTAATTTCAAAATTTTTTATTAAAAAAAATAGTCACTCAAGATATGGGAGACCTTGATTCAGCTATCTCTCCTCTGCCATGAAGGAACTGGAACCTTTATCTACTCCTGCCATATTGCAATTATCAGCCTAGGAGACTTTCCCATGGGAGCGTCACACTCATTTTCTGGACTCAACACTAATCTGCACAGTAGGGCAAAAGCTCTGTGAGTTGCCGTCAGTATTATCCTCCTGACTTTTCTCATGGTTTTTCAACAACAGTCTATGTTGCAGCTGAATTTTCGCAAGGATCACTACTCCATCCAAATTGCAAAACTGAGCCAACAAAATTTTCAATTATAACCTCAATAATTGGTCAGTGACTGCACGTAATTGTATTTGTTATTAAATTCAAGATATGTTGGAAAGATTTTAATGTTCATTTACTAAGTTCCGCCTCTTTTCCAATAAACATCCACTTTATAATTCTCTGGTTTTGACATTAATATTCTGCAAAAAGTGAAAAATTTCCCATACACTATTCTCTTCTCATTTCTCTAAGCATCTCAGAGACTGATTAATCAGGCCCTTTTTCTTTACCATGTAGGCTGTGTCTTACTAGAAGTCTATCTATACTCCAAAATGCCTCTAGGGACCAGGGAAAAAGGAGTAGACCACTGGTAAATTGTACTTGTGGTTATTTTATGGGAAGAGATCAGATATTATGATAGGAATCACTGTAAGAATACAGATAAGCAAATTTTTCCCTGTTGGCTTTTGCTAACCGTTTCCCCCTATGTTTTACTTTCTTTCCATTTCACCCAGTAGCTGTTATTTTCAATTTTTAAATTATATTTTATAAAAATATACACTATTAATTAAATATAATTTATAATTACACTTCATAATTTTAATTTTTAATAACAGTAGCAACTGCTAGCACCTGCTTGCACTTAAAGAAACATAAGAAAAAAGGAGGTTGACACTGATTTGGAATATAATTGATTTATTACATTAATGTATTTTATGATTGTAAAATGGAGCTAGAATATCACTAACTAGCTACTATCCAGATATTCTCGTTGGTGTTATTCTCTGACAAACTGTACAAGTTGTCACATGTATGTGGTTTTTTTCCCCTGTCAAAAGTAAAGATGAAGACAGAAAACCAAAGCATTCTTCATTATTTTTATCCACAGAAAGATATCAAGTTTTTATAAAAATCTGAAAACTAAAAAACTTATGTCAAACAAAATATCTAATTTCCACTAGGGAAGATGAAGTCTAATATTCTGATACAAGTCAAAGCCACTTGAAAAATGTTGTTTACTGAGCTCCATTAAAACGTTTGTGTTGAAACACTTTGATTTTAGGCCAAGTCAGTCTATTTTATGTCAGCACCCCACATTGTGGTACAACTTCTTCATGTTTGCATTCTCAATTAGGCATCAAGCTTGTTGTTTGGGCTACACTTGCACTGATAGATCTTGCTCTCTCCCATCTTGTCAACCTTGGTGTTACACTTAACACAGAAGTGCCGTGACAGTGATAAACCACAAGAGTGTCAGGACACAGTCATGAGAAGAGAGTGGTGCTCAGTGCACTACAAAAGCAACTTTTCATGAGGAACTGTGTTAGAGGATAAAACTGAATAATGATCTGGAAAAAAACAATCCATAGAATCACAATTTTACTTTATGAACTTGGCATTTAAAATGTAAATAAAATATTTGTTTCTACTTATGCAAATTCCTAATGACAGCAGGGGAATTTCAGATGCAAAAAGACTGTGGAAAGGTTTTGCCTCATACAATAACTGTATGTTTCGCTACATGAAAAATAAATGTAAATGCAACACCATCTGTGGTTGAAATGGTTTTAAACTTTTGAATGTTTCTATGCAGCAAAGAACTTCTATTGTCACACAAAATTTATAAAATCTTACTTAAATCTTACTTCTTTTTCACTATAACATCTTCTCAAGAGTATATTAAGGAATTAAAATCAATTTTGTATGAGTATCCAACAAGATGTAGAAACTGTATTAGGTGCCAGTTGTAGTAATTCTATGTAACCATAAATTTGAGATCACTGGAAAACTTTTTTCTACTAACACACAAACTTCTCTCAGATTTCCAAAATGTTTCTGTTCCACATCAGATAAACTCAACGCATTCATTCCGGTATTAAATGTGAATCTACCTTGTTGTTCCTTTCAGAAAAGACTAAATCAAACAAAATCCAAGAGAAAAAACTTGAGACTAAGCAGTAGTTTTGTGAGGATGGTTTTCACATTGGTTTCTGGATGGTCCCGTTCAGTATCCAACTCTGTCCATCTCCCATGTCCCACAGAATATCTAAGCTAGTGAGCTGGTCTCTCTTTTGGCATTTCTCCTTCATCAGAGAATTCTATTTTGGGCTGGAGTAAATGAAATTTAAATGAAGGTTTTAAAGCAATGATTGGTTGTTGCAGTGAAAAGTTTCAGTTTTAGCAAATTCAGTTTTTAAAGAAAAAATCCTATCCTTTTTCTCCTTAGAACAGGGTATTATGTCATACATCTCCAGAAATGAAGGCATGAAATGGCAGGTAAAATATCAAGAAGTGAATGCTTAGCATTTTGAGAGTGTTAATTAGATGCCTTCGTGCTTTCTGTGTGATGAATATTTTGCCAATGGTTGCTAATTATTACAGCAATTAGGTTTAATAAGCTGGGAATTTCACAAGCTTAGGTCTTCTGGGTTACACTTTAACCAATAGGGAATGGGTGTTAATTAAGGACAAAGAAGAGAAGAATTAAGAAGATTTGATGGGTTTAAGGAAACAGCAATTAAACAAAGTGCTAGAGTGATTTGCATATTTTAATAAGTCAAGAACTCTTGGATGTTCAGAAAAAAAGTTGTGTTTTCATTACTCAGTGCAATTTTTCCAAAAGGTCTTTTCAGATTTTAACACTTTGTCTCCAGAAACATAAGCTTTTGGGTACCGAATGTCAGTTTTAAAGTCTTTATTATTAGTGCATGGAAGCTGGTTCTAGACGTCAAATAGATAGTATTGGTATAAATATGAGGACTAATAGAGCTTGCTCTTATTTACAGAGAACCAGTGTATTCATCCGAGTATGGCATCTTATACCAAAGGGACTGCACAGGCTACCTCACCTGCATCTGTGACATGCTCCCAAGCACCCAGAAACTCTATGTCCTGTAACAAGCAGATACATAAACATCAAAAAATAAACCACTTTTTTTTTTTTTTTCTGGTGAAATGAGAAAAGAAAGGATTTGTATGGAAGCAAAGTTATCTTATCTCCTTCAATAGAAAAAGAGTTAGATCACTATATTCATTGACATTCAGTGACAGGATGCTGTCAAACCTATTGATACTGTCTTTTATTTTCTAGACAAGGAACAACAAACTCAATTGTTGGTGTTTGGAAAACCCACCTTAAATTATTTCTAATGCATTAGAAATAGCTCTGAACAGCCTTAAAAGCACAGTGATGTGGACAATGAATAGTTTTACTTACAATTCAACCTTGTTGTTCCATGAAACCGCTCATTACACCTGGGCATTTTAATTGTTTAAGATTTTGCAGCAAAAAGGAAAAGCTTGGGAAGCTTGTTGTAAGGCAAACTCAAATAGCACACTCTGCTCATAGTATATGTTCAGAACCAGCTGATCGGAACTGAAATGTTAACAAGTAGAAACTGATCTGGATGCAGTTCATGCCAGAAGTACCGGCATCTTAATTATTATGTTATTGTATGGCAACTTAATATTCACAGAATCTACATGAGCCAAGAAAGGTGTGAAACGTTGATTTATTCAACAGCCTGTAAGGAGCTGATTTGAGCAACTGACCATTAGTGTCCCAAGAACTACAGGTCTATTGAAACCCACTAAAAGTTCAAACATCAAATTGCTCAAAGTATCACATGCATGCCTGGCTACAGAATAGGAATAGGGTTCCATGGAGCTTAATATGAGCTAGATTTTTTGGGTGGATGGTCAGGCTAATTCATGAAAAGGTGAAAGGGAAATGAAGAGAAATAAGAGGTGAGGAAAGAAAGAAGGCAGATGTGAAGAAGTTTGCATGTCTATGGATCAGAGAAAAGAGAATCCTTGTACAGTAATTAGTCATATACAGTGTTCAGTGAACAGGAGGGGAGCAAGGACATCTGCCTGTGCTCCTCACAAAGCCAATGCCAGTTCCACCACCAAAATGAAACAAAAATGGAATTGTGTGTGTGATTACATTTGGAGTCATAATAACAGAAGAATTCTCATTTTCAGTAATAATCCAGGCAGCGAATACCTCACCTTCTACTGCTATAACCTTTAAATTGCCAGTTATCATGGAACAGACTGCAATAGGAAGTTCTAATGTAGCAGCACAATAAGAATAGGCATGACCAAAATAGCACTGCTCAAAGTTAAAAGTTATCATTGATTGATGGAAATAATAACACAAACCCACTGCTAGTCACAGAGGCTTAGCCATCTGCTGCTGCAGTTACTACATCTTTCTTTTGTGGGGCTTGGGTGCTAGAAAATATAATAAAACATTTGTTCCATCTAGAAAAATGCAGTTACAGCAATGTTGCCATAGGCAGAATAATAATAAAACCACCTTCCATCTCTCCAGTTGCTCTTTAGCTACCCACAAAGTAATTTCTATGCACGTGTTATCATTTCGAAAGTGATAGCCAGAAATTCAGACTCTAGATGGTCATCTTCATTTCTGAATCCCACTTACCATAAACAATATCTTATAAATAATAATTTATACATAAATTATCATATTTCTGAGGTAGAAAGTGAAAATGTCTTCTGCTGACCTAGCTGATCAAGAGGGAAATGCTAAATAAAGGAAACACATAAAGGAAATACCACAGGTCCTTAAACAGTGAAGATGGTGTGAAATAGAAATGTACTGCCTAATCAAATAAAATGTAAAGATCTATAAATAGAGTTTATGGAAAGCAAATCTGTGAAGGTTTCAGTGAAACCTTTTCATAATGGAAAGTAGAAAATATCTTCTTTAAGTTCACCTTATGATACCTGATTTCAAGCTTCTTTGAATACTACTGTTATTTTGTATTTCCCTTTCACAGACCTTCTGTGAATAGTTCAGTGTTCCATCCTGGAACTGAGAATTTGGACTTCAGTTGCCTGGCCTGAGAGAATTCTTCTCTTTCATCTCATCTCATTTCACTCTTCCTTTTCCCTGTAAGTTCCCCCATCTCCTCACAGACAAAGTCACTGGTACAAGTGCTGACTTGTGGGGTGGAAGGGAGGTGTGTCAGAACACCTTTGCATTCAGCTTAACAACGGAGCATGCCTTTATCAGTGTGACACTTTGACTAAAAGAAGGAAAAGACAGCCCTTTCTTTTATAGCTATCCAAACTGTAAATCCCCCAAGATATTATTCCACCAGGCTGACAGTCTGTTTAGATAATGTGAGCATTGAAATTAAAATAAATGTAAGAGCAAGGTTACAACATCAGAGCTGTGGGGTTCTTTGAAAATATATTAGGTCCTACTGTTAAATAACACCATATAAATTACATTGCTATTAATATTGCACTTGTGCTTGTATAAGTGAAATTATTACTCTATCATCTCATAAGAAATAGTGAAATCAGGGAAATTTTGGACAGATGGCAGGGTCATAGCAAAACTATACAAATAATATGTTTATGGCCAAGGGGTATGCTCTCAATAAAGAATTAGATATCTACTTGTAAGTTTTAAAAATCAGCTTTCACTCTGATTCACTCAAACATTGCTCTGTAATATACCTGGAGCACAGATCACATAAAAAATATGTCTACATTGTCTTTAATAACACAAAGGCAAATTTTATCTATGTGATTAATAAAAGCCTGTCATATATTGTTTGATAGATTATTATGCAGTTGCCAATGATATTGGGTAGACAGAATGGAATTACAAGTGACACAGTTGCTCAGTCCATTAAAATTATTTGGTGATAATAAATGAGCTCACGACTTCAGGCTGAGGGCTTCATACTTATGACTACTTCCTGCTTGATATTGCACACTGCTGGAGAAATGACCTTTAGTGACCTATGAAAAAAATGTCAAGTGTCATGTTTCTCCTATTCTGCAGTCAACAGTCCATGCTTAATGAATGTTCTAAATTTCAAGACAGCAACTCAAAAGGGCACTTGAATGGCGAAAGTATAACAAGGGAGACTGAAGACCTCTTGATAACCTCTGACAGAAAGGTCAAAGGCAGGAACTGTTCATTTCTGTGTAGTGTTTCATAATGACTGGGATTTTTGCTGTGGAAGGCTTATCTCTGTAAGAAAATTACATTAGTTCATTTAGTGATTTACAGTTCTTCCAAATGAGAACATGTAATTCCTGTCAAGAAAGACAATCTACATACGCTCTCATTATACTTCTAACTTTTTTTAAATCTGCAATTTCCTTTGGTCATCTGTCTTTCTGACAAATGCCTCGAGGTCATACTCTGATATTAAAGGCAGACTTGAATTGAGATGGATCTTGTGTATTAAAGATGACAAGATTTGGGCTCACTATGATCACCAAAGAAATGAACTTACACAGCCATAAACCTTCAGATAATTTATCATTCAAATCTAACTCATCTGAGAAATGCCTCTGGTGGAGGAAGTGGAGCTGCTAAAAAAAAATAGTGAATACTCTATTACAAATAACAATTCCAGAACACAGGAAATGTTTCACTGTTGTTATCTTTATAACTATACACTAAACCAACATGCATTCAACTGGACTGTTCATCTTATTTGTTAAATGACACTTGCCAGATAAAATTATTTGGGCTTTCTTCTCCAAGAATGACAAAACAAACAAAGGTCATTGGCGAACCCAAAATTATACTAGGGAGGAGGCAGAAAATGCACCTTTGTTTTGTCCGTTAAAAGACCGAATTATTACATTGCACATATTTCAGCTGCTAAATTTTTCCTCTGAGCTCCCCATCCTTGACATCCAGAGCATGTGCTCCTGACAGGATAAAGCTGACAACTCCATTTGTATCCCATGTCTCTAAATTACAAGCATGCCACCTGGAAAGACCTTGAGCGCTCAAAAATCGCCTAGACCATTTATTTCTATATCAGTCCATCACACTCTTATTATCTACAGCACTCATGTTTGCCTTAGTTCTTTGTCAATCTCGCTGATATCTGAAGCACTGACTCAGCAGTCAGACTTTGTTTATTTTGTGTTTTGCTTTCAGAAAGCTGTAGATATGTATGTTGTTTGGCATTTTATTGACCAAGAAAATGTGTTCATATCGTTAGTGACAAAGCTGCACTAAGAAGTGTGATTAATTAAAGTGTCTGATGAGTACAACTACTGAGGTAGAGAAGAAAGTGAATGAAAGAAATAAACTTTATACAAGTAAAATAAATACATATTAAGTCTATGACAACACTGAAATGTTGCTATAACAAAAGAAAATTAAAATTTTATCCAACCAAATCAAAAGGTAAAGCTTATAAAAGAGCAGAAGTGTGTAGGGGGAAGTATTGGATTTCAAAAGATCTCCTAAAAGAACACAGTTTATTTTTTCTTTCTAAAGAACCCAACAGCATCAGAAACCAATATGTGCAATGGAGGTAAAAGATCAATCTATGCACTACTAAAATAGAGCAACTCTGGTGAGAAACCTCTCAGCTGTGTGTATAAGCAATGCTACAGAAAAGGTTTATTCAAGAAAAAAATGCTGTAGTAATTTGAGATAGCAAAAAGACTGTTTTTGAGAAATGATCATTTATTGTCCGGATTCATATTCTGTCATTATTTCACAAGCTACTTTAAGCCAGAAGATGTCTGAGGATATTTTATGCTTCCAGTAACTGGCTGACTAGGAGAGTATTTTTGCATTAATTCTCAATTTTTAAAGGAATTGCCAGCAGTGTGACTGTCACTGTGCTGGGACATTGATCCACTGTTGTTATAACAGGAAAACTATTTCAAAGCTAGTTTTGTAGGTCATTTTTTTCCCTTGAAGGTATTTCAACTAATTGTTGACAGAAAAACTATGAATAGCATGTAAGATCTGATGCTGTAAGCCCACAGCAGTACAGTTCCTCTATCAGCATGCCTTGTCTACAGTCTCACTTCCTTTTATAAGTATCTGCTGTCCATTACACTTTGGACCAGAACTCCAGACTACACTTAAGGTCCAGTTCAGTGAAATACAGAAGCCTTTCTTGCCTAAAAATCTTCAGCATGAAAATCCATGACTCATGCTTTCTTTTCCTGGAAGTGGAAGATCTGTGGAATTGCAAGAATGTAACCAGTCAAAAAACTTTGTTTCCAAGGGAATAGTACTTATGGAGAATGTAGGAAACTACATTAAATAGAAAGAAAATACAAGAGATGCAGATGAGAGCAACAATTAAAAAAAAAATCAAAAAACCACAAACCAAAACCAAAACCAATTAATGTCCTGTTTCAGTAATGTATGTTTTAGAGGGATATGGATGAAGTGCTCATGGATACATATGCTCAGCTGACAGGCTTTCTAGTATCCCTGGTATGACCACATCATCTATCCACTCCAAATAGAACCTTTCACCTCACAACGCATCCTGCCACAACAGACACTGCTTAAGTCTTCAGGGACTTGAAGCAAAAGTCAAAGGGAAGGAGAAAGTTGGATTGGAGTCTTCCTCTCTAGGATAGTACCCAAAATTGTATTTCTATATATGGGTAGGGAAAAACTAAAGCAGGGGCAGCAAGTAGGGGTAACTCACTGGGAAAAATCTATAGACTAATAAAGATAATTCTTCTTTGACATTTCTGTGCTTATACACCTAAATTTTCGGTTCTACTGCATGTGTCAAAATAACACATCAGTCAAAGTCAGCTTTTGCTACATGCACATATACAGTTTTGCTGCAGCTAGTTTCCTGGGGTGCCTGGCAACTTCTGTGCCCCACTTAGTTTGCAGACAGAGGACAAGGACCTTCACTGTGTGGAAAAAACAGGACACTGAGAAACAAGTGGATTTGGTTCTGCAGACATTCCCTTACAACTGAGAAGCTCTCCATTTGCTTATATGAGCACAAGATGCTTCTGCTTGATTGACATTTACTGCTACTTATTCCAGTTTGGACTCTCAAATTACCTCATCAGAGAAACTAGATTGGTTTTAGCTCTTACTTTGGTTCTGGGTTAAAGCAAGCCAACTGCTCATTTGCCAGCCAGGAAACCTAGGCCTGAGAATGGACTGTGTCACATTTAATGCCCCTGGCTACAGACCTAATGATGGGCTCAGAGGCTCAACTAGGCTTCAGTCTAAGATTCTACACTTGACATAAGCAAAGCCAAGAGAGATAAGGATCCCCAGACTCTATAGGAGTTATGCTAATGGCATAACAGGCCTCCCAGAAACAACACCTATCCAGAAATGCACTAAAGGATATGTGTGACTTTAATTACTCGCAAAAGTCAGAATTGTGTTGAAAGGTAGGCACATACCCGTGCTGAATGTGAACTGATGTGTCTTGATTAACACTACTTTTTTCTAGTTTCCTTTTCCCTTTTTTTTTTTTAAACTGGGCGGTTGGCTGTCTCTCAGTGGAACAGACCATTTTATCCGTCTTTCCCTCAATAATCCTCTTTGACATGGAGTTGTCAACCTAATCCACAAGAATCTTTCTGGGTTTTGTGTATTAGCCTTACCTCACGGGAGGGAAGCAAGCTAGATATGCAAGAGCTAAGGTTTTAAAACTAAAGCAAAGATGTCTGACTGATCTCTTAATATGCTTTATGCAAAGACCTTTCAATGTGGTTAATCTGCTGTCTACCAAATGCATTGCAACATCTTTATTAATGATTCAGGTTAAATTATCAGGCTAAGGTAAGCACTGTCATTAATGACACAGCTGTGATCTCATCTGAAGATTTTAGAGGAATGACACATGTTCTGTGTTCTCATGGTTTCTAGAATTTGAATGCATAGTTCTTGAATTCTACTTGATACTAGGAACGTGCCACTAGGTATCTGACATCTCCTCGCTAAATTGTGGTATCAGGCAAGTGAGAAACCAACATATAGTGTAAAAATTACTATCAGATTAGAGAGAACAGCAATTATTTTAAAAGTTTATTTGCGATATCTCAGTTCTCAGAAAGGTCTACTGGACAGAAGATCCACATTCCTACAGTGTACCTAAAAGCTAGCAGCTGTAATTACTGTTTGGAAGATTCAGGGAAATTAAAAAGCCTTTTGTGACCTAATCACAACTTCCACAAGTTTCTGCAAAGAGAAAACATACCTAGATTTCAACACTATTTAGCCAAGTATTTCATCTTTCCACATAAAGAGGCTATAAATATAATGTATTTGAGAGTGTATTTAGGGGAAAAAAAATGTTTCCAAAAGTTTTAGCATATCCTCTCCAGGCATAATATAGCTAATTACTGCTATTTTATATGAGTATTAATGAAGTCTGCTTAGTATATCATAGAAAAATTAAAACATTTAATAAATCATCTACTTAGTATATTAAGAATTAAAGCATTTCACAAATTATCAAATATGCATAGTCCTATCTAAGACCTGTTAAACCAAAGAAAGCATATAAGATAGCTTCTGTAGAAAAGTTACTTCAGAAGGATCCTGAGCCAGATGAGTTCATGAATCCAAATAATCTTAAAATCAGAATTAAATGATACTGTTTCTCCATGCTAACCAAGGTCAGGCCATATCTCCTCTCTAGTAATATATAGTCTAATATATGATGTTTAGTGTTCTGAATTAATTTAGCATCTTAGTAATGTAAAGAAATAACAGAAGGAACTATGTAATATAATTGTTTGGTAATGCTTCTTAACATTTTGTCCACTCTGATGAGGGGGTTCCACGGGATGTTTTCAGTATGATGTTACACAACAAACTTTGTTTCTTAAGTCTCATTTTTTTAAGAGAGCAAGAAACAACATACAAAACTGCACTGAAAGAACACCATTTTTGTTGTTTGAAAATGAAGCACTTAACATTTTAAATATGTCTGCATAAAGATGACCTGTCCAAATTAATTAGTGAAGTGATATTGCATACAGACTGCGGACATGACCATAGACTTCTTTCCCTACAGAACTCCAGTCTTATTCAGCATTCAAGGACATGAAATAGCGTTGGGTCTTTTCTACAGTTCCAAGTACTCAAACCACCTGATCTGGAAGATACAGGCATTTATACTGTCTACAGCTCCACTGCTATCTAAACTATGCAGACAGTTATCTAAATGTCATCGAGGACATCATGATGCTCTCCCATACAGAGCAGGTGATCTGGTTTCAAACCTTTCAGCCTGTGAGTGACTGACTCATACTGACAACCCAGGAGAATGCCTGATCTCCAGGTTACGCCACTGTTTGACAAGAGAGAGGAGTTGATCTGTTGCACTGTTGCTGGACCAGAAACAGAGCCCACAAAAGGGAGCATGATTCTGCATGTGTCGTTAATGCTCACTGTTGGGAGGGTCATGCCCTGCAGTAGTCTCCTGAGATATGGGGCATTTGCATTCTAATTTTCTCAAGCTGAAGGTTTTCTAACCTCTTATTCACTTTTCAGATAAAAGCACTAATTAGTAAACCATTGTGAAAATTGTGGAATAGATCCCAAGAGAATATGAATGTTAAAGAATTCCTGTTGCTTCCCCTCCCAGTCAAGAGTCAGACTGACTAGACTGAACTTTAAAAGTGGATATTTGAGATGTCAAGTACTTTGTATCCCACATTCAGCATGTTGGTTTTTTTCCCCCATACCTTTTAAATTCATTCAAACAGTCTTACCTCTGGAAATTGTTATGTAGAACCTCTTCCATAGAAATTATTTCCTAGCTTAGCTAGCTGACATGTGGCTGTGGTTTCCAAAAGTGGAAACATTTACATGATTTTAAAAAGCCAATTCAAATGTTTTAGTCCTAGAGACAGGTACTAATGTAGAGGACTATGTTAAAAATAACTTGTAAGAAAAGCAATTAAATTGTCTGATATCTGCTGCCAGACTGAACACTTTTTTTCATGTTTTCATGTTCACCTTTTTTTCATCTTGGCTTTATAAAACTATATTGGCTTTTGTATGAAACCAAGGAACAATGCAACAATTTCTGGGCAACCACACATGTTTACAAGAGTCTGAGATTCAATCTGTTCTGACAGAGATTAGGAGTTTAATCAAGATTTCCTCCCATAAATATTGCTCCAATCACTTAACCTTGGGCATCCTGGGACTGGATTCTCTCTAGAAGAAGTGATCCAAATTTGTATTGAAAATAGCAATTGGCGAAAGTTAATGGACTAAGCTTGGCTTTACAGTATGATCAATAGAGCACTCTCTTAGAATAGTTAGATTATGATTTCTAATTTAGTGAACACACTTTAAGAAAAATATGGAATAAGAGAGTGCAATGAAGAAATCTGACCCTCCTTTCTTTGATTTTTTACCGAAGCTCACAAATGCCGGGATTTGATTAAAACTGCACACTTATTTGAAAATTTCCCAACTCTGTTAGTGTCTGGGTGACTTGAGTTGAACTCTGTCTGGAGAGTTCAGTATATAAAGTGAAAACTGTTGTAACAGAAACATAAAGAAATTATATTGAAATGGAATTCATAGCAACTACACAGTACTACTATAGGGTCAAAGGAAGAATTACTTTCCACTAGGCAATTACTTGCACTGATTTGCAGATTTTTGGTCCAGCTGTTTCTCAGGATCTGTACTGGTAGTATGGAAAGCATCTTCCAGGAAGTATCATTTTTCTACTTTTACTTTGCTATTTTGAGTCTACATTTTGTGCAACAACAGGATATATAAGTAATTCTTACAGGTGAAACAGCAAAACCTTGATTTCCTCTAGTAAAATGCAGTGGAAGTGGGATAAAAAGCTAAGAGGAAAAGGCTGACAACGTGTTGAAGAGGAAATAGATTTTTCAAAATGCTAAAAAGCCTACTGACTGTTTTTCTTTGGCTTTTTTCCTGGTTTTTAGCTAAGACTTTTTTTCCAAACTTAATGTCAATGTTTCACATACATGGGAGAAAGTCAAGGCTTATACATTTCCCCTACCTGTCCAGATCAAAGTAATATATATTCAATTTAGCAAAGGAAAAAAGCCTTGCTGAGCTATGGGTGAGTAAGAAAAAAGGATGGGAAAGAAGCTATGAGAAAAAGAGAAAATTAAAGGATGCTTGTAAGAGCCAGTTTTTCTTAAATAGATTAAGATACTTTATTGATTTCAAGTTTTACTTTACTCCCATCATGGAAAAGGACACATTTTCCCAATCTGTTAAAAATTTTCTGGTCTTTATAGCATCAGTAAGATTGTATGTGATGGATTCCTGCAGGTTTTAGTTCAGATTTAATGAGACTGGACCCAATTATAAACTTATTCATAGTAACTGATAAGCTACATCAAAAAGATGACTTCAGGGAAGCTGCTCTAAATGAAATGGAAGGCAACATTAGAATTAGAAAATGAAATGGGGGCTTCTTTGCCTTCTATGCTTAAAGTTAGGAATAATGGAAAAGAAAGGTGGCAGATTTCTATTTCAAGGAGTGTTGCAAAAGAAGAAGCAATAGACATAAAGAAATATGGACTGAAGGAGTGTCAGCTCTGTTATGGCATCCAAGAGAAGGACTTTAATGTTAAAGTGAGTGCTATAAGACAGGTCATTTTGAGTTACATTGCTGAGCTCAGTGCATTAAAATATGTAATTATGATTCAGCAGTCTTTGTTGATGATGGTCACCACTTTCAAAATTGCTCTCGGTAATAGGAAGGAAAAACGTGAGAAAGCAAGCAAAAATTGATAAACTTTGAAAATAAAACTGACATATAGTGCGAGTGATAAATTCTTAACGGAAAAAGTTTTATGAGTACTCAAAAAAGATGTGTTTACATTAGAAAAATGTAGATTATGCAGCATGGGAACCTGGGAAATCTCAGTAATAATATTAAAGACATTGGAAGAGATGTCAAGAGTTTACAAAATTATACCAGAAAAAAAGTATTCTTTTTCTGAAAGACATGGTTAACAGTCAGTTTAAGATTCTGCAGTTGCCAATCAATGCATTTTCTCTTTGTTCCTGTGAACGCACATTCACATAAACTCATCTTTTATTCTAAATATTTATCTTTATTAAAATAGGGGTGATAAAGACAATATAGAGGTAGAGAAATTAGTTGGTCAAGTAAAATATATTATTTAGTATACAGAGATGTCATCTTAAATCCTAGTCTTTCATTGTATTTCAGTTCTAAAACTTTGATGATGGTGAAGTAGGTTTCTAGCAGAAATGAAAACTATATTATTCACCCCAGCATCCTAATGCAAATAAAAATTAAGAATAATGTCTATTTCAAAAACTTAGCTCTGTTTTGATGATGGTTATTTTTTCTGGCTAAGAAAGACATAATGTAAGGTCACTTTTTCATGAGCTAAATACTTCCTATAATGAACAAAATTTCTTTTATTATTATTTCATTTACAGTGTAAACTGTCTGGTTTTGCCTTCTGACTAAGATTTCTTCTTATACATATAATATCAAATTTTCTGTGCCTGAAAGGTGTGAGATTGACAACTGGAAGGAGGAAATTTGCCTATTTATCTGCAAATCAAGTACGACACAGCAGCAGGAAAAGGTTTTCACCTTTCCCCTAAATGACTGCCTGTCTGTATTGACAAATGTGTGCATTTTGAGGTTTGATTTTTTTATTGTTATAATTATTGTTTTGTCACTGTAGACCTGCCTGGAAAGAAATGATAATTCTCTTTGTTGGAACTGAGATCTAAAGTTTATAAAACCTTAATGCTGGAAAACAAAAAGAAAAGAAAAATGTGTCTTACAGGAATTGTCTTCAGCAGAAGGCTACAAAGTCTGTGTGGCTTTTTTCACAGAATCACAGAATCATCATGGTTGGAAAGGACCTCTGAGATCATCGAGTCCAAGCATACACACACCAAAAATAAAAACCCTTACAATCTCGGCCACTACAGCATGCCATAAGACCATACCCTGAAGTGCCGCATCTACATGTTTCTTAAATACCTCCAGGGATGGTGACTCAACCACCTCTCTGGGCAGGCTGTTCAAGTGCCTGACCATTGTCTCAGTAAAGTAATTCTTCCTATTATCCAATCTAAACCTCCCCTGCCACAACTTCATACCATTTTGTTTTGTTTTATTTAGTTTTGTTTCATTTTTGGAGGAATATGCAATATTGCTTTGTGGATAGCCAAATAAGTAATGTTGTCTGTCTGTGTGAGCCCATGCAGGCAGGATGCAGGAACAACCACAAAACCATGGGTTAAGGGCAAAGAACAAATTTAATCTCAATACCTCATGGATCGTGGAACCTCGGAAGCAGCACCCGGGCAGAGGCAGGCAGGCAGGGGGACACAAGCACCGTAGAGCAAGAGTCCTTATTAGCAAGAGAGTCCTTGTTAGCAAGGGAGTGAGGGGGAGAGAGAGCTCCCACTTGCTGTTTGGGCCTGTATTTCAAGGATTCTGGCAGGCAGAGTTTTCCGCTGTGCTTTGATCTCTTCAACAGCAGGGCAAGAATCTCAGGTATGTTTGATAAGATGCCCCGAGTCCATCCCAGGCCTATGTTATCTAAGTGCAGATGTTCTACTTGTTGAGCACACAAAACTAAGCAACAATTAGTGTGATATATGTGTTTTCCAGCATCCCACATACAAGTCACTTGAGCATGTTTACAGTCCTCCTCGCCAATCTTCTGTTACTTTCTCACACTGTCCATGTAGATCGTGATATTTTAGGTTTAAAACATAGACTGTTAAACATCTCTTCTGTCCTGAAACTCTGATCAGCTGATCATTACAATTTTTAGAAAAATATGTCCTGAACTGCTGAACCATCTCGTCCTGATATTTTTTTCCTTTATAAAACAAAACGTGAGATTCCAAGTGTTATTCTTTTCCTGCTTTTTCAATTTAAGGATGGTACCTTTTCTCTCTCCGGGATTGTTAGTAGTTATGATTCTATCCTGTAACTAAATTTGACGTTAATGTTTTAACAAGTAGAGAGATAACTATATTGAGAGGATGGGACAAAAGAAAACTATAGCCGCATCATTAGCCCCTAAGTATATCACACACAATTATCGTCACATTGCAGTTGCCAATATTTAAAAAATGTAACTGAAGATCATGGTTTCTTCTTGACCTTATTTTAATGGAGATGCTTTTATAGCAATAATTACTTTTTTTTTTTTTAACGATAGAGCATACTTTGGAAAATCTAGATGTTTCAAACTCTAAGAAACAGAAAACATTTAATTTCTGATTGCATATTATTATTGGTTGCCTTTGTATTTCCATTCTCTATTACATTTTCTTTTGCAAAATTCTTTGTATGTTCTTGAGTTTTGTCCAGATACAAAATAGAAAAAATTACTAAAATCTCAAAACATGTTGAAGTTTGCAAAGCTTTCCTATTTTGCAACCACCTGTACTCCTTTAGTGTCATCTCTCCAATTTTGGTGTTTGCACACCCCTTGAAGTACTCTTATGAAACACTTATGGATCAACAATTTTTCCTGCAAGTGATAAGGTGATGTAGACCCACCATTGCTGAAAACATCTTCTAGTTTCCTGCAAATGTGAAAACACTATGCTCATGTTTCTGAAAGCAATTTATAGCCGTAGTGCACTGAAAATTGATTTATCGTTAGGAAAATACTTAATGAAAATTCAAGAAAAACCTAGAGATTTTTTTGAGATCCTGTTGAAATACAATTTGAGTATTATGAGACATAATAAATCTGCAAGAGGAGGTAATACTCAAATGCTCATGTTAATCTTAATGAAATCACGGTTTATAAAACCTAAAGATACTCCATTTGGTGGCCAGTACAGTAGTTCCTTGTCCTGGTTTGAGAATGCAAGATATACCCTGTGGCTGAAATAGAGAATAACTGATGAATGTTGACTTATTACTGTCATTTACTGGGTTATTGCATTATGATACTATCAGCGCTTTTTTTCAAAAGATGACATTTCACTAATAACATTACAAAGCAGTGAATCTATGTTTCTGTCCAAAATTTTTTCAAAAAGCTTGAATTTTTTTCTTCTCATGCTAATAAGTCTTATTCCATTCCATATTTATTTTGCTTTAATATTTTAAATTAATGTACCACTAAAAGATTTGTTTTTCTCAGAAATGTCAGGTATTATGATAAGGTCAACTTTGAACATTCATAGTTAATCTCATTGCAGTTGCTTCAATAACTAAGTTCACACTACCAGTTAAGTATTAGTCAAAGCAATTATTTTAATTGTAAGGATTGTAATATAAAATATTTTGTATGCATTTCAGATGCATTTGGTTTCAAATTGAATTTATGTCTCTGAAAATGATGTTTATATATGAATAATAAAACAATCTACACAAACTATGTTCATTGCTGTTTATTAAACAAAATCCAAGTAAGTAATGTGTTGCAATTCACATTTTAGTTTCATTCTCTAGTTTTCTTCTTCTTCCTCTGATTTCCTATGTGTGCCTAGTAATAATAAATTGTTGGTCCTGATCTGGTAATTTGCAAGCAAGATAGCACTGCAATACACAAATGCCTGTAAGAGTCTATTAGTGAGTCATAGAAACCAATTATTTCAGGCAATAGGATTCTACTATTTATAGTAAACTTAACTGGATGGAGCCTTCAGAAATATTATTTTTTCATTATGAATTCAGAAAATTACAATGAAGAACTCTTACGATACAGTCAGACATATCAAGGAACGTATTAAATCTTTTGCATATTGCTTTCAGTTTTTGGCATATCCATGAGAATAACCAAGGAAAATTAGATAATATTCAGGGCAAAGTGGGACATGCAGACTGTTTTCCATATCATAAGGGGAAAAGAAGATTTTGGGTGATATTCTTCAGAGCACTAAGAGCTCTTTCCAACTGAGAAACAGAAATGCCAGAAGATATTTCAAGAAGATATGAACACTGTTCTATTATCAACAAGAATCTTTTTTATAGGTCATGACTGCTGACCCCCCCCTTCCAAGATACAACTTTATTTAGAAGTGAGGTGAAGAAAATAAATTCTTTGATTCACTGTAGAGAACTATAGCTTTCTGCTAGAAGATATTAGGTGGGTTAACACAGATTTATACAAAACTTCTGTACAAGTGAGAAAACAATGTCAGGAAAAATGGTTTATTTTGTGTGTTCTATTTCCCCAAGGTCAACGTTTTACTTTTTTGGAAAAATTTTAATTTTTATTGTGTTCCCTTCTTATTTTTAACATCTTCCTCAGAACAGATTCTTATTATAACTTGTTGAGCTGTCACTGACTTCAAAACTGTAGTTTGAAAGGTTTGATTGGTATTTTAATGCTCTATTCGAAATGCAACCTATCTGCTTCCAAAGTTTCATTAACTTTTCAGATGAGGCAAAACCTGGCTCAAGCCAACTGTTGATTAACAGAAATAGGTTTTTTATGGACATAATTACTGTAAAATATCTTATAATACACAAATGACGATGACTTCTTTATCTCAGAGAATAAGAAATAGATTCTTCATTAATTTGACTTTCTGTTCCTTCAGGCCAGCCTAGTGTGTTGTTAGAAATATGGTTTCTATTATAATAAGGTCTGGCAGTAAAAACAGTCAAAGAGCTAGGCCCTACAGATCAGTGAGACACTCACCACAAAGCTCAGGAGTAATTAAGAATGTTACAGTAAGAGAAATTTTGATAAAAAAAGGAAATTCATAGAATAGTATAGAATAGTAAAGAAAATCTATCTTCAGCAGAGTAGGGAGGAACTCAAACAGAAATGTACCAGGCAAATTCTTCCCCTGTGCGAAGGGCATATATGGTTAGGTAAAGCAGTAATCTTACAAAATGTTGTACCATTTTCCATATTTAACTAATCAGGACAAGTCCAGTGCCATCAAATGAGGGTGAAAGAATTAATCATTGAACCTGTAAATGGTATATGGTTGTGCTGATTGAAATCTGGTTAGATATCAAGAGGAAAAAAATGTGAAAATATCATTTTTTTAATGTTGGGTTTTTTTTTTAAATACATACATGTATCTGCATATACATATATATATGTGGTGCATATTGATACTCTATGTATCAGTTCTGGCATAAAAAGTTTTGTAGATGAGACTGTTTACTGAAGAGAAATAAACTACTGGTCCAGATCCTTGAGACTATCTTATCCATGCCCTGTGCAGACTTAAAAGGCAAATCACAACTACATCAAGGATCCCTAGAATTGCTTTGTTCTTTTGAAGCAGTTCTGAGAATCTATAGGCCTTTCTGAAGTCATACTCACTGCAAAGATTGTTCTGGCTCCTGGGGAGTATTGAAATGCTATTTTCTCCCAGGTGGAGATGGATCCCTACGGCTGAAAACAGAGTGCAGTAGGACAAGAGGGTGTTGGCACCACACAATTGAGAAAAATGAGCTTTCCACTCCTTGACTACAATGCAGAATATCACCTATGCCTAGCCATGTCAGCATTCCATCTGCACCTATGGATTTAATATGGGGATGAAAAAAAAGCCTGTTTGACCTACTGTTTTCATTTTAGAAGAAATGAAACTAACCTGACAAGGTACGTTGGCTGCCTAATGCCTCTAGACTCCTGCTGTAGTCCCTCCACAGTGTTCTTCATTTCATTCCCCATATAGAAGACACTAGCAATATTTCAAAATTTCTAGTGGATGGAAATCAGAAATTGTCTGCATCTAAGTCTAAAGAGGAAATTTTAAAGTCAGTTTTCAGAGAAATGTAGCAAATTAAAAATTATAATGAACATATAATCAGACAATAAATAATGTTAGTGTGGGCTGTTAGATAAATAGCCATATTTTGCAAGCAAAAAGCAAACTTCTCAGCAGTCCAAAGTTCACAATTTTTCTCCTTTACCTTTCCCTCAGGCAAAAGGAAGAAAAGACTCTCAACTCGAAAACACAAAAAAATTTAAGCACACAGTCTGAAGTGAAACCACCTATTAGAGTAAATTGTTTCTGCACCACTGTAAGCACTGAAAATGTTCGTGATGCCCTGATTGTGATCTCCCTGAGTGCTTTACAACCCTTACTCGGACATGTTTCTAATATCTAGTTCTTTTTGAACATAAGATGTGTGCTGCTTGAACTTCTTCAGCAATACAATCAGGCATACTTACATACTTCTTCTTTTTCAGTTCATCCTATACTTGCACTGAATAAGACATTTATATGATTAGCAGACTGCTAAACTGGATTAGTTTCTACAACCATCTAAAGATGCTGCATCTTTCATTTTTGTCTGCTTTCATCGTTTAAGGGGTTCCCACCTCACCCCCCGAAACTTGCAGCATCATCCTCTTCCCAGAAACAACCAAAAGAATAGCCCCCCATTCTCTTCTTTCCCATAGTCTTAAAACCTGAGGAAAAATAAATAGGAATGTCTACAAACATGTATCAGTCCCCCTGTTTGGCTGCAGGGTACTGCTGAGAAATGCAAAACTGCGCTGTAACTAAACTATGGCAACCATGCTGATCATGGAAGGCTGGTTAATTATAAGTTTCCCTTAGGTATTCTCCAGTAGAAAAATATGTCATCTCCATGGTGTCACCTGCCAAGAGGAGAATGTGTCATCTCTGTGGCAATTCCTGCAGAGACTGTGTCCCCGTATTTATGCTTCAAACTACATCATAAATACGCTGATTTTTAGGGAGAGTAGAGCAGAAAAAGAACCTAACCCTGTCTAAATAAGGTGAAAATCTTTTTTCAGAAGCAGTGCTAGAGAATTTACCAAACTGTAGAACCCACCATTGTGCATTAACTTCACTGAATTGTAATTATTTTTCCAAAGCAACAGCTGAAAAAAGCATAGCAGTAAACCAAGATATAAAATGAAAATACATAATGGAAAATAAACATCTGCTGATCTTGGTACATTAAAAACAGAAAAGAAAATAAAAAGGTTCTAAATTCCTTATACCTTGGATGTAGCAAGAAGCCACATTTCTGAGTAACTTCATGGAATTAACTGACATCACAAAAGCTTTATTTTTTTTTTCTTCCATCTCTCCCCGTCTATCTTTAATTGATAAAATGTCAACACATTGCAAATTCTAACTCCTGTTTAATTATACTGTTAGAAAGCAAGTGACAGTATATGTGGTATTTAACTAGACTGGCTCCACAGCTGTTCCGTGGTTTGGTTCCTAAATCTATGATGCTGCAAAGCCCAAAAGGTAGATAAAAGGATAGAAAAGGTAATGGAAAATTTAGATTCCCTTGGGTACATTATCATGCCAATGTGCGGAAGTGCATCTGTGCATTTCCCAATGAAAGACAGGCAGCTGAACACTTTGCATTTACTTGAACTGTTTATCTGTTTACCAGAAAGATGAACTAATGATCCGGAGTCAGTCTGAGGTCCCTGAAAATCCCCTAAGAGTCCTGAATGACATGCCCCTGATTTTTAACCAACTCATGGTTGAAAGTGAGGTGTGATTTGCACCCAAAGCAAAAAGTCATTTGAGCACTTCGAGTTACACAATAGGATAAGTGCTGAAGCCGTAGGTCAGTAGTGACCCACTACAAACTCTGCGTACAAATACATTTCAGTTTAAAGAACAGCTGAGGGAGGGACATTGCTTTATAAAGTTACCTAGTGGCAACAATTTCCATTGGGAAAACTTTTGTCAAATAAAGAAATAGGTTTTGTTACCAGAAAGGATTCAAACCCACATTTCCTATATCCTGTGGTTTTGGGGTTTTTTTTGCTTCATACTGCAATTTGTAGTTTTTCCTCAGATCACCCCCTACTCAGGTTGTATTTTATATAAGCTGACACTGGACAAAAAACCAAGGAAGTGTTAAGAAGCAGCAATGAAAGTCTGCAGGACAAGAAGATCCCCTTTCAGATGAGCACCTTAACTCATTCACAGCAATTCAACTCCATCTGTAGCCTCCTTCTTCTGCTGGTCAGTGAGCCCTAGACTGTGTGGCCAGCACATGCAGCCACAAAATAACACACAAAAGTCCAGCACAAACACATTGCCTTATATGTTTGAATATGAAAGGTGAGAATTTAAAAATCCCCAGGCACAGGCAGAACTAGATTATCCTATGAGCAGAAGGGAATGCTGTCTTGTCCTCCCAAGATTACAGAGAAAGCAGCACCCGCTCCCGGAGTGTATAAAATAACATTACTTGTCCTCAGAAAAAACACATCAGACCACACCACTCAAGATACATAGGCATCAGCTGCTCAATACAAAGAAATCAGTTGCTCAGTCATGTTAGAACTGGCACTCTCCATGCACATGTGTCCATGTGTCTCCATGCACACCTGTCGTCAGTAAAGGCACCTTCATAGGACTACAATTAGATGGATCAAATTTCTATATGCTACCTTTAAGCTCTTGCTTCTTGCCGTAGAAAGGTCTGTAATTCATCCAGAATCAAATCCTCAGAGAAATAAGTGAATATCATTCCTGTTGCCCCCATTTGGCAACTCAAAATGACAGTATCTAGTGATATATGGAGGTTTTACTGCTTCAAATGGGAAAAGTAATATAATTGTACCATGCTGAGGCAAACTGTTTTTATTCTGTAATATCATCAGTAATGTTGAAAATAATTAATAACTTAGATAATAAATCATGTCTAGCTATGAGATTCAGCACTTCATTTTGGGAAATGGTAAGGAGAAGACAAGTTTAATGTAGTCAGTTCTGCTAAGTCATGACAACAGATGAACAATATTTGCACTTAAAATTTAGAGGACCTTTAAAGAAAATAGTTAAAGCGCTTTACTTTTGCATGTCTTTTACCAATACTGTACCATGATTCATTAATCTTGGGTCATTAATCTACAAGATCAATGCGTGCTCTCATTATTTCTGTTGCCCTTTTGCTACAACAATACACTCTGTTGTTGTGCAGAGAATCAGAATTTGCTGGTGAAGCAGGCAGTGGACCAAGAGTCAGTTCTGGCACATGGGCATGATAAATTGGTATAAAAGACCACAAAGCCTTCTAAAATCCATCTTTAAAACAGAGCAACAAGCAATTTTGGGTTCATCAGAATTTAAGTCTTTAACTTGACTACTTTAGATCAGGATGTGTTTTAGTAATGTAGAATTTGTGAATCAGCTAGGAGTGGACCAAATAAGAGAATATAACAAGGATTTTAAGTCAGCATGCAGTAATGGTCATAAAATCATAGAATTATAGAATAGTTTGTGTTGGAAGGAACCTTTAAAGGTTAGTCCATACCCCCTGCAGGTAAATCTCTGTCAGAGGCTCACAAAATCAAATTTAGACGGGTGATAAACTCAAAATAAACTTTATTCTAACCAAAAATTGTTTAGCAGAGAACTAGCTGGAAATGAGGTATATCAAAGCCATTTAACACTCTGACAATACTAGTAAACCACAGGTTCAGAATGTACGAGGAATTAATACTGCATGACTGACTCAAGAATTCTTAAGCTTTAGAAATGTTGATTCAAAAATGTGCACAATCATTCACTTATAGCATGAGGGCTCTCAACCTGTACAGGAGATGAACTGTAGGTGATGTCCCAGCCCACGGGGAGAGTCCCTGACTGCACAGCCACTGCTTCCAAAGAGGAAAACTCAAATTTTGCCCCATGGTTGCCTCCATTTATATCCTAATCAAACCAGATCTCACTGGCTGAGAGCCACAATTTCCTCACCTTTCAACTAAAATGCATATGTGCTGACCGCTACCACGTGGGTGTGAGGAGAGCTGTGGTGGGAAGTTTTTTCAGGCTTTTGTTGGGTCTTTATTAGGTTTTTGTCAGGTCCTTGTCAGGGTGGGTGCATCTGCCACCACATCTTCAACTAGATTAGGTTGCTCAGAATCCCATCCAACCTGACCTTGAATGTTTCCAGGGATGGAGCATCTACCACCTCTCTGGGTAACCTGTTCCAATGTTTCACCACCCTCATTGTAAAAGATTTCCTCCTTATATCTAGTCTAAATCTTCTCTCTTTTAGTTTAAAACCATTACCCCTTGTCCTTTCACAACAGGCTCTGCTAAATATCTTGTCCCCATCTTTCTTATAAGCCCCCTTTAAGTACTGAAAGGCCACAATAAGGTCTCATGGAGCCTTCTCTTCTCCAGGATGAACAACCCCAACTCTCTCAGCCTGTCCTCATACAAGCGATGTTCCATCCCTCTGATCATTTTCGTGACCCTCCTCTGGACCCACCCCAACAGGTCGATGTCCCTCCTGTGCTGTGGGCCCCAGAGCTGGACGCAGCACTCCATGTGGGGTCCCACTAGAGGAGAGTAGAGGGGCAGAATGACCTCCCTTGACCTGCTGGCCATGCTTCTTTTGATACAGCCCAGGATACGATTTGTCTTCTCAGCTGCAAGTGCACATTGCCTGCTCGTGTCCAAGTTTTCATCCACCAGAAGACCCAAGTCCTTCTCTTCAGGGCTGCTTTCAATCCTTTCATTCCCTAGCCTGTATTGATACCAGGGGTTGCTGTGATCCAGGTGCAGGATCCTGCACTTGTCCTTGTGCCTTGTTGAAGTTCATGAGGTTCACATACACCTACTTCTCGAGCTTATCCAGGTCCCTCTGGATGGTATCCCATCCCTCAGGTGTGTCAACCACACCACTCAGCTTGGTGTCATCTGAAAACATGCTGAGGGTGAACTTGATTCCACTGTCTGTGTCATTGATTAAGATATTTGACAGTATTAGTCCCAGTATGGACCCCTGAGGGACACCACTTGTCACCAGTCTCCATCTGGACATTGAGCCGTTGATCACTACCCTCTGGATGCAACCATCCAACCAATTCCTCATCCACCGAACACTCCACCCACCAAATGCATATCTCTCCAATTTAGAGAGAAGGATGTTGTAGGGGGATTGTGTCAAAAGCCAATGGTGTTACATCCAAAGATACGGCCAGTAGCAGAATTAAGAAATCCAACTAATTCTATTTATAATAGCTAATCACTCTTTTTTCCCTGATATTTTTACATTCAAACATAGACACAGTAACAGATAATTGCTAAAGAGTATACACAGAATTATTTATCAATCCATTCCTGGCATCACATTGAAATGAGAAATCTTTGAACCCTGTTATGTATATAGTGCAAAAAAAGAGCCAGGCTGCAAGAAAATATTGAAGTTATACTTCAAACAGTGTGTAATGTTTCCATTTTTTGTGTGCATCATCTTTGTCCACAGATTGTTGTGCTCTTTTAGTTGTGCTTAATAGGAATGAGTTGATATTACAAACAAGAACAGCTTTTGCCATTCCTATTCTGGACTGGTGCTAGTTTATGTGAAGTATTGTACAAACACATAGAAAGGTTCTCTTAATTTGTATCTTAACAGAAAAGAAAGGTAATGAAAAACAAATACTTGATGAGATAGAGCATTCTCAAGGTCAATTCAGTTTGGCTGATAGACAAACAGGGAACTGAACTCCAAGTGCAAGTCACAATTCTGTGTCTTGTATGTGACTGTTCTGTCTCCAGAAGTAGTCTGAAACATTCAACAAAACAAATCTTAGCACATTGATATGTGAATCACACTACATTGCATTGTGGGGACAGAATTGTAATGAAAGGTCTCAGTCATGCTTTCTTGACCAAGATGGATTGATTCATTGAACATCAACTATGAGTTCAGTCAATAGCTTTCACAGTTCTGTAATCCAGCCCAATGGGCACTGGCTCAAATTTTCTCATTTTTTGCCAAACAGTAGCTCACCAAATGTTTGATGTTTTTCTGGGTAACTGAGAAAATAGTTTGTTATTGTTAGGATGTTCCAATAGACCTTTCAGGAAATGTCCATATTCTCAGAGAAGATGCAGCATTCAAAGACTTATTTTCAAAATCCCAGGGAGCTCCTGAAAGTAATTAAGCTCCTGAAAGAGGGGAAAAAAAAACACCTGGGGAAAAAAAAGTATCTGGGAAAAAAAAATCCAGGAAAAAATCCTTAGTCCTCATTTAAACCCTCCTAAGATTAAGTGCAGAGGAGATTCTAATAAAATGTACTTTTATGAGTGATGAACTTCTGGCATTTCTATAGAATATGGTGTGTACCCTTTTCTAAACTGCATTTAGGCTTTCCAGGTATCTAAATTTGAGTCAGGGACTCCATGATTTAGATAATTAATGATTTCCAATTTATATTACTACCTAGATTATAGAACACCATCCTGAGAGAAGTTAAAGAGAACATCTGTCTTTCATTTAGTGGTCGTTCCAGACTAAATTGTGACAAAGGTCCATGAGCACTTTATTTTCAGCAGTGCTCAACATGATATTCTGTTAACAAGTTCTGAATTCCTTGCCAGCTCTCTGGATGCACCCACCCTGAATCTCTGTGACAATGAGGGGATAAACTCTTATCATTAATTTTGTGAATTTGTTGCTGCTATGTATTGGGAATATCAATGTCAAAAGAAGGAGTGTGGGCAGACCCAGAAAAATATGTACTTCAAAATTAAAAGTATCTTTACAGGAGTACGAAGTTAAAAAAATACCAAACAACACAACAAAAAGAAAAACAAAAAAAAAAGAAAAACAAGACAAAACAAAACAAAACAAAACCAACCAACCAACCAACCAAAAAAACCAACCAACCAAAAAAAACCCGAAGATAATAGCATAGTGTACGTTTCCCACAACTTTAATAATGTCTGAAATTGGTTTCCTAAATTACCATACCAGTGTTAATTTATCTTCATATGTTAATATGTTGGGTGTTAGGGATGTAACTGCCTTACTGTGATTTAAAGAAATCTTTAACAGATGTACTGGCTATGACATCTGGCTAATCCTTGCTAATCCTTTAAATTAAATATCTGTTCCATCATCCCATTGGGCAAAAAAGTTAAGTAGTTATTCCAACTGCTTTCCATTTGCCTTTAACCTGGGCACCTCTCCCAAACTGTGAACTTTGTAATTTATTCACTCTTAGGTTCACAGGAGTCATGGTTCCACTCACGATCCTGCATGTTAACCACTATGCAATACCACAAAGGAAGAACATATCTTTCTTTTTAAATATTGTCTTAAACCTGGCTGTCATATTTGAGCATTTCACCCAGCATATGGATGTACCTGATGCAGTATGGAACAGTAATCACCTGCTTTACTATGCTGTAAGCACAGAGCCTGAACAGCTGCTAACTTGTAGAAACAAATGTTCCCAAGAAAAAACATAATTTCAGTAAGAGAAGCTTACATGCAAAAAGTGCAAGCACCATTCTACATATTACATGTACCTCTGTCGATATGGCCTCTAAATGAACACCTTGTTTGCAGGAAGAGTATGCTAGAGCAGATACTTATATTTCTATCAAAATGGAATTAAACGTTTTGGTTCACACAACCTACCTCATACATTACATCCTTGAGATGAAAGGAATACTACAGAAGTATTAGTCCATTAGCTTTTGCACATCACTTTTATTTATGGTGAAGGTCTGAACCCTGACAGAGAGACACTGAAGGACAGATGTGAGGGCACATCACACTAGCTCATAGCAGAACACTGAACTTTGAATGTTTTCTAACAAGCTGATAAAAAAATTATATTAATTTCCTCAAAAAAAGTTTAGCATATGGAAAATACAGAGTTGTGCTTCTACCTTGGCCTCAGTCACCAGAAAGAGATATATTTTTTTTGATTGATTGTAATTGCACACAGTGCTGCTATTCCAGCAGACAGCTCAAATCAGTAGCATCTTAATGAGCAAAATCCTAATGCAACAAAGAGTGTGCTGCAAAATGCACATGCTTCTATATCTTCTCCACTTGTATAATTCTGATCCAAATCTGTAAAATCTTAATTGATTTGAGGCTTAGCTATTTAGAGACCATTTCTCAACTACAGTATTCCAAAGCAGTTGCGTTCATTGAGCAATCAAACTCCCCTCTCTCCTCCAGCTGTGTCATATGATTCTCAGCTGCTCATTTTAAGTTAAACTCCAGAATAAATGTTGGACTGCTTTATCAAAATTTAAGACACAACTTTACAGATTTGCTTCCAAATAAATTAAACTACAAGAAGAAATCTTCTAACCATGTGTCAGAGAAAGGAAATAGAAAACTTTTTGTTTTATTTTGCTTTCTTGTCATTGGAGGAACTTAGGCAAGAAACTACAACATTTAAGCATTCACAAGTCTTCTCTCAACTTCCAGATAATCCCGTAAGCATCTGAACCCCTTTGTGTCTCCATTTCTGCTCTGGGCATGCATTCAGTTGCCTGAGGCTGTGGTTACACAGGCAGCCAAGCTCTTCTAATGGCTTGTGGCTGCCAAGAAAGGGAAGCTTTGCACTTCTCTTGCTTTCTCTCAGTCATTCCCGCTCTCCCCCCTTCCCACTTATTTCTAAAACAGATAAACAAGGGATGTAAAACTAAATGTATCACTTCCCAGATAACATCTGCTGGGGAAATAAATGTCTAGTCCCCCTTCCTCCCATTTAGAGGAAAGACAGTGTTAGACTCACATTAGCTGCAAGCCAGTTCACAACTGTTTCATGTTGTTTTCTACATAAGAAGTGTTAGCATTGACACTGAGTGGCAAGTTCACTGTGGGTGTTTTGTCATGGACCTTAGTAGGAACAACTCTAAATTATGTCTGTCAGAAGATTCAGAAATTTGTGGGCCACTTATTGTACTTACTGTTTCAAAATACCTGAAAACCCTTTCAGACAAAAATAAAACATATTTTTTATCAGGAGTATTTGTGTTCTAAATATCTTCATAAACCCAACATTGAATCAATGCTTTTTACCTCTTATATTTAAAAGGTGGCATATCTAATCTGATGTGGTATTCTTCGTCATTTAACAGTCTCATTACTTAGTTCTCACATTCTGATAACTAATATGGATCCCACTGAGTCCACAGGACTTGTAATGATTTCATTATCTTTAGAAAAACTACATTCTTGTGTACTTCTTACTGTCATTGTTTACTTTCTACTGTTAAATTAAAAAATAAATTCTTTTTTTTTTCAATTTACTGGTATTTCTACTTCTTGTACATATGACCCTATCAGTGGAATGAGATTAACTAACTTGTAAATTTATGGATTTAATAAACATACAGTATTTTCCCTCTGAGGTTTCCCTACTATTCCTGTAAAGAAGTTAAGGCTTGTAAAATGTAGTGGATTGAGTCTATTTAGTTGTGGGAATGAGAAAGTTGGAGACGTGCTGCTGAACGAGAGCTCGGCAGGTGTTCTTGTATTGATGGGAAGGAGGCCTTGGGATCAGTAAAACAATGTCCTTATATGGTGATGTGTGTGTGGTGTGAAATGCAGCAAACAGATAGCAGTGTACCAAAATAGTATTGTTTTGTTAGCCTAGGTGGGATAAACATGTAAATGTAGCCAATTGTATTGCTCACAACGGTGTATAGACATCCACTTGTAACCTATCTGTGTACAACGTGTGATCAAAAGACAGAAACTATATATGCTGGAAAAGTGAAACAATAAATGTCTTTGCTTCACCACTTAGTGGAATCCGCGCCTCAAGTGCCATATTTAGTGATCGTAAGTTTCATCCATTTTAAGGAAATGAAAAAGTGCAGTTGTAAAATATTATATTTTATCATTCCTCTTTTAGACAAGACGGGGATCTGAATCTACAGATAAGTGATTTTGTTTTCTTGCAGCAGTTCTATTCACGGAACCATTTTATTTTTGTTCGTGCTTAAACTATTTACAAATTTTAAGTGAATAAAAAGTTTTGGATTAAAATAAATGTTAGAGGATAGACTGACAGAAACTGCAGCTTGGCTTTAGAAGTTCAGAAAGCTCAGGATGTGGCAGATATGGATCCTATTACTTTTTTTTTTCTGTGGGGTCGGATCGACTATCTGATGGCAAAGTACCTTAATACTGAGTTAAGTCGGATGATAGGTGGAGTCTTTATTCCTCCTCTTAAAGCTGTTACACTTTGTATACAATACTTACGTAGTCATTGATTAGAGAATGAGATTTAGCTCTTAGACAAATTGAAAGACATTCAACTGCCCTGTAACATTTAACCCCTGTGATGGCTTCATCAGGTACTCAGACAAGAACAATGATCACAGGAAAACCAGCATTCAATCCCAGACTGCAGCCCAGCTTGAGCATTTCAAAATCTGTATTCGGTATCAGCCATCAGCAGATGGAGATGACAGGTATCACTGAAGTAGGTAAAATGCCAACAATATCCCCATGACCATTTCGCTGTTCTAAAAATGCATTTCCTTTTACTTCTCTTGCAAGTACACAAAATGAAATGTACTTATACAAAGGATTTTACATACAGGAAAATATAGCATAATTCAGAATAACTTAATGCCTTCAAGCACAAAACCAAACCAAACCCCACATTTAAATTTAAGTCATTAATAACTGAAGTTCTTATTATATTATGAACCACAGTCTGAACTTATTGATGTCATATTCACACTGCCTTGTCTAGAATCTCATTTACTAGAAGTAATTCAACTTCTTCAAAAGGTATTGGTTGAAAATAGAGGTAAAATAAATATTCTCTCCTTTCAGCTACACCAAGTAGCTGTGATGTACATACATAGTCACAAAAGATCTACTCATGTCTTTTAATTGCTTGACTGATCTTGTTTAGCAATAAACATTGCAGGGGAAAAATCTACTCTATTCATGTCGTGTAAATAAAATAAAAATTGAAGTTGTTTGTTTTATTAATAACATGGAACTAATCAGTAGTCAGTGAACTATGCATTTATGATAGGCAAACCGCAATATTAGATACTTAAATAAACACCTAGAAATTTCTAAACCACCTCATCTTCTATAATAAATCCCATTGATATCCTGGGATGTACAAGGCAGTCACACACACACACATGCACTCCCTCTCACAGGCAGTGTGAGTTATAAGAACACCGCCACACCACACACACATCCTTTCTGGGAGTATGGATTCCACTATTTCTTGTGCTAGACATGTAGGTGCCCCAGACTTACTTGTGATCATGGTAATCCCTACAAACCAACAGAACATGTTCTCATGAGAAAGCCCCCAGCTTGAGTTCACACATGTATATTAGAAGTATGGATCCCTGCTTACTTGCACTCATACTGTCACTCCTTGAGCTAGATGCACAAGCCCCATGGCATCTGATGGAAGGATGTTCAGTAAGGTTGAGGTAAAGATTGCAGTGTTGGTGAAGTAATTTCTGGTAGTGTCAAACCAGGTTTGACTGCTTCTCTGTTGCTTTCTTCTCTCTTCCCACTGTTAAAAATTTTCAAGCTTCTTTTTGTACTTCGAAAGGTGACTTTTTTCTTTTTAAGCTGTTTAGTGTGGCTGATGGATGCCGCCTTCTTTAGCTTTGTCAATTTGGGGCAAATTCCCTCTTAGGTAGTTTTGGATATTATTTTGACACTCACTGTTATGTTCACATCCCTGCCTCATGTTGTCATCCTGGCCACTTTGCTGAGGGGAGGATCGGCAGGCACCACCACAAACATTGTTAAGGAGCACAAGGAATTCTCTTACTGGGTCTTCTCATTTTCAATCACACGTCAAGTTGGTCTTGCAGTGAAAATAATCGCAAGTGATTACAATGTATAATTTGTGAGGAATATTATGTTTTAACATTCTCCCAAAGTCGTTAGACATAAATAGTTTCAGGACAACTGGCTTTTTGGAGGAAGATAGAGAATTCAAGGTAACTGGAATGTTAGTTGAAACCCTAAATTAATAAAGTTGAACTTTACTGTAGTATTTCAAGTAATGAATGCATAAATTTACATAGATATTAATAAAGTTTTTCTCATTCATCTTATCACCATCTCTCTTAAAAATAATTACATATACCATACTAGCACACAGGAACTAACCTTGCTCATTAGAGATCTCTTTCTTGCAGATTTCCCCTTTCTTGGATTCTATCTTTCTTTCATTTTTCATTAAATATATTCAATTATTCTTGTGGCTTGCCGGCAGAATTTGCTTCTTTCCCTCTTGTCTATTCTTCAGTAAAAGCAAGAAATGATAGTTCACTTCCAATATAAAGGATAAACTTGGACAGTTCAAGACCCAAAATAAAAAACATAATATGGTTCACAAGGTACATTAGTGTTAAAATTTTGATGAAAAATGTGCATGCTATTTGTGGTTAGAGTGCACCCTCCCACTAGATTGGAAGGACGTCATTCTTAACCAATCACTGGAAGTGGTTTAAATAAAAATAATATCTTTCTGGAAAAAAAATAAAGGATGATAATATTTTCTGCACACCGATACCTTTTTCATTAATTTAGCTTTCACACAGCCTTTTAATTTGGCTTTCACAGTGACTAGTTCTGTCTAAATAGCTGACTCCAGAACTGGAAGGCCACATGTAAATTGCCTATGTGAAGAGTCCTGGTTTCGCCCCAGACCATGCTGAGGCACTGCCTGGAGCTGACATTGGCCAAACGAATACCAGGAGACATACTAACAGATAAAGAGCGCAGACAACCTTGAAACAGTGTCTGAGTCCATGCCTTGTCCCTGGTTTATTTACTAGTTGAGATGCAGACTTTGTTTCACAGTATTGATGAAACAGAAGCCACTTAGAAAAGATCTGGTCTGCAACTGGAAAATCAAAATCACAATAATTCTTGTCTTTGGAGTTTCATTTTTATGGAGAAGAATAGGTAGAGTGATGGCTGAAGGAAGATGAAGATTAACATCTGTAAAAAATGGATAAATGGAAAAAATACTTAAACTAGACGTAAATTAAAAAGTTATTAAGAAGGACAGAACAACTATAGAAAAAATATTTTTTGCAAATAAACTGACTGGTTGAATTAGATCATGCAAAGCAATGAAAATCTATTTCCCCAGGTGGAGCTGGTACATTTATTTATATTATAGTCTTGTGTATTTTTTTTATTTTCTATGATCAGTCCTGATACTGTGTAGAATTTGTCCTTCCTTCATTCTTCCAAATCAATCTTATCATCCACATACCACATTGAAATATGTTTAAATGTGATTTGACTTAAGCTTCAAATCTAACATTCAGCACTATATTGTTGAGTAGTTACTGGCTCATTTGCTCTAAGATATATTTATTTGAAAAATTCAAGTCTGTAGGGAAAGCAAACTTGAACTGTTTGACATTGGTCAATAGGCTGCAACTGCCTGAGCATCTTGGCAGTCATCCACAGAATTAGTCATGATGTCCTGTTGACCCAGTTTGAATCCTGTGTTGAGATTATACATACTGTATTATTTGGATCCAGCTTCGGTTTGGGGAATACCATTGCCAATTTATGCAAGTTTTAATTCTGTTTTCACAGCTGTTGACTAGTTGTCTCCCTACTGCTTTTATCTTGAGCAATTTATCGTGTTCTATTCCCTTTTGATGCTTTTATTTGGTGTTAGGAATAGGTTTACATTTTTTTGCCAATACCACATTCTAAGCCTCACACAAAATCCTCTCACAGGCCTACTGAGAACCCAGCGTGAAGGCTACTGAGACATTTTAGGACCACATCAATCCTCCTTCCAATACAACAGGGTTGGGTTTTTTTCTATGTTCTTTAGCCTCCATGCTATCCTTTTTTCTTTTTTTTTCACCAGTTTAAACACCTTCTCAGTTAGTCATTGTGTAATTCAACTGAATCTAATAACAGCAGCAGAGACTGCTATTCTACTAGGCAGTATGTGAAATAAAGGTATATTCTGTCCTTCAGTTTCCTCATGTTTAAAATACAGTATCAATTAAGCACTGGAATTACAGAATCACAGAATGATATGGAACTGGAAGGGACCTTTGGAGATCATCTAGTCTAACCCCCTGCCAAAGCAGGTCC